>CM040123.1:306071818-307271818 GCA_022559845.1 Amorphophallus konjac | reverse complement strand
TTACCTAGGGGGAGGAAATCCATGTCCTCAAGATCCTTAAAAGGTGCTAAGTCATCATTCTTCATGATAGTTGGGCCAATGTTCTTGGCAAGTGGGTCATCCATGAGTGGGGGGCTTGGCTTTCTACCCGAGATAAGAAGCTCTAAATCGAGGAGAAGGTTGGGCTCATCGGGTATAGGGAGGAAGAGAAAGAGGTCGCTAGTGTAGCAACCAATGGTGCAAATCGAGGTGATAGACCCTATGCATAGGTGTAGGAGGCTAAGGCTCCTAGGTTGTTCGATCATAGGGGTCAACGTGCTAGTCATCTCTAATTGCCATGCTATGCCTTTGAGAAGGTCCTCTAAGGTTTCCACTTGATAGGATGTTTGGATTGTGGTGTGATAGGAGAAGAAGGGCACTATGGGAAGGTCTTTTTCTATGGGAGGAAAAACATGGGCCGAGATCTCTCTAATTGGGCTCTCCTTTAGCCAACTAACAATAGGTTCTTCTAAAATGAGCTTGGTCCCAACTAGTGAGGGTGATGTAAGGTGAGGGCCATCGTGTGATGTTTCTTCCTCAACTTGGACTTGGGTTTCCTCCAAGGTGGGGAGTGGGTTTGGAGTGTCCTCAACTATTGAATTGGGTATGAGTTCTTCTACCAAGGAGGTGAGAGGGTCTTTTGGGGTGATGAGGGTTGGTGTGTGGTACTCCCGGGGTGGAGGGTAAAGGGAAACTTGGTTTGGGATTGGTAGTGTGGAGTTTGGGAGTGGAAGTATTGGAGGCTTAGGTTGGGATATGATTGGAGTTAGAAGTGGAAGGTGGGTTGGGTGATGGGATTTGGGTTGGGTCGTGGTGGTCGACGTGATTCTAAGTGGAGGGATGGGAATGGGGTCCACTTGGGGTTGGATAGCGAGGTTTGCGGAAGGGGGTTTTGGTTGGAGTGTGGGGACCCTTAGGGGATTCGATGGAGAGGTGGATGTTTGGTTTATTTGGGCCTGAAGGGAGAGGATTTCGTTGCGAAGTGAAGTTATGATGGTTGAGAAGTGATTTGTTGGGAGTGGTGGGGGAGGAGGCCTAAAGGTGGTATCAAGTTGGTCGGGTGGGGATGGGGGAGTGGTAGTGCACCTCGGGCTAGGGGTGTTTGAGTAGAGGGGATGAGAATATTTGGGGATGTAGATCTTCCTAAGTTCAACCTTCATATCATCCCATGAGGAAATGGGCCCTTGCCTCCTAACCCTCCTTAAGCCCACTATGTCTTCCCACTTACTTTTGGCTTGACCTCGAAGTCGTCCCTTGGCCTTTCGGACTCTCGCGGATCCATATACCCAAGTCTTTTCAAAGTACTTTTCTATGGTAGTCTCCCACCTAAGATAGTCACTAGAATGCGATCCGTCAAAGGTAATATCCCTATCTAGGATGAAGTCCATGGGTGGTGAGTAGGCTAAGTAGGTGGCCATCATGATCGGGGAAATCAATGCAAGGGTCGGATTGATGATGACTCCAATGCAAGCATGCCCTAGGACTTGACTTGATAGAGACAAGTCAATGACTTGCTCTGATACCAATTGATGTGACACGACCTCGGACCTAATGCAAGCAAGCACAATCGCATTCAAATGGGCCGAATTGGGCCGCCGCTCTCTCGTCGCTCACCCAAGCCCGGGGTGACTTGGTAATGCCAAGGTGAGGTTGAGGGGTTGGGCCCTTGCTGGTAGAGGGCCAGCAAGGCCAAGATTTAATTCCCAATGGATTTGGAAGCCCAATTCAATGTGGCCGACGAAGTGCCAAAGGCACCGGTTGCAATTTCCCACGGTGATCACTCAAGTTTGTGGGGCTTGAGGATCGGGCTCTCACTCGCATAACCAGCGGAATTAAGAACTAATATTGAATGACAAGCACTAATTGGAGAGAAGGTTTGAGCACTTACTCGACCAGTTTGAAGAAACCGGTCCCGGTCGGAGACGAGGGCGAGCGGGGAGGCGAGTGGATCCCCACACGCTGCGGCGGTGTCGCTTGACCTGCCCAAATAAGTTACACCACTACACCTCTCGCAGGAGGGAGATCTTGGGGTGGGGGTTAATGGGATTACATCAATACTACCTCCACGCAAGGAGGGGCCTTCAGCCGGCCAAGCGGGGTGGGGAAATTAATGCAAAGAACGACGACTAAGTGTGGATGCCGAATCTGCCGGTTGTCTGCGAACAGGGACAGGGGGTCAGTGTTGCTGCTGTAGATCCCACTCACGAATTTTTCTGATAGCAAGACCAGCGGAAAAAGCTTCGTAACAGGGAGGGGGATGCCTCAGAATTTCCTCAATTTCTTCTGGAACCATTTCTGGTCGGGGTAGGAGCTTGAACAGGGCCTCTGTTTCTCGGACTAATAGGAACTGGCTTCTAACAGCAGGATGCAGAGGGTACCCTGGCCGCTCCTGTCGTCGGAATCAGGCACCGTCAGAGTCGTTGAAACCGTGAATGAATGTTCTTCTCAGCAAAACTGACAGGGATGCTAACCGATGTCGGAGTCAACCTGTGGAACCAGAAGAGTGAAGAGGGGTCGATGCAGATAGTGGGAAGCAGAGCCACGGAGTCGTGGAAGAAAATTTGTAACTTCTGCTCCCAGATGCTGAATGGACTTCTGCTTTTTGATTCTGAAAGTAGACAGGCCGAGGTAGGACTTTGAAGAAGAACTTGAGAGCTGATTCTTCCGTGGTTTGTCGGGACAGAGCTTCTATTCCAGATCAGGTCTTCTGTTGGGGCAGATCTGCGCAGTCGGGGTAGATTGGACCTCCCGGGCCGCACCAAACTCGGATGGGGGTGAGATCACTTCTGTTGCAAAGAAGACCCGGAGAAGCTTCCAGCGATGGCTCTTGTGTCTTCAAACTCATCCGGATGGCGTCGTGGTGGCCACTGCAAGAGACTGGTTCGTCTGCAACCTGCAGCTCTTGTGTTGGCTTCTAAAGAAGGAGATGGGGGAGGTGTATGTATGAAAGGGGTGATGGGGTGGAAGAAGTAGTGTGTATGGAGGGATGGGGAATGCTACTGGAGATAGGAAGGGGATGGGAGGGGGCAGTGGGGGCAGGTCCTCAGCTGGAGGTAGGGGAAGGTGGAGGCAATGGAGGTGAATGGAGGGAGATGGGAGGGGCGACCCTAGCTAGAAGGGAGAGGGGGGGGGGCAAATCATGGAGGGAATGGTGGATTCAAATTTGAAATGGTCTTGGGAGTGGGGGATTGTGTGGGAACTAGGGGAGATTGTGTGGGAAGGGGTGGGATTGTGTTGGAAAGTGGGAGATGCCTCCTTGGGACAATGGGAGTGGAGTAATGGCAACTTGGGGAAGTGGAGGGGTATTGAATGAGGTGGGTAGCTAGTGGAGGTGGTTGGGGAGGGGAGGAGAGAGAAGGAAATTCGAAATTGGGGTTGGAGGAGAGAGAAAGAGGGGTGAAATAGAGAGATTAAAAGGGGAATAGGTGGGGAATCTCTCCCCTAGGGTCTCTCACCCAAAAAACTAGAGGAATCACTCCAATTTGAACTCAAATGGCAATTTTAACTCATTCATTCATTAAGTTCAGATGGGGGGAAATGGGGTCCTATATATAGGAAACCCACATTTCTACAAAAGACCCTGACAAAGGACTCATTGACAAATAACCGAAGGGGTAGGGGAGCTCATTGGGCCAAGCCCGAAGAAATGGGCCCAATTAGCACATTACACATTCTAATGACACTCAAACATAGGAAAATAAATGCTAGACCTAGGAACATGACTCAAATAAAATGTAAATTACATCAAATGACTCAAATAAAAATTACATAGGACTCAGAATTAAATGACTAGATCATGCCGGATGCAACCGGGGCGTGGAGACGAGCTGTGAACGTGGGCATGGTGGTGATGTCCCCATCACATAAGATTGACTCGACGCCCAACGCAGCCTAGCGGTCATACACTGGGCCGCAAGAAGAACCCTTGCGGTCACTGAAAGGACCGCTAAGGCGATACGACAGGTAAAATAGGGGAATGGCCGATCCCGGCCGTTCCACACCCCGTTCGCTTCTAAACGAAGGGGATACAACCCTAGATGCGAATAAAGCCTTGCACAGACCGGAAGGGGTCATTTTGACACCAAAAAAGCAAGAAACAGGTGATTCCCAAGAGTCGACCCAAAATGAGTCACGGGAAGAGTCGAGCTCATACCGACTCCGATTCTCGGCCAAATACAATAAAACTGGCAGGAATGGAATCCCAACATGCCAGGGGTTTGAATGAAACTAACTAGGTTGAAAATCGTCGCCTGAAATAGCGAACTCGTCTCACACCCCCCGAACATGCTTTCACCCAAAATGAGACTAAACCCGCTCGTTCTCGCACCGGACAACCCGAAATCGCGGGAGAACTCAGAAGAAGGGTAGGGCATCCATCTCCTTACCTCCACCAAAGTTCTCGTGCACCGAAGTGACTAAACCATGCCAAAAACCATCTCAAAAGCTCGACACGCTGGCTTTGAATCCACCGAGGGATCGCGCCAATGCCACGCTCAATCCCTCACCCCATCACTTGCCAGGTCAACTCCACAATGTCCCTGCCTTAGCCACCTCGCCACGGTCCCGCGCCCCGCAGAGAGAGGAGAAGATAGGAGAGAGAATGTGACCGAGAGAGTGAGCGACGGTGAGGAGAGAGAAAGGAGAGAAAAGAAGAAATAGAAAAGAAATTAGGAATTTTCCTAATTTTTGAAAAATCTGATTTTCAGTGAAAAAATGCACTAATTCAGAAAAATACAAAAAAATAGTCGAAACGATCCTCGGAAAGAATGCAACGCAACCGTAGCGTCCTCGAGTCGATGAAATGAATAGTAAACTCACCACGAGGGTTCGTAACTAGTACAAGAGAAAAATCCACGCAGATTGTAAAACACAACTCAGGACCCATAAAAGTGATCTGAAACTCTCTGATAAAGATCCGAAAGACTCAGGGTCTTACAGTCGTGCTCGTCAGTATGCGTCCGTAGTCCCCGACCATGTGTGCACACTCTCTGACTGACTGCACTACGTCAGGCCCTCTACTTGGTTTTCCTCCCGGCCTGGACTCGAGCCGCTATAGGGGAGGCCATACGGCAACCACCTTAAAAATCGTCTCTCCCGGGTGTAGCTCTCCACCTACTCCCAGGTGGGTAAGCACACGCGTGCCCAGGTAAGCTACGACTAGTGGGGGGTCACTAAGCAGACGACTCTCGATGAAAATCACCGGAACACGGACAGGCTATGGACAAGCCCTGTCATAATTAGCTCAAAAGATGAGTGGCACGATGCCACCGGACTCTGGGCAATCTTCTAGACCTATTAAATCCAACAGCCCTTAAGTCACAAGACTCCTGTCAAGGTCGTTGCACAGGACAGCTCCCCGCTACCAATCCGGTCTATCCCATGGTCAGAAACCACGGTATCAGAAACCACAGTAAAATAGTTAGTCGGGTGGCTCACAGCCGCCAAACTTAATCCCTTCCAAAGGGAAGCTAAGAAAGCCTCCAGCCCCTGGTTGGGTGACTGAACTAATAGTCCATAGGCCATATGCATGGCCCTCACGAAAACCGCTTTCCGGGAAAGCTATCGGTGTGCGGCAATGACCCTCCGCACTTAACCCGATGCACGGGGACTCGATTAAGTGTAACACGGAAGCCCAGAACATGAGAGGGTCACCCGGACCCTTAAAACCTATGGGCACACTAATTGAGGTAAAATGGTACCTCCGGACACCCAAAAATACGGTCGTGGTCCCCAAGGTGTGTCTGGGACATGCACGGGGCCATAGGTCGACCATTGGGTCTCAACCGGGTTGACCGGGGGCCAAACAGGCTGACTCTATGCATTTCGGTCGACCAACCCATATGGGTCGGTCGGACAACTAGTTCGGTCGACCGAACTGGGCAGAGCACCCAGTTCGAGCGAACGCCCGAACGGTCGATCGATCCCTACGGTCGGTCGACCGAAAACGGTAGAATACTGTGCGGACCCATCCCTGGGGTCCTTTTCCACACCCCAATCACCCCCGGGTGATGGTTAAAACATGGGGAATCCATTCCCCAGCCTCTAGGCCACCTAGAGGATGCATTTAAACCCCAAAAACGTAATCAAATCGGGGAATCCGTCGCACGCCCTAAAAACATGATTTTAAATCCTCGACGTGAAATAAATCCTCTCGCTCACCTTGGCCTACCAAATCTACAGGAAAGGAAGTACACGGGTTAGGGAATCATCCCCCTACCTCCACAAAAGATTTCTCACGCCGAGATCACCGATTCGTCACGAAAACGCCATTAGAAATCCCGCCGGCACCCCTAACTTGAGATCGAGCTCCTCGCCGCGCCGTGCCTCAATCCTCTACCATCCTCGACCGCTCCCCACCCTCGCGTCATCTCTGTCTTGCCCACCTCACCTTTGTCTGCTGCTCGGAAAGGAGAGGGAGAGAAAGAGAAGAGAGAGAGAGGGAAGAGAGAAATGAGTGATGGGGAGAGAGAGAAAGGGGTGGGGGTTTATTTATAGGAATATTTTAGGATTTTAAAATCTAGAAAATATAAAATTAGGGGAAAATACTTCCCACAATCCTCGAAAAATGCACAACGCGCCTACAACATCTCGGAGCCCGACAACACGTCTGTTCACCCTACACACGGTTCCGAAGGCTCGACAGGTAAAAATCCGAGTAAAGCACAAAACACGTTCCGAGACTCACAAATGCGGTGCGAACTCACAGATTCAGATCTAAAAAATCCGGGGCATTACAGTCCTCCCCTCCTTACAAAAATTTCATCCTCGAAATTGATGCAACCACAATCTCATGGGGAAGAACAATACACCCAGCTGGCAACGCTCCCAGAGTTCCAACCAAACCTCGATACACACAAAAACACCAATTGTAACACCCGAGAAATTTCTATGAATTAATTAAATATTTAAATGGACCAAACGGGCTATTAAATGAATTTATTTTAATTAGTATAGCCTTACTTTAATCCAAGAGGATAAGGCCCATTTAAAGGAACCCTTTTTGGCCCAAATTATGGCTTTGGACCTTGGCCCATATTCTAGAAGCTAAAAATTGGTGTAATCACGGAATTTAGAGATAAATAAGATAAATGGATGGATAATGGAGGGAAGAGTTTGAATTAATTTAAAATTTGGCGCCCAAGATAGAAAACGGTCTATCGTGAGACCGCATAGCAGATGAAGGCGATCACCGATATGACCGCTAAGCGCTGCAGATTCCGTAAGTGGAAGAAAGTGTAAAAAGATTAGATTTTTGGCGTCCAAACTCCTAGAGACCGAAGTATATAGACTTGTAAACATGCTTGGGACTCTCAGGGATCGATCTAATACCTAATTAGGACTCTAAGTTATCCAAGTCTTTGAAACCCTAACTAAACTCTATAAATAGATCCCAAGTTTAACCTACGAAACCCCAACTTTTGGCTCGCGTCGAACTAAGGTAAGGAAGCAGAATTGGCGGTAAGTTCTTTAGAGGTTTTTGTTGCTAATACTAAGGTCTAACTACCCTTCAAATTTCGTTCTAGGAGATCAAGTCTACAAGGAGATAGAAGCTTTCAAAGTTGTTGATCCTGCACCAATAACCCAGGAATCTATGCAACGGTCTGGTGAAGATAAAGAAATTAGAAGCCCTAAACAAGGTATTTAGCGAGCGATACGTCAAGGGAATCAGGAGATACAAGGGTGTGAAGTTGCTGGTTTAGCACAGAACGTGCAGAACTAGGGCTTACTTCTAGTCAGAAATTGGCAGTCTAGGAGCGCTATTTGAGGTAGGTTATCTCATGAATGGCTTAAACATGACATTGGGGATAAAAGCCCTCTATTTCCAGTCGATTTCATACATTGTACACTGAGAATTTTATGTTTTCATTAAGACTATGCATCTAGTATGATATTCATGCATGAACTGGCCCTAATTGAGTAAAAATGAAATTCTCTTGTTATTACATAAACCCACGCATATTGGTTGACCTATTCTTGTTCTACCATGCTATAGAGTTTATTCATGTTGATTCCCATGCATGATATGCCTTAGATTAGTATTGTATTTTACTATTATTGAGTTTTCTGTTAACACGGGAAGAAACGGTCTTCCTGTAGACCGCCAGAAACCCTAGCGGTCATACGATAGACCGCTAGCCACAATAGACAGTCACCCACTAGACCGTTTATGTTTTTTTGAATTTTGTATATTAAGCTAACCCGAGGCTTAATGCAGAATGGTCCAAATTATTATATGTTAAGCCTAGTTAAATAGGTTTTATACCCGTTTTAAATATTAATTTCATATACCAAGTTATGTTAATAGTTCATTCTAGTAGAATTCATGATTCTTTATGCACTTAAAGTTATTTTAAACTTATGATATTTTCGTGACCAAGTCATATACTTTTGTGGTTAACTTGAATTTATGAAATTCATGGACTAGTTATGATTTGATCGCTAGCTATCACTAACCCTCCCATCTAAGAGTCATTTTCACAAGTACATGGCATATACTCCAATATGTGACCATTAGATACACTTTTGCAGTTATAGGCACACAATCTTGGACTTGAAAGTCTCTCCGTTAGATATTCCTTCTACCGGACTAGGTGATCTTATTTCAAGGCCTCCGTAAGTCTCTGCGAGCCTGGGATTCTCACTAGGACGCCGAGCTGGTTGCACCATTAAAGCCCAATTTGTCTAGAAAGTACTACCGTTGATTTCGAAGTCTTGATTTATAAATGGTCTTACATTCGACCGCTACTTCCCAGTTAACGGTCATCACCATGACCGCTAAGTCTTGTCTAACGGTCTGCCATATGACCACATGTTATCTGAGTTAAGTACTTCTTCTCTGGCTTGACTCGTCATAAATGGTCTTGACTTGACCACATAACGCTGACTAACGATCCATGACTAGACCGCCTGGCTCGCTATACGGTCCAGTAAATGACCGCTTGGTTCCTGATTGTGTCTACCCGTGGTTTGACCTTTGGGGTTTGTTTTCTTGAGTTCCTAGATGATCTTAGGGTTATCTGGAGCCTAATTTATGTTTAACAATGTTAAGTTAAAATATGGAACCTAATGAATATATCGTTATGCTGTTGGATCGCCGCCGTAGCATAATATACCTAAAATCTTTCTTTGAAATCATATCAAATTTTGGTATGTTCTATACCTTGGTTACTTGCTCATGAAGCTCGTTATTTGAATTTGAATTATTGGCCGAAGTTATTGTTATATCTCGTGGAAGTAGCTGGATTTATAACTTGAAGATTCAAGATCGGGCACGGATTGTGTCCAAGGGCTCCAAGCTAGTCCCCTCGACGGATTGTCAGAAACGTGCTATAAACCATGGGGTACGATGATACTGGCGTCGCATTACGCTGGGAGTACTTTCTCTTATAAATGAGTGAAATTCACGAGACTCGTTATGAAAATTACATGCTTGATAAATGACTTTCTAGTACATAGCCTGTACAAGGTTGTGTAAAGTACTTTCTAGTTACATGCTTGTACATTCTTGTTCATGAAATGCCAATTTACGTCTACGTGCTTAATCTTACTTGTTCATGCTATCTTGTCTACTTGCTCAATTTCATGTCCTTGGTTACTTAGTTATGCCGATTGTTTACCGCATTTTCTTATGTTTCTCTTCTAGTCTAGAGTTAAGACATTAATCACTTAAATATTGCCTTCATGTTGATACGAAGATACCTCCTGGGCAAGTGTGCTCATTACCCTACTATTCCAATCTTCTCAGGAAGTACAGATGAATAGGATTCGGAGTACACAAGTAGCGGGTCCGAGAGTGATTGAAGGTCAAATGCATCGAGAGAAGCCATAGTATCAAATGTGTAGTCGAGTCTTATTGTAATTTTCTATTTTTCTTGAGTCAATGATGTAAGAGTATTAAGAGTCAAGAATCTTGTGTACTTTGATATTATTATTTTGGAATAAAGTGAAGTTTGGAAAAGTTTACTTGTGCAATTACTTTAGCGTGATTATCTTGCGCTCTGATTTTTTGCTTGCAAGAAGCTTACCATGCCGGCTGTTCGCGTTCCCGAAATTCCTTCCGCTGTATTAAAAGCTCGAGGAGTGACAGTTAGAGTGGTATCAGAACATAGGACTAGAGGTCCTAGGGAAAAGACATGTCATAGGTTAAGTCCAAGGTTTAAGGATCCACACCTATGAAACTAGGAAAGAAACTCCCTACCTATGAGAGGAAATGGGGTAGAACCTGGGATGAGATAGTAATTAGAATTATTTCTAAGGTTAATTCCACTCGTTCCATTAGAATTGACAAACTCTGTTACCCTTCTCAGGTACCTTACTCTCATCATGGCTCATCGTGTTGACTGGGATGGTATGCAACAAACCGTTGCCGGTCTCACCCAAGCATTACAGAATATGGCTCAAGCCGGCGCAGGGGAAAGAGCTGGAGACCTACACCACAATTTTCGGAGTTTAAATCCTCCGCGATTTTTAGGCTCTTCTAATCCCGATGAGGCAGAAAACTGGATCGATGAAATGAATCGTATATTCAAGGTCTTGCAGTGTGCCGACCAAGAAAAGGTTCGTCTTGCTACGTTCAAATTAAACAAAGATGCCCGCACCTGGTGGAAGGCAATTCCAGCACCGCCTGCAGATGCACCACACACATGAGATGGATTTCTGACTCTTTTTCGAGCCAAGTACTTCTCCGAGCATATCAAGGAGAGAAAGGCAACTGAATTCGCATCACTTCGTCAGGGCATGATGTCCGTAGCCGAATATGAGTCACAGTTTTCTCACCTGGCACCCTATGCTCAGCACCTAGTGAGCACAGATCTCTTAAAGGCAAATCGCTTTATGGACGGGTTACGTCCCATTTTTATCCAGCAACTTGGCCCACAGAACATTCGGACCTATGCAGAGATGGTCCAACAGGCACACCTATGTGAACGGACCTTGGAGAAGGTTGATAAACTCAAGAGTAAAGTGGAGGAGCCGAGCCAAAGGTATGATCGGCGAGGTAGTAAGCCGAAAAAATTCAGCATCACCTATAGCTCTCGGGATAGCAGGAAGAGATCCCGGAGTGGGAATGGCAGGGATGAACGCCGGAACAAGATGGTCAAGGAAGAGGAAGATAAGCAAGTCATGGCGGCTTGCTCATTTTGTGATAAATTTGATCATGCGATCGAAGAATGTTGGAAGAGGTTAGGCGCATGCCTACGTTGTGGGAGTCGGGAGCACCGTATGCCTGACTGTCCTTTAATGAAAGAACAGCCACCCACGAGGAATAATGGTGGACGAAAATGGCAGGCTAGATTAAATGTCGTATTAGAAGATGAAACAACAAAGGAAGGGGAGCTTATCGAAGGTACGATTCATATTCATTCTCATCATGCTTTTGTGCTATTTGATACTGGTGCTACTCATTCCTTTATTGATAATTCCTTTGCAAAAACATTACCTATTTCACATGTTCCCTTACCATCAGATTTAACCACAATCACTCGTTTAGGGTCGGGAACAGAATTAAAAACTTATCTTCCCAATAGTGAAGTCACTATAGAAGGCCATAACCTTCCCACCAATATAGTATGCCTTGACATGGAGGGGTATGATGCTATCCTAGGAGTCGATTGGCTTGTAGATCACGACGCCTACATAAATTGTCGCAGTAGGATAATCTCTTTCCGAAAACCAGGTCTTCCCCGGTTTACCTTCCTTGGAATCAAATATCGGAAGCATCCCTCTCTTGTTTCATCTCTTCACACTTGCAAACTCATTTCGCAATGATGTGAAGCTTTCCTTGCCTCCGTAGTAATTACCGAGTCTAAGGAAATTTCCATAGAAGAAATCCCCGTAGTTAGGGAATTTCCTGACATTTTCCCTTCTGACCTATCGGGTATACCGCCCAAAAGAGAGGTTAACTTCACCATTGAACTTATACCTGGAGCAGCACCTGTGTCAATAGCTCCTTACAGGATGTCCCCCACAGAGTTGAAGGAGTTAAAGAAGCAACTTCAGGAGCTGCTAGAAAAAGGTTTTATTCGACCTAGCACATCCCCTTGGGGTGCACCAGTCCTATTCGTCAAGAAGAAGGACGGTTCTCTCAGATTATGCATTGATTACCGGCAGTTGAATCAACTTACCATCAAGAATAAATACCTACTACCACGTATTGATGAACTGTTTGACCAACTTTGAGGAGCAGAATATTTCTCCAAGATTGACCTCAGGTCAGTTTATCATCAACTGAGGATTAAAGAAGAAGACATACACAAGATTGCTTTCTGAAGCAGATATGGACACTACGAATTCGTGGTTATGCCGTTCGGTTTAACTAATGCACCTGTTGCATTCATGCAACTAATGAATAATGTGTTCTGACCTTATCTTGACCAATTCATAGTCATGTTTATTAATGATATTCTCATCTATTCAAAGACAAAGGAGGAACATGAGGAACATATAAGAGTTACTTTGCAAACTCTACGAGAACATCAACTCTATGCTAAAGTGAACAAATGTGAATTTTGGCTTAAGGAAGTATCTTTCCTTGGCCATGTAATTTCTAAAGAAGGCATTGCAGTAGATCCTTCTAAGGTTGAAGCTGTGAAAAGTTAGAGCCGACTGAATGCCGTATCTGAAGTTTGAAGTTTTATTGGTCTAGTTGGTTACTATAGGCGATTCATCAAAGATTTCTCCAAAATCGCTGCTCCTTTAACAAGACTTACTAGGAAGGAAAATCCTTTTGAGTGGACAAGGGAATGTGAAGAAAACTTCTTAGCTCTTAAAGAACATCTCACCACGGCACCCATACTAGCATTGCCCATAGAAGGTGGCGGATTTGAAGTTTATACCGATGCATCTGACATTGGCTTAGGATGTGTACTTATGTAGAATGGCAAGGTGATCTATTATGCTTCTAGACAATTGAAGCGACATGAAGAAAATTATCCTATTCATGATCTGGAAGTGGCAGCTGTCATATTTGCCTTGAAAATTTGGCGTCACTACCTTTATGGAGAGAAATTTACGGTCTATTCGGACCACAAAAGCTTGAAATATCTATTCTCTCAGAAGGAGCTGAATATGAGACAAAGGAGGTAGTTGGAGTACCTTAAGGACTTCAAATTTGCCATCCAATATCATCCTGGCAAGGCGAATGATGTAGCTGATGCACTCAGCATGAAACCAATGGGAAAGCTATCAAGTCTCATGAAAGGTATGACTAATCTCTTTTCTAAATTTGCTCAATTGAATTTAGATATTGATATGAAGAAGAAAGAGGATTGCTTTATAGCCAATATCCGGACTCAACCCACCTTAATAGAAGAACTGGCCAAGCTGCAAGATAATGACCATGTGTTATTGGAGATTAAGGCCAATATAGAGCAACGGCCAGATTCCTCTATTACAAATGATAGAAGATTGGTATTTCAAGACCAAGTTTGTATACCAGATCATGCTGATACTAAGAAATTGATCTTAGAAGAAGCTCATAAATCTAAATACACCATTCATCTTGGTGCTACCAGAATATATCAAGATCTTAAAAGAAGCTATTGGAGGCCCAACATGAAAAGAGAGATAGCAGATTATGTGTCACGTTGCCTTACTTGTCAACAGATTAAGGCAGAACATCAAAGGCCCACTGGAAAACTACATCCCTTGGAAATTTTGGAATGGAAATGGGATAGTATAGGGATGGATTTTATCATGGGACTACCTAAGTCGAGAGGTGGACATGATGGAATATGGGTAATCATAGACCGTTTAACCAAATCAGCTCATTTCCTGTCTATTAAAAGTTGATGGTCTATGGATATCATAGCAGCATTATACATGAAGGAGATTGTTAAGTTACATTGTGTCTCTGTCACTATTATTTTTGATCGAGACCCTCGATTCACTTCACAATTCTGGAAAGGTCTGTAGAATTCTTTGGGGACCCGATTAAGTTTCAGCACAGCATTGCATCCACAAACTGATGGACAAACTGAAAGAACCAATCAAGGGGTAGAGGATATGCTAAGAGCGTGTGTTATGGACTTCGGTGGAAGCTCGCACGACCATTTATCTCTAGTGGAATTTGCCTATAATAATAGCTATTAGGCTAGCATTCAGATGGCACCATTTGAGGCACTTTATGGGAGAAGTTGTCGCTCACCGATCTGCTAGAACGAAGTAGGAGAAAAACAACTACTAGGTCCCGAATATATAAGGGATACTACTGAGAGAGTAAAGCTAATTCGAGAAAGACTCAAGATAGCTCAAGATAGATAGAAATCATATGCTGATAATCGAAGGCGTGACCTGGAATTCCAAGTAGGTAACCATGTATTCCTCAAGGTCTCTCTAGGTCAAGGTATTCAAAGGTTCGGCATCAAAGGCAAGCTTACTCTAAGATTTATTGGCCCTTTTGAAATCCTTGAGAGAGTTGGCGAAGTAGCTTATCGATTGGCTTTACATCCCCAATTAGCTGGAGTTCATGACGTATTCCATGTCTCAATGCTCAAAAGGTACGTTCCAGATCCGTTTCATGTTATAAGCTATGATAACTTAGAAATTCAAAAGGATTTGACGTACGAGCAAAAACCTATCAAAATACTTGAGCAAGAAGTGCGTCAACCTCGGAACAAAACTATCCCTATGGTCAAAGTTCAATGGAGCGAATCCTTGCCGCATGAAGCAACATGGGAAACCGAAGAGGCCATGCGCAAAAGATTTTCAGAGATATTTGGATGTAAGTACACTCTCCATAAATCCATGTATTGAATTTGGGGATAAATTCTTTTTAAGTGGGGGAGGATGTAACACCCGAGAAATTTCTAAGAATTTATTAAATATTTAAATGGATTAAACGGGCTATTACATGAATTTATTTTAATTAGTATAGCCTTACTCTAATCCAAGAGGATTAGGCCCATTTAAAGGAATCCTTTTTGGCCCAAATTAAGGCTTTGGACCTTGGCCCATATTCTAGAAGCTAGAAATTGGGGTAATCACGGAATTTAGAGATAAATAGGATAAATGGATTGATAATGAAGGGAAGAGTTTGAATTAATTTCAAATTCAGCGCCCGATATAGAAAACGGTCTATCGCGAGACCGCATAGCAGATGAAGGCAGTCACCCATAAGACCGCTAAGTGCTGCAAATTCCATAAGTGGAAGAAAGTGTAAAAAGATTAGATTTTTGGTGTCCAAACTCCTAGAGACCAAAGTATGTAGACTTGTAAACATGCTTGAGACTCTCAGGGATCGATCTAATACCTAATTAGGACTCTAAGTCGTCCAAGTCTTTGAAACCATAACTAAACCCTATAAATAGATCCCAAGTTTAACCTACGCGACCCCTACTTTTGGCTCGCGTGGAACTAAGGTAAGAAAGTAGAATTAGAGGTAAGTTCTTTAGAGGTTTTTGTTGATAATACTAAGGTCTAACTACCCTCCAAATTTTGTTCTAGGAGATCAAGTCTACAAGGAGATAGAAGCTTTCAAAGTTACTGATCTTACACCAATAACCCAGTAATATGTGCAACGGTCCGGTGAAGATCAGGAAATTAGAAGCCCTAAACGAGGTATTTAGCAAGTGTGTCTTTAGAACTTTATGTTACCCTTTATATCTTCTATCTACCCTCCAATGTTTACGTCATAGGTTAACGGAATCAGGAGATACAAGGGTGTGAAGTTGCTGGTTTAGCACAGAACGTACAGAACTAGGGCTTACTTCTAGTGAGAAATTGGCGGTCTAGGAGCGCTATTTGAGGTAGGTTATCTCATGAACGGCTTAAACATGACATTAGAGATAAAAGCCCTCTGTTTCCAGTCGATTTCATGCATTGTACACTGAGAATTTTATGTTTTCATTAGGACTATGCTTCTAGTATGATATTCATGCATGAACTAGCCCTAATTGAGTAAAAAGGAAATTCTCTTGTTATTACATAAACCCATGCATATTGGTTGACCTATTCTTGTTCTACCATGCTATAGAGTTTATTCATGTTGATTCCCATGCATGATATGCCTTAGATTAGTATTGTATTTTACTATTATTGAGTTTTCTGTTAACACAGGAAGAAACGGTCTTCCTGTAGACTGCTAGAAACCCTAGCGGTCATACGATAGATCACTAGCCACAATAGACGGTCACACACTAGACCGTTTACATTTTTTTGAATTCTGTATATTAAGCTAATGATGGGGACATCACCTCCCATGCCCACGTTCACAGCTCGTCTCCTCGCCCCGGTTGCATCCGGCATGGTCTAGTTATTTAATTTTGAGTCCTATGTAATTTTTATTTGAGTCATTTGATGTATTTTCCCCTTTATTTGAGTCATTTACCTAGGTTAAGTGTCATTAGATTGTTTAGAATGGTTATTGGGCCCAATTCTTTGGGCTAGGCCCAGGGGCGCCCCTACCCCCTTGGTCTTTGGTCATTGTAGTAAGAGTCAGGGACTTTTGTAGAAATGTGGGTTTCCTATATATAGGACCCCATTCCCCCCATTTCAACTTAATGAATCAATGAACGAAAAAACTTGCCATTTTGAGAGTTTACACTTCTTATCTAGTGGAGAGATTCCATTTTTTGGGTGAGAAACCCTAGGGGAGAGATTCCCCACCCTTCCCTCTCTTAATCTCTCTTTTTCACTCCGCTTTCTCTCTCCTCAACACCCAAATTCAAATTTTCTTCTCTCTCCTCCCTTCCCAACCACCTCCACTCCTCACCTACCCCATTTAAGCCTCTTCCCATTCCCCACAACCCTCATCAATACTCCACCCCTTCCCAAGACCCCCTCCACCAATCCTCTCCTCACCATCCAACCCCCAACTACCCCTCCCACTTTCCCAAGCACCCTTCCCACTACCCCAAGCACCCCTTCCCTTATCCAACACAGCCCCCCCATTCCCAAGATAAAAAAATTAACCCCACCCTTAAACCTATTTTTGAATATCCTTTCAATCTCTCCATTCCAACCAAATTCGCAGCCCCCACTACCACCATCTATTGGACCCTCTTCCAGACCTTATTCTCCACCTCCCACACCTTAGAACATCCCCTCCAAGACCCCCTTACAACCAGGGGTCACTCCCACACTCATCTACCCCCTTCCCCTTCTTCTTTCTTGGTCATTGGAAGCTACTTCGAAGTTACAGTTTGTTGTCCAGAGGTTGCAGATGAACCAGCAACTTGCAGCGGCCACCACGACTTCCTCCGGATGAGTTTGAAGACTTAAGATCCATCGTCGGAAGCGTCTAACAGTCTCCTTCGCAACAGAAGTGGTTTCATCTTCTTCCGATCTCCGAGCCGTCCAGGAGGTCCATTCTCCCACAACTGCACAGTTCTGCCTTGGCTGAAGACCTGAGCCAGATGAGAAGCTCTGCCAGGACGAACTCCGAAGGAATCAGTCCAGGAGTTCTTCTTCAAAGTTCTTCATCGCCCAGTCTACTTCCAGAATCAAGAAACAGAACTTTATTCGGTGTTCGTGATCTAGAGTTCTCATTTTTCTCCCTCAGCTACGCAGATCTGCTACTCATAGTCTGCACCGACCAGTTGCCATTGTTCTACATCCCCTAATCTTCTCCGACATCGGTTGGCTTCCCTGTCAGTTTTTCTGCGAAGAGGAGTCGTTCACGATTCCAACGACTCTGACGGTGCTCGATTCCGAGTTCGGGAGCTGTCGGGGCATCCTCTGCAACCTGCTGTTGGAAACCAAGAGCTAGCTCTGCAGAGATCCTGATCCTGAGAGAAAGCTTCACCACGACAAACCCCAGAGGAATCAGGCCATGAGCTCTTCTGCAAAGTTCTTCCAATCCCTATCTACTTTCAGAACCAAGAAGCGGAACTCCGTTCGGCATCGGGCAGCAGAAGTTACGAATTTTCTTCCTTAGGCGTGCGACTCTGCTTCCCATAGTCTGCACCGACCCCCACTCACTGTTCTGGCTCCCCTGATCTTCTCAAGCATCTTTCAGATTCCCCATCAGTTCTGTTGGAAAGAATACTCGTCCATGGTTCCAGCAGCTCTGGCGGCACCTGATTCGGAGTTCGGGAGCAGCCGAGGCAACCTCTTCTTCCTGCTATTAGTAACCAGTTGCTGTCAGTCCAAGAATCAGCGTCCCTGTTCGAGCTCCTGCCCAGGCCAGCAGCAACCCCAGAAGAATTCGGAAAAATTCAGAGGCCCTCCAGTTCCAGTAACAAAGATTTTCCCACTAGTCTTTCCCTCGGCAAAATTCCTGATCACGTTCTGCAGCCACAGTACCGACTGTCTATCCATAATTGCCGAGAGAAGGCAGATTCAGCATATTCACTTCATCATCTTTTTAGCCTTAGTTTTCCCCACCCCGCTTGGCCGGCTGAAGGCCCCTCCCTGCGTGGAGGTAGTTTTGATTGTAACTATCATCTTCCCTTCCCCACGATCCCCCCCTTACATGGGGTGTAGTGTTGTAATAGCTTAAATAGGTCAAGCTACCCCGGCGCGGCGTGTGGGGAACCCACGCTTCCCCGCTCGCCCTCGTCTCCGAGCGGGACCGGTTTCTTCAAACCGGTCGAGTGAGTGCTCCAAAACTTTTCTCTAATTCATGCTTGTTCTTTCAATATTAGTTCATAAACTCCGCTGGCCGTGACGAGAGCCCGATCCTTAAGCTCATTTGCTATAAGTGATCATCGTGGGAAGAGAGTGGAACCCGTGCCCTTTGGCACTTCGTCGGACCCTTGATTTGGGCAGCCATACCCTTGGGGAATCAAACCTTCGCCTTGCTGGCCCTCTACCAGCAAGGGCCTAGCCCACACAACCTCCCCTTGGCATTGCCAAGTTACCCCGGGTCTTAGTGAGCATCGGGTGAGCGGTTGCTATTATCGGTCCATTTTTGAATGCTTAACTGTGCTTGCTTGTTGAGTCCTAGGTTGTGTCACATCAAATGGTATCAGAGCAAGTTATTGACTTATCTCTATCAAGTCAAGTCCTAGGGCATGCTTGCATTCTTGTCCGAACCGTGCATTGTCAAACCCATCATTGTTAACGTTGAGTCTTGGGTCACATGGCTCCTCTCCCAATCATATCCCATGCATGCTTACCTAATGGAGAGCCCGTAGAAATTGATTTCATTGACCTAGAATCTGAAAATTGGGTGTCCCCCGATATCATTACCTCTCTTTGTAGGACCGGACAAATTGTGCACAATGGAGACCAAGTCTTTATTGAATTCCATAAATGGTTCGGGAAGACTAAGTATTTGGATGGGGCTTGGTGTCAAAAGGGAACATTGGCGGGTCCATGTATAATCCTAGGTAAGAAATGGTTAGATGAAAGGAATGCCGACATCGACCCAACACGTCGGACTTGCCTAGTGCATCCGCCCCACCTTTCAGGAACCTTTAAATTCAACAACCTTGTATTCTCCCACCCGCGGGAATCCCTCCCTTGTTCACCACCCCGGGTGCACCATACTCCGGCCATCATCACCCCACCATCAAAGAACCTTCCCACTCCATTAGCTTTGGAAGAAGTAGTCCACCCGCTTTGCCACATGAAGACAAATACCTCTCAGGAACCTATCCCCTCCATGAAGAGCACCCATGTCCCAATTGAAGAGGAAGCCTCGCACGAGGATCTTCACCCTACACCACCCCCTCTAGATAAGGCCGAATTCATCTTAGAAGAGTCCCTTATTAGTTGGCTAAAGAAGAACCCAATAAGAGAGATCACGGCCCACGATTGCCTTCCCATAAAGGAAAATCTTCCCATAGTGCACATCTCCTCCTATCACACCATAATCCAAACATCCTACCAAGTGGAAACCTTAGAGGACCTTCTCAAGGTCTTAGCTTGGCAAAATGAGTTGACCGGCTTATTGACCCCCATGGCTCACCAATCTAGGAGCATTGACCTCCTAAACCTTTGTGTCGGGTCTATCACCTCGGTTTGCACCATTGGTTGCTACACTAGCGACCTCCTTATATTCCTCCCCACACCCGATGAGCCCGACCTTCTCCTCAATTTGGAGCTTCTTATATCGGGTGGAAAGTCAAGTCCTCCCCTCATGGCCGACCCACTCACAAAGAACTTCGGTCCAATTGTCTCATTAGAGGAGGATGACCCACCACCACTTGAGGATCTTGAGGACATAGGGCCCCTCCCCCTCGATAACCCTTTTTATGATCCCTTTGATCCCATCCAATGGGGGTCAAAGAACCCATGGGACCAAACCACCTTATCCACCACCCACCGTTCCCTATCCCAACCCACCATGTTTGACCCAATCCACCCCATCCTAGACTCGGGTTACACCATGGGAGCCATGACCTTGGGCCACATATTCCTAGGTAATAAGGTTGTGACTCACCCCATGATGACCATCTTCTTAGATCCATTCGATCCTTTCCAATGGGAGTTCAAAGGTTGTCCCACACCTATACACATGAAAGTCACCCTTAGAAAAAATATGCATGTGTCTAGGCTTACCACATCACTTGGCATGAACACTATGTGGGGTCCATTCATTCATATCACCCACATGTCAAGTAGAAAGCATGAGTGGTCCAAATTCGGATGTAGTGGTCCACCTTCACTCATCATGAGTCGTAGGTATGATAGGAGTATTCATGGATGTCCGGGTCTCCCAGCATTTGTCACCCCCATGCATGACCGGATGACCTATGGATGCCCCGGTCCTCCCCATTCCATCAAAGTCTTCTTGGCGTCAAAGCATGATTGGTCCACTTTTGGTTGCCCATGTCCACCCATCACCCCTAGAATGTCAACATTCATAAAATTGCATGAAAGCCTTTGCAAGCACATAAGCAAGGAAAATGAGATCTATAAGAGGCAGGCTGACTCCCTTCGGCGTCACCAAGAATTCCACGTGGGCAACTTTGTGATGGTGAGGAAGGAGAGGCTCTCCCCGGGAGTCATCTCCAAATTGAGGCCACGTGGGGCTGGTCCCTTCCAGGTCCTGAGGCGCATTGGCGATAATGCCTATGAGTTAGATCTCCTCGAGGAGTATGGAGTGAGTCCCACATTCAATGTAGCCGACCTAGTGCCATATAAGGGACCCATGGTGGTACCCAGTGAGGATATTGAGCCTATTCCCTCCGTTGAGAGAGCACCCACCCGTGAGGAGAGACCACCAGCCAAGAGACCCCAGCGTGAGCGCATTGAACGAATATTGGATGAACAGGTCACTATCACCAGGAGCAAGGTATACGAGCGCTATCTCGGCAGGTGGATGGATCGGTCTCGTTCGGAAGACTTGTGGGCAGTACCACTCTACACCCTCCGAGGAGGGAAGGACACTTACTCGATGGAGTCGAGTTCTCCGCACCCCGGGAGTATGATGGGGACATCACCTCCCATGCCCACGTTCACAGCTCGTCTCCTCGCCCTGGTTGCATCCGGCATGGTCTAGTTATTTAATTTTGAGTCCTATGTAATTTTTATTTGAGTCATTTGATGTATTTTCCCCTTTATTTGAGTCATTTACCTAGGTTAAGTGTCATTTGATTGTTTAGAATGGTTATTGGGCCCAATTCTTTGGGTTAGGCCCAGGGGCGCCCCTACCCCCTTGGTCTTTGGTCATTGTAGTAAGAGTCAGGGACTTTTATAGAAATGTGGGTTTCCTATATATAGGACCCCATTCCCCCCATTTCAACTTAATGAATCAATGAATGAAAAAACTTGTCATTTTGAGAGTTCACACTTCTTATCTAGTGGAGAGATTCCATTTTTTGGGTGAGAAACCCTAGGGGAGAGATTCCCCACCCTTCCCTCTCTTAATCTCTCTTTTTCACTCCACTTTCTCTCTCCTCAACACCCAAATTCGAATTTTCTTCTCTCTCCTCCCTTCCCAACCACCTCAACTCCCCACCTACCCCATTTAAGCCTCTTCCCATTCCCCACAACACTCATCAATACTCCACCCCTTCCCAAGACCCCTCCACCAATCCTCTCCTCACCATCCAACCCCCAACTACCCCTCCCACTTTCCCAAGCACCCTTCCCACTACCCCAAGCACCCCTTCCCTTATCCAACACAACCCCCCCATTCCCAAGACAAAAAAATTAACCCCACCCTTAAACCTATTTTCGAATATCCTTTCCCTCTCTCCATTCCAACCAAATTCGCAGCCCCCACTACCACCATCTATTGGACCCTCTTCCAGACCTTATTCTCCACCTCCCACACCTTAGAACACCCCCTCCAAGACCCCCTTACAACCAGGGGTCACTCCCACACTCATCTACCCCCTTCCCCTTCTTCTTTCTTGGTCATTGGAAGCTACTTCGAAGTTGCAGTTTACTGTCCAAAGGTTACAGATGAACCAGTAAATTGCAGCGGCCACCACGACTTCCTCCGGATGAGTTTGAAGACCCAAGAGCCATCGTCGGAAGTGTCTACCAGTCTCCTTCGCAACAGAAGTGGTTTCATCTTCTTCCGATCTCCGAGCCGTCCAGGAGGTCCATTCTCCCACAACTGCGTAGTTCTGCCTCGGCTGAAGACCTGAGCCAGATTAGAAGCTCTGCCACGACAAACCCCGAAGGAATAAGTCCACGAGTTCTTCTTCAAAGTTCTTCATCGCCCAGTCTACTTCCATAATCAAGAAACAGAACTTCATTCGGTGTTCGTGATCTAGAGTTCTCATTTTTCTCCCTCAGCTACGCAGATCTACTACTCATAGTCTGCACCGACCAGTCGCCATTGTTCTGCATCCCCTAGTCTTCTCCGACATCGGTTGGCTTCCCCGTCAGTTTTTATGCGAAGAGGACTCGTCCACGGTTCCAACGACTCTGACGGTGCTCGATTCCAAGTTCGGGAGCTATCGGGGCATCCTCTGCAACCTGCTGTTGGAAACTAAGAGCTAGCTCTGCGGAGATCCTGATCCTGAGAGAAAGCTTCACCACGACAAACCCTGGAGGAATCATGCCACGAGCTCTTCTGCAAAGTACTTCCTCTTCCTATCTACTTTGAGAACCAAGAAGCGTAACTCCGTTCGGCAATCGGCAGCAGAAGTTACGAATTTTCTTCCTCAGGCGTGCGACTCTGCTTCCCATAGTCTGCACCGACCCCCACTCACTGTTCTGGGTCCCCTGATCTTCTCGAGCATATTTCGGATTCCCCATCAGTTCTGTTGTAAAGAAGACTCATCCACGGTTCCAGCGGCTCTGGCAGCACCTGAATCGGAGTTCAGGAGCGTCCGAGGCAACCTCTTCTTCCTGCTGTTAGTAACCAGTTGCTGTCAGTCCGAGAATCAGCGTCCCTGTTCGAGCTCCTGCCCAGGCTAACAGCGACCCCAGAAGAATTCGGCAAAATTCAGAGGCACTCCAGTTCCAGTAACAAAGATTTTCCCACTGGTCTTGCCCTCGGTAAAATTCTTGATCACGTTCTGTAGCCACAGTACCGACTGTCTGTCCACAATTGCCGAGAGAAGGCAGATTCAACATATTCACTTCATCATCGTTTTAGCCCTAGTTTTCCCCACCCCACTTGGCCGGCTGAAGGCCCCTCCCTGCGTGGAGGTAGTTTTGATTATAACTATGATCTTCCCTTCCCCACGATCCCCCCCTTGCATGGGGTGTAGTGTTGTAATAGCTTAAACAGGTCAAGCTACCCCGGCGCGGCGTGTGGGGAACCCACGCTTCCCCGCTCGCCCTCGTCTCCGAGTGAGACCGGTTTCTTCAAACCGGTCGAGTGAGTGCTCCAAAACTTTGCTCTAATTCATGCTTGTTCTTTCAATATTAGTTCATAAACTCCGCTGGCCGTGACGAGAGCCCGATCCTTAAGCTCATTTGCTATAAGTGATCATCGTGGGAAGAGAGTGGAACCCGTGCCCTTTGGCACTTCGTCGGACCCTTGATTTGGGCAGCCATACCCTTGGGGAATCAAACCTTGGCCTTGCTGGCCCTCTACCAGCAAGGGCCTAGCCCACACAACCTCCCCTTGGCATTGCCAAGTTACCCCGGGTCTTAGTGAGCATCGGGTGAGCAGTTGCTATTATCGGTCCGTTTTTGAATGCTTAATTGTGCTTGCTTGTTGCGTCCTAGGTTGTGTCACATCAGCTAACCCGAGGCTTAATGCATAATGGTCCAAATTATTATATGTTAAGCCTAGTCAAGTAGGTTTTATACTTGTTTTAAACATTATTTTCATATACCAAGTTATGTTAATAGTTTATTCTAGTAGAATTCATGATTCTTTATGCATTTAAAGTTATTTTAAACTTATGATATTTTCATGACCAAGTCATATACTTTTATGGTTAACTTGAATTTATGAAATTCATGGACTAGGTATGATTTGATCGCTAGCTATCACTAACCCTCCCATCTAAGAGTCATTTTCACAAGTACATGGCATATACTCCGGTATGTGATCATTAGATACACTTTTGCAGTTATAGGCACACAATCTTGGACTTGAAAGCCTCTCTGTTAGATATTCATTCTACCGGACTAGGTGATCTTATTTCAAGGCCTCCGTAAGTCTCTGCGAGCCTGGGATTCTCACTAGGACGACGAGCTGGTTGCACCATTAAAGCCCAATTTGTCTAGAAAGCACTACTGTTGATTTCGGACTCTTGATTTCTAAACGGTCTTACATTCGACCGCTACTGCCCAGTTAACGGTCGTCACCATGACCGCTAAGTCTTGTCTAATGGTCTGCCATATGACCACATGCTATCTGAGTTAAGTACTTCTTCTCTAGCTTGACTCGTCATAAACGGTCTTGACTCGTCATAATAACGATGACTAACGGTCCATGACTAGACTGCCTGGCTTGCTATACGGTCCAATAAATGACCGCTTGGTTCCTGATTGTGTCTAACCCGAGGTTTGACCTTTGGGGTTGGTTTTCTTGAGTTCCTAGATGATCTTAGGGTTATCTGGAGCCTAAATTATGTTTAACAAAGTTAAGTTGAAATATGGAACCTAATGAATATATCGGTATGTTGTCGGGTCGCCGCCGTAGCATAATATACCTTAAATATTTCGTTGAAATCATATCAAATTTTGGTACGTTCTATACCTTGGTTACTTTCTCATGAAGCTCGTTATTTGAATTTGAATTATTGGCCGAAGTTATTATTATATCTCGTGGAAGTAGCTGGATTTATAACTCGAAGATGCAAGATCGGGTACGGATTATGTCCAAGGGCTCCATGTTAGTCCCCTCGACGGATTGTCAGAAACGTGCTATAAACCATGGGGTATGATGATACTGGCGTCGCATTACGCTGGGAGTACTTTCTCTTATAAATGAGTGAAATTTACGAGACTCGTTATGAAAATTACATGCTTGATAAATGACTTTCTAGTACATAGCCTGTACAAGGTTGTGTAAAGTACTTTCTAGTTACATGCTTGTACATTCTTGTTCATGAAAGGCCAATTTACATCTACGTGCTTAATCTTACTTGTTCATGCTATCTTGTCTACTTGCTCAATTTCATGTCCTTGGTTACTTAGTTATGCCGATTGTTTACAGCATTTTCTTATGTTTCTCTTCTAGTCTAGAGCTAAGACATTAATCACTTAAATATTACCTCCATGTTGATACGAAGATACCTACTGGGCAAGTGTGCTCATTACCCTGCTATTCCAATCTTTTCAGGAATAATAGATGAATCGGATTCGGAGTACACAAGTAGCAGGTCCGAGAGTGATTGAAGGTCAAATGCATCGAGAGAAGCCATAGTATCAAATGTCTAGTCGAGTATTATTGTAATTTTCTATTTTTCTTGAGTCAATGATGTAAGAGTATTAAGAGTCAAGAATCTTGTGTACTTTGATATTATTATTTTGGAATAAAGTGAAGTTTGGAAAAGTTTACTTGTGCAATTACTTTAGTGTGATTGTCTTGCGCTCTGATTTCTTACTTGTGAGAGGCTTACCATACCGGCTGTTCGTGTTCCTGAAATTCCTTCCGTTGTATTAAAAGCTCGGGCCATGACACCGATCCTGAGGGACACAACCAGACTATGATCACGAGTAAAAACATCTCGCTCATAACTCAATGCACACCTAATTCTCAGAGTGAGCATAGCACACAAAAGGGGTACAAGTCTGGCATCACCTTAGCCACAACGGGAATTCAACCATGGCACCGCTGCCACGATCTCACTTATCGAGGAGATGCAATCCTCATTACAAGAAACAACCACCGATTAAAACTCATGCTCGGCGGACCAATCGAACATCAACTTCTCTACCAACTGACTGATCACACACCCTGCACTAAGGATGACCATCTCTGAGCTTCCACCAGCTCACAGAGTCATTCCAACTGACTGCGACAAATCCATCGGCTCCACACCATGGACCATCTCACACCTGGCAAACCGAACACCATAACAACACCGGACCAACTCCAGTCCAAACACAAGCCTTCAATAAATCCCAGATCCAATCCACGAAAGGGCACATCTCACAATCGGCCACCAAAGGTCTCGCTTGCAAACGGCACTTACCGTTCTCGGCTCGCTACAACCAGCATCTTCTGTCTATGAAAGACTATTGGCTGGTCCCTAGCTACTTGTCAATGGGAAACCTCCACTTGCTCGACTTTCTCAGGCCCGACTAGCACAATCTTGTTGTGTCCCTGGGATTTTGATGATGTCAAATGCTATGATTCATTTATGAGTCACTATTATGTGTTTAATGATGATATCGTGTGAGAACAGGTTAACCGGATGAATGATTGTTGTTGAGTTCAGAAAAGAACCTCAAGCCGACTTGGAGAAGCCTCAAGCACAACACAAGTCGACTTGGAGAAGCACATTGTTCTCATGTACCAGAGTCAACTCAGTCAACGCAATATTATGAAGAGTCAACACAGTATCATGAAGAGTCAGCATAGTATCATGAAGAGTCAATGCAGTCAAGCCAAGGGTCAACACAAAGTCAACCTCTTAATGATAGAGAAATGGGTCACAATGCTATCAAGATGAACAAAAGAGACAAAAGTCATCCAATGGTGACAAATAGGCCGTAAGGATGAAAAATAGCCTAGTAAGGGTGAAAAATAGCCTAGTAAGACTAAAAGTCTTGAAATACGAAGAAGGAGAGTTGACTCCATAGGACTTTGGAGTCGACGCTAGCTGCATTGAAATCGTAAGGGTGAAGAATGGAACAAAGGGAACGATGGTTGTGAAATAAGGGTGACAAATAGCTAGTTAAGGTAGAGAAATAGGCAATAGAGGTAACAAATAGCTCCTCAAGGCTAAATAATAGGTAAAAAGGCTGAAAGTGTCAAAGGAGAAGAAGAGGAGTCGACGCAGTGCTCAACTGGAGTTGACGCAGCCCAATGGAAAACTTCAAACAAGCTGTCAAGTGATGAAGACAAGTGACAAATGAAGAAATCAAGGTTCAAATGGAGATTACAGGTGATAAAGTGATCACAATGTTGAAGAACATATCACAAGGAAGTCGAACTAAGCACAAGAGTAAGAAATGAAGCACAATGGTGACAAATGGCTTACAGCGGTGTCAAAGAGCTCACAATGGAAACAGATGATAAGCAACGGTGAAAGTAGATCAGCAAGGGTGAAAAATACCTTACAAGGATGACAACTAATGGACAAGGGTGACAAATAGCTCACAGAGATGACAAACATGTGATACCGATGAAGAATGGTTCACAAGGAGACAAGTGTTGAGCAAGGCAGACAAATGGCTGTTAAGGCAGACAAATGGGCGATAACGGTGACAAATAGGTGTTCAAGGGTGAAAAATACCCAATACGGGTGACAAATAGGTCGTAAGGTGACGGCTATCAAGCAAGAGACAAAAAGAACAGATGTGACGGCTCATGCAGACTAAGGGTGACAAATGAGTCTATAAGACCGACAAATAGCTCCTTAACGGTGAAAAATAGGTCGGTATTGCTGAAAATGGCTAAGCTCATGAGCGACTTAAGAGAAGCACGTGGCTCCAATCGTCCATGATTGGCACGTGATCCTAAGACTCCTGGGGTCCTTCCAGAAGAGAATATTCTCTGATACAAGTGGACCGATGATAGAATTTCCTAGAGGATAAGATCATTTTAGAAAATGGGTTTTTCTGTTTTATAAAAGAGAACCCTCTTCCTCCGAAGAAAGCTGCTGCGACAGAATAAGAGTACGCTGCAAGAAAGCTAAGAGAGAGATTGTGAAGAAGAAAAAGAGAACTTCAGAGAGAGAAGAGTGAGCAACATTTTTCAAAGGATATCTGTGAGAGAGACTGTGAGAAGAAGAAGAGAAAAAGAAAGAGAGAGTTCATGAGAATTTGTGTGTATTCGGAGTGCATTGAAGATCTGCTGTCCTTTGGCCTCTGGATCAAATCCAAGCAATTTTGCTCCTTTGGAGCTACATTTGTTTTGTTCCTTCCGTTATTCCTTTGCTTTGTTTTTTCATTTCCTTGAGTTTATTCTGAAGCTCTATTTAGATATCAGGTTAAGCAAGCTGTGAGGCTTAGTTGTGTAGAGGATTTGTTCCTCTGGGTAGCAAGTTGTGAGGCTCAGCTATGTAGAGGATTTGTTCCTCTAGGTAGCAAGCTGTGAGGCTCAGCGGATAGCAAGTTGTGAGGCTTAGCAGTGTACCAAGCTGTGTGACTCAGCGATTCAAGCTGTGAGTCAGCGGAATCCTCACTCAGGTTGAGTGGGGGGTGGACGTAGGTCTACTTGGTGCGGACTGAACCACCTAAAAATATATGTGTATTGTGGCTTGGCTGTGTGATTGATCCCTTTCTTCTACCCCACTTCACCGATAGTCTTGCTAGTTGTTTATGCATTCAATCTGTTAAGTGTTCGTGATCAATTTTGTGTGAGCCATCACTTGCATCTAGCTTCCCTCGGTTCGGTTTGAGTAGGGCAAGTTTTTATTTGAGCGTAAATTTTATAAGGGGATCTATTCACCCCCCCTCTAGATCTCGTCCTTGCACCCAACAATTGGTATCAGAGCGGGTCTCTGATCTATCAGATTTAACAATCTACAGAGAAGATCCTGCTACTTTGGTGCATCTTTAGTTTAATCATGGATTATTGCTCTGAATTATTTTCGATTGTTCATCCGCATATGTTTGACGACTCAAAGTTTTTTCTCTGGTTAGGCAGTATGTGCACATTCATAAATTCAGTCAATCCGAACTTGTGGAATCTCATTTCTAAAGGTCCACATAGATTGCCTAAGGACACATCCAAATGGACTGATATTCACAGGATAAAGAACAATGATCATGTTAGAGTTCTCAACATTTTGAAAGGTGATGTTGATCATGATATTTTCCCATTTCTCTCTGCTTGCAGGAATGCCAAGGAAATTATGGACAAGCTAATCGCCATCCATAAGAAGGAAGAGCAACATAAGTGCTTCATGGTTGATAGTGTACAAAGCCAAGAAGAAAATAAGGATGAACAAGTAACTTCTATCTTTGAAAACTTTTCTACAGAAGATTGGGAGCATGCTTACACTGTTCTGTTTGAATCCCATGAAAAATTAAAAAAACAAAACAAAGCCATGAAAAAGAAGTTGAATGTTGTCATTGACTCTAGCTCAGAAAATGTAAATTAAGAAGTGTTGAAAACTGAAAATGATAGTCTGAGAAAAAGATTGAATTCACTCAATTCTGAACTAGAAGTATTAAAATCTGAAAATGAAAAAATCAAAAATCAAATTGAGGAAACTGAAAATAAATGTTCTGAAAATTCTGCATGCAATGAATGCTCATTTGTGAAGGAGTTAAACGAATCACTTCATTTTGATCTAGAATGGCAGAAGGACCTAATTGCTTCTGTGAGAGATGAAAATAAAGATCTGCTAGATAAGAAGCTAGAATTTGAACATATAGAGGAGGAATTGAATGAGAAATTAAATTCAATGCCCAATGATAAAAACCATGTTGAAGAAGTTAAAAATCTGAAAAAAGAAAATGAAAAATTGAAAGTGCTAAATTCGGCTATCTCAGAAAGGCTGCTTGTGATAGAAAAAGAAAAATGCATTTTGAATGGAAACAAATTTGAAAATGAACAGCAAATGAAACAGGAAATTGAAACCCTCAAAAGTATGAATGATGTACTGCATCAACAAGCTATTTCCTATGAGGAAGACATAGCAAGCTATGAATTCCAAATTTCATCTCTTAATCAAAAATCCAGGATCTGAATAATTCCCTATCAAGGTTTGTTGATGGGAAAGAAAATTTGAATAAACTTTTGAGAGTTAAGGTTAACTTTCAAAGGGAAGGGTTCGGCTATAGCCCTGTGAATAAAAAATCATTTGAGTGTAAAATATAAACTTCATTTATTCATGCTTCAAATGATTCTGGAACATCCAATAAACTTTCTCAGGTTCCATAGTTGAAAACTTTTAAAATCATATATGATAAAAAGAGAAAAGTGAACAACAAATTCAGAAATCATGTTGCTTGTGTTTCTTTGCATGCTATGTTGGGAGCTCTGATACCATGAGATAGGTGCGCAGCTAAGATCTAGAGGGGGGTGAATAGATCCCCTATGAAAGTTTATGACCTATTAAAAACTCTATATCAATAGAGATGAGAACCACCAGATAAAGATGGACTATGCAGTAAACTAATGCACTCGCGAAAGCAAATCTATCAAGTAAAGCATTTGGCTCATGAAGCAACCTGTGAAAGGAGGAAGGACTCAAGGAGCAATCTCACAAGCAAACCATACTTGGACAGAAGATTTTAGGTGGTTCGGTCTACTACCCACAGACCTACGTCTACCCCTTACTCAACCCGAGTGAGGCTTCCCTTGCACAAAGCAAGAACGTAGACTCAGTCTGCAACAACCGTTGATACACAACTTAACTCGGAGGAACACACTCCTCCCTTCTTCTGAAAGACCCAGAAGGAAACATGAACAACCTTCAGCTGATCACAACCCAGAGGAACGAATCCACTCTTCCTCTGAAAGCACAGAGGGAACCCGAGAGAACCAAGTCTCCCTTCCTCTGAAGGACTCAGAGGGAACCGTGAACAACTCTCCATTGCTCATAAACCAGAGGAATGGGTCCTCTCTTCTTCTGCTACATAGAAGGAACTGGAGGAACAACTCCTCCACGTTCTGGTTTCCCATAACAACCTACACATAGTGAAGAACTATGTGCAGAACCACCATGTGTGCACATAGGACACCAAGGCAAAGAACCAAACAGGAATCGAAACGGGAACAAGAAAGATAAAAAGATAGCCGAACAGAAATGGCATAAGGAAAGACTCTTCAATCGAAGAACAAAGAAGGTAGCTTCCTATGGAATGACTTTGACTGTTATATAGGACAATGCTTAGCTTCTCTTCCTCTTCCTCTCAATACTCTTTCTCATTTCTTCTCTCAAACTCCCCTTGAGCTCAGTTGCTCATACTGCTCCCTCTTCTTCTAACTCTCTCTTACTTCTCTTCACTCTTCTTACCAGCTCACGGCTCTCACTCTTTTTCTTCTTCTCACTCACTAATGCAGCCTACTTCACAGCTCTATTGTCTTCTCCTTCTTCATTTTCTCTCACTCACAGACTCTCTCACAGATTTTCTCTGAAGCTCTCCGCTTTCCCTTGTCTGTGTAGGTGGCCGCTCTTCTTAGAACATACTCTCCCTTCATTCTCCTCCTTCTTCTTCCTTGCCTTCTTTGAACCTCTTATCTCATCTGCTATCAGTCTGCTTCTGTCAGAGCATGTCTCCCCACATGCTGCTTTTGTTCCAGCATCTTTTTTCTTTTTCCATGCAGGGTACAAAGAGTGATGCCCTTGATTTGGTAGCATGAGATCCGGACCGTCCAATTATTCATAAGGTTCCAATGACAGGGAAGAGTGGCACCTGATTGGCTGAGAAGTGATCAGGTATGTTGGCTTCCCATTGGCCTGCCAACGAGCTTCATGCAGTACATCCACGTAGACAACTTCTTCGTCAAGGTAGGATGCATGTTCGGACAAAACCCTCTCTAGGAGTTCTGCAATTGGTCCAGCTATAAAGATGGGAATATTTTCTGCCATAAGGTCTTGCAGAACCTTGAACCATCGAAGCACATCCCTTTCAAACATTTAGCTATTGGGCCCAAATCTTTCTCATGTGCATGTTCACAAAGGACGCTTCCAGAGTTCACAATGTGTGCATCGACGCATTGCCCATGTAGAGTCGATGCATTCTTCTTCGCACTGCCCACTACTCCTACTGAAGCCGTTACTGTGTTGACGTAGTTGCTCCACTACGTCAACGCCTCCTTCATCGAACAGCCATTTGTTACCGCTAGACAGAAGAGTCATCGCCTTAATCTATTTGTCACCCTTAGGTGTATATTCTTCACCCTTAGGTATGCATTTTTCACCCTTAGGCACTGGTCAGTCGTCGCCCTTGCTCTGCTTTGCAGTTCATCTTTTCTGTGAACTTCATCTAACTAGAGTCGACTTGAGCAGCCATTGAAGTCGACTTCGCTTCTTGAATCTTCATGCGTCTAGGCCTGTTGCCCATTATACACCCGTACTTAGCCATTTTTCACCTTAACGGTCTATTTGTTATCGTTAGGAACTCATTTGTCACCCTTAGGCGAATGAGCCGTTGCCTTTGTCTTTTTCTTCTTTTGTTGGACCATCGCCTTAAGCTATTTGTCACCCTTAGATGTTTATTATACACCATTGATGCTCCATTTGACACACTTAAGGCTCCATTTTTCACCTTTGTCTCCTTCTATTGGCAGAACATTTCAGGCTCATGTGTGTTGACTCCGAGGTCAAAAAATGTTGACCTCAAGTAATGACTGTATTGACCCAAGGTTGTTGACCATGTTGACTTCCCAATTTTGTTGACTTGTCCTTGTGAACTATTTTGATGTTAACTTGGACTAGGCTTGACTACATTGACCGTTGACTTTGATTGGGGTTGACTTTGACCAGGGTTACCTTGACCACTGATGAAGCATGCTGGAGTCACTTTGATGATGTTGACTTTGACTAAAGTCAACTTTAACTGTGCTGACTCCGTCTTCAATCAGAGTGAGCTCTTCTTCATCTTCTCTCAGTTTTTCACCTTTGCTGCACTCATTTGTCACTTAAACCAAGTTATTTATTACCCTTATCGGCCATATGTCTACCTTGATCAGCCATTTGTCACCCTTAAACCGTAGCCATTGCTCCATCTTCATCTTTGCCAGCTTCAACGTAGCTATGTCGATGCTAAGGGAACATTGCGTCGACTCTGCCTTGATGTTTCATAAGGCTTTCAGCGCTACAAGTCATTTTTCACTCTTACTGACCTATTTGTCAGTCCAACCTTCTATTTTTTACCCCTGACCACCTATTTGTCACCTTTAATCGGCACAAGGCGTTGCCTATGGTTTTGGCTACTGGGTGGTCTTGGCTTTCATCCGAAGTCGACTTGGCTTGATCTGAAGTCGACTTGGCTTCATCTTCCTTTAGCCTGTGCTTCAAGAGTTCACACATACAACTCTAAAGCACACATATCACTAAAACACAAAAGGCAAGACATTATCAAGGCCACAAGCATGACATTATCAAGGCCATGAAATGAACTTATCAAGAAGTCTATTAATAACTTATTGTGTGTGACATTATCAAAATCACAGTTTAATGAGTCATAGTGTATGACATCATTAAAACCGTAGGGACACAACATTCTCCCCCTTTTTGATGATGACAGCACTATGAGTGATTATAAACATTTAACCACAAATGTCAATGAGTATGCAATGAGACCCAAAGTGCATAAGACTCATCAAGACTCTTTCTCCCTCAAAACTCTCTGCCCATTTGCACTGATATCAATAGGTAATGCACTCAATTACCCAAGTGTAAATGAATGCAGATTACAATGCAGATGACTCATCATATTTTCAAATTCATAAATGTAGATGATGATGATGACTCATCAGATTCTTGTCCCCCTTTGACATCAGCAAAAAGTATGGAGTTTGATACACAACTGAACAATGAGAGGAGTCTGATACCAATTAAGAAAGGGTTAGAGTTGAAAAGGAGTACATCAAAACCAACAATTTAAGCCATGAAATAGAGAAGGTCAGAGCTATGGACACAGCATTGAATTTCAAAGTGTAGAGAATGAATTCCAATAAGCATAGCAACAAATTAGAAGTCATGATTTCAGCAGAGCGGCAATGAAGGGTTTCAATAGTGGTGAAAGACCATTGTAACATGCCAGAATTGAAGAATGGCAACAATTGCAACAACAGTGACAGTCCAAATAGCATTAGAAGACATTGTATCAAAAAATCACAATCTGAAGCATTATTCAATAGTCAAGCAGGTAATTCTAAGATTATTCTGTAATAAGATATTTTTTGATACAACCCTTATTTACTGCTTGGTTTAAGTGTAATAAATTTAGAGCTTTATCAATTAAACTCATTGAATCATTTTGCACAAAGACTTAATAGAAATAAACCAAGGCTACATGTTTAAATATAGTTTAACCTCCCTTTACCCTACTCATTTAAATACCAAGACTCTCTTAGGAGTAGCTCAAGACTAGTATTGAGATTAAACACATTCGATATTTCTGATTTTGACCTTAGGGTGCAGCACTTTTTCTAACCATTTGGGTATATTTTCAGATTTTTCTTTTTGGCTCACAATTTTAAGAGCAGTCAAGTATAATCCACACCTTTTGACGTAAGAGTGCACATTGATCAGACGTCAGCACCCCTAGTTACTCAGTGAGACTTACTATCCTGCTTCACTTCGAGCAGAGATAGTAGAGGCACTTCATGACTAAGTCCACTTTATTTCTTTGATGAGGGGCTTAGTTTCTCAGTGAACTCTTAGCCATTGCTCTGCCTTGAGCATTGATTCACAAATTTTATCAAGTGCTACCCTTTGAGATTTTTAAGATACTTTTATGTTTAAGATCAATACTTAATCCAAGTTTCTCAACCAGTTGCCATAGACCTTAAATTTTCAGATTTTAGGAGATTTCACGAGACAGAACATGTGGAAATTGATTGAGACCTATTATGTTTTTAATGTAGCCTTTTTCAGGGAATTCAATTTTCAAACTCTTGAATTCATTAGGCTTAAACCAACAGTTTTATTCATGGGTGATCATATAACCTTATAAAAGAAGATTCATGTATATGATTTGCTCAGATTAATGAATTGATGAACATATTGGAATCATTCTAAGCACAATGTAGTTCAATGTATTTCAGTAGGAATCAGTCATGGAAGATAATTTTTCAGGAAGGTTCAAGCAGACTAGCTTCAAGATTTACAGAAATGACATGGATGACAATTTTTTTTTCAATAGAAACCTAGCCTAGAGGTCAATGGGAGAGTGCACCCCTTACCAGAGGTAAGGAGAAAGCCACTCCACCATCAAACCACTAGGAGGCAAAAAATTTCATTAAGAATGAATAAGGAGTTACATCAATCTAATACTAGGCAAGCCTAGTGAGTCCAGCCGAGCAGCACCTTTTATAATAGAAGGGAGCTCACTATATAAATAAAAAGAATTACATTTATTAGAGCAAGCTACGGAAGCAAGTAAGTCTGCTGCAGTGTTGGCTTCTCTGTAGATATGAGAAACAGAAGTATGCTGAGGTATATTGTTCCAGATATCCCTGACATAGCTGAGAATTGACCAAGGAAATGTGATTTCCTTGTTAATAGTCCTGACAAGAGTGAGGGAATCACATTCAATTTTAACTGGTCCGGATTCAACAGTATGCAGATAATAAATGCCATCAAGAAGAGCACGGGCTTCAACAATTAAACTGCTAGATTGTCCATAAAAGTGTGAAAATGCAAGGATGACCTTGCCTCTTGAGTCCCTGATAATCCCACCTCCTCCAGAATCACCAGACTGTTTATATGCCCCATCAGTATTTAACTTAAGAGATGGCCACGGAGGACATAACCATTTTACAATCTTAGGCGATTGACTGCACAAGGGTTTAGTTTTAATATCCAGATCATTCAAAATGTTCATGTTAGAAACCTTCGTTTCTTTAAGAACAGCAGCAGAGCAAACTCTTTTAGCTTGATAGATGATTTGATGGAGGATATTGAATTTTGATAAGACTTTGTCCTCATATCTAACTGAATTCCTGGAATTCCAAATCTCCCATAATGCAAAGCCAATAGTTGCAAAGCTAAATAGACTAAATGTTGTTCCCACCTGAAGATGAAGAAAAGAATTCAGAAGCAATTCCTTAATTGTTCTGCCTTCAATATGAATACCAATAGCTTTGATTGCAGTCCAAATGTGCCCAACCAATTCACTGTCAATAAAAAGGTGATTAAGGTCTTCCACTTGAGGAGTCAAACAACAAGAACATTTAGAACAAAGACCAATGCCAATTCTCTGAATATTTGCATCAGTCGGAATGCAATTATTCAAAATTTTCCAAATATGGATTGATATTTTAGTAGGAAGCCAATTTGACCACAGCCGGGTCCAAGGGAAAACAGAATGGGAGTTACTGTTTACCAGACATTTATAAATAGAGGAAACAGTACACTGTCCAGATGAGGAGATAGTCCAAACTCCCAAATCATTTTCCTGATTAAATTTCACGACCTTTATAGCTTGCTTTATATTGCAAGGGAAAATTCCTCAATCAGGTCGGATTCTACAGCAGTAGGTTGTTGAACAGCAGCTCTCACTGAAACATTTGAATTTGGAATTATGTCATTTGGTATGTAAGAATTCAGACATAGCTGACCCAGCCATTTATCATGCCAAAAATTAGTGTTTAAACCATCACCAATAATAACCTGCTTATGCTGAATAATAATATCCTTTGCCTTAAGCCAACTTCTTCTAGCAAAACCCTTCATGTTTTTGAATTGAATGTCTCGAAGATGGCATTGATACATATACTTTGCTTTGAAATAAGAAGCCCATAAGGAAGTAGTATGAATAGCCTGCCACAACATTTTTGTCCGAAGAGCAATTTCCATGGATCTCAGTGACATAATACCAAGGCCACCCTTTGAAATGGGCCTACATAAGGATTTCCAAGATTTCCAATGCCTCTTTTTGCCAAAGGTAGAAGAGCCCCAGAAAAAATTTGCACAGGCCTGCTCAATCAGGTTATGTATACCAATATGCAAAGGACTGGAGAACAGTGTGTATATAGGTATGGAAGAAAGAACATGTCTAACAAGAATTAATCTGGCACCTTGAGATAATAAACTTGCCTTCCACCCATCTATACACTTTTGAATAGAAGCAATAATCCCTGCGAAATAAATCTTTTTTGTCCTGCCAATCACCAAAGGAATGCCAAGGTATTTATGGGGGAAGGACAGTCTTGAAAAACCAGTGATATTCTGAATTCGCTGTGAAACAGAGCAGTGCAACTTTGGATGAATTAGAAAGCCACTCTTGCTGACATTGATAAGCTGACCAGAAGCTTTTTCATAAGTATGGAGGATCTTAAGCAAGTTCCTTAAAGACTTGGAGGAGGCTTTGCAGAAAATCAAAGTATCATCTGCAAACAAAAGATGAGATATATTTGGGCATCTCCGAATGCCAGTGAACCATTCAATATGATTGCTGATAAAAGCCTCTCTAAGAGATCTGCTCAATGCTTCCTCTGCAATAATAAATAAGGATGGAGCAATAGGGTCACCTTGGCGAATACCTCTTGAGGATTTAAAAAAACCAGCACTATCTCCATTCAATAAGATAGAAAACCAGCAGTTATTGAGCAATTTATCAATAAGCATAATGAAGTTATTACTGAAACCAAATCTGTGCATAACAGCATATAAGAAATCCCATTCCAATCTGTCATATGCTTTTGCCATATCAAGCTTCAACATAACATTCGAACATCTTGTTTTTCTACCCAATTCTAGGGAAAGCTCTTGGGCCAAGGCAGTATTTTCAATAATCTGTCTCCCTTTCACAAAAGCAGACTGCTCAAGAGAGATAATTTTTGACAGAATGGAAGCCAATCTTTTATTTAGAAGAGATGAAATAATCTTGTAGAAGAAGTTGCAAAGGCTAATCGGCCTAAAATCAGTAATGTCCACATCATTATGCTTTTTTGGGATTAGAGCAATCAGGGTGGAGGTAACACTTCGAGGCAAAGGATTCCTGGAAGAGAAAGCTTCCTTCACAGCACTAATGACAAGAGAACCAATTGTATTCCATACCTTTTGAAAGAAAACTCCAGAGAAACCATCAGGCCCCGGGGCACTGTCAGCTGATAAACAGAAAACTATCTCTTGAATTTCTGAATCAGTAGGCATTGCACACAGACTATCATTTTCCTCCTGGTTTACTAAAGCAGGGATGCAGCTTAAAAAATTATTATCAGTGTAATGATCCTGTGTAGAAAAGGCAGTCTGAAAATGAGAGATAGCTATTCTTTTCATGACCTCATGATCAGAGGACAAATTCCCATCAGAAGTTCTTAAATGTGTAATTTTGTTTTTTCGTCTTTTTGCAGTAGTAGACATATGGAAAAACTTTGTGTTTCTATCCCCTTCAAGTAGCCATTTTACTCCAGATTGTTGCCTCCAAAAACATTCCTACTGCATAAGTCTATCAGATTGTAGACTTTTGGCTTCTTCAAGAAGGATAAAGTTTGCATCAGTAGGCTGCAAGTCATAATTATGCTCAGCAAGGAGAACATCATCTTCGGCCATAGAGAGATTTGAGTGTACATTGCCAAAAGTTTGTTTATTCCAAATCCTTAACATTTTTTTCATAGCATGAAGCTTAAGGTGTAAACAGACCATAGGGGAGGATGCAACAGGACTAGAGTGCCAACAGGCTTTAACATCTTCAAGAAATTTCTCATGCATGATCCACATTTTCTGAAAGCAAAATCTGCTGAATCGTCTGTCCTGGGAGAGCAATTTAACAAGTAAGGGAGCATGATCTGAAGCCTCTCTGGATAAGTGTTCAATAGAAAGGGGGAGTAAATTAAGCCAGGCTGCATTTAAAAGAACTCTATCCAGCCGAGCCCAAATGCCTCTGCCCCCAGACTGGTTATTATGCTAGGTAAATTTTGAACCAGTGAATCCACCATCAAATAAAGCACAATCAGAAATGCAATTGTTAAAATCTGTCATAGCTGAAAGAGTAGGAGGGTTTCCACCTAATTTTTCATCCTCATTAACAATGCAATTAAAATCACCTGCTACAATCCAGGGACCATTATACAAAGAATGGATATGGAGAAGAGAAGCCCATAAAGTTTGCCTTTCAGAAATAGTGCACTTTGCATAGACAAAAGTTGCTTGAAATTCAGGAATAATTGTACTTGAATGTGTAAGAGTAATATGTTGATCATCCCTGCTAGTAACTGAAAAGTTCAACGGGTCCTTCCAAAAAACCCAGATGTGAGCCAGCCCATCAGAATTAGCAACAGCATAGTCCATACCTATTTTTTTGCAGATATTATGCAGTCTGTTGGATTTGATTTTAGGTTCCAACAACACAATACATTCAATACCATGAGTCTTGATCAAGAATCTCACTCTACCTACGGAAACATCATTTCCAATACCTCTAATATTCCAAATAATAATATTCATTGAGAATGCCTTAAATCCGGGATATGTCCAGTGGACCATGTCCTCTTCATTGATCTAGTAATGATCCCTGGTCGCTCAGTAAAAGCCACTATAGCATTTTGAATTTCTGCCTGTTTAGCTATCTCCAGTCTATTGTTAGTGATCTCATCAGGAGGAGGGTCCACAGAAATACACAAAGTTCTAGTATCTGCAGGTTCTGGATTAGGATCAACAAGGTCCTCTTTTTCTTTGTTTTGGATTGAAGGGAGATCCATCAATGTACGACCCAAAGCTTCAGTATTTGCATTCATAGTTTTAAATTGATCAGCCAAGGTAGAGAATTCTGATGTATGAAGATCTGCCTACTTTGCTATATCCAGAGGTTCACAACCAGCAGAAAAACCCCCATTTTCAATATTCCCTGTGACAGTATTCCCTGTATCAGAGCACTTTAAAAGATCCTCACTCTCATCATCAGGTTGATGAGAGCATTCCCCCAAAATCTGGTTTTTGGTAGGTGGGTGGGCACCAGAAGTGCAAGCATTAGTGGACAAATTAACTTCAGCTTTATCCTTTTGATTAAGAATCGGCTGCCAAACAGCCTTCCCTTTTGGTTCGTAACTAGGCAACGCATGAGAGGAAGTATTCAGCTTTGACTTCAAATTAGCATCCAAAATCCTTGACCCTTTGCAATTTACCACATTATGACCAATGCGAGAGCAGGAAGTACAATAAGTTGGAAGATCCGGATATAGAACTTCTTGCCAGGCACCACCTCCAGGAAAACCAATCCAGACTCTAGTTGGGCGAGGCTTAGAAATGTCAAGTTCAATACAAACCCGAGCAGCAGTAGTTTGGGATAAATTCAAAGTAGTGTGATCAACTTTCAAAACCCTTCCAATGTTACCAGCAATCGATCGTATCAAATGCTCAATGTAGAAATTAACAGGGAGCCCAGGAAAGGAAATCCATACCGGAAGGATGGGAGAATCTGTCAGGGGTGAGAAATCCATAGTCCATTTGAAGAATCGAAAGAGCCTACCATGAACGAAAAGAGTCTCCTTTAGCAGCAAGGTAAGGTAATCTTCATAATTTCGGAACCTTAGAAGAAGGTGTCTTGAGTCAAGGGCGCTGATCATGAAATCGTCCTTGAATCTGCATCTGCTCGAAAAGTGACCTCTGATGTCTGCAAATGGAGGCCTACCCTGTAACGTGCAAGCAACCAAAGAGAAAGCAAAAGGCTGAAGAGAAGCTGAGATCTCCTCCTGGGAAAAGAAGACTGCAGGCTCGCCACTGTCGGTCAAGGCCGGAGCATGAATAGATCCCTTGACCACCGGCGGAGGCATTGTGGAAGCGAGCACCTCCGCAAACGAACGAGGACATGAAGGTTGCCGTCCGTCACCATCCAAGGAATCCCGGAGAAGGCCGGGATCAGGCACCAAGGGGGCCACAGGAGGCCCCCCTGGATCGACCATCGGAGACGACGACGCTGTCAAGGTCAAGGTCAAGGTCACCCCCCCTCTACATGGATGACAATTTGATTATGTCTGATACCAAGAGTTGATACCAATTGTTAATGTCAATAGGAAGAGACACCCCATAAGATAGTGTAAGCTAAGATATTAGAGAAGCTCCCCCTGAGAGAATGCTGGATTTTGAAAGTAGATTTTCAAGGTTAAGGCTGAGGATGAAATGTGATCAAGAATGTTTCCTGAGAGCACACCTTTTTCAACAAATGCAAGGAGTTTGAAGTCCAAAGAATAGAAGTAATTCATTTACTTTGAGATCAATGAGAACATGGAGTAAGGGATGCTGAGAGTGAGCCAGAGAGACAAGGCTTGTTAGAAAATTTCAGAACAACTAGATGAAGTCGACTTGTGAAGGTCTAGAAGTTGACTTGAATTCAGAGCATAGGGCATTATTTTCAAAATACAGCTGGGAAGTCGACTTGAACAATCTTTAAGTCGACTTGAGTGATTCAGCCAGAAGAGAGCATTCACAGTGTACTGTAGAGAAGTCGACTTGTGCAGTCCTCAAGTCGACTTAAGCTTTTCCAGAATCACCTATTAAGTCAGATTGACTCTAAATGGATGCATGGACTTTTTGAGTTTTCTATTATCAATGACATGCACTCAAATGATGCCAGATTGGCATTGGCTCCCCCTAACTAAATGCAAATAATGCATGAGAGAAATGTAAATCAAAGCATGAGACACTTGCTCCTCTTAACTAAATGCATTTAGTCATGGTGAAGATGCTATGCATTCCAAGCAGATTCTTCAAGTTATGCATGAGCATGCAAAGAAACACATGTGCATTGAACATGAATCAAATATGTTTCTCTTTGAATAACAACAGGGTGTGCATGCTGTAGGATGTAAATGTAATATACCCCGCCCCTAGCTAAACAATATAACCATGCATATAAGCGTGAAAGTGCATGAAATGGAAAGGGGCGATAAAGAAGAGGAACCTGACCATGATCGCCACCAAGGTTCTACGGCATCAAAAGGATGAAGAAAGGATGAATACGGTGCCATGTACCTTGGAAAATGAAGAAGAAGATGCGGCCTAACGGGAAGCCGCTACAGCGTGTGATCGCGCTTGAAATGGGATGCGGGAAGCCGATGTGGGTGCACCTCCTCACCTCTTAGCAGGCTAGAAAGCGGGGCCTCACGTTCTATCAATAGTCTCCTGCAAAATAAAGCCACAAACATAAGAGAAAACCCATTAGAAACATGAAAGTGTAGCACATGTCCGAAATGATGAAGTAGCATGAAAGAAAGGGGGAGAACGCACCGGGGGAGGGTTTTTAACCCCTATGAGTGGGTGCAAAAGTAAGGTGGGAGTGTTGTGCATGCATAGAATTTGAAATCATGGAATTTGATGGAGAAATGGGGGAGAAAAATGTTGTGTAAAACAGAGAAAAATGCATGAACGTGCCGAAACAGCGCAAAAAAACTAAGTGTAAAACTGTGATGATTGGTGAAAAGTGGAGGGAGAGAACTAAGCCTAGGTATGAAGAAAGAGAGCCCGGAGAGATGAAAAATGAAGAAGATACTCCCCTCTTCAAGATGAGACCAATGGAGGACGAAGAGGATGCCGGATGACTCCGCCCCGAGCCAACGAAGGGCGCCCCGTCGCACAGGTTCAAGAACTCGTGATGATTTGCAAAAAGTATGGGTGAAGTTAGGAGGGTAAACGAAGATGAAATCTAGCAAATAAGGTATCAAAATGAAGCTTGTACTTCCCTCAATAGCCTGGGGTCGAAGGTTTGAGATGATGATTTGGCATGGCTTCGCCCCAAGTCCAAGAAGATCCCCCCGTCGCGCAGGCGAACTGGGCAGGTTTATATAGAAAAAAAGGTGAAAACCCTAACTTTCTGCTGCGATCTCAGAGGATAGAGTCGACCAAATCTTGAGATCTATGGATCAATCTCGAGATAATAGATAGGATAAGAGTTAGAACAAACGAGACTCTTTTTGGTGGAAGGATCTAGAAGATAGAGTCCATGTAAGGTGGCCCCGAAGCCTAATCTGGAAGAGTTTTTGTTGCACGAAAAGTAGAAAAACCTGATATTACGGCCAAGATTTCAGGAGATATGGTCAATTAAAAATCGTGCTCCATATACCAAATTCAAGATAATACAAAGGGGAAGACACAGCAACAAACGGGGCTCAATTTAGTAGAGTATTCTAGAAGATAGAGCCGTAACAAGGAGGCCCCGTTGCACAGGTTTCGACCTTAGAATCCGGCGGCGAAGAAGATGGAGTTCAGGACTTTTTGGACTCTCTGGTAGATGGACGGTCGCACGATAGACCGTTCATTGCATTGGGCGGTCTAGCTGTAGACCGTCCAGTCCTGGGGGCGACCGGGGGACTTTTCGCACAAAAAAGAGATAAACGGTCATCCACGGACCGTTTTTCGAGTCAGGCGGTCTTAAGAAGACCGTTTTATGACATTTTAAAAATAATAAAAATAAAAAAATTTAAAAAAGTTACTGTTCATGGGCGGTCAACTGTTGACCGTTTTACGGTTGGACGGTCAACTTGTGACCGTTCAACTCAAGGAACGGTCAACTGTTGACCGTTTAGCTGCCAGGCTCGCGCGACTTTAGAAATTGAAGCGTATCTTGAAAACGGTGTAGAATTAGAAAAAGTCGTAAATAAAGAAATTGTAGATAACTTAAAAATGAACAACTTTCATGAAGAAAGTAAGATGAGAAGATGATTAGAAGAGAGAGAAAATGGGGCTAGAGCAGAGAGAAAATACCGAGACATAGGTGAATAGTGCAGTCTGCCGGAAAAACGCAAATAACTTGAAATCGGTGCAGAACTGGCCAATGACGTAGAAGAAGGAATTGTAGGGATTTGAAAGATGAACAACTTTTGTGAAGGACACATTTTGAAAAGAGGAAAGGAAGGGAGTGAAAAAGGAAAGTTTTCAAAACTGCGCAGCGAAAGGGGGCTGAATGCTTGAGGGAAGTCGGCCTAAATGGGCCGTAAGTTGACTTTGAAGGCCGGAAGGTGACAAGATAGGCTCCAGGGCTCCATGAAATAATGATCTCCAAGGCTCAAATAGAATGGAATAATGAAATGGACTCAAAATCCATCCAAGGAAGGGTCCAAAACAATGGGTAATTCGGGGCATCAAAATGATGAATAAGAGAAATGACTCAACTTGCAAGCTAAAAATGGGTGTCAACACATGCGCTTCAAATGAAATTTTGGACTTAAACACAATGAATGTGCAACTTGATCAAGCAAGAGCAGATAGATGCATACTACTTACTCCCCCTCACTTAATGCATTGAATTTGTAAGCTAAATGTGAAAACTCATGCAAGGGAGTATGCTAAATAGGATATCATGAAGAATGTGCATGCTTCAAATGCAAGAATGACCCATGGTACCGGGTGGAGGTATGTCCTCACGCATGGTGAAAGCTTCCAGACAAGCCTAACCTGTAGCAACTCGGATAAATTAGAGGAAATAAAATTCCCTAAATCAATAAAACCCCCAATTAAAAAGGTGCCCAAGTCAAACCTAACCCTTATAACCGATGGGCCTCAACCTTTACAAGAAAGCCTTAAGTATATATGGGCCTCACGAAGGTGAAGTTTGGCCTAAGAATAAAAAGAGTAGTAACCCGACTATATATATATATATAAATATGGGCTTAAAATGGCAAAGAAGGCCCATAGCCTTCTATACGTCCAAAGGAGTTATAGGAATATAGATATGTTATTCCAAAAATGCCAAACCCATCCTCACGTATAAAGGCTGCATGCGTTGGGGTTTTAACCTCAATTAGGATAGTGGCTGCAGATTTGGCAGTAGGAAGATATGCATGGAAAGTGTAAACCCAAAAGGAATCCATGCATGGAAATTTAAACTCTATTAGAACTCAAAACCCTGTAGGTTTTATTCTTATATAAATAACACCCTTCATCGATGAGCTCTGGCTACTGCTACAGCTCGTATTGATTCCCTACGTTGACGTCGCTTCTCTACTGCTAGAGCGACCGCCGTATTGCAACCGTGAAGGAGCATCTGCTTCCTTCTTCTTCTTCTTCACGATCGGGAGCGACTGCTATAGCTGATTCACTGTTCAGTCATGATTACCGTGGGAAGTCGCTACTTCTCTTCTCCCTTCGCGTGAAGCTGCCGCTACTGCAGTTGTTGTGTTTACGGCTGCGTAATTGAGGCTGTCATGGTGTTAAGAAGAAGCCTTGCTTCTTCTGATAGTGCATGTTGATCGAGTGTTGTCGTTGCAGCAGTTGCTCTTATCTTCTTCCTCTTCCTCCGTTCGAGTGCCGTGGTAGTTGCAGTTACAGTTGCTGCTTATTACCTTTCGTCTTCTCTGTTCGTTATCCAAACCAAGCCAAGAAGGTAGGTGTTCTCAAGTTACGAAGCCCAAACCTGTTAATCACAGTAATATCATGCATATAGGTCATATAACATGATACCATGATTTTTGTTTCAGTACTTGTAGTTTTTACTGTGTTTTTGTAAATAGCGACCATAGCTTGGGCGCCTATTCAATAAACGCCCATGCAAACAGTCGCTAATTCCTTAATGTAATTAAATAAATATGACTTGTTAAAAGTTAATAACTAAATAACCTGATGATAAAATTAATGCATGAACATATTTTTTAGATTCCAGATATTTTCCTCTACCTGTTCATGTCTTCACTTTCCTATTTTGATAAACTGAAAATACCATGTGTCTATGATTGTACCTACCCGATGCGTAGCATCAGACAAAGAATGGGCGGCAGCACCCGTGTCGCTATTTTAATAATGAACGCCCCTATATGGTGGCACTATTTTAATAAATCCAGTAAAATAAAATTTATACTAAAATTCATGAATTGACGACTGAGGTCAGGGCGTCATTCAAAGAATGAACGCCACTGTATATAGTCACTAATTTAAATCATAGGAATTAATTTATGGAAAATCCCAGAATTAACGCCTTTATACACTGTCATTAATTATATTATTATCTTGGAGTTTCTGTTACAATTTAGAATTGAACGGCCTTTCAGAAGGTCCCTATTTCATTAAATAGCGACCTCTGTGGAGGCGCAGTTTTCCTGTCTCATAGCTTTATCGCATTTTTGGCCCATATCAAGAGTCTAGTGACACTTTCATCTCACATCCGTAGATGGAGTCTCAGTTTTGATTCTATCGATTACACACCCAATTCTCGGTGATGTTTGAACCCTCCGCGGGATATTCCTTCCTTCAGACTGGTGACTTCATCATAGAGACCTTCGTAAGTCTACGCTAGCCTTGGATTCTCTCAAGGTAGCCGAGCAGGTTGTACCCTAAAAACCCATGACACCGTGTCCTGTCACGTCACTCTTGAAGTCCCGCGATCAATGACACCCAAGAGGGGGGTGAATTGGGTGTTTACAGATTTTAAGAAACTTTTAGCTTTTTACAAAATATGTGGTAAACAATAATTAGTAATTGAAAACTAATTAACCAATACTCTCAAACTCACCGTTCCCACACGACCATACAACGAAAATAATCAAACCATACAAATAACACACAATGCACAGCGGTTTTTAAGGTGGTTCGGATGTAACAACGGTAATCCTACGTCAACCCCTCACCAAATCCGGTGAGGCTTCACTTGGGAATAAATCCCCAAATGGAGACGATGCTCCAACCACACACGACGGACGACACCTGCACACACACACGGGGACGCGCCCCAAACTACACACGGAGACAAGCTCCAACACACACACACACACACACACACACACACACACACGGGGATGAACACCAACTCGATCCGACAACCGGATCACTACCACACACGCATACACACGCTGCAACAAACGCAGCACAATAACACATACGACCACACGCAGGTGATTAACCACGACCGTATACACAAACGGTCACACACACAAAGTATTTTCAGGTTTGAAAGTAAACACAAGTAACAATATAAGCTCAGATCAAAATAGAACTCATGGCAACCATCTCAAAATAGCAACTAAAGGATGTAGAGATTGTTCCCCCTTTGATTTTCAAGATAAATAGAAATGGTAGCTTGAAGCTCCAGTCGGATGGTGATGATTTTGATATCTTCTTGATCCTCTCCTTGATCTGCTGCACTTTTCCTTCTTCTGCAATCTTCAAAACCTCTTGGATGAAGATCAAAATCCCTTGGCTTGAGCTCTTCTTTCCTTTCTTCCCTTTCTTCACCTACAAGATAGAAAACAATGAACACATTAGAGTTCCACTTGCTAAATTCGTATCTTACACATATGCCTATGTAGAAGACATGAAAAGACCATGATCACCCTTCTAGAACCATCCAAAAAGACCCCCAATAGGTCTATTATGAACCCAAGGGCAAAAGGGGGTTTATGACTTCACAAATATATTTTTATGACCCTTGAATGGTCCAAGGACAAGTCCCAGACCAGATCCACGTTTTGTGGATGATTGGGTGTCATTAGGATTAAAGAAATGCAATGAGAATGGCTCTTCTCGAAGTGGAGAACAAAGTCAACTTTTGTTGGCTCAGGGCTGGCGGTTGACCGGTGGCTTCTGGCGGTCGACCGCTACTGAGAGAACTGTTGCCCGTTGGTTTCTGGGATTTTCGGTCGACCGCTAGCTCCTGGCGGTCGATCGCTAGCTACAGTGTTTTTAGGTCAACTTAAACTGTCCTTTAGGTCGACCTAAACCTGCAGAAAAAATAAAAACATTAGTAAACATGTAGGAAAACATGCCCAATGATCCCAAGTGATGAATGCATGAAGTACATACATGAAATCATTAATAAGGAGGATGAAAACACTTGGAAAACTAAATCAACCATAACATAACATCAAGATCATATGGCTATCCAATTTGTGCCATAAGATAGCATCATTGAACCAAATTTCATATATTATGAGGATGCCATTCAACAAGATGATTGGGTCTAATTTGCCAAGTGTATATGCAATGTGAGAACACATATCAACCATATATCCTATCAAGATCAAAAAACTCCAAATGAAAACCTACCATTTTCTCCCAAAAATATACACATGCAAGGTGCCAAGTTCTCACCATGAATCTTGATACCTTTGCATATAGGATTGGCATTCCATTTTAAACCTGCATAAAGAGTAAATGAAGTTAAGACAATGCAAGTTCAATCACGTCGATGTCATTTAGCACTTTCAACCAAGATTCTCATGAAGCCTTCATTTTGTGAATCCAAATGATCTATATATGCATCCTATTGACATCAAACATTCAACCAAAGATTATATACAAATCAAGGATCAAGACCATGTAATCGTTGCCATTTACCATCCGAACCATGCAAGTTTAGTTATCATCACGTAATCACACATTAAGTTTAGTTATCATTAAAACCATAACAGTCATGAACAACAATCACAACAATCATCAAAACTATAACTCAACAATCTCCCCCTTTTTGATGATGACAAACTTAGTGATGATGATAAATTTAATGATAAATTTAGGATGATATAACAGAATGGCATAAATGTTCTTTTCCCCCTATCAACAATAGTCATCAACTTCTCCCCCTGTCAACAACAATCATCAATTTTTCTCCCCCTTTGACATAATCAAAAAGTAGGATAATGCAAATCTTTCTCCCACAACAACAGTATCAAACGAGCTGGAAGAAACCAATGAAGTAAGAGCAAGTCTTTCTCCCTCTTGAGGAGACCAAGATGTGATTATTCTCACACATCAATATGATACCATTTGAGGCAAATTCAATCAAGCATGCATAGATGCCAATGGAAGGTAATGATTAGCCTCATATCATATTTTCACAAGCTGAGATAGTCAGCATGATAGCATGCAAATAAGAGAACCCATATCAGATGTTCACAACATGCAAGAGCACATCAAAAGATTTTTTTTTATTTTCAAATTTTTGATTTTTATATTTTCTAGAAATGCGTAAGAACTCAATGCAAGCATGTGATGATACTATGAATGCAAGCATGATACCAATGGAAAGTAAAAACCCCATATGGCAAGTGTAAGTAAATTGAAGTCCAATTTTTATGAGATTTTCAGTGATTTTCAAATTTTTAATTTTCTTATAAAATGCATGAGGCTATATACATGCAACTTATGACACATGATGAGCACACAATGCAACCAGGCAGATACATATATATAGACATGCAAGCATATCTCCCCCTTACTTATATAAGAGGGTATAGGTATAGGAAGGGTGCATGAGGGTCATGACAATCGGAATACACATGTGTAGCACACGGGAGGTTATGCAATCATATAGGAGAATTATACAATTGCTAATGCAGTCAATCAACTTTCTGAATACATATTAAATCAAATTTTCAGATGTGTAAGTGAGTAACATGAAAAATGATAGTTGCAATATGGATATTCAGATTTTCAGATAAACACAATGAGACATTTCACAGACTGCACTTCAATTTTTGAGAACAGCGTATTGGAGGCTTTGCTCTACCACAATGAGTTTTCACCATATTTTTTTTTACCGCACCAAGATCACATGATAGTCAGAATTTTTCAAGAGTGATCAGGTTCAAATGATTCCTTTTTACACGAGTAGACGCATGGAGCTCATGCCAGAATCCCCGGTTACTCAGAATACAGAACCATTTCACCTCATTTTGAACAGAGATACTAGTCAACACTTTTCAGATATGAACCACATCACGTCTCAGGTGACATGTGCCCAGTTTACTCAGTGAGACCGAGCATTGCTCTATCTTTCATTTTCATTTCAGATTTTTCAACAAGGATAGGTAGACAGCTTTTTCCTCAACTGTCTCTTTAACATACATGCAGCAAGTTTAGCATCTCGAGAGTGTTGAAAAGAAATTCATATATCATTATCTTTAACACTCATTTTCACATTTTGTGCATTAAGTGTGCGAATTTGATTCAGCATGTACACCGAAAATATCATGAATACACAACAGTGCAACTCCCCCAAAATAGATGCACTTATGACATATAAACTCTCCCAGAGTGTACGACATGAAACACTCCAATAATGACGCAAATGCAGCATTATGTATCAAGAAAATATAAGGCCATAGAAATGCCAAGGGATGGGGGTGAATAGCATATAATACCATACAAGCACACATTATGAGTTTATGCAAATGCACTGTGACATGCATGCGAGCAATGTGATGTAAATTTGATACCAATTGAATGGACGCCAACTGAATGAACTAACTGTGACTAATACATGAGTTCCAATGCAATACAACATATGAGCATATGAGAATGCGATGCAATGTGCAAAGTGATTCAAACTTTTTATTTTCATTTGCATGATCTAAAAACACCTTATGCATTGAATTATGATGCATGCAACCTATAACTATGTGAGAATGGAATGCAAGATGAAAAATGACACTATGTACAAGAGAGCAGTTCGGATTTGAAGGACGAGCATGGGGCATTATTCATCACAAGTGGTTCATATACAAAGGTGTAGAAATCATTTGGCATGTAGTGGAAACCATTTATTGTCAAAAATAGTTAAGAACAAATTTTTAAAAGGTTTGAAATCAATCACAAGTCATTCAGGAGTAGACATTTCCATTGCAGAACTCTTTACTTCAACAAGGATCAATTTTAGAAATTTTGAAGCAATTCATCATGAGCATGTTGTATGTTTCAATTAGAGATCACTCATTCAATAGAGAATAGCATTCATTTCAACTTGTTTAGCTAGCAAGACCCACTTTGACAAAAACATGAATCTTAGAAAAATTCAGTGAAAGTGCAATGTTTCTCTCATGACATGGGGCTAGCTAACAAGGAGCAAATAGTAGCATCAGAAGAAGTCGTTCAAGGTCAAACAATCAATTTCTTCCAATTCTGGTACAAGACGGAGAACTTTGGTCCAAAGAGCAACTCATGCATAGTGAGAGTTTCCAGGTGAAGATAATCCACCTTTTCACTACTCAGTATTAGATATACCAGATACTCAATTAAGCTTAAATGTACTCAAGCAATCAGATTGAAGGATGTTCAAAGGTCAGCATAAAATTCAAGATTTTCAGTTTCATTTAACCAATAATCAGGTTAATCACAGCAGAATGGAAGAGCAATCATTTCAGGTATGTAGAAACAATACCTATCATCAGAATAACATCACAAAGTCCTATAGACTAATGCATGAATTTTCATTTCCATAGTAAGAGGGTGAATTATCTTAGAAGGCCTTCAAACACCAAAATCACTAACCTCACGAAGGTTAGTGTTTTAGATTTGCTTTCTTACCTTTGCCTTGAGAATCCATTTTCTTCCAATCCTTCCACCTATTGAACCCATTCTTTGTTAAAAGAGATGCGCGCCTTTCATACCATGTCTTGGGTACTTGCTTCAACACGTACAAAACTTTCACCACCTTGTACTTGAGTCGATCCTGGAGGTTGTTCTACACAAAATATCCCATCTTCTTGTAACAACTTGATAGGGTTCTCATCATTTTCATCCTTGCAAGGTATTCCTTTCATTTACTCAAGCTTGACCATGACTAGCCCATCATCATTTGGATTTGGGAGTATAATCTACATCCAACGACAAGAGGACTTAAGTTGTCAATTTCGATTCAAATTTTTTGACAATGGTATGATAAATTATTTTAACAACCAACATCCCCTAGACAGCTCTAGATGTAATGTATGACTCATGTGTGAACCTAAACATTAAGTTCATATGACGAATGTGGTTGCTCTCCCTTAGTGTGTGCATGAATGCAAGATGTTCATTAACATCTTAATGCCATGTGCAGTCAATTACATGACTATATGACACAAAGTGAGTTAAAACGTGACAGAGTCACTACAAAGGTGGGAGGGATATCACCTGATCTTCAAATTCAATTTTTGATTTTTCTTCCAACCTGACTTATGCCACTTGACCTGTGTGCCTTACCTTCTTGATGAAAACAGATTCCATGCTTTACATTCCCAAGGCACACCTGTAAAATAGATTTCTCATTTGCCATTCTTAGGTACCCAAATCCTTTTGGATCCTTGTGGGTTAGCAGCAACATTTGCATATGGTTTCCACTTTTTGACAGTATTCAAATTATCATTTTTCATCAAAGGACAACCATGCATCAACTCACAATCATGCTTAGTATGACCAGATTCACCATAATAGAAACAACGCACAGAAGCCATTTTCTCATGTGATCTTTTAGCATGAACATAAGAATTCTCAAATCCATTTCTCCCAAATGAAACCTTTTTTATATTTTTAAAAACATTCATTTTCTTGCATGCTCTCAAATCATCATTCTTCATAATGAAATAATCATGCATGGCATGTCCAGATTTACCACAGTAAAAACCTGAGAGTTTCTTTCTAAGTTGTTGTGTGTGTGTGGCAGAAGTATGTTTAACATGCATGGGTGTACTAGCAGTATTTTTGAATTTTTGATGCAAATTAATTTTCTTTGTGGATCCATGTGTGTGTGCAATATGATTTTCCTTTTTTAGATTCTTATTTGATGTGCTGGTTATGTTTGAATTGTGCACAAAGGATGTATAAACTTTATTTTCAAACTTCTTTTTGTTCACGGGATTATAGCCTAGCCCCTCTCTTTGAAAGTTTACTTTCATTCCTAGCAATTTGTCCAGGTTATTTTGACCATCCACAAATCTAGACAATGAAGCATTCAACTCAGAGATTTCTTTTTCAAGTGATGAAATGTGCAATTCATAGGAAACAATCATATTTTCACAAGAATTGATTTTTTCATTCAAAGGTGTATTGATGGTTTTGTGGTTTTCCACATCTTATTCCAACACATGCACATTTTCACATTCATCAACAAGCAAACTTTTTCCTTTTTCAAAAATAAGTAATCTTTCAGAAATGACATTATTCAACTGTTTCAATCCTTCATTTTCTTTTCTCATGCATGAAATGACTTCTTCATGATTTTAGATGTCAGTCATAAGAGATTCATTTTCCGTTTTGAATTCCAAGCATTTATTACATGAAGAATTTTTTTTTTGAAGTTTTTCAAGATTTTTCACATTACTTTCAAGTAAGGAGTTCTGAATTAACAAAACACTAATCTCCTTTTCAAGTTTCGAGCATTTATCACAAGAAGCATTCTCAAGAAAAGCATGTTCAGATTTAATTTTCAATTTTTTATTTTCAGACTTAACTTTCTTGTACTTTTTAGCAAGCTCATCATATGCATTCAACAAATCTTCATAGCTAAATTCATCTTCATTATCAGAATCAAAATTTACCTTTGAGCTTGATCCACTTGATGAGCTTGGTCCACTTGGCTGATCACTCCTTTGTTCACTCGTCCCTACCACAAGACATTGGTCTCCATCCTCTTCCCGAATTTTGGTTAGGCCATCCAAGATATCCTTCACGGATCTGCAATGGGAGACAAAGGGGAAATAATTAGAATCAACTGCAGCAGTTAGCAACTTTAACACCAAACAATTTTGATCATGTTTAAGCTTTTAATTTTTAGTCCAGACATTTTTATCCTTAGGCAACTCATAAGGACCATATGAAACAAGCTTCCTTAGCTTAGGGTCATATGAGTTGACAAGACTGCACATTCTACCTAACCATAAATCGAAATTGCAACCATCAAACACCGGTGGAGAATTCAAAGTATACATAATGGTAGTCATTGATCTGGATCACTCTAGATCGTTAGATCTATGCAATTAGAGCCTTAGCTCTGATACCAATTGAAGTCCCGCGATCAATGACACCGAAGAGGGGGGTGAATTGGGTGTTTACAGATTTTGAGGAAACTTTTAGCTTTTTACAAAATATGTGGTAAACAATAATTAGCAATTGAAAACTAATTAACCAATACTCTCAAACTCACCGTTCCCACACGACCATACAACGAAAACAATCAAACCACACAAATAACACACAATGCACAGCGGTTTTTAAGGTGGTTCGGATGCAACGACGGTAATCCTACGTCCACCCCTCACCAAATCCGGTGAGGCTTCACTTGGGAATGAATCCCCAAACGGAGACGATGCTCCAACCACACACGCAGGACGACACCTGCACACACACACGGGACGCGCCCCAAACTACACACGGAGACAAGCTCCAACACACACACACACACACAGGGATGAACTCCAACTCGATCCGACAACCGGATCACTACCACACACGCATACACATGCTGCAACAAACGCAGCACAATAACACATACGACCGCACGCAGGGGATTAACCACGACCTATACACAAATGGTCACACACACAAACTATTTTCAGGTTTGAAAGTAAACACAAGTAACAATATAAGCTCAGATCAAAATAGAACTGATGGCAACCATCTCAAAATAGCAACTAAAGGATGTAGAGATTGTTCCCCCTTTGATTTTCAAGATGAATAGAAATGGTAGCTTGAAGCTCCAGTCGGATGGTGATGATTTTGATATCTTCTTGATCCTCTCCTTGATCTACTGCACTTTTCTTTCTTCTGCATTCTTCAAAACCTCTTGGATGAAGATCAAAATCCCTTGGCTTGAGCTCTTCTTTCCTTTCTTCCCTTTCTTCACCTACAAGATAGAAAATAATGAACACATTAGAGTTCCACTTGCTAAATTCGTAGCTTACACATATGCCTATGTAGAAGACATGAAAAGACCATGATCACCCTTCTAGAACCATCCAAAAAGACCCCCAATAGGTCTATTATGAACCCAAGGGCAAAGGGGGGTTTATGACTTCACAAATATATTTTTATGACCCTTGAATGGTCCAAGGACAAGTCCCAGACCAGATCCACGTTTTGTGGATGATTGGGTATCATTAGGATTAAAGAAATGCAATGAGAATGGCTGTGACGACCCGAGAATCCGATTACCAGGAAGGCCCGATAACCCGAGACTCGCACCGCCGCCCACGAGCAGGGAGGGCTCGGAAGGGCTAAAAGGAGTGTGGAGGCACAAAGAAATAGCAAATAAAGCAGGACAACTCAACAAATAACAGAAATAAATAAACAACTACAACAGAGTCCAGTCCAACAGAAAGTACAGTCTAAAGCAGTAAAACGTACCACGTGCCGAGTGAACTCTCGGCCCGGTAAACTGGCAACTGAGAACCTCCGCTCCGCACCCTCGAACCTCGAGGAAGAACAGCTACACCTGAAAAGCAGGGAATGAGTCTCCAAAACAGAGACTCAGCAGGGATCCCGCGGAACCCCAACCGGAAACGACGGCGGTAGCGGAAAGGAACGCTACAACTACAGCAGGAACAACAAACCGGTGGCCGGTCAAAACTCGGCACTACAGCTACTCCTACTGTACCAGAAACACACCCCAGACTCACGGTCAAGGGCTACCGAACTACACTAGTATCGCTTATCGAAGTGAAAAACCCACGGCAACCACGCCGTAGAGGCCTGTCTCCCAGAACACGGCCAACCTGGACATGCTGTCAAAAGTGCAACCCGGACACCTGGTCACGGGTACCGCACGACAAGACGCAACCTCGGTAAAGTCACTAGCACTAGCCTCACGGCACGAAAACTGACGCGCCACGGCGAAACAATCGAAAACTCAACGGTCAACACGACCGAAACCCGAAGGTCGAAGTCACACGACTGACAGTCTGTCACTCTCTGTCCAGAACAGGAGTACCTCCCACTAGAAGAACGACCGGATGCGTCCGCTGACGTCTTACACCGCGTCACAAGTGTCTAGCTACGACGCCCTAGGCGTGAGACTCAGACACACACAGTAACCAGTACCACAACAAGGACTAGCTGGGGTCACGCTCGTCAGCGCGTGTCCTAAGCCCCCAACTACGTGTGCACACACAGACCATCTGCTCTAGGTCGGGTCCTCTAGCTGGCTTTCCCCCCCACCGGACTCTGGTGGCAAAGGCAAGGGGCCGACGGAAACCAGCCTAAAAATCGCGTCTCACCGGGTCGCGCTCTCCACCACTCCCAGGTGGGTCCGCACACGCGTGCGCAGGAAGCTACGACTAGTGGAGGATCACTGAGAGAGTAGACTCTCAAAATGACAGAAAACGACGTCCGAACCTAACGAAGTACGGGGACCATCCCACGTAGCAGCACCATCGCACGGTGACCACGATCGGAGAAGAAACGGGACGCACAGTCCACGGCCAAACACATAACCCACTCGGGAATCATCTTCCAGGAAGACTCACGACATGCGGGGGAACCCCACCGCACACATACCGATACACGGTGACTCGATCGAGCGAGAATACGGAAACCCGAAACGCCTGGGGTCACCCAGACTCACCAAGCCCACGGGCACGCTTACCGAGGTAACACGGCACCTCCAGACACCCCAAAACACGGTAACAAAACCCACGGGGTGCCCGGGACACTCACAAGGCCAAAGGTCGACCACTGCGTCACAACCTGGTCGACCGGAGACCAACACAACCCAATCGGAACACTAGTAAACCACCCGGACCCTTTCACTCACGAGCGCGCAAATCAAGGTAAACGGAACCCCCGGACACCCCAAAGACACGGTCACGGAACTCCACGGGGTGTCCAAGGCACACACGGCCCACGAGGAGCACGATCAGCCGCAGACCGCCCGCCCCGGGCAGCCCGGCTGGTCCCTCCAAGAACGCGCTATAGGTCCATAGCGCGTTCAAGCAGAACGCGCTAGGAGCCTATAGCGCGACAAGCCAGGTCGCGCTATGTTTCCATAGCGCGACAGTCCAGAACGCGCCGTAGCCCTATAGCGTGACAGGAACCGCCATACTGTTCATCTTCTCCGATGAACGCGCCCCGTCGGGGCAGCGCGACACTCAAGAACGCGCTACTGGAAGCTAGCGCGTTCTCAGTCCGCGCCCGAAAACGGTAGAAACGGCAGGAAAACCCATTCCACGCCCCGATCACCCCCGGGTGATGGGGAAACAAAGGGGGAAGCATTCCCCAACCCCTCTGGCACCGAGAGGACCCATTTGAACCCCAAAAACACGATCAAAACACAAGATTCGGCTCACACCCCAAAAACATGCATTTTGCCCAAAACGCCCCGTTTAGCCCGCTCGGCTCACCACGGCCTACGAAACTCGCGGGAAAGGAAGTACACGGGCTGAGGGTCCATCACCCTACCTCCACCGAAGATTCGACGCACCGTGGACACCGATCCACGAAGAAAACGCCACTTAAACCCTCGCCGGTTCACGATCCCACGAACCGCCTCCACCACCGCGATCCTCATCCCATACCCGTCGCTCCACGCCCCACGAGCCACGCCGCCCCGCCCTCGCCGCCTCCGTCGGCCGCCCGGAGTGAGAGGGGGAGAGGAGAGAACGTGAGAGAAGAGAGAGGGAGGGAAGAGAGAAAATGAGATGGGGAGAGAGAAAAAGGAGGTTATTATATAGAAAATCCGGAAATTCCCAAAAATACCGAAAAATAGAAAATCACATTTCTGCGATCCTCGGAACACACCGATCGCAACGGTACCACTCGCGCCCTGGTGAACAGCCCCGTTCACCCGTAACGAGGTTTCGAAGGAATTAGCGAAACACACACCGGGAATCGGAAAACACACGCAGAAAAGCCGCGGAACGCTTCCGGGCCTCCGAAACAACTCCGGATCGCGCCGATCCGAACACGAAAGATGTCCGAAACGAAATTTCGGACACAACGGAGTCGGACACTCCAAGAAACCAGATCCGGGACCCATGAACAAGGATTCGGAAAATCTGGGGCATTACAGCCCTCCCCCTTAAAGAAATTTCGTCCTCGAAATTCAGGACAAGCACAGGAACAGGGGAAGAACGCCGTAACTCACTGACAACGCCGTCAGAACCCCAACACAGAAAATCTTGATTCTCGCAAAAAGCACCGATCATGAGGGATACGGCCAGACCATAATCACGAACAACGCCACGCTCCGCACGCCGCACACACATCGGCCACTAGAGCAGGCATAAGACAAGGGCACAAGTCTGGTATCACCTCAAACACAACGGAAAACACCCACGGCATCGCTGCCACCCTCTCGCTCACCGAGGGAACGCAATCCTCGCCACAAGAACCAATCCACCGGTCAACGCCCACGCTCGGCGGACCAACCAAACGCCAGCTTCACAACCGCTGATCGATCTCACACCCTGCACCAGGGGTAACCAATCACTGAGCTTCCATCAGCTCACACCTCAGAAACGGCCACCAGAAGGCCTCGCTTGCACGCCGCTCTCTCCATTCTCGAACCCTTACAACCAGCATCTTCTGTCTCTGAAAAGACCATCCACTGGTCGCCAGACATTCGCCAACGGAAAACCTCCACCGGCCCAGCAGGCACGATCCAACACATGACAGGCCATCTGCTGACTCACGCACAGACCAACACCACCTCCAATCTCGAACCTCACGCCAACTCTACCCTCTCAGGGGAGCACTGCGAAACCACATGGCTCCATCTCCACACAGTCCTCACGTCACTCGACTCAGACTTACGCGGAATCCTCCCTTGCTGGCCATAGACTGAGGATCAACATCCAACGCCAACGTCTCATCAGAGACCACTCTCCGACGCCAATCTCACGAAAAAAGGCCTCCGCCCACAGGCGTCACTCTTCCATCTGGTCTCATCAAATCCTTCGATCAATCCAAATGGACACCCGCCAATGCCATGAACCACAATATCTCAAGCAACGGCACGCCAACCAACATGTCTCACACCGTCGGAGACAACGCACACCGATGAACCAATCCTCCACTGCTCTACACTTCTCAGAAATCCACCCGCAGCAACCAACGCTACGATCCACGCACTCTGATCCACACGCACAGCCACCACAACGCCAACTCGAGATCCACCATCTCGACAACCATCTGCAACCCCGCAGACTCCGATCCTCCACACATCGGGAACCGCGACACCAACCGCAAATCTCAAAAACAGCGCCCAGTTGACACTCATCCTTCCGGAACAGCGCCAACACCCTTACACATCAGGGAACGGGCAACGATTCTCACAGGCAACCACCTTGCCAAGACAAAGAGCACGTCTCGCACGGACTTCATGACACACAAGGCCAACCAATCCGGACACGCAATGCAAGACGACGAACCTTAGCCAAACACGATTCTCTCCAACCAAAGGAGAACCCAATCGCACCTCCGACCAACGGAAGGAAAACTCCACACTCGACCTGACCTCGAGCCTCACGCATGCTGGGAATAGCACCCTCCAGCACCAAGAAAACTATCACTTCCGTCAGGTCAGCTCCTCCGACAACACTTACCAAGTGTCCCGTCGGACCATGATCACAACATCTCTCGATGCACCACAGCTACAATCCCCCGAACTGCAACACGCCCTCCGACAACCTCTGCCCAACGCAACACAACCAGGGCCACCACTCAAGGGAGAAAGCTCTCGACCTCGATCTTTAGACCCCACGCCGGCACAAAAGCCGTGAACAACAACCACCTTCACAGCGCCGCACAGCGCACTCAAACTCTCAAGCGAGAAACAAAGCGGAAAACATGCACGAAACCCTATGCCAACTGCTGACTGTACTGGACCTTACGGACTCTGATCACTGTAATATCTCGAATTCCCATGTACGTCCACAACCATGCTCTGATACCAGCTGTGACGACCCGAGAATCCGATTACCGGGAAGGCCCGATAACCCGAGACTCGCACCGCCGCCCACGAGCCGGGAGGGCTCGGAAGGGCTAAAAGGAGTGTGGAGGCACAAAGAAATAGGAAATAAAGCAGGACAACTCAACAAATAACAGAAATAAATAAACAACTACAACAGAGTCCAGTCCAACAGAAAGTACAGTCTAAAGCAGTAAAACGTACCACGTGCCGAGTGAACTCTCGGCCTGGCAAACTGGCAACTGAGAACCTCCGCTCCGCACCCTCGAACCTCGAGGAAGAACAGCTACACCTGAAAAGCAGGGAATGAGTCTCCAAAACAGAGACTCAACAGGGATCCCGCGGAACCCCAACCGGAAACGACGGCGGTAGCGGAAAGGAACGCTACAACTACAGCAGGAACAACAAACCGGTGGCCGGTCAAAACTCGGCACTACAGCTACTCCTACTGTACCAAAAACACACCCCAGACTCACGGTCAAGGGCTACCGAACTACACTAGTATCGCTTATCGAAGTGAAAAACCCACGGCAACCACGCCGTAGAGGCCTGTCTCCCAGAACACGGCCAACCTGGACATGCTGTCAAAAGTGCAACCCGGACACCTGGTCAAGGGTACCGCACGACAAGACGCAACCTCGGTAAAGTCACTAGCACTAGCCTCACGGCACGAAAACTGACACGCGCCACGGCGAAACAATCGAAAACTCAACGGTCAACATGACCAAAACCCGAAGGTCGAAGTCACACGACTGACAGTCTGTCACTCTCTGTCCAAAACAGGAGTACCTCCCACTAGAAGAACGACCGGATGCGTCCGCTGACGTCTTACACCGCGTCACAAGTGTCTAGCTACGACGCCCTAGGCGTGAGACTCAGACACACACAGTAACCAGTACCACAACAAGGACTAGCTGGGGTCACGCTCGTCAGCGCGTGTCCTAAGCCCCCAAATACGTGTGCACACACAGACCATCTGCTCTAGGTCGGGTCCTCTAGCTGGCTTTCCCCCCCACCGGACTCTGGTGGCAAAGGCAAGGGGCCGACGGAAATCAGCCTAAAAACCGCGTCTCACCGGGTCGCGCTCTCCACCACTCCCAGGTGGGTCCGCACACGCGTGCGCAGGAAGCTACGACTAGTGGAGGATCACTGAGAGAGTAGACTCTCAAAACAACAGAAAACGACGTCCGAACCTAACGAAGTACGGGGACCATCCCACGTAGCAGCACCATCGCACGGTGACCACGATCGGAGAAGAAACGGGACGCACAGTCCACGGCCAAACACATAACCCACTCGGGAATCATCTTCCAGGAAGACTCACGACATGCGGGGGAACCCCACCGCACACATACCGATACACGGTGACTCGATCGAGCGAGAATACGGAAACCCGAAACGCCTGGGGTCACCCGGACTCACCAAGCCCACGGGCACGCTTATCGAGGTAACACGGCACCTCCAGACACCCCAAAACACGGTAACAAAACCCACGGGGTGCCCGGGACACTCACAAGGCCAAAGGTCGACCACTGCGTCACAACCGGGTCGACCGGAGACCAACACAACCCAATCGGAACACTAGTAAACCGCCCGGACCCTTACACTCACGAGCGCGCAAATCAAGGTAAACGGAACCCCCGGACACCCCAAAGACACGGTCACGGAACTCCACGGGGTGTCCAAGGCACACACGGCCCACGAGGAGCACGATCAGCCGCAGACCGCCCGCCCCGGGCAGCCCGGCTGGTCCCTCCAAGAACGCGCTATAGGTCCATAGCGCGTTCAAGCAGAACGCGCTAGGAGCCTATAGCGCGACAAGCCAGGTCGCGCTATGTTTCCATAGCGCGACAGTCCAGAACACGCCGTAGCCCTATAGCGCGACAGGAACCGCCATACTGTTCATCTTCTCCGATGAACGCGCCCCGTCGGGGCAGCGCGACACTCAAGAACGCGCTACTGGAAGCTAGCGCGTTCTCAGTCCGCGCCCGAAAACGGTAGAAACGGCAGGAAAACCCATTCCACGCCCCGATCACCCCCGGGTGATGGGGAAACAAAGGGGGAAGCATTCCCCAACCCCTCTGGCACCGAGAGGACCCATTTGAACCCCAAAAACACGATCAAAACACAAGATTCGGCTCACACCCCAAAAACATGCATTTTGCCCAAAACGCCCCGTTTAGCCCGCTCGGCTCACCACGGCCTACGAAACTCGCGGGAAAGGAAGTACACGGGCTGAGGGTCCATCACCCTACCTCCACCGAAGATTCGACGCACCGTGGACACCGATCCACGAAGAAAACGCCGCTTAAACCCTCGCCGGTTCACGATCCCACGAACCGCCTCCACCACCGCGATCCTCATCCCGTACCCGTCGCTCCACGCCCCACGAGCCACGCCGCCCCGCCCTCGCCGCCTCTGTCGGCCGCCCGGAGTGAGAGGGGGAGAGGAGAGAACGTGAGAGAAGAGAGAGGGAGGGAAGAGAGAAAATGAGATGGGGAGAGAGAAAAAGGAGGTTATTATATAGAAAATCTGGAAATTCCCGAAAATACCGAAAAATAGAAAATCACATTTCTGCGATCCTCGGAACACACCGATCGCAACGGTACCACTCGCGCCCTGGTGAACAGCCCCGTTCACCCGTAACGAGGTTCCGAAGGAATTACCGAAACACACACCGGGAATCGGAAAACACACGCAGAAAAGCCGCGGAACGCTTCCGGGCCTCCGAAACAACTCCGGATCGCGCCGATCCGAACACGAAAGATGTCCGAAACGAAATTTCGGACACAACGGAGTCGGACACTCCAAGAAACCAGATCCGGGACCCATGAACAAGGATCCGGAAAATCCGGGGCATTACAATGGCTCTTCTCGAAGTTGAGAACAAAGTCAACTTTTGTTGGCTCGGGGCTGGCGGTCGACCGATGACTTATGGCGGTCGACCGCTACTGAGAGAACTGCTGCCCGTTCGTTTCTGGGATTTTCGGTCGACCGCTAGCTACAGTATTTTTAGGTCGACCTTAGGTCGACCTAAACCTGCAGAAAAAATACAGAAAAAATAAAAACATTAGTAAACATGTAGTAAAACATGCCCAATGATCCCAAGTGATGAATGCATGAAGTACATACATGAAATCATTAACAAGGAGGATGAAAACACTTGGAAAACTCAATAAACCATAACATAACATCAAGATCATATGGCTATCCAATTTGTACAATAAGATAGCATCATTGAACCAAATTTCATATATTATGAGGATGCCATTCAACAAGGTGATTGGGTCTAATTTGCCAAGTGTATATGCAATGTGAGAACACATATCAACCATATATCCTATCAAGATCAAAAAACTCCAAATGGAAACCTACATTTTCTCCCAAAAATATACACATGCAAGATGCCAAGTTCTCACCATGAATCTTGATACCTTTGCATATGGGATTGGCATTCCATTTTAAACCTGCATAAGAGAGTAAATGAAGTTAAGACAATGCAAGTTCAATCACTTCGATGCAATTTACCACTTTCAACCAAGATTCTCATGAAGCCTTCATTTTGTGAATCCAAATGATCTATATATGCATCCCATTGACATCAAACATTCAACCAAAGATTATATACAAATCAAGGATCAAGACCATGTAATCGTTGCCATTTGCCATCCGAACCATGCAAGTTTAGTTATCATCACGTAATCACACATTAAGTTTAGTTATCATCAAAACCATAACAGTCATGAATAATAATCACAACAATCATCAAAACTATAACTCAACAACTCTGAAGAAACGTGATGCTTTAGCCCTCTTAGAGCACTGTTTCTAGCCTCTTTGAGAAGTATGTTCTCTGTCAGCAATTGGCGACACAGACATGGGTGCCAGAAGGAATTGGCGACCTGTCCAGTGCCATTATTTCACTGATATAGCGACCTGAGCCTGGGCGCTATTTCACCAACCCTGTACTATTTACAGGAATAGGCTACCGCGCATGTGGGCACTATTTCTATAATTGGTGGCGACTGAGTGGACGCCATTTACCCAGTTTATGCCATGTCTTGATTTTCGTTAGGATTAATGATGTGTCATACTTGTTCAAAGTTCAGCCTTGAACTCCTTCATTCGTGAAATCTACCTTATCATTCTACAATGGTTATTCCTTTGGAACTCCATATCAGCTATAACTATAGTGGATGTCTAAAATATACATGACCCAATGCCTGCGCATATAGGGCCCGATCTGGTCTTGGGAGGAGCACCCGAAAGTACTTGTGCCCATGTGAGTTGATTAATCACGGTGTGACATTGCACCGAAGTGCATGACTCGCTTGATTTATGGCATTCCACGACTCGTACTTGACTTGACATGATATGACTTGCGTGGCCCAAAATAGGTATTTACTTGCTTGATAATATGATAGCCAATTCATGTGACATGACTTGATATGTTTACACCTTGATACATTCTATATGAATATCTTGAAATCTTGCTAGCTCATTTCTATTATCTCTTGACATTCTCTCTCTTATCGTTTTTATGTGTACATGCATAGCTAGACTTGCATTCATGTAACATGTAATTATTTAAAGCATGCTTGTACTTGAGATATAATTCCTACTGAGCGTTCGCTCACCCTGGTGTTTCCCATATTTTTCAAGTAATTCTGATGACGAAGATCACTCAGAAGGGAATGGACATGAGTGAAGAGCATAGAGCCTATCGCCTATTAAAGCGTCTATCCAGTCATGTCTTTTTCTACTTTCTTGAGTCAATCATTGTAATTCTCTTTGAGTCGAGGTTGTCCTTAGTACTTTTATTGGAATTATGTAATAAGAATTACTTGGATGGTCAATATGAATGAAGGATTTGGTTTATCTCTACTCTTGCACGCTCTGCCTATGTGTCGAATACACTTATGCTCTGATTGACATGATTGATATAACTCGTCATGCGTACTGGGTTCCTTCCACGCTCGGGGCGTGACATAAATGTCCTACTTCATGCCACCATTTTATATACCTATGAGGTCAAGCATTAAAGATATCATGAGTTCAATGGAATTTCATTACAGCCAATTTCAACATGTGTTTCAAGGAATGATGCCCATGTGCACACACAAGCATGTATTGAAAAATTCATGCAGCAGATTTGAAATGGATGTAATTGTTCAGCATGATATATGTAGATATGAAAACATATGCAGCCAACTTCAAAATCCTACAAGCAAAAATAGTGAATGTGGTGAATGGGGTTTTACCAAACCAGGGTGCCTTGTTCATCATTGATTATAATGGATTTTCCTTTCTCCAAAGATAGTAACCTTTCTGACATGACAGTATTCAGCACCATCAAGTTTTTATTTTGTTCCTTCAAATTTTTATTTTTTTCCACCAATTTTTCATCATTGGGCCTTGAGTTAAGTTTTTCAATCAGTTCTTCTTCAGTTTGTTCAAGGTCTAAAACCTTCGATAGCATGTGTCTATTTTCTTCTTTCAACGAGTCAATTTATTTTTCTTGCCTCTCAAGATTAGAATGGAGATCTTCATTGGCCGAACACGAACGCCACGCCCCACGCCGTGAGAATGGCACAGTCACGATCACCTTGCAGGCGATGTCGCCGCTGCGCCGCCGCCTTGGTCTGCCATCCGTCACCAGATGAGGAAGGGCACCGCGAGCTTGGACGGGGGACAGCTTGCAATGGTCGGCCGCTCACGGGGGAGAAAATAGAAGAAGAAGAAGAAAGAAGAAAGGAAAAAGAAAAAGGCTTATTTATAGAAAATCTAATAAATATAGAAAATATAGAAAATTGGAAAATTTCATTTTCTCGATCCTCGAAACATGCTCAACGCACTGGTACCATCCCGGAATAGGAGAACGCAACGATTTACCCTGCACAGGGTTCCGAAGGCTCGTCAAGGAAAAATACGCGTAAACCACAAAAGGTGCCCCGAGACCCCCGAAAGTGATCCGAAACTCACGGATCCTAATCCAAAAAATGTCCGAAAAACCCGGGACATTACACTTTGGATATGAATCCCTCAGGTTGTGTCATATACACCTCTTCCTCAAGATTTCCATTGAGGAATGCCGTCTTCACATCCATCTGCCAGATTTCATAATTATGGTGCGTAGCAATGACAAGTAAAATCCTAATGGATTTCCACATGGCTACAGGAGAGAAGGTTTCGACATAGTCAACACATTGCCTTTGATGACATCCCTTCACTACAAGCCTTGCCTTATAGGTATCAACCTTTCCATCCACTCCAATCTTACTTTTAAAGATCCACTTGCATCCAATAGGTACAATACCTTCAGGAGGATCCACCAAGTTCCAAACTTGGTTGGAGTACATGGAATCCATTTCAGATATCATGGCCTCTTGCCATTTCCCAGAGTCAATGACACCCATTGCCTCCTTGTATGTCTTAGGATCATCATCCTCGTTATGTGATACCGTACAAGAAATATGTCCCACATATGTATCTGGTTGAACAGGTACCCGGCCAGACCTACGCACAGTTTGTGAGTTAGTTTGCACTGGATCTTAAGAAGGCACACTGACAAGCTGTGGTTCTAGAACTTCTTCTAGTTCTACCGAGCTCCCACTGTTCCCTTCAAGGATATATTCTTCCTCAAGAAATACAGCATGTTTAGCTACAAACACTCTTTGATCGCTAGGTTGGTAGAAATAATATCCATAAGTTTCGTTAGGATATCCCACAAACCTACACTTCTCAGTCTTTGATGCCAGTTTGTCAGAGTCATGTTTCCTTACATGGGCAGGGCAACCCTAAACCTTAATATACTTAAGATTTGGCTTCTTCCCTTTCCATATCTCATATGGAGTGGAGTCGACTGACTTCGATGGGATTTTGTTCAGCAAGTGAGTAGCAGTCTCTAGGGCATAACCCCAGAGGGACAAGGGTAAACCAGCAAAACACATCATGGACCGTACCATATCTAATAGGGTACGATTCCTCCTTTCTGCTACACCATTCAGTTGAGGTGTATAAGGAGGAGTCTATTGTGATAATATTCCATTATCTTTTAAATATTATGTGAACTCTATACTCAAGTATTCACCTCCCCAATCTGATTGGAGAGTTTTTATACTTTTCCCAGTTTATTTTTCTACTTCATTCTTGAACTCAACAAATTTCTCAAAAGCTTCAGATTTGTACTTCATTAAGTACACGTATCCATATCTTGAGAAATCATCAGTAAATGTAATAAAGTATGAATAACCTCCTTTGGCCTATGTGGACATAGGTCCACACACAGCAGAGTGTACGAGTTCTAATAACTCTTTTGCTCTTTCTCCATGTCCAGAAAATGGAGACTTGGCCATCTTACCCATGAGGCAAGATTCACAAGTTGTGAATGATTCATAATCAAATGGATCAATGTATCGATTCTTACATAACTTTTTCAATCTTTCCTCATTAATATGACCGAGTTTATAATGCCAAAGGTAGGCTTAATTCACATAGCCTCTTTTCCCCTTAAGAGGTCTGTCCACAAACATCACAATAGACGCCATATCCAAAACATACAAACCATTCATTAGGCTCCCACTTGCAAACAATTCACCATTTAATAACAAAGAACAACCATTGTTTCCAAAGCTTACAACAAATCCATATTTATTCAAGCATGAAATGGAAATAATGTTCTTTATTATCGAATGAACATAATAACAGTCTATAAGTTCTAGTGTAACTCTTGTAGGCAGCTGGAGGTTCACCTTCCCGATAGCGAGTGCAACAACCTTTGCTCCATTCCCCAGTCGCAAGTCAACCTCGCCTTTGTTCAATCACCTACTACTTGTCAGCACATGCAAGTCATTGCAGATATGAGATGCACATCCAGTATCTAATACCCACGATGTGGATCTATAAGACAAGTTAAGGTCAACTATCATGAACATACCTGAAGCTTCTCCAAGCTTATGTTTTACCTACTCTGCAAGATATAACTTGCAGTTTCTCTTCCAATGGCCATCCTTATGGCAATGGAAGCATTGGCCCTTGTCCTTCTTAGCCTCATCTTTCTTGGTAGCCTTTTCCTGCTTATCTTGCTTTTGGTTTTTATTTTTCTTAAAAATAGCTTGATTATTTCTCTTCTTGTTGGTCTTACCAACATGCATCACAGAAGATTTTCCATTATTCATTGTCCCCTCAGCGGTCTTCAACATGTTAAGGAGCTCTGCCATAGAGCATTCTATCTTATTCATGTTGAAATTCACTATGAACTGAGAGAATGAACCTGGGAGAGACTGTAAAATTAGGTCAATGCATAAATCCTTATTCATCTCAAAACCTAATTCTACCAGCCTCTCAATCCACTCTATCATTTTAAGAACATGTGTCTGCACATATGTTCCCTCAGACATTTTGGCCCCGAACAGATTCTTAGATATCTCATATCTCTCTGTTCTACTTTGAGCTCCATAGAGCTCCTCTAGGTGGAACAAGATGGATCTAGCATCCATCTTCTCATGCTGCCTTTGCAACTCATTAGTCATGGAGGCCATCATATAATATTGGGCCAGAGTGGCATCTTCCTTATGCTTTTCATAAAGAATCACCTCAGCATCATCAGCATTATCAGCAGGAAGAGGAGGAACAGGCTGCTCAAGGACATAGGCTATTTTCTCAGCCGTGGGAACAATTCTCAAATTCCTGAGCCAATCGACATAATTTGGACTAGTCAACCTGTTGGCATCCAGTATGCCTCTCAACGGGTGGTTCGCCATTGTGGTCTACAAGAGGAAATAAAAAGAATTTAGAATAATATTACAAATATTCATGATATTAAATTAAGATTTGGTCTTTAATCCTAACTTAATGCTCCCACTAATTTTTGATTAATTTACATAACCCCTTATATGCAAAGACGGGACACAACGATTGTGCCCTAGTGGGTACTAGGATCCCATTAACATTATGAAAATAGTCTTGTGGTAGCACAACAAACTACCCCATACTTAACGGGTAGACAACTCTTTCCAATTGCAACTCCTTGCAACTCCCAGTATGTTTAGCCTCCAAACGTTTGTCATCTTGTGATAGCACAATAAATCACAAGCTTTGGTTAGGTCCAGCCCGCTTGTTACGTTATGAGAGTGGGTTTATGACATAACTCTTGTGGTAGCACAACAAAGCTATGCCAGCCCCCATCCCAAGGTTTGGCCTAAGCCTTAGCCTAAGTCTCCGCCCCCTTGCTGTGAGAATCTTGTGGTAGCACAACAAACTCTCACAGTCTAAGGACAGCTCACTTAGACTATAACAACGGAAGGATATGTGAGTCATTCTTAATGCATCACGCTTATCGACCTAATATTGAATTCAAGGGGATTTGAATTAACATTTTAGTCTCATCAATATAGGTGCTACATACATATAATAATTTGGAGTATCGTATATACTCTAAATATGTATATATGACATTCATAGCACATCCACACATATCATATATATGTATTAATATCGATGGATGATCATGGACTTTATCTCTAGCAACATTACCAGAGCCAGTTGGTAATGTTCACACAGTCATGGCAAACACAATGGACTAGAGCATCCAATGCTCCCACTAGATGTAAAGAATCTCTCGAGATCCTTGTAGCCGGTCTCCTTCTTAGTCTCTATCCGCTTCTCATTATTAAAAGTAAATTTGTAATTGGGCTCGCAGGCCCACAAATATACATCAGATAATAATAAGAAACCCTGAACTAGTCAAGGGGAGTACAACACAGGGGGAGATAAAATGTACAACCTAGATTAATAAGAGAGAGAGAATGAGGCATGTAGGCCCCAATAATCACACCACACTTGACCATTCACCATAAACCATATCATCACATGATATCTAAGTCCATGACCATCCATCCACACACATGACACATCACATGCATCAAATATCAATTATCATATAATTAAAGCGAGATATATAGCGATAATTTTAAAATATAATAATTAATTTTAAGATCGTGCATATTAACATTCAACTAAACAATTTAGTTAAAACAAATAAGTCTAAACAAATTTAGACCACCATCATTCACATTCACAGCATGAGCTCAATAATAATTTCCAGTTAGTTAACCTCATAAGAATCACATTCTTATAGTAATTAACTTTAATTAATTAGCTAATATGAAATGCTTAAAACCATTTTAAGATTCCTATTAACGAATTAACTAGGGGCCAAATAATGAAAAATAAATTAATAAATTTCTAAAATAATTTTAGAATTCATTAAAATATTTTTTAGAATTTTCTTGGAATTTTTTTAAGATTTATATTCATTCCAAACATTTTAAAACGCAAAAAATCAAAAAATATATATGTATTGGCCTTATCGGATTCGGATCCGGCGCGAGCCGGATCTGACCCGCCAAAGGCCCGCGGGGGGATTCTCCCCCACCCTATATGCAGCGGCGCTGGGGTAAAACTCTAGTGGCGTTGGCTTGTCGGAGGGACCCCCCACCGCCTCCCCCGACCCCCGCGGATGACCACCGAGGACCCGTCGGCAGGGCCACCGGCCACCGCCACCATCGCCGGAAGAGGTGCTCGCGACGAACACGGGGCCCTTTCGCCCTATTCGCTGCGAACAGCGCCGCGGCCGCCTAACCGGCCACTGCACGCCACCGGACATCGCCAGACGCCGTAGGACGCCATGGAGGACCATCCAGGGTCCATTACCAGCCCCATGGGCGCCTGCAATCGAATATTTTTATCCTGAAATGGCCTCCCTCTCTGCTTACAAACGGTGATCACGGCCGTGAGGAGGTGTCCGATTCGCACTCCACTGTGGGTCAATCAACGCGCCTAGATGTGCATTTTGATCCTCTTGATCCAGGGAACAATTCTTTGGCATCAATCTAATGATGCTCATCCCATGAGCGACCCAACTGAGCGACGAAAATTGAGCCCCATGCATGAACGAGAATGATGAAAAATAATAAAATAATCTCAATTTTGATCAAACCAGTAACATGACTCTGATACCACTATAAGGTTTCGATTAGAGAAGCAGCGGAAACATCGAAACCCTAGGAGGTGGATCATTGCTGGTGATCAAAATCAAATAAAAACGAAGGAAACCCGCTCGAGAAGAACATTTCTATACCTTTGCAGGATTAATCAATTCCCAGATGCCCGAAGACGATCGAGTAGAGGCTCGTCGGGTTGCTAGCCGTTCAAGTGTCCAGCATCTAGATGTATTCACACGAGCAGTGGGAACAGACGGATTCTCCTTCGCGATCTCCACACGTCGGCCACTCCTCAGCACCACCATCCACTACCGCAGGAGGAGGAGAGAGAGAGAGGGGTGCGCCCAGGAGAGAGAAAGGGGCGGCCAGAGGAAGAAACCCTGATGCTTGACTAGGGTTTCTCTCCTCAACGTATATTTATAGACTCCGGCATTTTTCATAAAAACCCAGAAACTGTCTATATTTTCCATCCATATCCGTCTTATCTGCTAGTCTATTATATGTGACCCTCTAGGCCTAATAGTATGTTTGGTTTTCGGGCCCATTAAGCTAAGAACACTTCTTAACTTAATTAATTATAATCCATTAACTCTTAATGGAATTAACAGGCTTTCTGATCACGAATGGCACCAAGTAACACCTTGTGATCCCAAATGACTTTGGGAGGAATGCAACCCATATTGAACCTTTTCGTCATCAAATTTCACACAGTTATAGATCCTCATTCATACAATGCTCCAATCAGAATTAGGGTATGGTCATACTATCAAACCCTAAAGCATCCTGATCTTATGGACCCTTGTACTCTTAAGTATAGTTCACTGGAAAACTCCTTTTCTCAGTGAACTCCCATACCCTGGCTAGAGATTTCTAAGTACATGTCCATAGAGCATTCTCTCTCTTAATCCATGCAGAGAGTGAATGATCCCTCGTTGTCCACTCAAGTGTCTCCACATGAATCCCATTGAGTCCGAATAACCAACTATAAAGAACCACAAGGGTGAAGTTCATAAGTCAACAATCAAACGCTCAGTGGAGTCCATGCAAAACCTCTTTGGTGACTCAGGTCCAAGATCCAACTATGCTACTGTGACACTAGAATCTCCTAATTGACAGTCAGCATAATTACCATTTAGGAATTCTAGATCGGGTCAATTCAGTGAACTCATTCCACTAATGAGCACATGCACGTGTACCTTGATGTCACCACACCGGTGGTTATGAGATTGGCCACCCTCATCACATGAGTGAGTACCACGTGCACCGGTCTATCCAGATCTTCAATGTCCCTTCTTGAAGATCCCACAACCAGGAACAGTTAGAATACAAATCTCTGGATGACTGATCTCATTATCACAATCTCATCATGATCTAGTCATCATTGCTCCTATTCGGGGACTTCATCACATTACAACACATACACCATAACGTGCTAAGAACGTAATGAAGAAATGCCATTATTATTATTATTGAATGAAATTGTACAAGAAATGCTACCATCACAACACTTATGATTGGCTTGTAGGGCATACATCTCTAACATGCACCTACCCTTGACCAAAACACCTCCATAGTCGGTCAAATACCTGATCTCTGGCTGAAACACCATAATGATTGTCCTACACATCACCCAGTCCCTGACCAATACACCTTCCCAGTTGGTTAAATCCCTAACATTTGGCCAATACACCTCTTTGGTTGGCCTACATCAATTCTTGGCCTGTCGCCACCCCAACCCAAAACCTCAGCCTTTGCATCATCAAAGTCGATCCGTTCAAGCTTCAGTCTAAGTTTCGGCTGCAAGCTACATAGATCAGCCATGCTGAAGGTCTATGTGAAGCTTCAAATTGCTCTGCGATTAGCCAAGCCCCAACGACTAACTCCAAGATTGATACAATGGATCAACGGCAATGATCCCACCAGCAATGTCCATCGACAACAGCAAGCTACGGACACCTAGCTCCAGTCACCAAATAGCCAAGAGGTTCCCAGGTAAACAAAAAATAAAATAAAACTAAAAAATGGGGTTAAAATAGAGATATCCTGGCGGACTCCATCGTCCTCTTTCACAAGGAGGTGACAAGGGGCAAAAAGGCCAGCAACCTGGCTGAGGTGAAAACTCGCAAGAGCACCTCAGGCAAAATTGGGTAACCCCTCGATGCGAAAACCTGCAAGGGCACATCGGAAAAAGAAAAATGGGGTCAGTTCTGGCGAAAACCCAAAAGGGCGGCAGAGTTGGTAAAGAGAACACACACACAAAAACTCTCTCCTCCTCCATTCGGTGCAACCAGTCACCCGCCTTCCAGTAACCATATACCTTTCCAACTAGTCCATACCAGTCCTTGATTAATGCCCTACTTCAGTTTGTAAGCCCGCCACCTTCCTGTCAGGCATATACCATCACGTTCGGCCTACGTCAGTCACCTAGGCTGCACACCTCCATTGTTGGTGTATACCAGTCCTTGACCAATACACCTCTCCGGTTCATCAATCTTACACTCGCCAGTTAGCCATACACCGCCCCGGTTGGCTCACACCTCCTCCGGCATCACACCACCAAGGTCGGCCCGTATACACTAGCAACTCATTCACTATTCTAGCCATTCATTCCAACAAACCTCAGCCTATACACCACCTCGGTGGGCCTCTAAACCACATCAACCTTGGATCCATCTATCATAAAGATCCATCAGCCCAGAAGTCCCAGTCATCAGCCCATCATTGTTAAACCACCATGAACCCAGTCTTGACTCCAGCAATACGCCACAAAGGCGTATCAGTTCCCAGATCCCAGTCAAGACACCACCAACATGCCACCAAGGCTCACCGGTTACCAGATCACCAGTCAAACTCCAGGTTACTCAGTAACCAGTCAAAGCCACAGTCATGGCCACAATGGCGACAAGCCATCAACAACATAAACTTCAGGTCACGTCCCCTGACAGCAGCACACTACGGACGACAGCCACAAGGTTCCCAGGTCAAGAAGAAAAAATATGGGGTTAAAAATAGAGATACCCTGACGGCCTCAGTCAACTCCCTCCACGGGACTACTGAGTGTTGTGCCCGCCCCTGATTTTGTGGTTTTGAAGCTGACTAACTATGATTCATTTGAATTAAGTCTTCTCATTTCATTGGACTTCCAGTTGCATAGTTCATCTAACATTACGTTCCTTTTAGGGGCTTTCAAGAATTGGGATCATCTATTAACAACGTTCACATTATCCACATTAAATAGTGTCAGGCATAGAAGAGTTCAATTTTAGAAGAAGAAGAAACCTGAAGAACAAGAGTTGACATTCAGAGTCGACTTCTGGTTATGAAGACTCTGTCACTACACCAAAAAGTCACCAAAAGGAGAGTCCTGAGCTATGGGAGAAAAATATCTTACCCAGGTCACATATACCCTTTAAGGGTGACAAATAGATGGGTAAGGGTGACAAATAGATTGTCACAGGTGAAAACTAGCCTACTCGGCTAACAAAGGTCACATTGCATTGAAGTCAGTAAGTGACAACACATATACAGCTTCAAGCAGAAGTTTGAGTCACAGGGCATCTCGTTATCAAGCCAATGCTCCTTGAGAAGCAGTCATCCATCAGATCTGTAGAATGATCTCCACAATATCTCTCTAGTTCATTCAGCAGCTCAAGATCTCTCAAGTTTTATTAACAGTTCAAGCTTATCAAATGGCAACAGCTCGTGCTATGAAGAGAAGTCCATATGTCATGAAGAGAAGTCAACATCTTAAGAACACAAAGTCAACTCCAATAGGATTGTGATCTAGATCAAAAACACCTCGTCAGATGAAAGAAGAACAAACTTTGAAGAGGCAAAGTCGACTTCAGTGATCTTTAAGTCAACTTGGCTTCAGCCCATAAGGAATAAAAACTCAAACCAAGGCCGACGGCTTATACCAGAATAAGGGTGAATAATAGGTTCCTAGCGGTGACAAATTGGCCATACGAGTGACAAAAGGCTTCCTAAGCATGAATAATAGGTGACAATGCTAACCACTTGAAGAAATGTGAAGCGGAGTCGACGCAGCCGGAACGTGGAGTCGACGCAGCCATGTAGGGAAATAAAGGCGATGGCTAACGAGAGCTAAGGGTGAATAATAGCTTGTTACGATTAAAAAATAGCCGATTAGTAGTGACAATAGCTTCTTAGTTCTGACAAATAGCTGATGGCTATCGCGTATGAAGAGATATGAAGTTCTTCCAGAGAATTTTATTCTGATTGGGTTTCTAAATACTACTATCATGGATATGGAAGGTTTATAAGCATTGGACGACACTGATTAACATCTTTATCAAAATTGATAAGAATCTGTAGAGAATAAGCAGGAGAATCCTATCTTCTGCTATCTACGGAAAGGAGAAGTTTTATAGGACTCTGTCAAGAGTTCTTCATCCTCGCAATGCTGTGGGTACTTATATCATACAAGGAAAGGCAGCGTGCATGCATACGCAGGGAGCAAAAGAAGAAAACTTGCGGGCCACTACTGCAGCGGTGCACCATAAGAGAAAGAAGACTTTTTCCTACAGCAGCAGTAGAGGCTATACTCTAGAAGCGTCAAAAAAAGTTCTTGCTAAGGCCAAGTCCAAAGTCTAGAACAGCAGTGCCCCGGCATCAACTTATCCACAGATCTTGCTTATCATCTGGGAGAAATCAATTCTGAAACTTGATCTATGTTACTCAAGTTATTTTACTTTCCTTTCTTTATTGTTCTTTGATACACCATGTCACGCCCCGAGTGCGGAAGGAACCCAGTATGCGTGACGAGTTTATATCGATCATGTCAATCAGAGCAATAAGATTTTCGATGCAACGACAGAGTGTGCAAAAGACATGGTAATATAATAATGACCATCATTAAATCTCACAACTTAACCAATCATCCATAACGATGATATTTCCAATCCATAACATCCATTATCAAAATCAAACTACAAGGTTACAAGCCTTAACAAGATTCCACCACTAGACTCAAATGATAAAAAGTACATTGGCTTAGGACAAAATAAAGACATGACATGGCTAGACACGGCTTGGCAACGGCTCGACGTCCGACAGCTCTACTCTCTTCACTTGGTCTCATTCCCATCCGTACGGTTGTCACTATCCGAGTTACCTGAAAAAGGTTGGAATGAAACTGGATGAGCGAACGCTCAGTATAAATTATATCTCAAGATCTAGTAGTCTTTAAGTAAATTACATGTTGCGTGCAATGCAGGTATAGCTATGCATGATGTATGAGAAAGATATTAAGAACATGATTTCATGGTAACGATAAGGTACTATCAAGTGTTTACAAATTTCTCAAGGAAAGTAAGAACCATAGTTCAAGCATGAAATATCAAGTACGTGTTACTAGAATTGGCTATTTCAATCAAGCAAATACTTGCCCATTCCGGGCCACGCAAGTCATGTCAAGCACGTTAGTAATGTCACGAGAGAGTGAGTGGAATGTCATATATCTAGAACGACAAGTACTTCGGTGCAATGCCACACCGTGATCAATATAGCTCCCATGGGCACAAGTACTTTTGGGTGCTCCTCCCAGGACGAGATCAGGCCCCATTAACGACAGCATTGAGTCACGTATTTATTCAACTTCCACTCTAGTTTATAGCCAATATATAGAATTCCAAAAGACTTAACCATTGTAGGAACATAAGGTAGATCTCATGGAATAGAGTTCAAGGACAGATTATCATGTAGGGATGAACCATGATTAAAACTCCACAAAACGCATGACATATCAGAAATCTAGGTGGAATCGGCGCCTCTAGGGCTACCACAGATTACAGAATTGGCGCCCTGGCAGAGGGCGCCCATTCTGTGAATAGGACCATGCAGAGGAATTGGTGCCCATGTCAGGGGCGCCCATTCAATTGGTGACTTCTGGAAGGGTCGCCCATTCCAGAACTCAGGGAAAATTCTCACAAATGCCAGGAAGCTTTATGTGAGAGGCCGAATAGCCACGTTTCTTTAAAGAGACGTGACATCAAAAGGGTTCCATGGATTTTATGGTACAACCTGTTCGGCGGCTTTGAGGAAATCAAGGCTTCGCGTAGAGTTACGGAGGTCCCAATGCTGAAATCGCCAGTCCGAAGGAATGAATATCCCGTGGAGGGCTCAAACATCACCGAGAGTTGTGGGGTGTACGTGAAACGTGGGACTGTATCTACGGACTGAGACATAGTGCCAAAATGGACCCGTGGTATGGGTGACATAGCACACGAGAAAAAGCCGGAACATAGGAAATTGGCGCCCATGCAGGTGGTCACTAATTCTGTAATTGGTGACGATGCAGAGGGTCGCCCATTCTTCCATCTTAGGAAATTAATTTAACAGAAAATGGAGATTTCAGAAATGGGCGCCCTCACAGAGAGGCACCCATTCAATTTTCTGGAAATTATAAAGTAAAAATTTGGTAATGGCGCCCAGATGGGTGCCATTTATTGAAGAAATTGGCGCCCGTTCACAGGGGCGCCTAATCCTTAAAATCCAATATTTCATAAACCCTGGTAATTGGCGCCTGGGCATAGAGGCATCAATTTATAAAATGGCGCCCTGGACAGGGGCGCCCATTAGTTTGTCTAATGCCACGCATCAGGCAAGTACGTTATTAGACACAAATCACTATTTATAATTTTTGGTGTTCACATAATCAGGAAATAAAGACATGGGTAGAGAGGGAAAAATATCATGATTCCAAGAACAAGCTTATGCAAGAATATTAGAGTTAGATTTCATAGATATAATTTTCTAAATATGGTGATTATTAAATACAATAAAAAAGAATTGGCGCATGTGCATGTAGTCACCCATTAATCGGCGCCTGCACTCTGGTCGCCCATTCAAGAATGGGCGCCCATTGTCTGGCCACCCATTAATAGATGGCAGTCTGTTGGGCGCCATTTATAAACATGCATTAGATCTTCGTAAAATCAGTGTAACAAGCCATATAATGCAGAAGATGGATTTATACTAATGCTACTCATGCATGTCACCATATGTTAACTACGGGTTGGGCCTAATCTTGAGAACACCTACCTTTTTAGAGTGAAATACAAGGAACTGGAAGTTGTAGTAGAAGGAAGAAGAATGAGGAAGCAGTGGCCTTCTCTCGTAGTAGCAGCAGGAAGAAGAAACCAAGCCCTACTGTCCTCTTCAGCAAGGCTTCAATAGCAGGAAGAAGAAAGAGGGAGCAGGCTCTTCCCTTCTGTGGCTTCATGAACAGCAACAGGAGGAAGCAAGGGATAATAGCAGCAATAGTGGCTGCTTGTTCGATGGAGGAGGTTATTTATGGGGTGGGAAAACCCTAAGGTGGGTCGAGTGCCATCGAGAGCAAGGTTTGAAGCCTTGCTATACGTGATTCCAACCCCTTCCAAAAAGCCAGCCGCCTGCCATAAAACGTTTAAAACCCTAAAGCTATTTCCCATGCAACGTCAAATGTGAGGGGTTAAACTTTTAGTCTTGCCAGGAAACCTTGGTGTTTATGCATTCGTATATACACCTATAGCCCATCAAAAGCCCATAATCCTTGAAGCCCGTTCATCCAAGGCTCATACACATCTGGGTTAACAACGTAACATGGGTTTTGTATATATTTAGGGTCCAAAAGCCTTTTAAGCCGAAACTTCAAATCTGGGTACGAGAGGCCTTTGGGATAAGGTTCTTTTTAATTTGTAAGGGTTGGGCTTTTGGTTTAAAGGTTGAACTTCTTAATATATATATATATATATATATATATATATATATATATATATATATATATATATATATATAGTTAATGGGGGTGTTAAAGTGGCCTTTATCAAGTACAGGGATATTGAATTCCGGTTTTATTTGGCCTTCATATAGAGTTATTTATTTAATAAAAAATTGATTCTCAATTATTTTTATCCGGGATGCTACACCCTCCCCCACTTAAAAGAATTTGTCCCCCAAATTCGCTTGCATATATATAGAGACATGGAGGGTGCAGAGTACTTACGATCTAGAATAGCTCTGGGAACCTCTTTCGCATGGATTCTTCAGTTTCCCATGTGACTTCTTGCTCTAAGCATTTGTTCCACTGCCCTTTTACAATAGGGATCATCTTGTTCCTCAAAACTCGGACTTCTCGATCGAGGATCTTTATTGGCTTTTCCTCATAGGTAAGGTTCTTGTGTATCACCAAGTTATCATGATCGATGACGTGGAAAGGATTGTGCACATACTTCTTCAGCATAGAGATGTGGAATACATCATGCACTTCTGATAGTTGAGGAGGCAAGGCACTGCGATAAGCTACCTCGCCCACTCTTTCCAATACTTCAAATAGACCAATAAACCTTAGTGTAAGTTTGCCCTTAACACTGAATCTTCTAATGCCTCGATCAGGAGAGACTTTAAGCAAAACATGGTCTCTAGCTTGGAACTCCAGATCTCTTCTTCTATTGTCAACATATGACTTCTGCCTGGACTGAGCTATCTTGATTCTATCCCTGATGAGTTTGACCTTCTCAGTTGTGTCTCTTACCATATCTGGGCCTAGTATTTGTCTTTCGCCGACTTCATCTCAGCATATAGGAGATCGGAAACTTCTGCCATAAAGTGCTTCAAATGGAGCCATCTGAATACTGGCTTGATAGCTGTTATTGTAAGCGAACTCGGCTAGGGGCAAGTGGTTGTGCCAGCTCCCACCGAAATCAATGGCACACGCCCTTAACATATCTTCGACAACTTGGTTTGTCCTCTCGGTCTGATCGTCTGTCTGGGGATGGAAAGCAGTGCTAAAGTTGAGTTTCGTCCCCAGAGAGTCTTGTAGGCCCTTCCAGAAATGGGAAGTGAAGCGCGGGTCTCGGTAAGACATGATAGACATAGGAACTCCATGTAATCTTACGATCTCTTTGGCATAAATGGTAGCAAGGATATCAACCGACCATCAGCTTTTTATAGGTAAGAAATGAGCTGATTTTGTTAGACGGTCGATGATTACCCACATTCCATCATGTCCGCCCCTAGACTTAGGCAAGCCCATGATGAAGTCCATGTCGATGTCTTCTAACTTCCACTTGGGAATATCTAGCAGGTTCAGCTTTCTGACGAGTTTCTGGTGTTTCGCCTTCACTTGTTGGCATGTCAGGCAGCGAGATACGAAGTCTGCCACCTCTCATTTCATATTAGGCCACCAGAAGGTTCTTTTCAAGTCTTGGCACATCTTCGTTACTCTAGGGTGAATTGTGTATCTTGATCGGTGAGCTTCTTCAAGAACCTTCTTCTTCAACTTGGGACAGTCTGGTACACATGTTCTTTTATGAAATAACAATCTACCATCAGACGCCAGTTTAAAGTCGGGTCGATCCTCTAGCTTGTCCTTTACCTCTACTAGCATCGGGTCTTCATCTTGTAACTTCTTGATCTCAGATGGTATCTCTGGATGTAAACTCATATGGGACAAAGTGATACATCCCTTCTCCCTATCGGTGCTTACATTGAGTTCGGAGAATTTCTCAAGCAACTTCCATTCCTGAATCATACAATTGGCCAAAATTGCTCTCAATTTTTGACTAAGGGCATCCGCTGCAGAATTTCCCTTACCAGGGTAGTATTGTATTGTGAAGTCGAAATCTTTGAGGTATTCAAGCCAATGCCTCTGCCTCATGTTGAGTTACCTTTGGGAAAATAGATACTTGAGACTTTTGTGATCGGGGTACAGTGTAAATTATTCTTCGTAGAGATAGTGTCTCTAGATCTTTAAGGCAAACACTACCGTGGCTAACTCTAAATCGTGCATGGGATAGTTCTCTTCATGTTTCTTTATTTACTGGGAAGAAAATGCAATAACTCTTCCTTGTTGCATCAAGACACACCCGAGGCCAATACCTGAAGCATCGATATATACCTCGTACTTCTCTCCTTCAATTGGTAAGGATAAGACTAGAGCAGTGGTCAAGAGATCCTTCAAGGCTTGGAAACTCTTCTCACAGTCTTCATTCCACTCATAAGGTACTTCCTTGCGAGTCAACCTAGTGAGAGGAACAACAATCTTTGAGAAGTCCTTAATGAAATGCCGGTAATAACCAGCCAGCCCCACGATACTCCGAATCTCTGTGGCATTTGTTGGTCATTCCCAATTCTTCACAGCCTCGACCTTTGAAGGGTCGATAGAAATTTCATACTTTGAGACTACATGGCCTAGGAAAGATACTTCCTCGAGCCAGAACTTGCACTTGCTAAATTTGGCATACAATTTATTCTCCCTCAATATTTGTAATGCCTTCTTCAGATGTATTTCATGGTCTTCTTCAGATTTTGAATATATTAAAATATCATCAATAAAGACCACCAAAAATTGGTCTAAATATGGCCTGTAAATATTGTTCATCAACTGCATAAAGGCTACAGGGGAATTTGTTAGTCCAAAAGGCATAACAGTAAATTTGTAATGCCCATACCTGCTCCGAAATGTCGTTTTATGAATATCTTCTTGTTTGATCCTCAGTTGGTGATAACTAGACCGGAGATCAATCTTGGAGAAGTATTTAGCTCCAAATTTTTGATCGAACAGCTCATCAATCCTCGACAGCGGGTACTTGTTCTTGATTGTAAGGTGGTTCAGCTGCCGATAGTCAATATAGAGTCTCATAGATCCGTCCTTCTTCTTGACAAATAGCACGGGTGCTCCCCATGGGGAAGTACTTGACTTGATGAAACCCTTTTTCAATAACTTCATTAGCTGCTCCTTTAGCTCCTTTAGCTCAGTAGGGGATATTCTGTAAGGTGCCTTAGAAACAGGACCAGCACTAAGGACAAGGTCGATTGTGAATGACACTTCCCTTTCCGGGGGTATACCGGGCAAATCTTCTAGAAAGACATCGGTAAACTCTCGAACTACGCAAATGTCTTCTGGTTTAGATTCCCTGACTTCTGCGGCAGTCACAAAAGCTATGAAAGCCACACATCCTTTACTTAAGAGTTTGCTAGCTCGAAGGGCTGAGATAAGGGGTGATCTATTCCGAGGGCTAATGTAGACCAATTCTGGGTAATCCATAAAAGTTATCTTGCCATTTCGGCAATCTACAGTTGCTTGGTGTGTGGATAACCAGTCCGCACCTAGTATGACATCATACCCCTTCATATCTAGGCATATTAGGTTGGCAGGTAGATTATTTCCTTTAACCATGACCTTACATTTTGGGTAGTGATGTGTGATATCAGACTCGTTCCCGAGAGGAGTAGATATGACTAAGTTTAACTATTTGGGTTCCGCGGAAAAAGAAGAAGCAAATTTCTTGGACACAGATGAATGGGTTGCTCTGGTATCAAATAAAACTCTAGCAGTCATAGAACAAATAGTTAGTGTACCTTCCACAATTCCACCTTCCATCGGTTCCGTCTCTTGGAGAGCTTGCAGATGGCCTTGTTTCTTTGCCAGACGCTTCTCATCTTTAGTGGTTTGCTCATTCAACAATGGGCAATCGGGGATTCGATGTTCTCAGCTCCCGCGTCGGACACAGGCTCCTAATCTCCTCCAGCATTCCTCGGCCTTATTGCCGGCCTTGTCATAGTGCTTGCAAACTTCCTTAGAAGGTGTGGCGATGGAGAATGGCTTGTCATTTTTCTTAAATTTCTTTTCTTTGGAGGACTCCCCTCCATTATCGGACCTCTACTTGTTAAATGACGGTTTAAAATTTTTGGGACTCGTAACTTGCTCCTTCTTGTCCCTTCCTCGGATGTCATCAGATAATTCAGTGGCATCCTCTAGCAACTGGGCACGCCAGACCATTTCCGAATAGACTTGGATGTCCATCGGTGCCATTTGGGTGAGGTATTGGGGCCGAAGCCCATTGAGGAACCTCCTAGCCTTCATCTTTTCAGTACACACCAAGTGCGGTGCATACCTGGACAATCCTAAAAACTTGGCCTCATACTCGGCCATTGTCAGGGTCCGTTGCTTCAATGCGACAAACTCCGCGGCCTTCTTCTCTTGGATGCGGTCAGAAAAATACTTGTTGTTGAAATGCTCAACAAATACGACCCAAGTGATATGATCGTCAGGCAGTGTTGCTCCTACGGACTCCCACCAACATTGAGCGTCCCGTTCCAGTTGGAATGTGGCCAGCAAAACCTTTTCCTCGTCCGTGCACTGCATTACACAGAAAATTCTTTCAATTTCCTTTAACCAGTTCTCAGCATCCTCGGGGTCACGAGCCGGTGCATTTAGGTGGGTTCATGTTGCGGAAACCCCTATGGAGATCACCAACTCCGTGGTTGGCTCCGCCCTGCGCCACCTTTTGTAGCACCTGGGTTAGACCTTGCACTGTGCGCGGCATCTCGTGCCATTGTGCTCTTTCAGTGGCCATAATCCTACAAGAGATTTTGATCTAATTAGTTTCGTGTTTTTAATTATAAATCTTGGATGTCAACATAGGACTTAACCCATGGCTCTACCCATCTCACCGGGTATAAGGTGTAAACCTATCCTTGGACTTGGGTTTCCTAGGAATTTGAAATCCTAGGCTCTGATACCATAAAAACTGTCACGCCCCGAGCACGAAAGGAACCTGGTATGCGTGATGAGTTTATATCGATCATGTTAATCAGAGCAATAAGATTTTCGACGTAAAAATAGAGTGCGCAAAAGACATGGAAATATAATAATGGCCATCATTAAATTCCACAACTTAACCAATCATCCATAACGATGATATTTCCAATCCATAACATCCATTATCAAAATCAAACTACAAGGCTACAAGCCTTAACAAGATTCCACCACTATACTCAAATGATAAAAAGTACATTGACTTAGGACAAAATAAAGAAGACATGACACAGCTAGACACGGCTTGAAAATGGCTTGACGTCCGACACCTCTACTCTCTTCACTCGGTCTCATTCCCATCTCTACGGTTGTCACTATTCGAGTTACCTGAAAATGTTGGAATGAAACTAGATGAGCGAACGCTCAGTAGGAATTATATCTCAAGATCTAGCAGTCTTCAAGTAAATTACATGTTGTGTGCAATGCAGGTATAGCTATGCATAATGTACGAGCAAGATATCAAGAACATGATTTCAAGGTAACGATAAGGTACTATCAAGTGTTTACAAAATTCTCAAGAAAAGTAAGAACCATAGTTCAAGCATGAAATATCAAGTACGTATTACTAGAATTGGCTGTTTCAATCAAGCAAGTACTTGCCCATTCTAGGCCACGCAAGTCATGTCAAGCACGCAAGTAATGTCATGAGAGAGTGAGTGGAATGCTCATATCTAGAACGACAAGTACTTCGGAAGTACTTTCGGGTGCTCCTCCCAGGACCAAATCAGGTCCCATTAACGCAAGCATTGAGTCACGTATTTATTCGACATCCACTCTAGTTTATAGCCAATATATAGAATTCCAAAAGACTTAACCATTGTAGGAACATAAGGTAGATCTCATGGAATAGAGTTCAAGGATAGATTATCATGTAGGGATGAACCATGATTAAAACTCCACAAAACACATGACATATCAGAAATCTGGGTGGAATTGGCGCCTCTAGGGCTGCCACAGATTATAGAATTGGCGCCCTGGTAGAGGGCGCTTATTCTGTGAATAGGACCATGCAAAGGAATTGGCGCCTATGTCAGGGGCGCCCATTCAATTGGTGACTTCTGGAAGGGTCACCCATTCCAAAACTCAGGGAAAATTCTCACAAATGCCAGGAAGCTTTATGTGAGAGGCCAAATAGCCACGTTTCTTTAGAGGGACGTGACATCAAAAGGGTTTCAAGGATTTTATGGTACAACCTGCTCGGTGGCCATGAGGAAATCAAGGCTTCGCGTAGACTTACGGAGGTCCCAATGATGAAATTGCCAGTCCGAAGGAAGGAATATCCCACGGAGGGCTCAAACATCACCAGGAGTTGTGGGGTGTACGTGAAACGTAGTGAAACGTGGGACTATATCTACGGACTGAGACATAGTGCCAAAATGGACCCGCGGTATGGGCTGAAAAGCACGCGAGAAAAAGCCGGAACACCGGAAATTGGCGCCCATGCAGGTGGTCACCAATTATGTAATTGGTGACGATGCAGAGGGTCACCCATTCTTCAATCTCAGAAAATTAATTTAATGAAAAAATGAGATTTTAGAAATGGGCGCCCTCTTAGAGAGGCGCCCATTCAATTTTTTGGAAATTATAAAGTAAAAATTTGGTAATGGCGCCCAGACGGGTGCCATTAATTGAAGAAATTGGCGCTCGTTCACAAGGGCGCCCAATCCTCAAAATCCAATATTTCATAAACCCTGGTAATTGGCACCTAGGCATAGAGGCATCAATTTATAAAATGGCACCCTAGACAGGGGCACCCATTAGTTTGTCTAATGCCACGCATCAGGCATGTACGTTATTAGACACAAATCACTATTCGTAATTTTTGGAGTTCACATAATCAGGAAATAAAGACATGGATAGACATGGAAAATATCATGATTCCAAGAACAAGCTTATGCAAGAATATTAGAGTTAGATTTCATAGATATAATTTTCTAAACATGATGATTATTAAATACAGTAAAAAGGAATTGGCGCCTGTGCATGCAGTCACCCATTAATGGGCGCCCATGGTCTGGCCGCCCATTAATAGATGGCAGTCTGTTGGGCGCCATTTATAAACATGCATCAGATCTTCGTAAAATCAATGTAATAGGCTATATAATGCAGAAGATGGATTTATACTAATGCTACTCATGCATGTCACCTTATGTTAACTACGGGTTGGGCCTAATCTTGAGAACACCTACCTTTTTGGAGTGAAATATGAGAAACTAGAAGTGGTAGTAGAAGGAAGAAGAATGAGGAAGCAGTGGCCTCCTCTCATAGCAGCAGCAGGAAGAAGAAACCAAGCCCTACTGTCCTCTTCGGCAAGGCTTCAACAGCAGGAAGAAGAAAGAGGGAGCAGGCTCTTCCCTTCTGTGGCTTCACGAACATCAACAGGAGGAAGCAAGGGATAAGAGCAGCAATAGTGGATGCTTGTTCGATGGAGGAGGTTATTTATAGGGTGGGAAAACCCTAAGGTGGGTCGAGTGCCATCGAGAGCAAGGTTTGAAGCCTTGCTATACGTGATTCCAACCCCTTCCAAAAAGCCAGCCGCCTGCCATAAAACGTTTAAAACCCTAAAGCTATTTCCCATGTAACGTTGAATGTGAAGAGTTAAACTTTTAGTCTTGCCAGGAAACCTTAGTGTTTATACATTCGTATATACACCTATAGCCCATCAAAACCCCATAATCCTTGAAGCCCATTCATCAAAGGCTCATACACATATGGGTTAACAACGTAACATGGGTTTTGTATATATTTAGGGTCCGAAAGCCTTTAAAGCCAAAACTTCAAATCTGGGTACGAGAGGCCTTTGGGATAAGGTTCTTTTTAATTTGTGAGGGTTGGGCTTTTGGTTTAAAGGTTGAACTTCTTAATATATATATATATATAGTTAATGGGGGTGTTAAAGTGGCCTTTATCAAGTACAGGGCTATGAGGTTTCTGTTTTATTTGGCTTTCATATAGAGTTATTTATTTAGGAAAATTGTGATTCTCAATTATTTTTATCCTGGGTGCTACAGACCAAGAACTATCATGGAGTTTGGGAGGTCAAGCTATGTGTCAGTGGATAGGGAGAAGGTGTTCTCTCGATTAAGCTGTGGCTCAACAGTTTGTTTGGGTTGTTTCCCAAAGTTTAGTGCTTGGCACTAGTGGAAGCCTCACTTGGTTAAGTGAGGGGTGGACGTAGGCCTCTGGGTTGAGGACCGAACCACCTTAAAAATCCCTGTCTCGCTGTGGTGTGTGTGCTTTCATATATCTTTGTCTGTTCTTGAGGCGCTAGTTGATGTGTAGGACCGTGGACATATTACCTCAACATTTCTATGCTTTAGTCCTTTATCTATATCGTTTAAGAAATTTATAAAGGGGGCTGATCTATTCAACCCCCCTTCTAGATCAGCCTCCTCGCACCCAACTCATGGTATCAGAGCTTAGGCTCTCCCTTGTGTGGTTTAACAACTCGGAGAGACAAGGTGCAATGGAGGTTGAAGGCTATATGGCTGAGGGACACTGTGAATCGTCCCCCATTCTTTGATGGTACTAACTATGCATATTGGAAAACTCATTTGCAGGTCTTCCTTAGAGCCCAAGATCATGAGATCTGGAAGGTGGTGTGTCGTGGACCATATGAGCTACCAGCTAATGAGGATGCTTGGACCAGAGAGCTGGTGCGAAAGTCCAACGTCAACTGGGGAGCTATGAACGTCATGCAATGTTCTCTCCATCCGACGGAGTTTTCAAGAGTCTCCTCATGCACTGTAATGCCCCGAGATCCGAGTCCCAAATTATGGACATATATTTTTTCTTTATCGGACCCCGAAGCATTACTTCGTACGTATCGTGGAAGCACAATATATAACATGCATACATTTGCATGAGAGAGAGAGAGAGAGAGAGAGAGAGAGAGAGAGAGAAACCACAATTACATGAAATGTAAATAACATCTCAACCATTCATAATTTCCAAAGAAGAGTACATATCCATTGTTCCAAAATAAACATGAGTCCTCATAGGCTCACCACCCCATAACCTTACATATAAGAGAGACATTCATCCATAGCATACCCAAACGAGCTAAGCACTAGCACTACTCCTCAGCTACAGCCTCCTCCTCAACCTCATGCTCTATATATCCTGAAAAAGTGTGTCACAAAGGGGTGAGTGTGACGCTCAGTAGGCAGCCTAAATAAATCGGGATTAACTCGCATCTATATAGCCAATTTATATACATAATTCAGATGTTACTAATAGCATAATCCATTCATTGTCATCTACTTGAAATAACTCGTATGAGGAAAATACATATTCTTCCACTAACATATAAGGTACCCATGCATGCATTAAAACCACGGTGAATGAGCAGTTTATGCATTATCACCTTTTTCACATTTTCACATTTTCACAATTCTGTTATTCTTGGAAACAAACAGCTACCATAATGCAGGTGGCCCCACACACAGAAATGAACGAACGAACGAATGAACGAAGAGTATTGCGCAGACCCGAGAGTGAACTCCCACCTAGATTCTTGTGGCCCACATAGTTCTTCCGTTCTACAGAACAATCAGCCGAATCATAGGTTTTTCACCTAGACTCCTACTGCACGGGGTGTTACGTACTGCCGTCCCCTGGGTTCTGTGGCACTCCAATCAGTGTCCCTCAGAATGAACTAGCCGAATCAATAGGATTTTTAACCACCTAGATTCTTGTGGCCCCGTGACGTTTACGCAACGCCACAACACAAGGGCCGCCCCACAATGGGACCGAAGATAGAATCAATAGGATTTTAAACCATGGCCGTCCCACAAAAGGAGCGAAGTCCTATCTCACAGAATGCTGTTGTTTCCATTCATAACATTCTCATCGTATTTGCATTCACATTCATACTCATTTTTTTTTCAAATATTAGTATGATACTTTATCATAACAAGCATGCTTCCAAATGGTCTAAGCGGACAAATCACAATCATAAGCCTATTTGTTGTGGAACCGAACATGATCATGTTACCGAAAAAGAAGACAGGTTGATTTCTAGGTTACACATGCGTAGAAAATAAATCATAACCTCAAGTGTAGAATTTCTGTGAGCATAAATTTTTTACAGTGGGCTACTAACTTATCCTTCTATCATTTTTTAATTTTTCAAATTTTTCTGAATTAATATGACCTCTCAAAACTCTCTTTTTCCACATTTCTGGAAATTGGTCCAGCGTGCTCAGGGTGTCGACCTGTCCAAAGGAAGTGTCGACCTGTCAACCCTACACATGGGTAGAAAATAAACTATAACTTCAAGTGTAGAATTTATATGAGCATGAAATTTTTACTGTGGGTTACCAACTTACCCTTCTTCCATTTTCTAATTTTTCAGATTTTTCAAAATTAATATGACCACTTAAAACCCTCTTTTTCCACGTTTCTTGAAATTGGGGACAACATTCTCAGGGTGTTGACACATCCAGGGTATGTGTCGACACATCCTTGGGAAGTGTCAGCACATCCGATAGTTTCCAAAGAGGAAGTGTCGACACATCCAGGGTATGTGTCGACACATTCAGGGGGAAGTGTCAGCACGTCCATGGGCAGTGTCAGCACATCTGATAGTTTCTAAAGAGGAAGTGTCGACATGTCCAGGGTATGTGTCGACACATTCAGGGGGAAGTGTCAGCACGTCTATGGACAGTGTCAGCACATCTGATAATTTTTAAAGAGGAAGTGTCGACACATCCAGGGTATGTGTCGACACATTCAGAGGGAAGTGTCAGCACGTCCATGGGCAGTGTCAGCACATCCGACAGTTTCTAAAGAGGAAGTGTCGACACATCCAGGGTATGTGTCGACACATTCAGGGGGAAGTGTCAGCACGTCCATGGGCAGTGTCAGCACATCTGACAGTTTCTAAAGAGGCAGTGTCGACACGTTTAGGGTATGTGTCGACACATTCAGGAGGAAGTGTCAGAACGTCCAGGGGAAGTGTCAGCACATTCATGGGATGTGTCAGCACATTTATGGGAATGTGTCAGCACATTCATGGGCAGAGTCAGCACATTCATGAGAATGTGTCAGCACATTCATGGGCAGTGTTGACACCACCCAATATTTTCAATTAAAATTCTGAGAAACCTCTCAAAAACACATAACTTGATGGAAAAAATAGTAAATAGACTTGGTAGCCAATCCCGCATGCCCTTAATCCCTCTTTAGCATATAGAAACTACTTTAAAATCATTTTAATGCTTCATTGAACCCTAAGATTTGAGGATAGGTGCCTACTTTTGAAATGTTAAATCGCTTGATCCGGGGATGATATCCACACCCCAGATCCACCTAAGCTTTTCGATCCGGGGATGAGATCCACACCCCAGATCCCCCCCCAAGATTTCGCCTGTCGTCCTCCACTCGTCGGATCGTCCAATCACGAACCGGATGGTCCGCCCACAAAGAGACGGAGTCTCTCACCCTCTTCTCACAAGAAAGCTAGAAGGTGGTGGAGGGTTGATGGAAATGGTTTTGAAGTGGAGTTAATGCTTAGCACCTCTTCGGGTTTGAACATGTTTGACCTTTCGACCTCATGTCATAAACTCTGTTGGACGCGCACTTATACTGGGAATTAGGTTGGGATGTCTTCATATGAAATGAAGAGAACTTCCATATCTAACTCTGGGTCATTGTTTCATCGAAGTCATTATTCCTAGCGCGAGTTATGACTTTTCAAACATTAACATTTATTTTCCCCTATTTCAGCCGCGACCCTTCATCTACTTAGTCATAAATGTGCGTGGGCGTGCTCTTCCATCGAGATTCAGGCTGGGACGTCTTCAGATGAAGTCAAGAGGACTTCTGGATCTAAATTTGGGTCATAGTTTCATCAAATTTCATTATCCCTATCACGAGTTATGATTTTCACAATATTAACATTTATTCTCCCTTAATCCAGCCGTGACCTTTCGGTACCCCGAGGTAATTCGGGTATAACTATAGTGTCTAGGTAGAATTTGGCCTTGACCGCAACAGAGAAGTTGTAGCTAACACCCCATTCGAAATTATGGCTATAGTTTCAGGTCATTTCATCAACCACAGATGAAGTTAAATGAATCTTCCATTAATTACATTCGAATTCTCCTAACAGTCACACCTCTCTATGACAGCTGGCAGCAAAAGACTCAGAACCTTGGGTTCTGATGCGAATTGGGTTTCCACGTCAACAGAAGAGTTTGGGTAAAGGGTCCAATCTTTCTAATGGGCTAAATTTCATCTCATTTGGTTGATTGTTGCCCAAGATTGGTGGCCATTTTTCTGTAACTGTTTCGACCTATTTTCATAACCTCCCTCTTAACTCCTATTAGGACTATTTTTCAGAAGTGATACGCTTCATCAAAGTTGTTCCTTACCCAATGGCAATTGTGTGCACTTTTGTTTCACCTAATTCTAACCTCCCTACATTAAGTTACGAATTTCCTAAGGATCCTTCAATAATTTGTCCATATTTCTAGCTCATTGAGTTCACGGCCCGAATTATTCTCAATTGGGCCAGTGCCCAAATTGGTGGTCGTTACATGCACCACTTCTAAGGAGATGTGGGACAGACTGCATGTAATTTATGAGGTACCTCTGAGGTAAGGGAGACCAAAGCAAATATGTTAATCTCTGAGTATGAAATGTTTAGGATGAAAACTAATGAATCAATTTCAGAGATGTATGCCAGACTGACTCAATTGACCAATAGTTTGAAGAGTCGGGGAAAGACTTATTCTGAGCAGGAATTGGTGAGAAAAATATTAAAGTCTTTAACACAAGTATGGCATACAAAAGCAACAGTCATTGAAGACTCTCTCCATCTATCCACCATGACAGTTGATGAACTCATAGGGTCCTTAATGACATATGAGTTAAATCTCAAAAGGAAGGAAGAAGAGGTTAAAAAGAAGAAACCGATGGCATTGAAGGCAAGTCCTGGTGATCAAGATTCTTCAAATGAAAGTGAGTCTTCTAGCACAGAAGAAGACACTGGTGAGTTGGCCATGCTTACTAGAAAATTCAGGAAGTTCCTAAGAAGGGAGGGTAAAGGCTTGAACAAATGAAGGTCCTAGGTAAGTAAGACTTCCAAGTTTAAGTCAAATCCCATTAAAAATCTGACACAACTGTGTGTTATAATTACAGGAAGGTTGGACATGTCAAGTCTGAATGTCCAGAAGATGTTAAGAAAACCAACTCCAAGTGGAAGGGAAAAAGAGCCAAAGCCATGATCAGTACTTGGAGTGATGAGGAAGAAGAGAAAGAAACATCTACTGAAGAAAGTGAAGGAAAAATTTGTCTCATGGCAGATGAAACTCCAGAAGGTGGTGAGGTAACATCTCCATTTGAACACTTTACCTTAAGTGACTGGGAGGAAGCTTATTCTGAATTGCTTAATAAATGTGATGATTTCAAAAAAGAGAACAAAGCCTTGAAGAAAAAGATAAACAACCTTGATTCCACTTTAAAAGATAAAAATGCTTCTCATGAAACAGAAATTACTAAACTAAAAAGGTTGGTAGATGAGTTAGAAAACAAAATATCAGATTCAAAAATTGTGATGAAAGAGAATGATTTTTTTTAAATACAATTAATGAATTAAAAATAAGAATGCATAAGTTTGAAGTTGAGTGCAAATTGGCATATGAAAAGTATGAGGCTATAAAAGGAGCGAATGAAAAATTACAAATAGAACTTAGTAAACTGTGCAAAGAAAATGAAGATAAAAAATGCTCCTTAGAAAAATTTGTGCGTGGTAGAGATAACATGGATGCCCTTCTAGGAACAAGAATGAATTTCAATAAAGAAGGCCTAGGTTATGAACCTACTAAGAAAAAATAGTTTGGCTTAAAAACAATCTCTTTTGGTACTGCCTCAACTTCTAAACCTTCAAATTCTAAGTCTAACTCAACTAAAAGTCTACCAGTCAAAACCAAACAAAAGTTCACTCCTCGAAGAACTAAAAATAAAATGGCCAAGGGCAAAGAAAAAGTTGACTACACTTCTGTTAAAGAACAATTCAAACCATCCAGTAAATCAACCCACATACCATCTACTAGCAGCCCAAAGCAAAACAGACCTTGGTCAGGTCGACATAACCTGAACACCAAGTCGACAAAGATGCCATCCAAAAACCCTGCATGGACCAGATAGCCATGGTGGGGTGGCCACAGCTATGTTAGTAGGTCCTCACTCTTTCCCTATCAGACCTACCATGTTCATTCCTTCGCTAGGAATCCTCAGTCCTATCCTCCAAGAACGTTTAATCAACAAAATCCTAATTGGAACTAGCTGGACCCCAAGATAGCCAGTAAGAAAATGGGTTCCTACCCCCAGAAAACCCATGAATGCAAGATATCATGCAACTAATAATGTGGGCAGTCTGAAAAATGACTTTAAGGAAACCAAAAAATCCACATAGAAAACTCAAATCTGGTTACCAAAAGAATTGATATCCTATTTGACTAAATTGAGAGGAGGGTTGGGACCCAAATGTACCTAGGTTCCAAAATTCTTGCTTTGATCTGTTTTGTTTCAGGCATGCCTTACAGTCGTACACAATAGGTGGTATCTTGACAGCAGTTGCTCAAGGCATATGACTGGGGATAGAACCAAATTATGTTTGCTGGTTGAAAAAGAAGCTGGACATGTTACATTTGGAGGAAATAACAAAGGGAAAATGCTTGGAACAGGTAAGGTAGGTAAGTATGCCTCTAACTCTATTGAGAATGTCCTGCTAGTTGAAGGCCTAGAATACAATCTTTTAGGGCCACTTTGATAATAGAATAAGGGAGAATAGGATGAGTTATTCTGTCTACTCACCCTTACCCTAGTTTGATAGCAGGGTTAAGTTATTTGGGGTTGGTTAGGAATAAGGCCCTTATTCTAGGAGTAACTCATTTTACCATTTCACATGGAATGAGTTATTCTCAGGGTAAGAATAAGTTATCAAACTCAGAAAGGACAAACCCAAAGAATAACTCACCCTTACCCATCTCATATAAGTTATCCTAACCTATTATCAAAGAGGCCCTTAAGTATTAGCCAGTTGTGTGATAAAGGGCATAAGGTAATTTTTGACTCTCAGATATGTAGAATCCTAGAGCCTAACTCTGACAAAATTAAGTGGTAAGAGAGTCAACAATGTCTACATGGTAGACTTGGATGATTTTGCACATGAAAACCTATGCCTCACTGCAAAAAGGGATGACCTGGTGCCACTGTGGCATCGCAGACTAGGTCATGCTAGTTATACTGTAACGCCCCGAGATCCGATCCCCATTAAACATGCATAGACCTATATGTGCACAGACTTGAAGATGTGCACAGACCATGAATTCCCAATGTGCACAGCCCCAAAACATACATAGACCTATATGTGCTCAGACTTGAAGATGTGCATAGACCTTGAATTCGTAATGTTCACAGAACAAAAACATGCATAGACCTATATGTGCACAGACTTGAAGATGTGCACAGACCTTGTATGTGCATAGACCCTAAAATGTGCACAGACCCAAAACATGCATAGGCCTATATGTGCACAGACTTGAAGATGTGCACAGACTTGAAGATGTGCACAGACCTTGAATTCCCAATGTGCACAGACCCAAAACATGCATAGACCTATATGTGCACAGACCTTGAATTCCCAATGTGCACAGACCCAAAACATGCATAGACCTATATGTGCACAGACATGTCTTAAGGACTTCAACACATGTGCATTGACTTGTTCTTCATATGCACCGACCTGACTCTACATGTGCTCAGACCTATCTTTGGGACTTCAACACATGTGCATTGACTTGTTCTTCATATGCACCGACCTGACTCTACATGTGCTCAGACATGTCTTAAGTACTTCAACACATGTGCACTGACTTGTTCTTCACATGCACCGACCTGACTCTATATATGCTCAGACCTGTCTTAAGGACTTCAACACATGTGCACTGACTTGTTCTTCATATGCACCGACCTGACTCTACATGTGCTCAGACCTTACTCTGGACAACACCAAATGTGCATCGACCATACTATGGCCAACACCAAATGTGCACAGACCTTACTATGGCCAACACCAAATATGCATCGACCTTACTATGGCCAACACCAAATGTGCACAGACCTTGCTCTGACAATACCAAATGTGTATCGACCTCACTATGGCCAACACCAAATGTGCACAGACCTTACTCTGGATGACACCAAATGTACATCGACCTTACTATGGCCAACACCAAATGTGCATCGACCTTACTATGGCCAACACCAAATGTGCACAGACCCAACTATGGCCAACACCAAATGTGCACATACCTTACTCTGGACAATACCAAATGTGCCTCGATCTTACTATGGCCAACACCAAATGTGCATCGACCTTACTATGGCCAACACAAAATGTGCATCGACCTTACTATGGCCAACACCAAATGTGCACAGACCTTATTATGGCATACACCAAATGTGTATCAACCTTACTATGGCAAACACCAAATGTGCACAGACCTTACTATGGCCAATACCAAATGTGCATCGACCTTACTAGGGACAACACCAAATGTGCAAGACCTGACCACATGTGCATAGACCTGTCCAGAGACTTTAAACTCTGGTAGAGACTCAGAGGAAACTCGCGAGAGCCCGTAACTTGATGAAAAAGAGAAAATGAACACGTTGGTCGATCCCACGTACCCATAGACCCTCTTAAAAGTATAGAAAAATATTTGAAATCATTCTAATGCATTGTTGACCCTTAAAATTTGAGGTTAGATGCCTACCTTTGAAACGTTAAATAGACGATCCGGGGATGATATCCACACCCTAGATCCACCCAAGACTTCACCCGTCGAACTCGGGGCACTGCAAATTTGTCCTCCATGCGTCAGATCATCCACCCACGCACCGGCTTGTCCACCCGTACATCGGATGGTCTGCCCACGAAGAGACGAGGTCCCTCACTCTCTTCCTTACTCAGGAAGGCTAGAAGGTGGCAGAGGGTTGATGGGAATGGTTGCTAAAGGCTTACCACCCTTGAAACCCACCTCCTTATATAGTTTTCAGCTCTCCCAAGGTTCTACCCATGACCTTCTAAGCTCCATCCTACTCCCAAGGTCACAGGTTTAAAGAGGAGTTAATGCTAAGCACCTCTTCGGGTTTGAACAGATGTGACCCTTCGACCTCCGGTCATAAATTCTGTTGGACACGCTCTTCCGTCAAGATTCAGGCTGGGACATCTTCAAATGAAATCAAGAGGACTTCTATATCTAACTCTAGGTCATGGTTTCATCAGATTTTATTATCCCTATCACGAGTTATGATTTTCGTAAAATTAACATTTATTCTCTCTCGTTCTAGTCGTGACCTTTCGGTAGCCTGAGGTAATCTGGGCATAACCCTAGTATCCATGCAGTATTTGGCCTCGACCTTAACAAAGAAGTTGTAGCTAACATCCCATTCAAAATTATGGCCTTGGTTTTAGGTCATTTCATCAACTAAGACGAAGTTATGATTTTCTAATTAATTACGTGCGAGTTCTCTCTACAGTCGCACCACTTCGTGACAGCTGGCAGAGGGCTCATAACCTTAAGTTCTAGTGCAATTTGGGTTTCTACATCAATAGAAGAGTTTGGGCTAAGGGCCCAAGCTTTCTAATGAGCCAAGTTTCATCCCATTTGGTTCATTGTGGATCAAGATATCCTCATTTTCACGGGTGACTGTGTTTTCTGTAACTGTTTCGACCCACTATCTCAAACTTCCTCTTACCCCCTATTAGACCTATTTTTCAGAAGTTATACTCTTCACCAAAGTTATTTCTTACCCAATGGTCGTTGTATGGGCTTTAGTTTCACCTAATTCTGACCTCCCTGTATTAAGTTATAAATTTCCTAAGGATCCTTCAATAATCTATCTAGATTTCTTGCTTATTAAGTTCATGGACCCGAATTATTCTCATTTGGGCATGTGCCCAATTTGGTGGTCATAACATCCTCTCCCCCTTAAAAATAATTCCGTCCTTGAAATTGACTTGAAAAATTTTTAAGGTTATTTATCAAATAGTTGAGGATATTCATGGCACATCTTGTCCTCCGGTTCCCATGTTGTTCCCTTAGAATGATAATTCTTCTATAACACCTTCACCAGCCACATGTTCCTTCTAGTCTATGATCTTACTAGGCTGCTCCACATAAGACAGATCTGCTCGAACCTCCAATGACTTGTACTCTATAACATGTGGGGCATCCGGGACATACTTCCAGGGCATAGAGACGTGAAGGTCCAGATGTGACAGAGCAGGTGGAAGTGCAAGTCGATAAGCCACCTCGCCAGCCTTTTGTAAAATCTCGAAAGGCCCGATATATCCAAGACCAAGTCTGCCCTTCTTCCTGAATTGCATGACTCCCACGAGAGAGACACCTTTAGTAACACATGGTCCCCCCTTCAATTTTTCTTAAACATATGAACTGAAACGATTGAGTTTTTCAAAGCCTGTAACTCCATGTTAAAGTCTACCCGCTCAACAATCTGAAAATGGGGGAATGATCTCATACCGCATGTAACTCAGAACTTCAAAAGTAACTTGGTGAGGCACAGGGCAACCCATTGATACATGCGGTGGGGAAGCCAGACTGACGATCAATGCTGAATGGACAATATCATTCATGGCAAAAACTATCACTATGAACCATAGCAGAACCCCCTTCTAAGCTTTGATAGACATTTGCAACTAGTTGAGGAGCAAGGTCATCAGTTTTAAATATGCAAATGAGTATTTTTGCCTAGAATCATGGCATCAACATAACGTGATATCTTAATAGGCATTAAATGTGTCAGAGATAGGAAAAGTATGACCTTAGATATCAGTTTCTTGAAGTCTAGAGCTGACAAATATCTTAACCAGACCTTGATGGTGCCCTGGATCTTTGTTGCAACTATGTCAGGTAGGATTGTTCATTTCTTACCATGCCTCTTGGAAGGTCAGTTTCAGGGTTTTCTCCGCCCCACCCCCCTTTTTTTTGAAGAACAAGAGGCGAGTAGAGTCGACCTCCAGTTGAAGTCCGCAAGGAAATTAAACCAAAGTAAGGGTGACGGCTCAGCTGGACTAACGATGACAATTGGTCAGGTAAGAGTGACAAATGGTCGACAAATCTAGAAATGACTAAGTAATGGTGAGACATGCATTGTAGCTATGAAGCCTCACATTTCTCATCGTTGCGTCGACGCCAAGGCCACTTATGTCAATGCAGTCTAATGGAAGCAGCAACAATGGTCATCTGAAGAATAAGGGTTATAAATAGATACTCAGTGGTGACAAATGGCTTACCAGGTAGATAAATAGTCCTTCTAGGCTATAAAATGGTTAGTAAGGCTATGAAAGGGACAGGGTATACAGACATATGGTCGAACATGTTAGTATGTGAGGTGAGTTCATGCCTTCGATGCCAATCATTTGGTACGAGATCCAAAGGGTATTTGGGACCTTCTCATGGCAGAAGATTGTTCTCTACTTTCTAGGTGGACAAATGGGAAAATTGTAGGGTCAAATCACTTATCCAAAAAGCTTTTACGGAGGCCCTGTTCTATATATGGGTTCTGAACCTACTCTACCCCTTTATATGGGTTCTAAACCTACTCTACCCCTTCTCACTCTAGCCTATTTATTCTTCTAATACTTGGACAATTGGAATGGTTGTAACCATGGTTTGTCTCTCGTGCTCTAATACCACTCTGTAATGCCCCGAGATCCGATCCCTATTTTATGGGCATATAATTTATTTTTCTTTCATCAGACCTCGAGACATTATGTCGTACGTATCGCGGAAGCACAGATATGACCATGCATACATTCGCATGAGAGAGAGAGATAAACAGCAATTACAAGAAATGTAAACAACATCTCAACCATTCATAATTTTCAAAAGGGAGTACATGTCCATTGTTCCAAAATAAACATAAGTCCTCATAGGATCACCACCCTATACCATACATATAAGAGAGACATTCATCCACAGCATACCCAGATGAACTATGAACTAGCACTACTCCTAAGCTGCAGCCTCCTCCTCAACCTCCTTCTCTATGTCTCCTGAAAACGTGTGTCACAAAGGGGTAAGTGTGACGCTCAGTAGGTAGCCTAAACAAACTAGGGTTAACTCGCATCTATATAACCAAATTATATACATAATTTAGATGTTAATAATAGTATAATCCATTCATTATCATCTACTCAAAATAACTCATATGAAAAAAATACATGTTCCTTAGCTAACATATAGGGTACCCATGCATGCACAAAAATCACGGTGAATGAGCAATTACACATTATTACATTTTTGTTATTCATGGAACCAAATAGCTGTCGCAAACAAAGGAGGACACACATAAACGAATGAATGAAAGAGTAATGCGTAGACCCGATAGCGAACTCCCACCTAGACTCCTTTGGCCCACAGCGTTCTGTGGCGTTACGTATCGCCGTCCCACATAACAATCGACCGAGTCATCAGATTTCACCTACATTCCTGAGGCCCACAACGTCCTGTGGCTTTACGTATCGCCGTCCCACAGAATAATCGGCCGAATCATAGGAATTTTGACCAGGGCGTTACGTATCGCCGTCCCCTAGGATCTTTTACTTCCGCGGTGTTATGTATCGCCGTCCCGCAGAAGGGCCATCCCACAAACGGACCGAAGTCCTATCTCATAGAATGCTATTATTTCTATTCATAACATTCACATCGTGTTCACATTCACAGTCATACTCATTTTTCAAGTATTAGTATGATACTTTATCATAACAAGCATACTTCCAAACGGTTTAAGTGGACAAATCACAACATAAGCTTACTTGATGTGGAATAGAGTATGATCAGGTTACTTTATAAAAGAGGACAAGTTTACTTCTAGGCTACACATGCATAGAAAATGACTTATAACTACAAGTATAGAATTTCTGGCAGCGTGAAATCTTTACAGTGAGGTACTATCTTGGTCTTCTATCATTTTCTATTTTTTTAGATTTTTATGAATTAGAATGCCCTTTCAAAACTTTCTTTTTCTAAGTTTCTGAAAATTGGGACAGAACCACAGGTGCATTGACCTAACCACATGTGCATCAACCTTACGAGGGACTTGCACTACATGTGCATCGACCTTACCAGGGACATGCACTACATGTGCATCGACCTTAGAATGGACTGCTCCACATGTGCATAGACCTTACCAAGGGTTGCACCAAATGTGCTTAGACCTTACCAAGGACTGCACCAAATGTGCATAGACCGTAAAATGTGCACAGACCCAAAACATGCATAGACCGATATGTGCACAAACTTGAAGATGTGCACAGACCTCGAATTCCCAATGTACACAGACCCAAAACATGCATAGACCTATATGTGCGCAGACTGGAAGATGTGCACAGACCTTGAATTCCCAATGTGCATAGCCCCAAAACATACATAGACCTATATGTGCACAGACTTGAAGATGTGAACAGATCTTGAATTCCCAATGTGCACAGGCCCAAAACATGCATAGACCTATATGTGCACAGACTTGAAGATGTGCACAGACCTTGAATTCCCAATGTGCACAGCCCGAAACCATACATAAATCTATATGTGCACAGACTTGAAGATGTACACAGACCTTGAAAAGTCTGTGCACAGACCTTGAATTCCCAATGTGCACAGACCCAAAACGTGCATAGACCTATATGTGCAAAGACTTGAAGATGTGCACAGACCTTGAATTCTGAATGTGCATAGACCCTAAAATGTGCACCGACCAAAAACAAGCATAGACCAATATGTGCACAGACTTGAAGATGTGCACAGACTTGAAGATGTGCACAAACCTTGAATTCCCAATGTGCACAGACCCAAAATATGCATAGAACTATATGTGTACAGACCTTGATTTCCCAATGTGCACAGACCCAAAACATGCATAGACCTATATGTGCACAAACCTGTCTTAAGGACTTCAACACATGTGCACTGACTTGTTCTTCATATGTACCGACCTAACTCTACATGTGCTTAGACCTGTCTTAAGGACTTCAACACATGTGCACTGACTTGTTCTTCATATGCACCGACCTGACTCTACATGTGCTCAGACCTATCTAAAGGACTTCAACACATGTGCACTGGCTTGTTCTTCATATGCGCCGACCAGACTCTATATGTTCTCAGACATGTCTTAAGGACTTCAACACATGTGCACTGACTTGTACTTCATATGCACCGACCTGACTCTACATGTGCTCAGACCTTACTCTGGACAACACCAAATGTGCATCGACCATACTATGGCCAACACCAAATGTGCATAGACCTTACTATGGCCAACACCAAATGTGCACAGACCATACTCTGGACAATACCAGATGTGTATCGACCTCACTATGGCCAACACCAAATGTGCACAGACCTTACTCTGGACAACACCAAATGTGCATCGACCTTACTATGGCCAACACCAAATGTGCACAAACCTTACTATGGTCAGCACCAGATGTGCATCGACCTTACTATGGCCAACACCAAATGTGTAGAGACCTAACTATCGCCAGCACCAAACGTGCATCGACCTTACTATGGCCAACACCAAATGTGCACAGACCCTACTATGGCCAACACCAAATGTGCATCGACCTTACTATGCCCAACACCAAATGTACACAGACCTTACTATGGCCAACACCAAATGTGCATCGACCTTTCTATGGCCAACACCAAATGTGCACAGACCTTACTCTGGACAATACCAAATGTGCATCGACCTTACTATGGCCAACACCAAATGTGCACAGACCTTACTATGGCCAACACCAAATGTGCATCGATCTTACTACGGCTAACACGAAATGTGCACAGACCCTACTATGGCCAACCCCAAATGTGCATCGACCTTACTATGGCTAACACCAAATGTGCATTGACCTTACTATGGCCAACACCAAATGTGCATAGACCTTACTCTGGATAGTACCAAATGTGCATCAACCTTACTATGGCCAACACCAAATGTGCACAGACCTTACTATGGCCAATACCAAATATGCATCGTCCTTACTAGGGCAAACACCAAATGTGCACAGTCTTTACTCTTGGACCCACACGGACCTGACCACATGTGCACAGACCTGTCCAGAGACTTTAAACTCTGGTAGAGACTCAGAGGAAACTCGCGAGAGCCCGTAACTTGATGAAAAATAGAAAATGAACATGTTGGTCGATCTCGCGTACCCTTAGACCCTCTTTAAAGTATAGAAAAATATTTGAAATCGCTCTAATGCACTGTTGACCCCTAAAATTTGAGCTTAGGTGCCTACCTTTGAAACGTTAAACCGACGATCCGAGGATGATATCAACACCCCAGATCCACCCAAGACTTCACCCGTCGAACCCGGGGCGCTGCAAGTTTGTCCTCCACACGTCGGATCGTCTACCCATGCACCGGCTTGTCCACCCGTGCACCGGTTGGTCTGCCCATGACGAGACGAGGTCCCTCACTCTCTTACTTACTCAAGACAGGTAGAATGTGGAAGAGGGTTGATGGGAATAGTTGTTAAAGGCTTACCACCCTTGAAACCCACCTCCTTATATAGTTTTCAAGTCTCCCAAGGTTCTACCCACGACCTTCCAAGCTCCATCCTGCTCCCAAGGTTACAAGTTTAAAGAGGAGTTAATTCTAAGCACCTCTTCGGGTTTGAACAGGTGTGACCCTTCGACCTCCGGTCATAAATTTTATTGGACGTGCTCTTCCAACGAGATTCAGGCTGGGACATCTTCAAATGAAATAAAGAGGACTTCTTTATCTAACTCTGGGTCATGGTTTCATCGAATTTCACTATCTCTATTACGAGTTATGATTTTCGCAAGATTAACATTTATTTTCCCTTGTTCCAGTCATGACCTTTCGGTAGCCCGAGATAATCCGGGCATAACTCTAGTATCCATGCAGTATTTGGCCTTGACTTCAACAGAAAAGTTGTAGCTAACGTCTCATTCAAAACTATGGCCTTAGTTTCAGGTCATTTCATCAACGAAAGATGAAGTTATGATTTTCTAATTAATTACATGTGAGTTCTCTCAATCGTCACACCACTTCATGATAGCTGACAGCAAAGGGCTTAGAACCTTGAGTTCTAGTGTGAATTGGGTTTCCACATCAATAGAAGAGTTTGGGCTAAGGGCCCAAGCTTTCTAATGAGCCTAGTTTCATCCCATTTGGTTGACTGTGGACCAAGATATCCTCATTTTAATGGGTGACTATGTTTTCTATAACTATTTCGACCCATTATCTCAAACTCCCTCTTTCCCCTTATTAGACCTATTTTTCAGAAGTTATACTCTTCTCCAAAGTTATTCCTTACCCAATGGTCGTTGTATGGGCTTTAGTTTCACCTAATTCTGACCTCCCTATATTATGTTATGAATTTTTTAAGGATCCTTCAATAATCTATCCAGATTTCTAGCTTATTGAGTTCATGGGCCCGAATTATTCTTTTTTGGGCCTATGCCCAATTTGGTGGTCATAACATATACTGTCATGCACAAACTGGTTAAGCATAGCATGGTAAGAGGTCTACCTGAAATCTCATTTAAACAAAACACTAAAATTTGTGTTGCATGTTCCCAAGGTAAAAAAACTAGAAAAGCCTTCAAGAGCAAAACATAAATTCAATCATCCAGACCATTAGAACTAGTGCGCATGGACCTGTTTGGACGTACTCGGACTTCCAGCCTAGTGGGAAACGATATGGCTATGTTTTAGTGGATGACTTTTCTAGATTCACTTAGGTATTCTTTATATCTCATAAAAGTGATGCATTTGTTGAGTTTCAAGCATTCTTCAAAAGAATAAAGCAAGATGGTAAGTTTAAACTCTGCATTATCTTATCAGATCATGATAATGAATTTGAAAATTGTGACTTTGATAATTTTTGTAGCAATCAAGGGATAAACCATAGGTTCTCAGCTCCAAGAACCCCTGAATAAAATGGAGTGGTCGAAAGAAGGAACAGGACCCTTGTTGAAATAGCTAGAACCATGCTGATTGAAAGCCATCTACCTAGAAAATTTTGGACTGAAGCTGTCAATACATCATGTTATATCATAAAATGGGCCATGGTAAGACCTTCTAGTAACCAAACTCCATATGAATTGTACAAAGGTAAGAAACCATCCCTTGCTCATTTCAAAGTCTTTGGAACAAAATGCTTCATACACAATAATGATAAAATGAACTTGGATAAATTTTAACCCAAGAGTGATACATGTATTTTTCTTGGATATTCTGATCGCTCTAGGGCTTATAGAGTCTTTAACATTAAAGACCAAACTGTGGAAGAGTCACCACATATCACCTTTGAGGAAACAAATTCTGAAGCTAACAAGAATATACCTTTCAGGAAACAAGGTGATGAGGAATTCTTGGATCCGAAGGAGGAACAAGAACAACAAGTTGATGAAGAAGAGCCAACCATGGATCTAGGTGAGTCAAGTAATCAAAGGATCAACTCTACTAATGAAGGTAATGATGCTTCAAACATCAGAGTACTCAAAGATCATCCATTAGACAACATAATTGGCAGCATGCATGATCCCCCTAGAACAAGGTCTCAACTTAGAATTCCTGAAGTAGTAGATCATCTAGCCTTTGTCTCTCAGATTGAACCGAAAAATATTGATGAAGCCCTAAAAGATGAAAATTGGATTAATGTCATGCATGAAGAGTTAAATCAATTTGAAAGGAACAAAGTGTGGAATTTAGTTCCTTGACCCACAACTCAATCTGTCATAGGTACAAGGTGGGTTTTTAGGAATAAACTCAGTGAAGAAGGTAAAATTGTGAGAAACAAAGCTAGACTTGTAGCACAGGGGTACAACCAAGAATTTGGTATTGATTTTGAAGAGTCATTTGCCCCCTATTGCTAGATTAAAGGCCATTAATATTCTATTTACATTTGCATGCTCCCATGGTATAACACTTCAACAAATAGATGTGAAGAGTGCTTTCTTAAATGGTTTAATCAAGGAGGAAGTGTATGTTGAACAACCTCCTGGATTTGAATCTTTAGAACTCCCTGATCATATTTTTAAGTTAGATAAGGCTCTTTATGGATTAAAGCAGGCTCCTCATGCATGGTATGGCAGGTTAAGCAACTTCCTCACACGTAAAGGGTTCACACGAGGTAAGGTTGATCAAACCTTGTTTTCAAAATTTCAAAAAAATGATATTCTCATTGCACAACTCTATGTGGATGATATAGTGTTCGGATCAACAAAAGCTGATATGTGTAAGGAGTTTGCTGATTTAATGACAAGTGAGTTTGAGATGAGTCTAATGGGTGAACTGTAGTTTTTCCTTGGATTGCAGGTTAATCAAACTCCGGATGGCTTCTTTATAAGCCAAACAAAGCACAGTCAGGAACTACTAAAGAAGTTCAAGATGGAGAATTTGAAACCCATAGCAACTCTGATGAGTACTAATGCAAGCTTAGATGCCGATGAGAAAGATACAATGGTAGATGTAAAGACCAGATATATAATTTAGTGTTTCCCTATGTGCTAGATTTCAAGCAAGTCCTAGGGAATCACACTTGAGTGCAGTCAAGCGCATCTTCAGATATCTTGCTAGCACTCATGATGTTGGACTGTGGTTCCCTGCATCATTTGAGTTCAATCTAATTTCTTACTCTGATGCAGACTATGCTGGATGTAGATTGGACAGAAAAAGCACCAGTGGCTATTGCCAATTTTTGGGTGGGTGTTTGATATCTTGGGCATCCAAGAAACAACACTCGGTTGCTCTCTCTATTGTAGAAGCAGAATATGTGGTTGTAGGGAGCTGTGGCACCCAGGTGTTGTGGGTTAAACACCAACTCCAAGACTACCATGTGGACCTTGGATGTGCCCCTATTTTGTGTGATAACACTAGTGTTATTACTTTAACTAAAAATCCCATCCAGCACTCTAGGACCAAATATATTGAGATTAGGCATCACTTTCTCAGAGATGAAGTCATTAAAAAGAGCTTTGAATTTCATTTCATTGAAACTGAAAAATAACTTTCTGGCATTTTTACCAAGCCTCTCTACAATGAAAGATTCTCTACACTTAGACGAGAGCTTGGATTGTGTAGGCGTCATGAAAACTCTGGGAAACCTGATCTGCATTTAATTCTTGATTTGATTATCAGTTTCTGGTCCTTTGATAACTTGCATGCAGCATCTCATTGTTTATGTGTTCCTTGCATGGACTATATGGCATATCAAATGGTGGCTTGTGGAAGGGCGGGCTTCATCTGTCTAAAAGCAATCACCATGCATTGAGTACATAACTCTGCCATGTACCATAAGTCACATCAGCATGTAAGTTTAGGAACCATGTTTGATACATGTTGCATTGGTTATGTGTTTCTTCATATGCACTCATAATAGTCATGCATACACTAAGGGGGAGTTGGCTGAGGTGTCTATCTCCTGACTGAACTATCTGAATGCACCTTTGTCATCCATCATAATCTCTATCATCTATCACACTCAGTTGTCATCCGTTGAATCCATTTGTCACACCCGGATTTCCTTTTTTTTAATAACCATATGCATTGTTTCAGGGAGAGTTAAAAATACTCATTTTCTGTATTGAAGATAATCTGCTTCTCTTGAAATAGACCCTATGAAAACTCGTGGTTTAAGGACTATAATCATGTAACTCTGGGGTTAAGGATTTTGGAAAGAGCGAGTTTTACCTATGGAACGGCCTTAAAACATTTTGATAAGCTAGTGTTTAAGCTACTTTTTTGACAGTCTGATATTTGAAAGTAAAGAGGCTATCCTAGGTAAAAAAATTTAATTACATTAGTGACTTTAAACAATGAAATAATGATGTTTGATCTAAATAAAGAAAAAGGAACCCCCTATGATATGAAATACTACTATAGAGCAATGGCTAAGACAGCGGAGAAACTAGCTCTCATAGCATTACAGCAATGGAGACTATGTCATGATGAAGTCTAGCTAACTCTGCTTGCAAATAAAATGAAAATCAAGTAGGGCAGAGCGATGACTGCACTTACGGAGAAATTGCATTCCTTCACCAATGAAGTAATGAATTATGTATGTCATGAAGTAGTCAGTTAACTCTGTAGAAACAGAAAGATGAGTAACACTGAGTAACCGGGGATTCTGGTATTGAAGAGATACGTCTCCTCGAGTCAAAAGGTGGACTACATCTGACTGTTCTAAAGAAATATCTAAAATAAATTCAAAGGGGGTGTCTTACAGAAATAAGATCACAGATTTTACAATAACTTGGTTAATTTCACTACTTGCTAAACTTTTTCTTAGAAGTGCCTTTTGAAATTGAGTAGTTAAATTGAAGGATTTGGGCTAAATATTTACTTGAGAAGGTGTTTTAATTCTATTCTATTAGTAAAATTCACTCTTGTTCAGGATTTGCCTTTATTCTTGGATAGAATTGATAAAATCTTAAGCCACAGATTCTTGTTGGGGACCTTCTCTCTATTGTCTTTATACGAAAATTGTGATCTACATTTTAAAAATAACCCATGATCCAGTGTGCTGGTTCAACAACTCTCTATTCACTCATCCATATTTCGTAATTGCCATATTACATGTATGCTTGCAGCTTTTTATTTGACACCGTATTTAGATTAGCTTCCATCCTTCATGATGGAGCTAGATACTCTCAGCATTCTCTTTCTAAGTCTTCGGTGATTCATCCCCATGTAATGTTTTGATGATGTCAAAGGGGGAGAGATAGAGATCATGTAAGAAAAAGAGTCCGGTGTTTGCATTGTTTGCATGGTGTCTGCATTGGTTGCATATAATTTCATGAGCTACAATTGTTGGTTGAATTGGAGATGAATTGGATATGCTACTTGAAGCTCACAAATGACTCATAGTTGCCATCATCAAAAAGGGGGAGAATGTTGTGCCCGTCCCTGATTTTGTGGTTTTGATGCTGGAACTATGATTCATTTTGAGTAAGTCTTCTCATTTTATTGGACTTCCAGTTGCATAGTTCATCTAACATTATGTGCCTTTTAGGAGCTTTCAAGAATTGGGATCAGTTGTTCACAACGTTCACATTATCCACATTAAACAGTGTCAGGCATAGAAGAGTTCAATTTCAGAAGAAGAAGAAGCCTGAAGAACAAGAGTTGACATTCAGAGTGGACTTCTGGTCATGAAGACTATGTCGCTACACCAAAAAGTCACCATAAGGAGAGTCCTGAGCTAAGGGTGAAAAATACCTTACCTGGGTTACATATACCCTTTAAGGGTGACAAATAGATGGGTAAGGGTGACAAATAGATTGTCATAGGTGAAAACTGGCCTACCCGGCTAACAAAGGTCACATTGCGTTGAAGTCAATAAGTGACAACACATATACAGCTTCAAGCAGAAGTGTGAGTCACAGGGCATCTCGTTAACAAGCCAATGCTCCTTGAGAAGTAGTCATCCATCATATATGCAGAAGGATCTCCACAATATCTCTCTAGTTCATTCAGCAGCTCAAGATCTCTCAAGTTTTGTTAACAGCTCAAGCTTATCAAATGGCAACAGCTCGTGCTATGAAGAGAAGTCCATATGTCATGAAGAGAAGTCAACATCTTAAGAACACAAAGTCAACTCCAGTAGGACTGTGTTCCAGATCAAAAACACCTCGTCAGATGAAAGAAGAACAAACTTTGAAGAGGCAAAGTCAACTTCAGTGATCTTTAAGTTGACTTGGCTTCAGCCCATAAGGAAGAAAAACCCAAACCAAGGCCGACGGCTTATACCACAATAAGGGTGAATAATAGGTTCCTAGCGATGAGAAATAGGCCATACGGGTGACAAAAGGCTTCCTAAGGGTGAATAATAGGTGACAAGGCTAACCGCTTGAAGAAATGTAAAGCGGAGTCGACGCAGCCTGAGCGTGGAGCCGACGCAACCATGTACGAAAATAAAGGAGATGGCTAACGAGAGCTAAGGGTGAATAATATCGTGTTATGAGTGACAAATAGCCGATTAGCAGTGGCAAATAGCTTCTTAATTCTGACAAATAGCTGATGGCCATCGCGTATGAAGAGACATGAAGTTCTTCCAGAGAATTTGATTCTGATTGGGTTTCTAAATGTTGTGTCCCTATGGTCATTTGAGTTCACTTGGGTAATTCAACATCATCCTACGGTCATTTGAGTTCTGTCGTATTCTTGGTTTTGATAATGGCTAAACACTATTAGTCATTGATATTTCCCACTCTCATGTGACTGACATACGTGATGGTTCGATCATGACAGGTACACCATTACATGGACAAGAAAGACAGTGGAGTCGGCAAAGTGAAAGCTCGTGGATCGCGCCCAACCAAGGATGCGAAAACAAGCACAAGTCGACACGCGATATTCGGCTCGTCATCCATATAAGGTCAATGCACAAAGAAGCATAGCCAAGAGAATCCAGGGCCATAAACTCCGTTGATATCTTTTAGACTATCAAGGGAGATGCCACCGACATGCACGGGCTGCTAATGGAGTTGAACGACAGAGCTAGAACGGAAATTGGACCGACCCAGGATAAGCCGGGTTCTGCCCAGCTGGCGGTCGACCGCCAGCACAGGGGCGGTCGACCGCCACAGCCAGGGATCGCCAGTCTACATGTGTTTCAGCTGGCGGTCGACCGCCAGCCAATAGCGGTCGATCGAAAATCCCAGGGACCGCCCGTTTGTAGATTTCTCAGTAGAGGTCGACCGCCAGGAGCTGCAGGTCGACCGCCAGCCCCGAGCCTTCAATGTTGACTTTGTTTCCAACTTCGAAAAGGGCCATTCAACATGGATTTGTTTAATCCTAAAGTCACCTAAACACCCATGATTTGTGGATCTGGTCTGAGGCTTGTCTATAGACCATTCAAGGTCTATAAAACTCTCACTTGAGGGATTAGAAACACTAAGGGATTCAAGGCTTCAAGGGAGATCAAGGGAGCTCATTTTCGAGGTACTGTAGCACCTCCGTGAGCAGTGTTTCGGGAGGAAGTTCTTCATCTACTCCAAGGTGTTTCAAGAGGAAAAGGAAGATCAAAGCTACATCCAACACTCTCTCCATCAACTCAAGGTAATTCAAGTTCATATCTCAATCTAGCAACCTCCAAGGAAGAGCAGAAGCAAGAAAGGCTAATAAGGGAGATCAAAGGAGGCTGTAAGGGTGTGTTTAAGGAAGAGGAGTTCGAGTACTGTAGCTGTGAACAATACTCCGGGAAGAAGTTCTTCATCATATCTCCAAGTGATTCAAGCTACTTCAAGAGGAGATCAACTCCAAGCCAAGTGAAGCATCAGATTCAAGCTCCAGCAAACTCAGACAAGATCTTTTCTCTTTGAACATATTTCATATCTTGTTTGGGTATTTTCATAATTGTTCTTTTCCATTTCATTCAAACATTTGAAACTAAAGATCGTCTCTACCGGTGGTTAGTAGGAAGGCAATCGGAAGTTGTCCGATCTGCAGTGTTGACGTCCCTACCGGCGGTTAGTAGGAAGGCAATCGGTGGTCTTTCCGATTTGCGGTTCAGTGCGTGGCACTAGTGGAGCCTCACTAGATTTGGTGAGGGGTGGACGTAGGACTGGGGATTCAGTCCGAACCACCTTAAAATCTTGTGTGTTGTGGTTTATTTGTGTGATTGTTTCATTCTAAATTCATGCTTAGGTTCAAATCGATATATTAGTAATCATCTTGCTAAGCAAATCGTTGTGTCCTTCGTTTAGCTAGTTATATTCTGCTGCAATTTATCTCATCTAGCTATATAGAGGGTTACATTGCGAAAAGAGGGGCAGATCTATTCACCCCTCCCCTCTAGATCCGCTGTCCACTACACAACAAGTGGTATCAGAGCCTAATCTCTCATTATAGGGTCCAACGACCTTGAGGGAAATGGTGGATCAGCATCTAATGGTTATTTACCTGAAGGACACTCCGTGAACAGACCTCCTTATTTCATTGGATCTAACTATCCTTATTGGAAACATCGCATGCAGGTGTTCATTCGTGCCCAAGACTACGAACTTTGGCGTGTGATCAGCAAAGGTACGTATGAGCTTACAGATAATGAGGACTTGTGGACCAAAGAACAAATACGGAAATCCACCGTCAACTGGAGTGCTAAACATATCATGCAATGCTCACTCCATCCAGTTGAATTCTCAAGAGTAGCCACCTGCGCAACTGCGAAATTGATGTGGGATAAGCTAGAGGTAATCTACGAAGGAACCTCTCAGGTACGAGAAACAAAAGCCAATATTTTAGTTTCTGAATATGAAATGTTGCGCATGAAGCCTGATGAGTCAATTCAAGATATGTATGCTCGCTTAACTGTGCTTACTAATAGTTTAACTGATTTGGGAAAGAAATATACAGAGCAAGAACTTGTAAGAAAAATTCTCATATCATTAACTCCAGCATGGCACACGAAGGCAACCGTTGTTGAAGAATCAAGAGATCTCGCAACCACCAAGGTAGATGAACTCATTGGGTCATTAATGACCTGTGAGATCAACCTCAAGAACAAAGAGGCTGAGGCACCTAAAAAGAAGTCCCTAGCTCTTAAAGCTGGACCCAGCCGTCAAGATACTTCTGATGAAGGTGAGGATTCGGGAAGTGAGCGAGATGAGGATGACGTAGCCATGCTCACACGTAAGTTCAAAAAATTCCTGAGAAAGGAAGGTAAGAGCTTCATGAGAGGAAGGTCAAGGGTAAGAAATGGTTTCAAATCTAATTTTGAAAACTATAAGAAATCTGACAAAATCATTTGTTATTCTTGCAACAAACCAGGGCATTTCAAGAATGACTGTCCCGAAAGATTCAGAAAAGCTGACAAATGGAAGGGCAAGAAGAATAACAAGGCCATGGTGTCCACATGGAGCGATGAAGAGGAAAGTGATGACGAAACTAGCTCCTCGGACAAAGAAGAAGAAGATTTCTGCCTTATGGCCAAAGGTGATGAAGAAACGGAGGTAAATTCTCTATTTGAAGATTATATAATTGATGATTGGGAGGATGCATATATACAACTCATGGAAAAATATGAAATGTACAAAAAGGAGAATAAATTATTGAAAAAGAGAATTAACTCATTTGTGCATGATCATAATATGAATGATAAGAATGCTCTACTTGAGACTAAAATTGAAGATCTTAAGAAAATGATTGAGGATTTGGAGGAAGGAAGAAAAGAAATGGCTGACTTGGAAACTGAAAATGAGGATTTGAGAAATGAGATTGATAGCATGAAGCTCAAAATGCAAAGCTATGAAAAAGATAGTAAATTGAGCAATGAAAAGTATGAAGCTGTCAAACAAGTCAACATTCAACTTCTTCAAAATATTGAAAACCTACAAAAAGAGTTGAAGGATAAACAACAATCTTTAGAAAAGTTTATGGATGGAAGAGAAAACATAGATGCATTGCTAGGTACTAGAATGAATTTCAACAAGGAAGGGTTGGGTTTTGAACCAACAAACAAAAGGTCAATTGGGCTAAAAACTGTCACATTTGTCTCATCTTCCGAAGCCTCCACCTCAAACATAACTCCCACACAAAACCAGCAAAAACAAAAGGAGAAAGGAAAAGAAAAGATTGAAGGGGGAGTCACCAACATTCCCAAAAAGCCTGTCCAAAGACCTAGAAAGGTCGACCTTCCCCGCAGCATAGGTCAACACATTCTTGGCCATTGCATGCTCAATCTTCCAGATATCACCAAAACTAGATTGCACATTCATATAGGCCAACACCACCATACTTTTGGAGAAATTATGATTCATGTGTTCATCAATCCTATAATTTTCAATCTCCTAGGTGGCAGAACAATCACTCTCAACCCAAAAATAACCAATGGCCACAATGGGTTAAGAAGCCAACTTCATCAAACTTTCACAAATTCCAACCAAGAACCTCCAAACAGAAAATGAATGTCAAAGATGAAAAGAAAAACCAAATCCTGCTCTAAGCAAACAAAACATGAATGTTAGAAAAGTCTGGATTCCAAAAGAAATGGTTTCATGCTTTGAAAATTTGAATAGTATTATGGGACCCAAATTTGGTTGGGTTCCAAACACATTTGCTTAATTGCTTGTGCAGGAGTGTCTTGCAGCCATACATAACAGGTGGTACCTTGATAGCGGCTGTTCAAGACACATGACTAGAGATAAATCAAAATTCTATCTCTTGGAGGAAAAGGAAGGAGGATATGTCACATTTGGAGGAAACAATAAAGGAAAAATCATTGGAACAGGTAATGTAGGTAAGAACCTCTCCAACTCCATTTGTAACGTGTTGTTAGTTGAAGGATTGAAATATAACCTGCTTAGTATAAGTCAATTGTGTGATAAAGGACACAAAGTGTTATTTGACTCTCATGAATGCAAAATTCTTGAACCAAAATCTGACAAGGTAAAATTTTCTGGTAAGAGAGTCAACAATGTTTACATGATTGACTTAGATGATCATGCTCATTTAAACATTTGTCTTGCTGCACCAAAATCTGAAATTACTGAATTATGGCATCGTAGACTAGGACATGCTAGCTACAATATCTTGCATAAACTTTTGAAGCATTCAATGGTGAAAGGTTTGCCTGAACTATCCTTTAAATAAGAAAATAAATTGTGTGATGCATGTGCCCTAGGTAAACAAACTAGAAAATCATTCAAGGGAAGATCTGAAAATACATCATCCAAACCACTCGAGCTAATTCATATGGACCTATTTGGCCCAACCAGAACTGCTAGCTTAAGTGGTAGAAAATATGGATATGTCTTGGTGGATGACTTTTCTAGGTTCACATGGGTTTTCTTTCTTACATATAAAAATGATGCTTTTGATGAGTTTCAGGCACTCTACATGAGGATAAAGCAGGACGGTGAGTTTAAAATTTCCAAGATTCAATCTGATCACGGTGGTGAATTTGAAAATGCTAACTTCTATAACCTTTGCAGGGCCGAAGGGATTTCACACCGATTTTCTTTACCAAGAACGCCGGAGCAAAACGGTGTAGTTGAAAGAAGAAACCGAACACTTGTAGAGATGGCAAGAACCATGCTTGCTGAACGGAAACTTCCAAGGAGATTTTGGGCTGAAGCGGTAAACTCGGCATGTTACATTATCGACCGCTCTATGATAAGGCCACACACCAAAAAGACTCCTTATGAGTTGCTGAAAGGTAAAAAGCCTTCTCTCTCACATATGAAAGTATTTGGGTCAAAATGCTTCATTCACAACAATGATAAAAGAGACTTAGATAAATTCGAGCCCAAGAGCGATGCAGGTATATTCCTTAGATATTCTGATAGATCTAGGGCTTATAGAATTTATAATATCAAGAGTCAAACTGTGGAAGAATCACCCCATGTTTCCTTTGATGAATATCATGATTCTAACAATGATAACTCTTGTAGGAAAAACGATGAAGATGGGGAATTCCTAAGCATAAAGGACAAGAGTGATCCTCCACAAGAAGAAATAAAAGAAGATGGTGACCTAGCCGAATCAAGCAATGCAAGGGATCAAGCTCCAGGAGAAGGTAACGATTCTATAAATATTAGAATTCTTAAGGATCATCCCTTGGAGAATGTCATTGGTAGCTTGAATGACCCACCTAGAACTAGGTCACATTTTAAAACTGTGGAAGAATTAGATCAACTTGCTCTTGTCTCGCAGCATGAACCCAAGAATATTGATGATGCTTTAAAAGATGAAAATTAGATAAATTCCATGCAAGAAGAGCTAAACAAGTTTGAGAGAAACAAAGTTTGGCATCTTGTTCCTAGACCTTCATCACAATCTGTCATAGGCACTAAATGAGTTTTTAGGAACAAACTAAGTGAGGATGGCAAGATAATAAGAAACAAGGCTAGATTGGTGGCTCAAGGGTATAATCAAGAGTTTAGGGTAGAGTTTGATGAATCTTATGCCCCAATTGCTAGACTCGAAGCCATCAGAATTTTACTTGCCTTTGCATCCTCCCTTAGAATAAAGTTGTATCAAATGGATGTCAAAAGTACTTTTTTGAATGGCTTGATCAAAGAAGAAGTCTATGTTGAGCAACCCCCTGGCTTTGAGAATTCTAACAATGCAGATTTTGTATACAAGCTAGACAGGGCACTTTATGGACTTAAGCAAGCACCAAGAGCTTGGTATGAGAGACTAAGCTCGTTCCTCATTAAAAAAGGGTACACACGAGGTAAGGTAGATCAAACACTTTTTACCAAGAAGCAAGGTAAGAACATCTTGATTGTTCAAATTTATGTTGATGACATTGTGTTTGGTTCTACAAAATTTGAAATGTGTGAGGAATTTGCTAACCTCATGACTAGCGAATTTGAGATGAGCCTAATGGGAGAACTTCAATTCTTTCTCGGTTTGCAGGTCAACCAATGAGAAGATGGTTGCTTCATAAGCCAAGCCAAATACATCAAGGAGCTGCTGAAAAGATTTGACATGGCTAACAGTAAAATCATTGCAACTCCTATGAGCACCACAACAACACTGGATTCGGATGAAAATGGTAAATTAGTGGATGCAAAGATCTATAGAGGTATGATCGACTCATTGCTTTACTTGACTGCATCCCGACCAGATATCCAGTTTAGTGTATGTCTTTGTGCTAGATTTCAAGCTAGTCCTAGAGAATCCCATTTGACTGCCGTCAAACGTATCCTTCGATATCCTACCGGCACTCAAGACTTGGGATTGTGGTATCCGTCATCATGTGACTTATCTCTTATCTCTTATACTGATGCGGACTACGCTGGATGTAACCTGGATCGCAAGAGTACTAGTGGCTATTGCCAGTTTCTAGGCGGGTGTTTAGTTTCTTGGGCCTCCAAGAAACAACACTCGGTTGCCCTCTCAACCGCGGAGGCAGAATATGTTGCTGCGGGGAGCTGTGGCACCCAAGTGTTGTGGATTAAACACCAACTCCAAGACTACTTGGTGGATCTTGGTTGTGTCCCGATTCTGTGTGATAACACTAGTGCTATCAACCTTGCAAAAAATCCAGTCCAGCACTCTAGGACTAAGCATATTGAGATTAGGCATCACTTCATTAGAGATGAGGTAAGTAAGAAAAATTTTGAACTGCATTTTGTTGATACTCTAAATCAAATTGCTGATATTTTCACCAAGCCCTTGTGTAATGACAGGTTTTCAACACTCAGAAGGGAGCTTGGTCTTTGCCGACCTCAGGCCACTAAAAATTGAAATAATGATCTTGTTCAATTTAGTGTGTGCTTTTGCAGATTGGTGTTTCATGCATTGTTGATATGTCAATAAGTCATTTTGCCATGTGTCGCATTGCATATAGATGCATAATCATGAATTGAGTTCATGTTCATAATACATTACATGGTTTGTGTTGAGAAGCATCATTCTTGCATGGCCATGGTATATCAAATGTTGATGTATGGAAAGGCATGTTATGTTTGCCTAGAAGAACTCAATATGCGTGAGGTTTCACCTCCGTCAAGTACCATGTGTCAATGTCGCATATAGGCCATATAGTAAGGGGGAGTTGTCCTTGTGCAACATTCATGCATATGTTTCATCTTCATTCTGTTGCATTTAATAAGTGTACAACCAGGTGTTGGGTCATGCATGTCATGTCAACCCCTGTATATTTCAGGTCATTCTCCTCTTGACACTTCTCATTACACTTGCTTACACACATAACTCCTTGCGTGCATTCACTGCATATCCTTAGGGGGAGTCTTGCTGCCTTTCTTAATCTCTTACAATCTGTGCTTCCATGGCTTACAGTCTGCATATGAGATCATGAGACTGCCGAACAGATAGTGTGAGAGCTTTCTATTATATAAACTGATGATTGTCTATTCAATAAAAATGGTTCAGATTTAATGATTTCCTTGTAGTTCTGAAATATTTGTTCTGAACTCATCTATGTTCTTGGCTTTAATAGACCTTAACTAGAGATTGCATATTGTGCTTTGAATGACTATCCTGCCATCTGACAATCCAAATTTCATGACATTCTTGGTAATACTCTAGAGCTTAGTATTGCTTCTAAACATCTTGATGAGCTGGAATTCTTGAAACTAAATTTGACAGAGCAATGATATTACTGCACGGAGAAATATGTCACGTCATCCAATCAAGTGACGAATGATATGTCATGATGTGTCTCTGTTATCTCTGTCTCAATTCATTTGGACTCTAGGCAGAGCAATGGCATAATTGCTGAGAAATATATCCTCTCATCAAAGAAATGAGATTGGGTATGTCATGACGTGACTTTGCTATCTCTGTTCATTCCGAAGCATAACCGTTAGTCTTGCCAAATACCTGGGAATACTGGCGTCTAAACAAGGTGTATTCTTATGGCTAGGAGGCGTGTACTAGACTTGATTGCTCGTAAAATATGAGTAATATGCCTTCAAATTCAAAAGAGATTGAAATTCAAAGTTATTGCACTCATACACTTCCATGCTCTAATCATGATTTTTTAGCTTCAATACTAGTTTTTGTGTTATTTCCTTTGTCGTTATTGAATATGGATATATAAGACAAGGGAAAGTTTAACACTGCCATGCTATGCGCCTTTGGTTCATTACTATTAAATCTTCAATGTAGCTACTTTTCGATCTTTGTTAATGAACTCGGACTTCATTAGCTTTGAAACACATATATATATTGTTCGCGGCATGATTTTAATTTCTATATAATGGCTTGCTCTTCCACTATAATTCCACTCTGATCTATAGACCATTTATCACCTGCTGTTTCATATCCCTCCTTTTTGCTGTTGACAAAGGGGGAGAATTCTCTGTGTGAGTCTTTTCCTTTGTAAAGAGCGCCATGCCTTATGTAAAGAGGGAAGAGCGGGGGATGTGTGAATGGTATACGGGGAGAGTCAAAGGGGGAGAATCTCCATTGCTCACTTTGCATCTCATATGTGTATGTGATGGGGTTTGCATAATTGCATAGCATTTACATGTAGCATTCACATGCTTTGATCATCCATGCATACATATCCGCATTTACATGTTTCACTATCATGGATCTTGAGCTACACACAGGTTGCATATGTCATAAACTTTGCCATATTTGCCATATTGGATATTTCTGCCATATAATGACTCACAGTGTTGCCATCATCAAAAAGGGGGAGAATGTTGTGCCCCTATGGTCATTTGAGTTCACTTGGGTAATTCGACATCATCCTACGGTCATTTGAGTTCTGTCGTATTCTTGGTTTTGATAATGGCTAAACACTATTAGTCATTGATATATCCCACTCTCATGTGACTGACATACGTGATGGTTCGATCATGACAGGTACACCATTACATGGACAAGAAAGACAGTGGAGTTCGCAAAGTGAAAGCTCGTGGATCGCACCCAAGCAAGGATGCGAAAACAAGCACAAGTCGACACGCGATATTCGACTCGTCATCCATATAAGGTCAATGCACAAAGAAGCATAGTCAAGAGAATCCAAGGCCATAAACTCCGTTGATATCTCATAGACTATCAAGGGAGATGCCACCGACATGCACGGGCTGCTAATGGAGTTGAACGACAGAGCTAGAACGGAAATTGGACCGACCCGGGATAAGCCGGGTTCTGCCCAGCTGGCGGTCGACCGCCAGCACAGGGGCGGTCGACCGCCCCAGCCAGGGATCGCCAGTCTACATGTGTTTCAGCTGGCGGTCGACCGCCAGCCAGTAACGGTCGACCGAAAATCCCAGGGACCGCCCGTTTGCAGATTTCTCAGTAGAGGTCGACCACCAGGAGCTGCAGGTCGACCGCCAGCCCCGGGCCTTCAATGTTGACTTTGTTTCCAACTTTGAAAAGGGCCATTCAACATGGATTTGTTTAATCCAAAAGTCACCTAAACACCCATGATTTGTGGATCTGGTCTGAGGCTTGTCTATAGACCATTCAAGGTCTATAAAACTCTCACTTGAGGGATTAGAAACACTAAGTGCTTCAAGGCTTCAAGGGAGATCAAGGGAGCTCATTTTCGAGGTATTGTAGCACCTCCGTGAACAGTGTTTCGGGAAGAAGTTCTTCATCCACTCCAATGTGTTTCAAGAGGATCAAAAGGAAGATTAAAGCTACATCCAACACTCTCTCCATCAACTCAAGGTGATTCAAGTTCATATCTCAATCCAGCAACCTCCAAGGAAGAGCAGAAGCAAGAAAGGCTAATAAGGGAGATCAAAGGAGGCTGCAAGGTTGTGTTCAAGGAAGAGGAGTTCGAGTACTGTAGCTATGAACAGTACTCCGGGAAGAAGTTCTTCATCATATCTCCAAGTGATTCAAGCTACTTCAAGAGGAGATCAACTCTAAGCCAAGTGAAACATCAGATTCAAGCTCCAGCAAACTCAGACAAGATCTTTTCTCTTTGAACATATTTCATATCTTGTTTGAGTATTTTCATAATTGTTCTTTTCCATTTCATTCAAACATTTGAAACTGAAGATCCTCCCTACCGGTGGTTAGTAGGAAGGCAATCGGAAGTTGTCCGATCTGCGGTGTTGACGTCCCTACCGACGGTTAGTAGGAAGGCAATCGGTGGTCTTTCTGATTTGCGGTTCAGTGCATGGCACTAGTGGAGCCTCACCGGATTTGGTGAGGGGTGGATGTAGGACTGGGGATTCAGTCCGAACCACCTTAAAATCTCGTGTGTTGTGGTTTGTTTGTGTAATTATTTCATTCTAAGTGCATGCTTAGGTTCAAATCGATATATTAGTAATCATCTTGCTAAGCAAATCGCTATGTCCTTCGTTTAGCTAGTTATATTCCGCTGTAATTTATCTCATCTAGCTATATAGAGGGTTACATTGCGAAAAGAGGGGCAGATCCATTCACCCCTCCCCTCTAGATCCGTTGTCCACTACACAACACTAAATATTGCTATCATGGATATGGAAGGTTTCTAAGCATTGGACGACACGGATTGACATCTTTATCAAAACTGATAAGAATCTGTAGAGAATAAGCAGGAGAATCCTAGCTTCTGCTATCTACTGAAAGGAGAAGTTTTATAGGACTCTGTCAGGAGTTCTTCATCCTCGCAACGTTGTGGGTATTTATATCATACAAGGAAAGACAACGTGCATGGATACGCAGGGAGTAAAAGAAGAACACTTGCAGGACACTACTGCAGCGGCGCAATATAAGAGAAAGAAGACTTTTTCCTATAGAAGCAGGAGAAGTTATACTCCAGAAGCGTCAAAAGAAGTTCATACTGAAGCCAAGTCCAAAGTCTAGAATAGCAGTGCCCCGACGTCAACTTATCCACAGATCTTGCTTAACATCCGGGAGAAATCAAGTCTGAAACTTGATCTGTGTTTCTCAAGTTGTTTTACTTTCTTTTCTTTATTGTTCTTTGATACACCAAGAACTATCGTGGAGTTTGGGAGGTCAAGCTGTGTGTTAGCGAATAGGGAGAAGGTGTTCTCTCGATTAAGTTATGGATCAGGAATTTGTTTGGGTTGATTCCCAAAGTTTAGTGCTTGGCACTAGTGGAAGCCTCACTTGGTTCAGTGAGGGGTGAACGTAGGCCTCTAGGTTGAAGACCGAACCACCTTAAAAATCCATGTCTCGCTGTGGTGTGTGTGCTTTCATATATCTTTGTCTGTTCTTGAGGCGCTAGTTGCTGTGTAGGATCGTGGACATATTACTTCAACATTTCTATGCTTTAGTCCTTTATCTATTTCATTTAAGAAATTTATAAGGGGGCAGATCGATTCAACCCCCCTTCTAGATCAACCTCTCGCACCCAACTCATGGTATCAGAGCTTAGGCTCTCCCTGGTGTGGTTTAACAACCCGGAGAGACAAGGTGAAATAGAGGTTAAAGGCTATATGGCTGAGGGACACTCTGTGAATCGTCCCCCGTTTCTGGCTACAACACCTCAGCGGTCAGCCGGCTAGCTCCAGTTCTGGCTCCCAGGCTACAACACCCCCAGCGGTCAGCCGCCAGCTCCAGCCCTAGTCTCTGGCTACAACAACCTAGTGGTCAGTCGGTCAGCTCCAACTCGAGTCCTCCAAGTACAACACTGTAGCGGTCAGTCGCTAACAACATCTTGGTGACCAGTTGGCCGGCAACCGCTCTTTGGCTAACATACCTTAGGATCAACCAGCAACTCCAGCAACATAGGCCAACACACCCTCACGGCCCGACCTCCAGCTTTCACTCTCCAATAACACAGGCCAACACACCCTCACAGGTCGGCCTCCAGCCTCCAACTTCCAGTCCCCAGCAATGTAGGCCAAAACACCCTGACGGGACAGCCTCCAGTTTCCAGTTCCTAGTCACATAGGGCAACACACCCCCATGAGTTGGCCTCCAGCCTCCAGTTCCCAGCCCTCCAGGTCAACACCCCCTTATGGGTTATTGTCCAGCTTCCAGTCTCTAGTCATTCAGGTCAACACGCCTCATTCAGGCAGGCCTCCAGTTCTTAACTTCTAGTATCCAATTTTCAGTACCCAGCTTCCAATATCCAGCTTCCAGTATCCAATTCCCAATACCAAGCTCCACTATCCAGCTTCCAATATCTAGTTTCCAGTACCTAGTTCCAGTACCCAACCTCCAACATCCAGTTCAAGTACCCCAGTTTCCAGTATCCAGCTCCAATACCCCGCTACCAGCCTCCAGTTCCAACTTCCAATTCCAATGTCTAGATTCCAGCATCTAGTTCCCGTATCTGTAGCACCTCGAGAATTAATTAATAAATATAAAGAATAATAATTGAGAAAATTATTTACTATTAATTTGGAAATTCTTTTAGGTGAAGTTTTAACTAATTTATAATAATCTAGAAAATTCATAATCAAGTAGAGGACCTAATTTCCAAACACTTTGTCTTCTTGATCGAACCCAAAATAAAATCTCTATCAAGCCGAATTAATGGAATTAGGGCCAAAATCGAGTTTAAACTAACCAGACCTTAGATCGCTTAATTCGAGCCCAAATCTTGATCATTTGAGCCCAAACCAGGCCCATTCTAATGGCCTTGATGGATAGCATGTTTCCCCTCTCATTCCATGTGAAAACCCTAACCCCGGGAGCTCAATTTTGACCGAGAGGCAGCGCGACTTGGTCAATGCGCGATTCCCACGCGCGTCGAGTTCGTGAGACTCTTCCCAGCCTTATCTCGCCCCCTAAATCGAATTGCCTCCTATAAAACTAACCCTAGACCGACCGATAGCCCCCATTTGCTGAGGCGGCTGACGAGGAGCACGTTCGAGGGAGGAATCGTCGAGGTTGTGGAGTGCGGAGTTCGTGCGGATTCGATTGTCCAACGTCCTCTTCTTCCTTCGATTTTGGTAGGTAATCGTGGTCTAAACTCGAAGTAAAATATACCATGAGAAGCATCTTCGAGTCCTCTTCCTGTTAGTATTAAAAGCTTTAAATTTTATTCAGTATATCATGAGTATTTTTTGGTTTAGTAGCAGCATGTCACAGTTAGGGTTCCGACCGTGTCCTATTCTTTTGATCGATTCAATGCTTGGTATAGGCAGGCCCAAACTCTAATTAAACATGATACACTGTGTATTATTATGTCATCTTTTCATTCATACCATTTTTCCTAAATTTTATGCATTACATCGCCCTAATTAGTTCCTAGAATTGGGGTCTATCGGAGTTCGCCGGAGACCAGGCCCGTCGACCCGGTTGTGGTCACAACAGGAACCACCCTGGAACCTAGCGGTCTCGCGATAGACCGTTTCTTTCATTGGACCATCCTGGCCCTTTTCGGTTTACGCAGAGCGGCCGCTCGATAGACCGTCTCTACCTATTGTTTTCAATTATGATATATCGTAAATCATATCGAGAAGCAGTCTATCGACCGACCGTTACTTTGGTTAGCAACCCTTGACAGACCGCCTTGGATGCATAGATTATACATGGTTGATGTTTTAATAATTGTGTTTTATCATGTTAAATTATATGTGTAGGAAAGAAACCCACATAAAAAGAAATTGGAATATATGAAACATGTGTGATTTAACTATGTTCATGGCTGAATTGCACCTTGTCCATCTACAATCATATCAAATTTCTTTTACATAAATTAATAAACATTAATTATAAAGTAATTGTTACATGGATTATAATGTTTTATGATTACTTGGTTTGTTCTGACAGACACGCCACTCCGGTGGTGCTGGCTGACCATTATACATTATTTTTTGATGTTTTATTAGCCCTTTATCTTGTAATGGTTGGGACTCCCCGCCGGATACTCCTTTCGTCGGACTAGGACCTCCATTACGAGACCACAGTAAGCCCACGTGAGCCTGGGATTCCCACTAGGACGCCGGGCAGGTTGTACCCCCAAAATCTGAACTTATCGACTTGATCGAATCGTGTGTTTCCACAGCCCAGAATCGGGACTGTCCTGTTAATTACGGCCCTTCTGGGACCGCTACCATCACGTTGCGGCCCAGGCCTGACCGCTTGACCCCTGAAGCGGCTCTTTTGTGACCGCATCTAACTAGCTAAGTGCCAGGTTATGCTGGTCGATTTTCCTTGAATTCCATCGACCTAGCCATGTTTGGGTTGACCTATAGTCTCAAACTCGACCTGAGATGTGTGGGCTGGACCTAGTTCGGCTCCATCATCTCTCGGGCGGGCTGGGAGTCCATTAAGTCGACTACTTTATGTTGAGTCTCTCAGAGTGATTTTGATGATTTTGACGATAACAAAACCTTGAACTCAGTTTTTCATCTCCTGACATGTCAAGTAATCATGAGTAAGTTTTGTACGTGTTTAAGGCCACCTTGTGTAATGTGAATAGCTTAAATGTGTGATTTGATATGAAGCTCAAATGGACATCTCCAAATGAATAATCAAAGCACATGTTCAATCTTAACCCATCTTAATGTTTCCCAGAAGGATTTCAAACCAGCTCATTTAATATGGACTCTTTTGTAAAGCATAAGTCCTCAATGTTTAGATAAGATTCAAGCACTAAACGATGTTGTTTTACAGGTTTTTCAGATTTCGGTCAACCTGACCAGCTTGGGCAGTCGACCTAAACTCCCAGAGATGAAAACTCTGGAAAATTACAGGTTTTGGTCGTCCGCCCACCGTAGACCGGTCGACCGGTTTTCCCAGTGCTGAAAAGATCATTTCCTATAAAATTCCGGTCGATCGCCCCCTCCTGTCGGTCGACCGCCAGCTTCAAGGCAGCAATTATTGACTTGTGTTCTTCAACGTGGGAAGCTCCTTTATTTGGGTTTATTTAATCCCAAAGTCACCAAAATTACCATGATTTGTGGATCTAGTTCCTGGCTTGTCCCTTGACCATCCAAGATCTATAAATACATTATATTGAGGTCAAAAACCCTAATTACATGAGGGAGATCAAAGAGGCTATAAAGGGGAGAAAGAGTGCTGCCACTGTAGCTCCGTGAACAGTGTTTCGGGGAAGAACTTCTTCATCCATCTCCAAGTTTTCAAGATCATTTTGCAGGCCATTCAAGTGAAGATTACACTGTGGAGGAAGCTTCATCCAAGATCATCTTCATCCATTAAGGGGGAGCTTAAATCTGAGTTTTTCATTTTGTGTTTCTCCCTTATTTTTCAGCAAGCTTCAAGTGTGTGATCTTGTACTTTTAAACACTTGTGTGTGTGTGGATCTATGAAGATCTGTGTGTGTTGTGTGTGTGTGTGTGTGTGTGTGTGTGTGTGTGTGTGTGTGTGTGTGTGTGTGTGTGTGTGTGTGTGTGTGTGTGTGTGTGTGTGTGTGTGTGTGTGTGTGTGTTTCTTCTAGTTCTCATATATCTTTGTGATTCAGTGCTTGTGCACCTTCGTGGGAGTTCCAACTTCTCACGTGTGTGTGTGTGTGTGTGTATTTTGATCTTGTAATCCTTTACAAGATAGTGTTGAATCCTCACATATCGTGAGGGGTGGACGTAGGTTGCCATTGTTGCATCCGAACCACCTAAAAATCACTGTCCATTGTGTGATTTGTTCCTTTTCTTCTATCCCCATTCTGTGTAGCACACACGTAGATTAATTTGATTGTATTGTTTGTGTTATATCTAGCATAATTTATCATTCTCATATTAGACCTCGGGTACATTAAAAGGTGGGTTCGGATCGGCAAGGCAAACCTTGTTAGGAAGATAACATCTTGCGTGAGTTGAATCTTCAGATTTTTACCTCCGCCACCGTACCTGTGATCGATTGACTGTGAAAGATTTAGATTTTATTAGATCTAAGTGTTTACATATAGATCTAATTTTTCATTACGACTATTCTTCACACTTGTTTCATTTGTCCAAGAATTTTCTAAAAGTTTGTAAACACCCAATTCACCTCCCTCTTTGGTGTCATTGATCGCAGGACTTCAATTGGTATCAGAGCTAAGGCTCTATTTCTTTCAGATCTAACGATCTTGAGTAAGATCTAGATCAATGGCAAACAAGGGTATGATGCCTGAGGGTCATTCCATCCATCGTCCTCCATACTTTGATGGCTCAAATTACTCCTATTGGAAAAATAGAATGCATGTCTTTCTGAGAGCCCAAGAGTATGAGATCTGGAGGGTTGTGGACAATGGTCCGTATAAACTCTTGGATGATGAAGAAAAATGGACACCCGAGGAAATTAAGAAATGCACTGTAAATTTTAATGCTATGAATATTATGCAATGTGCTATGCATCCTAATGAGTTTTCTCGTGTATCTATGTGCAGTTCAGCAAAGGAGATGTGGGATAAATTATGGCTTATCTATGAAGGAACCTCCGAGGTCAAGGAGACCAAGGCCAATCTACTTGTAAGAGACTATGAGCTATTCAAAATGAAATCTGAAGAAACCATCTCAGAAATGTTCGCGAGATTAATGGAGATCACAAATGGTCTCAAAAGTCTTGGGAAGGAGTACACAAACTCTGATCTTGTGAGGGAAGTTCTTAGATCACTTCTGTCGGCGTGGCACACAAAAGTCACAATAATTGAGGATTTGAAAAATCTGTCCACACTCACTTTGGACGAGCTCATAGGGTCACTCATGACCTATGAGATAAACATGAAGAGAACAACCGAGGAAGATACGAAGAAGAAGAAAGTGATTGGATTGAAAACTCACCAATCTGATGATGATGTCCAAGAAGAAGAATCCAGCTAGGGAAGCAATGAAGAAGAAGACTTCGCCATGATAACTTGCCAAGTAAAGAGATTCTTGAGAAAGAAGTGAAATTTCCAAGACAATTTCAGAAAGGGGCAAAGGAAGCCCTTTCAGACCAAGGGCGAGCCTAGCAAGCCCAATAATGTCATTTGTTATGAATGCAAGAAGTCCTGGCACATGAGAGGAGAATGTCCAGATCTAAAGAGGACATTCAAGAAGGATAAATTCAAGAAGCCTCAAGCCATGGTCGCCACATGGAGCGACGAAGAGGATGAACCATCCGATGAGGAGATCCAAGAGCTAGTGGAGAGCTTGTGTCTCATGGCACACGAAGATGATGCAACAGAAGTAAATTCTGATCTCGACTTTATTTCCAATGAACAATAGGAGTCAGAATATGAAAATATGTATACAAAATACAGAAAAATCAGATCTGAAAATAAAACTCTCAAAAAGAAAATTGATGATTTATCACATGAAGATATTTTTGTTAAATTTGAGAAACTAGAACAAGAATGGTTTGAGTTAACAGAAGAAAAAGAAACCTTGCTTTAAACAATTTCAGATCTTGAAAAAGCCCAAAAGGAGCTATCATGTAAAATGTCTGAAACTGAAAAAGTCTGTGAAAAGCTCAAGAATGAAAAAGAAATTCTGACATCCTCCATTTCAGAAATTGAAAATAAAAATGTGAGCTTGAATAAAGAGGTGACTGAATTGTAGTTCACTCTCTCTAGGTTTGTCAAAGGCAAACAAAACTTAGATAATTTATTGGGAGTCAAGGTTAACTTCCAAAAGGAAGGATTGGGATACATTCCCCACAACAAAAAATCCTTTGAGCATAAGATCACTACATCCTATGTTCATCAAAAAGATAACAACCTTGTTTCATGTTATCACTCCAAGCCAAAACATGCTCAACCTAAACCACGTCAATTCCAGAGAAGATTTTCAAATTCAATTGCTTTCATTATGGTAGATTTGGTCATGTTGTTGCTAATTGCTGGTTCAAACAAAATTCACCAAGAAACCATACGATTTGGACCAAGAAGAGATATGTGCAGAATTGGACTAACTCATATGGACCCAAATTCGTTTGGGTACCAAAAATAATTGCTTGAGAATGTTATCTTTTGCAGATATGTCTTGAAGCCAGGGGGAGCAAATGGTACCTGGACAGCGGTTGTTCAAAGCATATGATAGGGGACAAGAAGGTGTTCTCTACACTGCAAGACAAGGATGGAGGTTCAGTTGCCTTTGGAGGCAAAGACAAAGGTAAAAATCATTGGGATCGGCAACATAGGTAAAAATTCTAAAATTCTTTTTGAAGATGTGCGTTTGGTGAAATGTCTAAATCACAATCTGTTAAGTATAAGTCAATTGTGTGATAAGGGTTTTAAAATTATTTTTGATGAAACCCATTGTATTGTCATGAACAAGAACGCAAATGAGATCAAATTCATCGGAAAAAGAAATAACAATGTCTATATTGTTGATATTGATGATGTCTCTTGTGATGATTTATGCTTGGTTGCAAACAATCATGAAAATGCATGGCTATGGCACCGAAGATTAAGTCATGCTAATGTTGGAGTAATCTCCAAGTTGTCTAGACATGATTTAGTGAATGGATTGCCAAAATTAAAGTTGAAAGTGATAAAATCTGTGAAGCTTGCACAAAAGGCAAGCAAACGGGAATTTCCTTCAAAAATAAGAATCTGGTTTCTACCTCCCGGCCTTTAGAATTGTTGTATCTTGACTTGTTTGGCCCAACTAGGACATCCAGCCTAGGAGGAAAATTCTATGGTTTTGTAATTGTTGACGATTACTCCAGATTTACATGGGTGTAATTTCTATCCAATAAAAATGATGCATTGATGGAGTTTCAAGTGTTTTACAGGAAAATCCAAAATGATAGAGGTTATCTTATCACTACCATCCAAAGTGATCATGACGGTGAGTTTGAGAATCATGACTTTAGCAATTTTTGTGAAGAGCAGGGATACACGCATAATTTTTCATCACCAAGGACGCCTCAACAGAATGGAGTGGTGGAGAGGAAAAACAGAACCCTGATAGACATGGCACGGACCATGTTAAGTGAGAACTCCCTACCCAAATACTTTTAGGCCGAGACGGTAAGTACAGCATGCTACATCATCAACAGGGCAATGGTAAGGCCCATCCTGAAGAAAACTCCTTATGAGCTGTACAAGGGTAAGAAATCAAATAGTTCTCATCTTAAACCCTTTGGATGCTCATGTTTCATCTTGAACAATGGTAAGTCTAACATAGGTAAGTTTGATGTGAAAAGTGACAAAGGATTTTCCTAGGTTATGCACTTACTCTAGAGATTATCAATTGTTTAATAAACGGACTTTGGTTGTTGAAGAAAGTCCTCATGTCATTTTTGATGAATCTGAGCTAAAACTGACAAATCAATCTATTGACATTATGGATGCAGATGAAGATCCTAGAAGTTCCAATGATGCCAAGGCCAAGGATGAACTAACTGAAGGGATTCCCTACAAGAGTGAAGAGAATGAAGATTCTCCAATTAAGACACTTCAAGAGCAACAAGTGCAACACCGCGACTTGCCCAGCTCTTCTACGTTCTTAAAGGATCACCCAGCTGAAAATATAATCGATAATCCTCAAGATGGGATAAGAACTAAATCATCACTTAGATAAGTAGAAGAAGAGGATTTGATTGCCTTAATTTCACAAGAAGAGCCTAAGGATATTCATGAAGCTCTTCAAAATTAATCCTAGATTCAGGCTATGCATGAAGAGCTACACCGGTTCGAAAGGAACAAAGTGTGAACTCTTGTGTCGTGTCCTAAGAATCATCCAACAATTGGAACCCGTTGGGTTTTCAGAAACAAGTTAAATGATACGGGATTGGTTGTTAGGAACAAGGCCCGGCTTGTGGCCAAAGGGTATAGCCAAAAGATGGGTATTGATTTTGATGAGTCTTTTGCACCGGTTGCTAGACAAGAAGCAGTCCAGATTTTATTGTCCTATGCTTACTCATTGAACTTCAAACTATTTCAAATGGATGTTAAATCTGCATTTCTTAATGGTTACATCAAGGAGGATATTTTTGTAGAGCAACCTCCATGTTTTGATGATTCAAAGCATCCAAAGCATGTGTACAAGTTGCAGAAGGCCTTGTATAGATTAAAACAAGCACCAAGGGCATGGCATGAAAGGCTCACTTCATTCCTTAATGAGGTAAGGTTGACCAAACACTCTTCACGAGGAAATCAGGTAAAGATATATTAATAGTTCAAGTGTATGTGGATGACATAATTTTTGGAGCTACTAATAATGTGCTATGTGATGAATTTGCAGAAATTATGCAAGGTGAATTTGAGAGGAGCCTAATGGGTGAACTAACATTCTTTCTTGGACTGCAGGTGAAGCAAACACCCGAGGGCATGTTCATCAATCAAGCTAAGTACACATTGGAGCTGTTAAAGAAATTTGGGATGGCTGAAGCGAAGCCTTTGTCAACACCAATGGCCACAACCTCGAAGTTAGACAAAGATGAAAATGATAAAACAGTAGATCCTACACTATTTCGAGGTATGATCAGATCACTACTGTATCTCACAGCATGTCACCCTCACATTCAATTCAGTGTATATCTATGTGCTCATTTTCAATCATGTCCTAAATTATCTCATCTAATGGCTGTTAAACGCATCTTTAGATACTTCGTTGGCACAATAGATTTTGGCTTATGGTTTCCCATCGGTAGTTCATTTGATTTGATTGCTTACACCGATGCAGATTATGCCAGATGTATTGTAGATCATAAAAGTACTAGTGGGTACTGTCAGTTTCTTGGTGGATGCCTAGTCTCATGGGCCTCTAAGAAACAACATTCAGTAGCTCTCTCAACAGCCGATGCTGAATATGTAGCCGCCATAAGTTGTGGAGCCCAAGTACTTTAGATCAAAAATCAATTGCTTGACTTGGATATTGAAATGAAATGTGTGCCAATCTTGTGTGATAACACCAGTGCATTCAGCTTGTCAAAAAACCCTGTTCAACATTCTAGGACAAAGCACATTGACATTCGACATCATTTTCTAAGAGATCATGTAGGAAAAGCGATCTTTGAATTGAATTTCATTGACACACTTAATCAACTAGCTGATATTTTCACAAAACCCCTAAACTGGGATCAATTTAGCAAGATAAGAAGAGAACTTGGGATGTGCAAGGGTGAGAGCATACATACATAGGTCTGCAATTAGGATAAGAACTGCACTTTTAGAAACTCATATGCATCAAGGGTAGATTAACATGCATTTTATCTGTACTTATTTTTAATACCTTGTGTGTTCATATACACTCCTGCATACTTGAATGTATTTATACATATAGCCCTCCTTGAAAAATATTTCTAAGGCCAAATATTCCTTGGTTAAATAAATGTGGACCCAAGGATGCCGGACCTAAGGCACCTTCTGAGGGGGAGTTAGAGAACCTTCCTCATATCTCCATATCTTCTTTTTCTCTCCACTTCATGTTGTTGGCTCCAATCAGAAGGTCGGATGATGGTCCCCATTCAAAACCCAAAAAAAGGAGAAAGGAAAAGAAAAAGAAAGAATCAAAAAAAATTCAAAAATGGAATTTTTGGGGCTAGCGGTCAACCGCCGCTCCCGCACCTGTTGACCGGTGGCGAAAAACTGGCTCGGTCGGACCACATCCGAACCCTTTTTGTAAGGGGTCCTAAAACCCCTTTCTCTCATTCTAACACTCCCATTCACTCTCCAACACTTTCCCCCAACCCTAGAACACCCAAACTCTACCTCCCAAGCCCCTAAAGCTCATCTTTCCTCGACACGCACAAGATCCGGCGTGTTCGTCATGGTTTCGGGACGAACTCCATTTGGTCATTCGTGCATTCATAGGGCTACTTCCTAGGTTCCATTTTGTGGAGAAGGCTTTTGCAAGCCCTTGGAGTGCCATTTGGTTCAACCTCGTCCCCTAGGACGAGAGTCATCCTTTCAAGGGTTTCCACCGGGTTTTCTAGTTCGGGATGCCGCCTAGACGGAGCTCTCGGCGTTCTGCCCAAGGGGAAGCTAGTGGCCAGAGACGAGAGGCCCCGGCTGTCACGCCTCGACGTGGAATATCAGGTCATACAGTTAGAAACTAGCTAGAAATCATATAAATATTCTAAACTAAACAATTACATAGGTGCTAAGAAAAGAGATAACTTATTGATCATGAAATATTCCAAATCTAGTACAATATCCTTAAACCAACTTAATACAAACTGAGACAATAACAACTCAATCAATAATATCATAACTGAAACTAAACACACTCTAAGGCACAACTACAAGTAGGATAACTATGCCAACTCTAACTCTAGAACTGGTGCACTCAAAGATATCACTCTTGCCCCTCCCCATCGGTATGCGCATCATCACCTGAACAGCCTGGAAAGGGGGGAAACAACAACTATGAGCTGACGCTCAGTAGGAAATAATAGGCAAGTTTACGTTATTAACAATTTAATTACATTTTCATATGCCATGCTAATAAAAGAAATAAATGACGATACAATGAAACAACGTAATAAAAGATCTTGCAAGGTCAAGAAATATATGATGACAAGAATTAACAAGATAACAAGTACAAGAATTTACAACAGGAGATAGTAATAGAGAATTGGCCAACAAGCAAGTAATTTAAACATCATTTCAAGCACGATCAAGTAACAAGAGTAACAAGAGATTTTCATGTCATAGACGTCACACTAGTCATGCACTCGGTGCAATACCTCACCATGTCATTATAACATCCCATGGGCTCAATAATTTTCCGGGCGCTCTCCCCAGGGCCAGACCGGGCCCTTATGATGCGTGGGCATTGATTTATTGGATCCAAGATCCCACGTTTGTTGACACCCGTTTTATGCCTATAAGTTGAGTCACTTCTCTTACTCCTATTAGTTGATGCCTTGAGTTGTCCATCATTCATTGGGCCATTTCTTGTGGCACGTCTTGAGCTTATTTTATGGGTAGCCTCACTCCTTGGTGAAGTCCATGTCAATTCGGGACTTAATGGACCTTGGCTTTGATCAATTGAACGTGTCTTATGAGAACCAAGTGTCCAAGGGCATGAACGGTCCAACATCAGCCGTTCATGACTGGGGCGGTTGAACCCATACCGTTCATACATTTTGGCTAATTTCTGAGGATTTTCTGAATATTCACCGACAGGCTTTTGTGCTGCCTTATCAGGCCCGTTCAAACCAATGGACGGGCTGATTCTAACCGCCTATATCTCAGAGTCCTACGCATGCCAGTTTTCTCAGATAATTATCCAACTATTTGAATTATCACCGGCAAGGCTAAAACAGCTTGTTTTGGACCGCCCTACCTTGGAACGGTCTCCAATGAACCGTCCATCTTCGAGGGTCCAACGCCGGGCGTTTCGATCAGTTCGAGGGATAATTGGGCTGATTTTCTGATTATTTGAATTTCCACCGACAGGTATGGACGGTCTGGACTGGACCGTCCATTAGGTTGAGCGGTCTATCGTAAGACCGTTCATCCTGTCGATTGGTGATTTTTAACAGATTTTTATCCCTTTTATGCACGGTTTTATCCCCAACTTATCTTGTCGATTTCTCCATGGATAATCAACCATTTTTGATGCCGTTTCAACTGGATGAAAGATGAAGATATTATCTACGAATTATCTTTAATAATCTCAACCTGAAAATGCCTCTAAACCCTAATTTCGGGGCTGGCTTTCTAGGCTCTATAAATAGACCCTAATGGCCGGACTTGAAAAGGGGGGGGGGAGATTTTGATCGACGGTGAAGCCCTGCCGAGTTTTTGAGCGACCTAGCACCAAGGAGGGAGGCTTTCTACGTCCATACAAGCCTCCGGTTCAGGGAGTAGTTTGATTTTTGAGTCTTTTTTATTTATAGTTTTCATCACTTTCCCTTCATTGCATGCATCACTTCTTCCTTGTGTTCCCCTTCTTCCTCATTACCATGCACACATCCACCCACGTTTTTGTCACCCTAGGGGTTTAAAACCCCCCAGGTATCCTCCTTTCCATTCGTTGATAATTATCTTTCATCATTTTGACATTTACTACACTGTCCAGTTCTAATCTAGGTCTTTTATGTGTGTTTCTTACGTTGTTTTGCAGGTCAGCAATCATCAGCACGAGGCCCATCTCCTCTGGCCGGCCGGAGAAGGTGGAGGTTGGACCCCTTGCAACTCACTGCGTGGTGGACTTGTGCGGTTTCCATATGGCCGTCCAACATCGTGTGCGGTTCATAAAGCGCCGTGCATCCTATTGGTGCGGTCAACAGAGCGACGTCCGTCCTCCAGTAGTAGTTCCTCCCGCACCCTCTGCAGCGCCCTTAAGCGGTCTATCGTAAGACCGTACACCTAATAGGCGGTCCTCCAAGAGCCGTTCATCTCTCCAGCGCTGCAACTTAGGCGAGTACCCCCCCCCTCTTTCCAAGGTACGACGTGTCTATCACGTACGGCACCTTGGTGGCGATCACGGTTTTCTTTTGTTCTATGCTCTCCTCCTATTCTTGTCATTTGTTCATCGCACATTGGGTTATTTATGATGCACATTGATCTTTAGTAGGAGAGGAGAAAGATATATCTACACCCTCTTTTGTGGCGATCACGGTGGGACCCCTAATGCCCATCGTGCTTTTGAGTTGCTGACCCTCCTTATTTGTTGTCCAAGTTTTCTTCTTAGAGTAATTTGCAGGTTAGATGTGCTTTCTGTCTTCTGGGGCCTACGCGGTTCTTCAAGAGCCGCCCACCCACAGGCGCGGTTGATACGCCACAGTCCATCCCCTGCAGTCAGAGCCAGCTTCACCGGTCTTTCCTGTTACAGACGGCGCCTTATACACCGTCCATCTTTTTGAGTGGCTTTCGCATATCCGTCCCGCTCCCTGGCACAGGTACGTTTGCTCTGTTCTTATTGTAGGTACGCGGCTGCTGGAGGACCGTTCGGGAGGTTACACGGTTGGTCACCGACCGTCCTTCTGGTATTTTTCCTGCCGTTGCTGCCTCGTGTTTTCAGGTCCTGTGATTACGCCATAGTTCTGTTTTCTCCCTAAATTATATGGTCCCAGACAGACCGTTCTACTGTTGGAGCGGTCGCAGAAGGGCCGTTCATATTGTGCCACAGTGTACTCACGTTGTGCTTTCATTGTCATATTTCATGTGGTTTGCTACTCCTAGTGCTATTCGTTGATCCCCCCTGCTTTCTTATTATCATTGCATCACCATTCTCTTTATTGCTCATGTGTATGCTTACTCATTGATTGATAGTTGCTAGGCTAGATTGTGCATGCACTCCGGTGCGCGTAGGAGCATCCATCTTTTCTCATATTAGTTGCATTCCTACCGAGGTAGAGTTTCCTCTCGTCTCCATATTCCTTGGAGCCGACTAGGGGCCTTGCCGAGGACCTCCATAAGCCCCCGTGAGCCGTGGATTCCCACACGGACACCGGGCAGGTTGTACCGTATCCACCCCAGTCTAGGGTTGCATCCACGAGTGAGAGATCCTTGTAGAGTAACACAGTTCCTCGCCTCCCTATCCCAGTTAGGCACCTAGTGGTTGAGAGAATCTATATTTTCATTAATCCACTAAAGTTCAAAGAGGAAATTATAAGGAACTGACGAGCATCATTTAAGAATTCGATTGCATAATTGGGTGATTCTGCTCTCATCCCTCTCTCCATTGTATGCTTGTTGTTTGCTTGATAGGTTCGGTTGGTTAGTTTTGTCGGTCCTAGTCTTAGGTGTCTTGGTGTATGTGGGATTGCCTCTTTCCATATGATCACCTCCTAAGGTTAGCTCTGGTTTTCATTCATACTCCAACCCCTTGTTTGACTCAGCGTCTTCCATGTCGTCGTACGACTTTTCCCAGTCTCACGAGGACTCCCTTCCTCGTGGCCTTCTTGAGGACCCACCTAGGGTCACCCATTTGCAGGGAGGAGAGGGGACTGCCCCTCCACTCCCGACCATTCTTGGCGAGGGTTCCCGACCCTCTCTTTCAAATCCGTCCAATCAGAATTCAGCCAATGTGATCCTCGATATGATGGCCCAGCTGGACCCTACCCAGCTCCATCTCATCAGGCAAGCTTTGCAAGGGGGCAAAGCCCCGGCCTCAATTCCTTCTCATGGCACGACTGATGTTGCCACCACATCTCCTGTTGTTGGGACTACCCCTGTGGCTCCCATCGACCTTACTCCTGTCCGCCCTCAGACTCTTTGCTATTCCAATATGGAAATGGGCCAGACTTCCACCTCGGCCCATCAGCAGCTCGATAAGGGGAAGACCCCAACCCCCTCAGTTCCTTACCTTGACCCATACGCCACGATTTCTCCATCGCCGCAGGCCCTCGTAGCCCCAGCGGACTTCATTAGGTTGCAATCAGGGGCAGCCCAGTTGGCTCATGCGGATATGGGCCCTTCCTCGGCCCACTATCCCTCTTACGGGCCGCCCCCTCAATCAGCTTATCCTTTGGCCACCTATCCAGGTATTGCTCCTCCTGCTCCTCCTCCCTCCTGGGAATGGGAAATTCTTGACAAATGGGCTGCTATGCAGTGACAAATTGATCTCCTCCACAAGCGGGTCGGCCCACAATCTCTTGCTGATGTCCCTATCCCTAACTTCAGGGACATTCATTTTTCTTCTCAGTCTGAGCTCCCCATGTACCGCAAATATGATGGGAATGGCAACCCGTTCATTCATGTCCGGGAATTCTTATATGAGTCAGCGTAGTTCTAGCAAGATGACCGTCTAATGGCTTATTTGTTTCGCCGATCACTGGAGGGAGTCGCCCTCGAATGGTTCTACACTTTGCCCATGGAGGAGGCCGAGAATTTTAAGACCGTCAAGGAGAGGTTTATTCAGAGATTTCAAGATCGGGTCGGACCCGAATATTCCTTCACGGACCTGGTAGCTGAGAAAATGAAGTCAGAGGAAGACTTTGCGACCTACGCAGACCGATGGAGGCAGATGGCCTCCCGTGTGCCCGGGCAGATCCCGGAAGAAGAGAAAGTAAAATTGCTGATCTCCAACGCCACGCCAACATTCAGGAATATCTTGGCAATGAATGACATATCCAATATGCACCAGTTATACAGCAGGGCTCGGTTTATCCAAACCCAATTCAAGGACTCCCCCATCCATTCCCTATTTGAGGCCCAGAAACCCAAGGCTGCCAGAAATTCCCAGGGCCCCGTCACTGAGGGAGTACAAATTAACGAGCAGGTCCAGGCTATTCAGTTCCCCCACCAAGCTGCTCCACCTCGCTTCCCGCAGCCTCCGCGCAACCCCCTGTTCGCCACTCCGCAAGTTTCCCAGCCCACCTTCCAAGTCCCACAATACCCGCAACAAGCACCTCCGCCACCTCAACAGCCTCAGCGGCCCCCGCAATACAATAATGTCCCTCCACCCGCCGCCTATGGATCTGCTCGACCGAGTCCAAAGAGGGCCCATTACCCTTCTCTTCCTGAAACTTTGCCTGATATTTTCTCTACCCTAATGTATACTGGTGATCTTCAGTTGCCTCCTGAGCGCCCAAGTTGGAATCCGGCAGCCGATCAGTCTCGATACTGCATATTCCATCGGCAACCCGGGCACACGATAGAACGGTGCTATCAGTTCAGAGACCTGGTGTATGATTTGCATGAGGGCCAGAGGATTGATTGGGCATAGATGCACCATCTGATTGAGATATCAAGCAGAGACAGAGACAGGCCAGGCCGCAGCAGGCGGCGCCCTAGCAGCAGCAGCAGCAACAACAACCCCAACAGCAACAGCAACCCCAACCGCAGCAGCAAGACCTTGGGATCCACCAGAATCCCATGCCGATGCATCAGCCCGCTCCGCAACAACAACAACAGCCGCCGGCTCTGGCCCCAGCACAAGTGAATATGGTCCAGCGCCCAGCCCCCAGCGCTGGGTGGACTTTTGATGACGAAACCCCCGCACACCTTCTAGCCTTCCACCACAACCATTCCCCCGCACCTGCTTTCCCCTCCATCCTCAGACCCGCTACTCTGACCACTATACCACTCATTGCTCCCTCCACGTCACCCATTAAGCCCGTTACATGCCCCTCCGCTCCACTAGTCCTTTCGCCACCACCCACTATACCCTCCGTCATTACCCCTCCGCTTAATCCTTCACCCATTTCCCCTCCACCAGGACCCATTAGACCCACTTCCGCCACCCTCACCCCCATTTCCACGCCTTTCACCAACTCCACCAGACCGAGCGGGGGTCCATCTCAGGCCGTGCCGGCATCACAGTGCGCCCTTCGGAGCGGGCGTCCCTTCCAGAGGATTTTTCCCCCTTCCGGTGCGTCTGCACCTAACCTCCAAGTTCATTCCCCCACAGCTGAAACGGAAGAAGTAGACCCCGCGCCGGGCACAAGATATGATTTATTGCAGCATTTGGACTGGATGCCGGCCAAAATCTCGGTCTTGGAATTAATCAAGAGGTCGCCACTACACCAGGACACCTTGAAGACCTTCTTACAGAAAGTTATGGTGAGTGAAGATGTGGCGGTGGATAGCTTACGGTCGGTTTTAGCAACAATCACCAGGGGGCCGTCCATTTCATTTTCTGAATCAGAACTAGCACCCCCTGAAGCATGGCAGATGCCATTATGCATTACCATTTCTCTGAACAAAATGGCCGTAGAATCCGCACTTGTGGACACGGGCGCGTCAATAAATGTGTGCCCATTAAGTACCCTCCGTGCCTGTAATATCGCAGAAGACATGCTCAAGCCGACACCGACTACAATAGCGGCCTATGATAATTCCAGACGTGCTTGTCACGGGGTTGTGACTGTGCAGGCCGAGCTAGGGCCTTTAGTTATGGATGTGGAATTTTATGTGTTGGACATAGACCCGATGTTCAAAGCTATTCTGGGTCGTCCATGGCTGAACAGTTTAAATGCCGTCCCCTCAACTGCCCACCAATGTTTGAAGTTCCCCTTCCAAGGGCGGGTGGTCAAGGTAAAAAGTATTTCCACAGTCCAAAATGTTGATGCCATAGCAGCCAAGATCCTGCCTACATTGTGGCCAAGTAATAGGCCAGTTCTATCAGTAATGGACTTGAATTATTCATGGGCATATGCGTCACGCAAGCCCGCCACCGCACCAGTCAATGTAAAAGTCAAGTCCAAGATTAGAGATTCCAAAGGGTGGCATATGATTTTGAAGTTGGGCTATCAGCCGGGCCGGGGGCTCGGCTCGCAATTGCAGGGCCGGACTAACCCCGTCCCTAAAGGCAGGAAAATGGGCCACCGAGGCCTCGGTTACCGTGAATCCTCAATGTCGGTACTTGGAGACTCTGGGCCATTAACATGGGATTACCGGCAACACTTTGTCAAAGGCCCGTTACAGCCCGGTACGTTGAAGGAATTGTCATCCAGTTCTGAAGAAAAGGCAGATGAAGCCTGTGTTGTTGCTGAGCCGCCACCGCCGCCGCAAGGGCCGGTTGAGGACCTGGAAGATCTTTCCGATTGTTTTGTGAACATGTTTCATGAAAAAGAGAGCAAGCCAAAGAAGAAGGAGGCGCAGCTGGTGAAGCGTCCTCCAATGCCAGTGGTCCGCCAGGGGCCACGGGAGATGGGGAGTCCCGTCACTAATTATTCTATGTCCCCGTCCCGTCTTGCTTCCTGGTTTCAACAGTTGGATTTTGTTCCCCGTTCCCCTCCAATCATGGTCGACCCGTACTTCGTGGAGAGATTCAAGATTTTATTCGTTCCATGTGCTTGCGGGCGCTGCCCGCCCATTGATCTGTCAACCCTGTTCACTCCCCCTCCCCCGGGAGCTCAGCTCCATGAAATGTGGTTTTCCTCTTCCGATCCTTTCTTTGATTGCATATTCCCAGAATTATTTCCCATGCAGCTGCCTCCTCCTCCGCCTTCTTCCTCCTCCTGCTGCGTGATCACCTCCAGCCTCCAAAAAAAATGCCAATTTCAAAATGGAGGTCTCCATGGAAGATTACGCTATGTTCTACCCAGATTCCCAGGGGCACGAGACCCCTGTTTCTCTTCCAGTAGATTTCCTCTCTCCTAGGGTAGATGTACAGTGTGCGGAGTCTTCTAGGTTAGTAGAGTCAGTTGAGGTAGAGTCTAGTACAAGGCTAGTCAGTCCATCCACGTCTGCGGCGCACCCCATAGTGCGTCATCCTAAAACCATTCCCGATAGGTTTCTGCAAGACCTGGCTGAAAGATGCCACGCCCTTCTGAAATGCCCCGAGTTTGTGGAGACTACAATTGTCTTGGAAGATGATGAGGAATTCGAGGGGGTATGGAGCAATGATGGGTTAGGGGTATATGAAGTTGTGAACGAGAAGGACCCAGCTGATGATGAGGAAGGTGAGGTGGATGACACCGCTGACTTGTACGCGCAAGGCTTGAAGAAGTTTGACAAACCTTCCTCGGCAGTGGATGAACCCACTAAGGAGATTAACCTCGGAACAGAAGAGGATCCCAGGCCCATACTCATTTCTGCTAACCTCCCTCCTCGGGTCGAAGAGGATCTTATTAAGGTCTTGAGGGAGTACAGCGATTCTTTTGCCTGGTCCTACGAGGACATGCCGGGTCTTGACCCCGCGCTGGTTGAACATAGATTGATTCTCGAACCAGGGGCAACGCCCGTTAAGCAGAAAGCGAGAAGATTCCACCCGCAGATGGCCTTGAGGATTAAGGAAGAGGTTAATAAATTGCATAAGGCCAGGTTCATTAGAGTTGTACTATATCCACAATGGGTGGCAAACATAGTCCCAGTAATGAAGAAGGATGGTAAAATTCGGATTTGTATTGACTTCAGGGACTTGAATAAAGCATGTCCGAAAGACGATTTTCCACTTCCTCACATCGATGTCTTGGTCGACAACACAGTTGGGTATGAATCCCTCTCTTTCATGGATGGTTACTCTGGATATAACCAAATCCTTTTGGCTCCGGAAGATCAGGAAAAGACCTCGTTTACCACACCGTGGGGCACGTATTGCTATGTCGTTATGCCGTTTGGATTGAAAAATGCAGGTGCTACTTATCAAAGGGCAATGATGGCTATCTTCCACGATATGATGCACGTCTACTTAGAAGCTTATGTGGATGATATTCTGGTCAAATCGAGGTCGCAAGAAGGGCACCCCGCCATTCTAGCCAAGGTGTTGCAAAGGGCTAGGGAGTATAAGTTAAAAATGAATCCGAAGAAATGTGTATTTGGAGTTGCGTCAGGGAAATTGCTTGGGTTCATAGTTAGCAAACGGGGGATTCAGATCGACCCAAACAAAGCAAAGGCCGTTATGGAAATGCCGCCGCCAAAGAACATCACTGAACTTCAATGTTTGATTGGGCGTTTGCAATTTATTAGGAGATTCATATCTCAACACTCGCAAAGATGCCACCCATTTTATGAATTGCTAAAAGTAGGCGTGAAATTTGAGTGGAACGAACAATGCCAGAAGGCCTATGAGGAGCTTAAGGTTTATCTTTCTAATCCCCCGGTTCTACAACCACCCGTCCCCGGGAAAGCCCTGATCTTGTACATCTCTATGATTGAGGACTCCCTAGGATCTGTCTTGGCACATGTAGACGATGAAGGAAAGGAAAGGGCAGCGTACTACCTCTCGAGGTTATTTAATCATGCTGAATCTAAGTATACTGCCATGGAGAAGACCTGTACGGCACTAGTATGGGCAGCTCAGAAGCTTAAACACTATTTCCTTGCCCACGAGGTTAGGCTCATTGTTGGGTTAGATGGACGCAGTCTATCTCCGCTAAGTGTGGATCTAGAGGGGGGTGAATAGATCAACTTGCCTAATTTAAAATTACTGTAAGTTCTAAAGTGGAATTTAGACAAATATCAGTTAAGCTAAAGGAAGAATGCTAAGCAAAAGGTCGATCCATGAAAGCCAGTCACCATATCTATATATCGAAAGCTAGACATGAGCATAAGCGATGCAACCAAATAAGCTAAGCAAGAATTCCCATCGCACACAGATCACACAAAAACACAAACACACTGCACACACAATTTTTAGGTGGTTCGGTCAACGACCTACGTCCACCCCACACTCAACCGAGTATTGTTGGGACGGTGCGATCGATAAAGAGGGGGAGTGAATGTATCCCCTTCAAGAATATTGCCCAAAATATAAACAATTCGCCTGCTACTAGATACAATTGCCGAATAAAAACTATCGAGTTCAAATAGACATTTGATCGACCAGATGAGTTGCTGACTATACTAGTGGAACCTGATGAAGTCTAATGCCAAATGACAGTACAATGCAAACTAGACTCACTTACCAAGATGTAAAGCTCAAGGCCACTGTAAATCGAAACAAGACTATTCAAACAACCTGTGAAACAGATGGAAGATATGGAAGAGCACACCATAAGCAAACCATAGAACAGCAGGGTTTTTAGGTGGTTCGGTCCACAGACCTACGTCCACCCCTCACTCCCAACCGGAGTGAGGCTTCCACTAGCACAAGCTAGAAACCACATACTCAGTCTGCAACAGGTGTTGCCACACAGCTTGACCAGGGGAAAAAACTCCTCTCTTCCTCCCAACCGGAGGGACACCCCAAGTGACTCCCAGCCACTTGGAAACCAGAGGTCGCAGACCTCTCTTCCTCCAGATCAGGAGGGACCCCTGGACTTGCAACCCACAAGCCCAGAACCGGAGATCAGATCTCCCTTCCTCCAAACCGGAGGGAAACACACAAGTGACTTCCAGCCACTAGCAAACCAGAGGTCGCCGACCTCTCTTCCTCCAGACTAGGAGTGACCCGACCTCAGTCCAGAGGATCAGAAGAACTCAGTAAATTAGATCGAATAAAAGGAAAAATAAAAAATGAAAATAACACAGCAAACACAAGCTGTAAAAGACGAAGCATAAAGATAGCTCTCAGTGGAGCTGGCTGGCTTGGATTTGATCCACGGTCCAGCAGGAACAAATATTCAGATGCAGCTTCTATTCTTCTTCTCTCAATCCTCACGAGCTCTCTTTCTTCTTCTTCTCTTCTTTCTTCTCTTTCGCAGGCTCTCTCTGATTTTTCTTTTCTTCTTCTTCTTCTTCTTTCTTCTCCTTCTGCTCACTGCTTCTTCTTCTTTCTTTTTCTTCTTTCTTCTCCTTCTGCTCACTGCTTCTTCTTCTTTCTTTTTCTTCTTTCTTCTCCTTTTGCTCACTGCTTCTTCTTCTTTCTTTTTCTTCTTCTCTCTGTGGATCGAAGACTCTCTACTGCTTGTTTCTCACTGTATAGACTTTTTATCCTTTTTCTCTCAGCTTCGATCGGTCTTCATCTGTTGGATGAAGGCTTCCTTTTATAAGCAGCAGCAGTAGCTAGGGCGTGAGCTTCCCACGCCTTCCATCCAGAAGATTCCTCCTCGGATCACGTGCTCAGCACCCACCTCGGATCACGTGTCAGGTGCTAGCTTCGGGTCACGTGCCCATTGATAGCAATCTGACTTGCTGCGTTGACGCTGTCAAGCAATGGCGTTAACGCAATGAGGCATTCCAGTAAGCCATTAGCTTCGTCTCTTTAGCTGCTGCGTCGACACTGCTCAATTGTGGCGTTGACGCAGTGGAAGATATCGTGAAGGCTTCGTCAACTGATGCGTGGACGCTTTAAGCTCCCAGCGTCGACCCTGTTCCCTTCAGCAACAAGAATGAAGTCATAAGGTTTAAGTATGTACATTGTAGTGTATATACTTCGAAAGAAACAGTCCAATGTATATATACTTCAAGAACTCTAGACAATGGACGCTGTACAGACTTCAGATGCTTTGAACGCTTGAGCGATGTATGGACTCTGAATCGATAAGACAGGCTGTATAGACTATAAAAAGGTTGAAGCACTGTGTAGACTTGATGAAGATTGAGGCCGTTTTACAGACATGGGGTTCAGCTGAGGATGTATTGACTTTGACGAAGTGAAGCAGTGTACAGACTTTGAATCAAACCGATGTATAGACTTGAATGGGCATGGAGTGTATAGACTTGAAGTCTGAAGACGATGTATAGACTTGGTGAACACTGCAACATCAATCGGATGTATAGAGTTGGTGAAATGAAGTCCAGTGTACAGACTTGCAGATACGAAGCCGATGTAGAAACTTAGAAGGATTTGAACGGGAGAGTGTATAGACTTGGTACCTGTAGCAGTGTATAGACTTTAAGTGGGGCTAAAGCTTCGAGCGTAGGAATTGGCCAGAATGTATAGACTTTCAATAAGGGAGCATTGTGTAGACTTGGGAAGTCTGAGCCAGTGTACAGACTTTGCAAGAGTGAGACGATTCAAGAGACGCTGAAGGACCGATGTACAGACTTCACCAACACAAACAGGCTGCACAGTCCACTGTATAGACTTGATGATATGAACTGAGGGGTCGACCCATCAGCACAAGGGGTCGACGCACCACAGACCAGACCAATGAATAAATGCAGCAATGTTAAAAAGGCACCAAGCGTCAACGCATTGCCCAAGCAGCGTGGACGCAGCAGATCAAATATTTCTTACTGCTACCTCTGAAGTGCCTTGGCAGTGTCGACGCTGCAGTTCGATGGGTCGACGCTGCAGTATCAAACTGCAGTCTTAAGAGCAACAGTAACATGACTGAACATAATCAAATATGCAATGCCATATCAGAACTTATGAAGAACTGCATTATGATCAGAAGGTGAATAATAGCATGATGACTCACACAGCAAGATGACTCACAGTGAGTAACTCACTCCAAAGACCAATCATCAAAACCATCATCAAAACCACAGAGGCACAACAATCTCCCCCTTTTTGATGATGGCAACACTACACAGTGAGTCAATCTGATGACTCAAACTATTCTCCCCCTTTGACTTCATCAAAAAGAAAATAGTTTGAGAAATTAAAGCAACCAGCATGCTATAATTGAAAAACAATCTCCCCTCTGTGGCAAAAATCTCCCCCTTCGATATAGTCAAGATGAACCATGGGAAGGTAAGAGTGCAGATGCAGATGGAGATTACAAAATGCAAGATCACAATTCTCCTCCTTATATGCAGCATGATGCATATGACAAGGAGGCTCCCCCTCAATAAATGGAACATTATGAAATGAGTGAGAAGGAGACCACAGGGGCAAACAAGGAGAAGTTCAGGTCAATGAGCCAAGGACAGTGAGCAGAAGAATTTCAGATAAGCTTCAAACAGAAGGAATTCAATCAGATTTTCAAGGAAATGTCATTCTCATAAATCCAAATCAGAATATTTCAAAGTCTTCCATTATAAGGGCTTATGAATGAATTTTATTGATCAGCATGGTTTAAATATGATGTATGCAGAGTTTATCAATAAAATTCTGTATTGATATCTAAAACCATGGTTTAATAAAAATGAACCAAGCCCTCATATTTATCTTGATTAATCTCCCTTTCTCTTACACAATCAAATTTATTGACTTCTTTCGGAATTACATGCATTAGTATTGAGATCAAGCAATTATGAAGTCATATGATTTTATCTAGGGTTGTAGCAAATTGATTTTAGCATCAATATTCAGATATGTCAATTCGTTCAACATTTTTCATGCTACAAATTTTACGAGCACTCTAGTTCAGTGCATACTTTGTAACTAGAGGATATACCTTGATTAGAGGCCAATATCCCTAAGCACTTAGTGTGACTAACTGTCATGCTATATATGAACAGAGATAGCATTTACACATCATGACACACTGTAAATCATTTCTTGATGAGTGAGTTATATTTCTCAGTGTGCATGCCATTGCTCTGCCTGAATTTCAATTAATCTTAATCAGAGTTAACTATGGTACCTCATGACACAGTCCTTTGGACATGTGTTTCTCAGTGACCAAGGTCATTGCTCTGACAGAAAATACCCTTTCGACATTTCAGAAAAAAATTCATTTGCTTCAAATCAATAATAATTTCATGTACTTAACCAAATAAGGTCATGTATTCAATAGTGCAGATTTTGGAAGATTTTACAAGACACAGCATGAAACAGATGGTTAAGGTTTATTAAACATGCTTCAGATATTTTTAAGAGATTTTAAAGCCAAACTCATTGAATACATTAAACTTAAACCACATGAGTTATTTCACTCATTCATAAAAATGTATAATAGAAGATTTCTAGTTCAAGAGTTTTTAGATTTATGATCGAGATGGTCCCATTGAAATCTTCATGAAAGACTGATAGAATTCTGAAGCCAAATGATACCAATTGATAGGAGAGATGTTGAAGCTCAGTGTTTTCCGAATATGATCAAGATTTTTCACTTAAAAACAATGAGGAAAAGATTATGCACAACAAGCAAGATATCAGGAGGTCTGGCAAGTTTCAGGATTTCCAAGGATAACATGCAGTGAATTCTGACAAAGATGTATGCACTTGACCACTTGCATGCAACGCATTGACTCCCCCTGACACTATGCATTCAGACAATCTTTTTGGCATTTTTCATGAAATGCAATGCAATTAACTACATGCATGCAAAGACTCAACACTGAATGCTATGCAAGGACATGCAATTAACTCCCCCTGAAAACATGCAATGTTTGCCATGAGACACTGAACATATGATTTTGATTCATGCACATTCAGACTGCCCTATCAAGCAAAATGACCCATCGTACTAGGCGGAGCACTTGGTCTAAAAGACCACCTCACACATAGTAGGAACCTCCAGACAGATTTCCCTGTCTTTTGGTAGCTTACCATTTATATACCATTGAGGTCATGCATGATAATTCAACATGGGCAGCATGCATGGATCAAATTTTAGCTTATCAGATTTTTCAGGATGCAATGGACAGATTTTCAATGAACTATGCAATAGACAAATTTCAAGCCACATACATAAGCAGTTCAGATTATTCAGACTGTAATTTGTTTTCAGAGTTTATGCATTTCAACAATTATCAAACAACTACAAATGGCAGATATGCAGGAATACATCAAATCAGATATGCAATGAGTTTCAAAACAAGAAATGCAGAGAGTTTACCTGAACAGTGTGAGAATGGGGTTTTCATTCTTGAGTGCCTTGGATTAATAACCCCTTTTATTCTTCAGCTTCCAAGGCACACCTGCAACAGACACATCATTTTGATGCAGCAGGTACCCAAGAAAACTTGGGTCCTGGATTAGCAGTGACACCTTTGGTAGGTGTTCTAAATAATTTTCTAGCCGCATGGTCATCAGATTTCATCAAGTAGCTGGTTTTCATTGAATGACCAGATGTGCCACAATAATAGCAAGATGCAGCAGGTTTCATATTAGATTTATGCGCATTCTTATAAACATGATTTTTATGTGCATATGTATGAAAATTTTTGTTAACAGAATTAAAATTCTGTTTACCAAAACCAGTCTTGTTTTGGTATCCTGCCAGCCAATAGGTTGCAGCCCTGTGACCTGGCTTTCCACAGTTAAAACAATGAGAGGCCTTCCTCTTAAAATTGAGTTCATTATTGCCATAGCCTCCTTGGGCATGCCAACAGTCCTTGACTGTATGGCCATGCTTTCTACATTCAGAACATGTAGGAATCTTTCTTTTAAATGCAAATTTATTCCTATCACAATCATTTCTGTCTGCAGGGAGATTGACAGTTTTAGAATTAAATTTTCTACCCTGAGCATGCCAACAGTCAATGGCCCGGTGGCCCAATTTGCCACAGTGAAAGCATTCAGTTTTCTTTTTGTTCTGAGCAGAAACATGTTTCCTAGCATGCTTTCTGTTGTCTTGTTTCAGAATAAAGCAATTATTCATAATGTGGCCAACCCTACCACAGTAATGACATGAATTCTTATTTTTATGAGCATGTGTATGTGTGTTCATGTCAAGCACAGATTGAACTTTCTCAACATATTTAAAATCAGTCTTTTTCTTGGTGACAGGGAAGTTCTTGTGATGTACAGCATGCACTTTTTCAATGTGATTCAATCCCTTCTTCACATGACTGACCTTTTCCATTTTTCCAGTTTGTTTCTGATTCTTCTGAACATTTGGTTGTTTATTTTCTGAGGTGGTGGCTACATCTGATGCTTTGATAAAAGATGTCATTAGCTTATTTTTGAAAGCCTTTTTATTGACATTGTTGTAGCCTAACCCTTCCTTTTGAGTATTGACCTTAACACCTAACAACCTGTCCAGATTTTCTTGTCCTTCCACAAATTTTGACAAGGATTTATTCAAATCTTCAATTTCATTTTCCAGAGAAACGATGTGTATTTCATAACTGGCAATCTCTTATTCATTGCAATTTACACATTCGCTTAGCACCTTGTTTGCAATTTTGCATTCCTCAACTTCTTGTTCCAGATTTCTCAATTTTTCAGATTCTTCAATGTAAACAGATTTTCCTTTTTTTAAGAGAAGAAGTTTCTCTGACATAGCAGTGTTCAACTGCTTCAATCCTTCAACCTCTTTGATTAGTTTGTCATTTTTTGATTTCAGATTTTCATTAACAGATTTTCTGAGAGACGCTTTTTCAGATCTTAACAATTCAACATGTTTCTTAAGCTCTTGATTATCAGAAAAACAAGCATCATAAGATTGCTTCAGATTTGACCAATTTTCACATGATAAATTAGAACCATTTTGATCAACCTTTAATTTTTTATTTTCATATTTTATTTTTCCATACTTTTCATACAATTCAGCATACATTTCCTTCAAATAATCAAAGGTCATTTCGTCCGAGTCAGATTCAGAGTTTACCTCTTCATCAACATCATCTTCATTCTGACTGCTGCCTTGATTGCTGCCACTTGGATTACTTCTGTTAGCCATCATGCAGCTGTCCTCGTTTACCCTGTGAAATTGCTTCAGCCTATCCAGGATGTCCTTTGCAGAGCTGCAATTATGAAGACAAGACCATAAGGCTCTGTCAGTAGCTGCTTTCATCAGGTTAAAGGCTTTCTGATTTTCTCCATCCTTTGATCTGTGTCTGTCGGTCCATTTGGACACTTTCGTTGGTAAGGTGTGAGGACCTTGTGAAATTAATTTCCACAGATCAGAATTAGCAAAATTAACATAAGCATGTAAAGCAGTGTACCACTGACTGAAACCAGAACCACTAAAGACGGGTGGAAGAGCCATTGAAAACAAATAGCGAGTAAATTCAAAGCAACAGGAATATTTATGCACTAAAAACAAATTAGCACCTAAGACTGCAAGATCGAATCTACAGGTCGCTGGACCTTGGATGTAGACACCGCTCTGATACCAATTGTTGGGACGGTGCGATCGATACAGAGGGGGGGTGAATGTATCCCCTTCAAGAATATTGCCCAAAATATAAACAATTCGCCTGCTACTAGATACAGTTGCAGAATAAAAGCTATCGAGTTCAAATAGACATTTGATCGACCAGATGAGCTGCTGACTATACTAGTGGAACCTAATGAAGTCTAATGCCAAATGACAGTACAATGCAAACTAGACTCACTTACCAAGATGTAAAGCTCAAGGCCACTGTAAATCGAAACAAGACTATTCAAACAACCTGTGAAACAGATGGAAGATATGGAAGAGCACACCACAAGCAAACCACAGAACAGCAGGGTTTTTAGGTGGTTCGGTCCACAGACCTACGTCCACCCCTCACTCCCAACCGGAGTGAGGCTTCCACTAGCACAAGCTAGAAACCACAGACTCAGTCTGCAACAGGTGCTGCCACACAGCTTGACCAGGGGAACAAACTCCCCTCTTCCTCCCAACCAGAGGGACACCCCAAGTGACTCCCAGCCACTTGGAAACCAGAGGTCGCAGACCTCTCTTCCTCCAGACCAGGAGGGACCCCTGGACTTGCAACCCACAAGCCCAGAACCGGAGATCAGATCTCCCTTCCTCCAAACCGGAGGGAAACACACAAGTGACTTCCAGCCACTTACAAACCAGAGGTCGCCGACCTCTCTTCCTCCAGACTCGAAGTGACCCGACCTCAGTACAGAGGATCGGAAGAACTCAGTAAATCAGATCGAATAAAAAGAAAAATAAGAAACGAAAATAACACAGTAAACACAAGCTGTAAAAGACGAAGCATAAAGATATCTCTCAGTGGAGCTGGCTGGCTTGGATTTGATCCACGGTCCAGTAGGAACAAATATTCAGATGCAGCTTCTATTCTTCTTCTCTCAATCCTCACGAGCTCTCTTTCTTCTTCTTCTCTTCTTTCTTCTCTTTCGCAGGCTCTCTCTGATTTTTCTTTTCTTCTTCTTCTTCTTCTTCTTTCTTCTCCTTCTGCTCACTGCTTCTTCTTCTTTCTTTTTCTTCTTCTTTCTTCTCCTTCTGCTCACTGCTTCTTCTTCTTTCTTTTTCTTCTTTCTTCTCCTCTTGCTCACTGCTTCTTCTTCTTTCTTTTTCTTCTTCTCTCTGTGGATCGAAGACTCTCTGCTGCTTGTTTCTCACTGTATAGACTTTTTTCCCTTTTTCTCTCAGCTTCGATCGGTCTTCATCTGTTGGATGAAGGCTTCCTTTTATAAGCAGTAGCAGCAGCTAGGGCGTGAGCTTCCCACGCCTTCCATCCAGAAGATTCCTCCTCGGATCACGTGCTCAGCACCCACCTCGGATCACGTGTCAGGTGCCAGCTTCGGGTCACGTACCCATTGACAGCAATCTGACTTGCTGCGTTGACGCTGTCAAGCAATGGTGTTAACGCAGTGAGGCATTCCAGTAAGCCATTAGCTTCGTCTCTTTAGCTGCTACGTGGACGCTGCTCAATTGTGGCGTTGACGCAGTGGAAGATATCGTGAAGGCTTCGTCAACTGATGCGTGGACGCTTTAAGCTCCCAGCGTCGACCCTGTTCCCTTCAGCAACAAGAATGAAGTCATAAGGTTTAAGTATGTAGATTGTAGTGTATATACTTCGAAAGAAACAGTCCAATGTATATATACTTCAAGAACTCTAGACAATGGACGCTGTACAGACTTCAGATGCTTTGAACGCTTGAGCGATGTATAGACTCTGAATCGATAAGACAGGCTGTACAGACTATAAGAAGGTTGAAGCACTGTGTAGACTTGATGAATATTGAGGCCGTTTTACAGACATGGGGTTCAGCTGAGGATGTATGGACTTTGACGAAGTGAAGCAGTGTACAGACTTTGAATCAAACCGATGTATAGACTTGAATGGGCATGGAGTGTATAGACTTGAAGTCTGAAGACGATGTATAGACTTGGTGAACACTGCAACATCAATCGGATGTATAGAGTTGGTGAAATGAAGTCCAGTGTACAGACTTGCAGATACGAAGCCGATGTAGAAACTTAGAAGGATTTGAACGGGAGAGTGTATAGACTTGGTTCCTGTAGCAGTGTATAGACTTTAAGTGGGGCTAAAGCTTCGAGCGTAGGAATTGGCCAGAATGTATAGACTTTCAATGAGGGAGCATTGTGTAGACTTGGGAAGTCTGAGCCAGTGTACAGACTTTGCAAGAGTGAGACGATGCAAGAGACGCTGAAGGACCGATGTACAGACTTCACCAACACAAACAGGCTGCACAGTCCACTGTATAGACTGGATGATATGAACTGAGGGGTCGACCCATCAGCACAAGGGGTCGACGCACCACAGACCAGACCAATGAATAAATGCAGCAAAGTTAAAGAGGCACCAAGCGTCAACGCATTGCCCAAGCAGCGTGGACGCAGCAGATCAAATATTTCTTACTGCTACCTCTGAAGTGCCTTGGCAGCATCGACACTGCAGTTCGATGGGTCGACGCTGTAGTATCAAACTGCAGTCTTAAGAGCAACAGTAACATGACTGAACATAATCAAATATGCAATGCCATATCAGAACTTATGAAGAACTGCATTATGATCAGAAGGTGAATAATAGCATGATGACTCGCACAGCAAGATGACTCACAGTGAGTAACTCACTCCAAAGACCAATCATCAAAATCATCATCAAAACCACAGAGGCACAACAAGTATGGCTTCCTGCTGTGCAGCACAGCTTGCGTCCGCTAGGCTTTACAGCTTGGACAAATAACCCGCTGATACACAGCTTCGCTGGGCACTACAGCTTACCGACCAGAGGATCTGATCCTCTGCAACCGCTGGGGAAATACAGCTTAACCCATCCAGTGGAGACTACCACTGCAAGACCGCTGACACACAGCTTGAAGAAACAGTATTTGGAAATGAAAGATAGAATCAAAACGAAAACAGAAAAAACTCAAAAGCAATATAGCTCTAAGAGCAAAGCTTAGCTCTGGTTTTGAACCACGAGACTGAGATACAAGCTCACTCTCAATCTCACTCTCAATCAGCTCTCTCTCAGCTCATCTCTCTCGATCTCTTCTTCTCTCATTTTCTTCTTCTCTATTTCTTTTCTTCTTCTTCTCTGTATCTTCTTCTTCTCTCTTTTCTCTCTGTGGATCGAAGGCTCACTGCTGCTGAGTGTATAGACTTTCTCTTCTTCTCCTTCGATCAGTCTTCTTCTGTGGAAGAAGGCTTGTTTATATAGCAGCAACAGCAGCAGGCGTGTGCTCTCCACGTTTCCCGCCCAGCAATTTGGACCACGTGGCAGCATCTAATCGAGTGTCAGTACACGTGTCCTCATCTGGATACCTTGTCCTTCTCGGATCACGAGCCAGGTACCTCGGATCACGTGCCCTTCATTAGCTTCTGCATTCACTGTCAAACAGACAAGAGTGTGTTCAGTTTAAGTGTAAATGTTGTACAGGCTTTGCAAACATGAATGCAGTGTATAGAGTTAATCAACGTAAAGGCTTCAAAGAAGGAAAGCAGTGTATAGACTTAATGCACGTAAAGGCTTTATGCGAAGGAAAAACCAGTGTATAGAGTTAATGCATGTAAAGGCTTCATGTGAAGGAAGGCAATGTATATACTTGAGGAGTTGACGCTGCATGAAGCACTGAGTTGACGCTGCATGAAACACTGAGTTGATGCTGCATGAAGCATGGAGTTAACGCTGCATGAAGCATGGACAGTGTACAGACTTTACCCACTGTATGGACTTCATGTAATGCAAACGAATGTGAAGACTTCAGTGTATAGACTTTAGAAGACGAGTGCAATGTATAGACTCCATGAGACTCTAGTGCAGACAGACGATGTATAGAGTTCTCAGTTCAGCCGTCAGTGTATAAACTTGAAAGTCTTGAAGCCAATGTATGGACTTGAGCAAGCTAAAGGGCTGTACAGACTTCGAAGACAAGGGCCGATGTATAGACTTGCCAAACAGTCCAGTGTATATACTTTTTGCAAGGAGGCCAATGTGTAGACTTGAAAAGCTGAGGCCAGTGTACAGGCTTGCCACCGACCAGTGTGTGAACTTGCTCAGCCTGAGGCACAGTATGGACTTCAACTCTGCATATCGAATGTATGGACTTCAAGTATGAAGACCATTGAATAGACTTTGGATTCGAAGACAATGTGCAGACTTTGAGTTTGAAGACCAATGTCCAGACTTCAAGTAACACTGTGGATGTACAGACTTGATGGAGCGAAGCGATGTGTAGACTTGAAGCTTCTGAAGCAATGTTCAGACTTCATGTGTAACTGAAGCCTTGAACGTAGGAATAGGCTGGAGTGTATAGACTTCAGGCTTCAGAACCGAATGTTCAGACTTCGCCTAAGAAACGTAGGGAAAGACCCCAGTGTATAGACTTTACCTTGAGCGAAAGGTAAGTGATGAATGTATAGACTTTCATGATGTGTAGACTTGAATATGTGAAAGCTACAGTAAAAGAGTGTATACACTTGATCAGATCAAGGGCATTTCGGATGTACAGACTCTGAGGTTCAAAGCCAACGGCTGTACAGACTTAGAATATTAAGACTGATGTACAGACTTCATGCGTTGACGCTATACACACTTAGCGAGTTGACGCTATACACACGTCCAATGAAGTGCGTTGATGCTGTAACATGAGCCAGTGAGATGCGTTGACGCTGTACACACTTAACCAATTCAAATGAAATGCAGTGTGTGGACTTTATCTGAAATGGACGATGTATAGACTCAATCGATATGAGAGTTTCCAGTGTATAGACTCAGTCTAAACAAGTCTGCTGGAGGAGTCGACCCATCCTCTGATGTGTCGACCCATGACAGTGAGAAATGCAGACAGTAGTGTATTAAATGCAAAGAACACATAGTCAATCTGATAGAGCAATTTCATCAAATCAAAAGTAGTTGCCAATCAATCAAAACTTTGGTGTTGCCAATGAAATAAAGCAAGTGTCAACATCATCAACATAGAGGGGTCACAACAATCTCCCCCTTTTTGATGATGGCAACCCCATATGAAGTAGAATAGCAACATCCTGTCATATAGATATATGTTTGATGAAAGACATGATGTGTTATGCAGATTGACATGCAGATGCTATGAATGCATGCAACTCACTGCCTCAAACTCTCCCTTGGAATGAATTCAGAATTGAATTCAGAATTCAGACAGATATGTATTCTCCCCCTAGACATCCCCTAGACAATATTCTCCCCCTTTGCCATCAACAAAGAGGAGGGAAAAATTAAATACAATGGAGGAATCAAGAGAAGAACTGACTGGCATTCTGAACAGGTAGTTCATGAATAAGCATTCTAAAGCATAGAGTCTTCAGTCATATGAATTTATAAACTGCTATCAGAAAGATTTCTAGTTTAAGAATGATAAAATTTGGAGTTCATGCACTACAAGCAATAGATAAGTTCACTGTGCATGATAAAACAATAAACCAGAATCACATTTGCATGAAAGATTCAGTTTCATAATATCTTACTTTCATAGTCTCAAAAAAAAATTGAGAGAAATCAAGTCATGTATTGAAACTAAACAAATTGACACTCATGAACTTTTCTTTTGAAGGAGCAGTATTATCAATATTAGATCATTTTGAGCATTTAGGTACCATAAGTCTTTCTGCATAAGGGTATACATTTATCAGACGCCAATACCCCTAGATACTCAACAAGATGGACCATTCTGCCTATGATCAAATTCAACAGAACTGAGTTATACCTTTTTGTATGAGGGTACACGTTTATCAGACGCCAGTTACCCCCAGGTACTCAGTGAAACCAGCCTGCTATTTTGAACATTTTAAACAGAGATAGCTGATACACTTCATGACATGAGTGTTGTCCACTTCTTTGATGGATCACTCAGTTTCTCAGTGATTTACCAGTCATTGCTCTGCCAATATTAATTTTCAATGATTTTCAATATTTTTCAATATCTTTCTTAGCTGTCCTTTTTTATGTTTCAGAATGACTTGTTTAAGAACAATACACATACTTAACTTCTCTAACATGATTTCAGATGAGTTTTCAGATTTCAGATATGATTAGCTTCGTCTGACATTAGATAAGAAAGAGGTTGAGAGTTTTATCAATTTTCAACATACTTATATACTGATTGCAATCTTTAAACTCCAACCATTATAAGATTTAAACCATTACATCAGTCTTTGAACAAATCAAATTCTTATAAATGAAGAAGTCCATTTTCTACTGCTTAGAAATCAGAACTGACCAACAGATTGCCATAATGTTAGAGACAAGTATTCAGATTTAAAGGTTGAATGACTTCAAGAAAGTTGAAACCACTCTGAATTTCTATCAATACTCCCCCTGTCTATATGCATGCAATTTGCTAATGAAAGGCAAGAATTAATTGCAAGAGAGCTTATGCATAGGTCATGAATGAATGATATGCAAAGGCATGCAAATAATTGACAAGCTCCCCCTGAATATATGCAATATTTTCTTTGAGCACTGAACAAAGTATTTTGAAATTCATGCTCATTCAGACTCTCCTATCAATCAATATAACCCATGGTACTAGGCGGAGAACCTGGTCTCAAGGACCATCTCACACATAGTAAGAACCTCCAAACAGATTTCCCTGCCCTTTAGTAGCCTACTCTTTAATATACTACGGTTATGTAGAGAAATGCAATGCAGGACAGTTCTACATGCATGTTCAGAAATGATTATGAGTCTGTTTCAATATTCACATCCACATGAATTATCCAAGCAATCAAATGCAAGTCCACATCAGAAATTTTATTCACAGCAGTTAAACAATCATTCATCATGCTGAAATTTACATAAGCCAAGTTCTCTTTTAGAAACTTAAAATTTTCATTCCCAAGAGGCTTAGTAAAAATATCAACAATTTATTTTTCAGTTTCTATGAAATTCATTTCAATCTCATTTTTATTTACAGTATCTCTAAGAAAATGATGTTTTATCTCTATATGCTTAGTCCTAGAATGGTGAACAGGATTTTTAGCAAGGCATATAGCACTAGTATTATCACATAAAAGTGGAATGCATCCCAGATTTATCTGATAATCAGCCAGTTGGTGCTTAATCCAAAGTACTTGGGCTGCACAATTACATGCTGCAACATACTCAGCTTCAGCTGTGGATAATGCTACAGTGTGTTGCTTCTTAGATGCCCAAGACACTAGACAGCCACCAAGGAATTGACAGTAGCCACTGGTGCTTTTTCTATCTACTCGACACCCAGCATAGTCTGCATCAGTGTAGGCTAGAAGCTCTAACTCACACTTAGCAGGATACCAGAGACCTAGTTCTTGGGTGCCTAGTAAATACCTAAAAATCCTTTTCACAGCTTTAAAGTGAGTTTCTTTAGGACTGGCCTGAAATCTAGAGCATAAACACACAGCAAATTGTATATCAGGCCTAGATGCTGTAAGATAGAGAAGAGATCTGATCATACCTCTGTATAGCCTTTGGTCCACAGGTTTACCTTTAGAATCTTCATCCAAACTGGTTGAGGTACACATTGGAGTAGCTATTTCCTTGAGGTTGTCTATTTTTTACTTCTTCAATAAGTTCTTTACATACTTGGACTGAGAGATGAAGGTGCCATCTTCTGTTTGTGTAACCTGCAGTCCAAGAAATAGCTTGAGCTCACCCATTGAGCTCATTTCAAATTCATTAGTCATTATTTGAGAGAATTCCTCACACAATTTGGGGTTAGTTGACCCAAACACAATGTCATCCACATAAATCTGAATGATAAGAATATCTGGATGGCTTACCTTGGTAAACAATGTTTGATCAACTATACCTCTTGTGAAGTTCTTGTCGGTGAGAAATTTGCTCAACCTGTTATACCAAGCTCTAGGAGCTTGCTTTAAACCATAGAGAGCTTTATTGAGCTTGTAAACATGATTAGGGAAATCTAAACATTCAAACCCAGGAGGCTGTCTCACATATACATCCTCATTAATTTCCCCATTTAGAAAAGCAGATTTTACATCCATCTGCTGAAGATTTATTCCTAGGGAACATGCATAAGCCAATAAAATTCTTATTGCTTCTAACCTAGCTACAGGGGCAAAAGACTCTTCAAAGTCTATTCCAAATTCCTGATTGTACCCCTGAGCTACAAGTCTGGCTTTATTTTTAGTAACATTCCCTGCTTCATCAGTTTTGTTTCTAAATACCCATTTAGTCCCTATGATTGTTTCATGATCAGGAGGTGGAACCAAAAACCACACCTTATTCCTGTCAAATTGATTGAGCTCCTCATGCATGGCATTAATCCAATGCACATCTTGGAGAGCACAGTCAATGGACTTGGGTTCTGTGTTTGATACAAAAGCATAAGCATTCAGTTCATGTTGAATTCTTAAGTGGCCTCTAGTCCTAGGAGGGTCATGCAGATTTCCAATAACATTATGTAAAGGATGATCCTTGAGATATCTAATATTTGCAATTGGACTATCATGAACTTGATTTACCTCCCCCTGAACTGTAGGCTCCTCTTCATTAAGCTCTTTATGTCCTTCTTCATCCTCGGATTTGTCTGCAGGATCTCCTTCCTTCAGAATTTCACCATTGTTTTCATTCCTGCATTGACCAACATTAGAATTTACCAAGGATTCATCAAAAACTATGTGTGGAGATTCTTCAACAGTCTTAGAGTTCAGATTATACACTCTGTATGCTCGGGTGTTTTCAGAATAGCCAAGAAAAATTCCTGGTTCTCCTTTAGGTTCAAATTTATCAAGGTCCTTCTTATCATTTATGTGAATGAAACATTTACAACCGAAGACCTTGAAGTGAGCAATAGAAGGTTTCTTACCTTTTAAGATCTCATATGGTGTTTGCTGGGTAGAAGGTCTTACCATGGCTCTGTTAATTACATAACAGGCAGTGTTCACTGCTTCAGCCCAAAATTTCCTTGGTAGACCACCTTCGACAAGGAGTGTACGACCCATTTCCACTAGGGTTCTGTTCCTTCTCTTCACAACTCCATTCTGCTCAGGTGACCTTGGTGAGGAGTACCTGTGGTTGATTCCATTTGACCTGCAGAATTCATCAAATTGTGAGTTTTCAAACTCACCTCCATGATCAGACAAAATGTTTTCAATTTTCTGATTTGTTTTAACATAGAACTCCTGAAATTCTGAGAAAGCATCACTCTTATTAGCTAAGAAATAAACCCAAGTATACCTAGAAAAGTCATCTACCATGACAAACCCATACCTCCTCCCTGATAGGCTGACAGATCTAGTTGGCCCAAAAAGGTCCATATGTATCAGCTCATAGGGTTTGGAAGACAGATTTTCAGTTCTAGACTTAAATGACTTTCTAGTTATCTTTGATTGAGTGCATGCATCACAGATTTTATTTTCTTTCTTGAATGAGACTTCAGGAAGTCCTCTAACCATGCCATGCTTATTTAATTTGTGTAAAACAGTGTAGCTAGCATGACCTAACCTACGATGCCATAAAAATGCTATGTCTTCTCTACTGGCAGTAAGGCAAAGGTTAGTGTGTTGAATTTCATCTAAATTTATCATGTAAGTATTATTTATTCTTTTTCCAGAAAATTTGACAATATCAGAATCAGGTTCAAAAACCTTGCAGCATTGAGAATTAAATAAAACATTGTAACCTTTATCACATAACTGGCTGATGCTAAGTAGATTATAGGCTAACCCTTCAACCAGCATAACATCATCAATGCAGCAGGTAGAACACTTACCTACCTTACCTGATCCGATAATCCTACCCTTTGTGTTGCTTCCAAAGGTGACAAGGCCTTCTACTTTCTCAGTCAGTATGCAAAATTTGGCCTTATCTCCTGTCATATGCCTAGAGCAGCCGCTATCCATGTACCACAAGTTGTTCTTGGCTGCCAGGCATACCTGCATACACAATTAGGTAGAGAAGTTTGGAACCCAAGACTGATTGGGCTCCAATGTAAATGAACTAGAAGCCAAGCAGGGAAGTAGATGTTTCGGAATCCACATTTGTTTAAATGAACTTTGTTCAGTGGATCCTATAGATTTTCTTCTGCTGTTGTTCCTTTTCTTTTTATTATTCTTTTTCTTGTTGGCAGCAGCATGATTATTGACAGTATTGTTATTTCTGTGCCAGTGCCTTGGCCAGGGTGTGTTCACAAGATTTTGGCCATAGTAGTTCCTGGGCTGGCTATGGAAATATTAGTTTCTAGATGTCCAATAACCATACCCATTTACCCAATTTTTACTGTAAGGTCTTTGATATTGAGCACCCTGGTGTGCAAGACCTGTAAACCTACCCTGAGTTCTAGACCAATCTGACCTATTGAAGTAGGTTGGCTGTGCATTGTAGTGGGTCTGAGCTCTGGGTTGATAAAAATAATTAGGTTGACTCCTAGCAGCACTCTGTCTCCCCTGTACTTTGGACCCTGCTGACCTATACACAGGTTTGTATTGGGTCTTCTTCAGAGGTGGAGGTGTTGGTGGAGACTTGGTTACCTTGACCTGGGGTTTACCGGACTATGTAGGCTGACCCCTAACCTGAGTCTAAGCCCTAGGATTCTGCTTAGATGTGCTAGCTCTACTAGGCTCACTGAGTTTTTGTTTACCCTTCTCCTCAGCACTGGGCTTTTTCAGATTAGCAGTTTTGTTCATTAAATTTGTTGAGTTCATGCTAATCAGAGGTCCCTTTTCCTTTTGAGCAACAAATGAAATTATTTTCATCCCGAATATTTTTGTTGCACTAGAATTAAATCCTAGGCCCTCTTTTCTGAAATTAACCTTTGACCCTAACAAAGCATTTAAGTTATCTGTTCCTTGGGTCATTTTCTCAATGGTTTTCATTTTATCCTCATTATCTTTCTGAAGTTCATCAATAGACTTTTTCAGCTCATTGTTGACATTGAGGACAGCTTCATATTTTTCAGAAATGATTTTTACTTCACTTTCACATTTTTGAATCTTCAGCTTCCATTCATCAATTTCATTTTCAAGCCTCAGATTCTCTTCCCTAGAAACCTTTAACTCAATTTTGATGTCCTCTACTTCAGAGCATGTGAGTTTCAGTTTATGATTTTCAGATTCCAAACATGCAATTTTATCAGATAAAGTTTTATCATTTTGCATGGAATTGATTTTTCTTCTAAGATGCCTATTCTCTTTTCTAATATCATCAGCTCTATCAGCTATGTCATGATAAGCATCTACCCAATCAGCAATTGTGAAGTTTTCAAATCTAGTGATTACCTCATCTGTGTCCTCCTCTCTATCTTCGGAGCTTGTTGCCATAAGGCAAATGGGCTGTTCAGATTCAGCTTCACTATCTGAGCTGCTGTTGAAAGAGCCTTCATCTTCATCACTCCATGTGGTGATCATAGCTCTTCCCTTCTTGGTTTTCTTCTTTGACCAGTCCTTATGTTTCTGATTATCTGGACAGTCAATTTTCAGATGCCCTGGTTTCCTGCATTGATAACAGACATTAGCTTCATTTTTCTTTGCAAGTTTAGATTTATACCTTTTATCCTTTCGGCCACCACTGTATTTTTTCTGGCCGAACCGTCCTGCTCCCTTTCTGAGAAATCGCCTGAACTCTCTAGTCATCATGGCTATCTCAGATCGAGTCACATCTTCTTCTTCATTTAGGCTCTCCTCTGATGATGAAGAGCTGTTGGAGCTGGATTTTGTTGATTTGCTGGAACTAGCCTTCAGCGCTATCGGCTTCTTCTTCCTCTAGGCTTCATCTGTCCTTGGCATGTTTATCTCATATGCCATTAGTGAGCCAATTAGCTCATCAGCTTTGGTATTACGCAAGTCCCTTGACTCCTCCATTACTGTTGCTTTGGTGTGCCAAATGGGAGTCAGGGAGCGCAGAATTTTCCTCACTACATCATACTCTGTCTGAGGTTTCCCAAAACCTCTGAGGCCATTGGTTATGACAGTCAGCCGAGCTTACATTTCGCTGATGGACTCGTTCTGATTCATCTTGAAGGCTTCATACTCAGATACAAGAAGATTGGCCTTCTGCTCTCTTACTTGAGATGTACCTTCATGAATTACTTCCAGCGCATCCCACATCTCCTTAGCTGATTTGCAAGCAGACACACGGTAGAATTCTGTAGGATGTAGAGCGCACTGGATAGCATTAATAGCACTCCAATTCAGCGTGGACCTTCTGATCTCCTCCTTGGTCCATACATCTTCATTCGGGGACAGCTCATAAGGTCCCTTGCTGACAATCTTCCAAATCTCATAATCCTTAGCCCTGAGGAACACTTGCATGTGATTCTTCCAGTATGCGTAGTTTGATCCATCAAAGAATGGGGGCTTCGTTGTTGAGTGACCTTCGGCAGTCATCCCTCGAGCATCCATCTCTGCCTATTCTCTTCGGGCGATGAGTCCCTACAGAAGAGTTAGGCTCTGATACCAAGTGTTGGGTTAGATGGACGCAGTCTATCTCCACTAAGTGTGGATCTAGAGGAGGGTGAATAGATCAACTTGCCTAATTTAAAATTAATGTAAGTTCTAAAGCGGAATTTAGGCAAATATCAGTTAAGCTAAAGGAAGAATGCTAAGCAAAAGGTCGATCCATGAAAGCCATTCACCATATCTATATATCGAAAGCTAGACATGAGCATAAGCGATGCAACCAAATAAGCTACGCAAGAATTCCCATCGCACACAGATCACACAAAAACACAAACACACTGCACACACAATTTTTAGGTGCTTCGGTCAACGACCTACGTCCACCCCACACTCAACCGAGTATGGCTTCCTGCTGCGCAGCACAGCTTGCGTCCGCTGGGCTTTACAGCTTGGCCAAACAACCCGCTGATACACAGCTTCGCTGGGCACTACAGCTTGCCGACCAGAGGATCTGATCCTCTGCAACCGCTGGGGAAATACAGCTTAACCCATCCAGTGGAGACTACCACTGCAAGACCGCTGACACACAGCTTGAAGAAACAGTATTCGGAAATGAAAGACAGAATCAAAACGAAAACAGAAAAAACTCAAAAGCAATATAGCTCTAAGAGCAAAGCTCAGCTCTGGTTTTGAACCACGAGACTGAGATACAAGCTCACTCTCAATCTCACTCTCAATCAGCTCTCTCTCAGCTCATCTCTCTCGATCTCTTCTTCTCTCGTTTTCTTCTTCTCTATTTCTTTTCTTCTTCTTCTCTATATCTTCTTCTTCTCTCTTTTCTCTCTGTGGATCGAAGGCTCACTGCTGCTGAGTGTATAGACTTTCTCTTCTTCTCCTTCGATCAGTCTTCTTCTGTGGAAGAAGGCTTGTTTATATAGCATCAACAGCAGCAGGAGTGTGCTCTCCACGTTTCCCGCCCAGCAATTTGGACCACGTGGCAGCATCCAATCGAGTACAGTACACATGTCCTCATCTAGATACCTTGTCCTTCTCGGATCACAAGCCAGGTACCTCGGATCACATGCCCCTCATTAGCTTCTGCATTCACTGTCAAACAGACAAGAGTGTGTTCAGTTTAAGTGTAAACGCTGTACAGGCTTTGCAAACACGAATGCAGTGTATAGAGTTAATCAACGTAAAGGCTTCAAAGAAGGAAAGCAGTGTATAGACTTAATGCACGTAAAGGCTTTATGCGAAGGAAAAACCAGTGTATACAGTTAATGCATGTAAAGGCTTCATGCGAAGGAAGGCAATGTATATACTTGAGGAGTTGACGCTGCATGAAGCACTGAGTTGACGCTGCATGAAACACTGAGTTGACGCTGCATGAAGCATGGAGTTGACGCTGCATGAAGCATGGACAGTGTACAGACTTTACCCACTGTATGGACTTCATGTAATGCAAACGAATGTGAAGACTTCAGTGTATAGACTTTAGAAGACGAGTGCAATGTATAGACTCCATGAGACTCTAGTGCAGACAGACGATGTATAGACTTCTCAGTTCAGCCGTCAGTGTATAAACTTGAAAGTCTTGAAGCCAATGTATGGACTTGAGCAAGCTAAAGGGCTGTACAGACTTCGAAGACAAGGGCCGATGTATAGACTTGCCAAACAGTCCAGTGTATATACTTTTTGCAAGGAGGCCAATGTGTAGACTTGAAAAGCTGAGGCCAGTGTACAGGCTTACCACCGACCAGTGTGTGAACTTGCTCAGCCTGAGGCACAGTATGGACTTCAACTCTGCATATCGAATGTATGGACTTCAAGTATGAAGACCATTGAATAGACTTTGGATTCGAAGACAATGTGCAGACTTTGAGTTTGAAGACCAATGTCCAGACTTCAAGTAACACTGTGGATGTACAGACTTGATGGAGCGAAGCGATGTGTAGACTTGAAGCTCCTGAAGCAATGTACAGACTTCATGTGTAGCTGAAGCCTTGAACGTAGGAATAGGCTGGAGTGTATAGACTTCAGGCTTCAGAACTGAATGTTCAGACTTCGCCTAAGAAACGTAGGGAAAGACCCCAGTGTATAGACTTTCCCTTGAGCGAAAGGTAAGTGATGAATGTATAGACTTTCACGATGTGTAGACTTGAATATGTGAAAGCTACAGTGAAAGAGTGTATACACTTGACCAGATCAAGGGCAATTCGGATGTACAGACTCTGAGGTTCAAAGCCAACGGCTGTACAGACTTAGAATATTAAGACTGATGTACAGACTTCATGCGTTGACGCTGTACACACTTAGCGAGTTGACGCTGTACATACATCCAATGAAGTGCGTTGACACTGTAACATGAGCCAGTGAGATGCATTGACGCTGTACACACTTAACCAATTCAAATGAAATGCAGTGTGTGGACTTTATCTGAAATGGACGATGTATAGACTCAATCGATATGAGAGTTTCCAGTGTATAGACTCAGTCTAAACAAGTCTGCTGGAGGAGTCGACTCATCCTCTGATGTGTCGACCCATGACAGTGAGAAATGCAGACAGCAGTGTATTCAATGCAAAGAACACATAGTCAATCTGATAGAGCAATTTCATCAAATTAAAAGCAGTTGCCAATCAATCAAAATAATGGTGTTGCCAATGAAATAAAGCAAGTGTCAACATCATCAACATAGAGGGGTCACAACACTCATCTCTAGAATGGACCCCATTCGTTATCTCTTGGAAAAGCCTGTCCTTTCTAGTCGACTAGCTCGCTGGCAGAGCTTTCTTTCCCAGTTCGACATCACCTTCATCGTTCAGAAAGCAATCAAGGGGTATGCTATTGCCGAGCACCTAGCTCATTCTCCTATCCCTCGTACTGATTCAATCCAGGACGAGTTCCCCGATGAACACTTGGCAGTGATCACTCATCTTCCTTTCTGGTCTCTCCATTTCGATGGTGCCCTCAATTCCCAGGGCAACAGAGTCGGTGCCGTTCTCCTCACTCCCGAGGGAGTAACCATCCCTGTGGCTTACCAACTCTCGTTTCCTGCCACTAATAATATAGCCGAGTATGAGGCTCTCCTTGCCGGTCTGAAGCACGCCTACCTCTTGGGCGCGCGATACCTTAACATCATAGGAGACTCTCAACTGGTGCTGCGCCAAGTTCTGTCAACTTACCGCACCCGTGACCCTAAGCTTAAACCCTATCAGGATTTGGTCACGCTCTTGGCTAGGCAATTCTGGAAACTCATCTATATTCATACCCCTCGTTCTCAGAACATCATGGCTGATGCACTTGCATCGCTCGCTTCTTCCCTATCATTTCCCCTAAGTCACGCCACTGAAACCATTGTGGTCCAATGGCTAGATGTTCCTTCTCTTAAGGATCCCTGGTTCGACAACCTTAGGAAGTCCGTAGAGAGGAAGATAGAAAGGGAAGAAGTGAAAGAAGTATCGTTAACTGAGTTCGAGGAGATCATCGAAGAAGAAGAATTACCGTGGTTTTATGAAATCGAACAGTACTGCAAGGATGGTACATTTCCGGAAGCGGCAAATGCTGAGCAGCGAAAGGCCATTAGAAGAGTCGCCGCAAGATATACAATAGTTGCTGGTGAGTTATATAGGCGGGCTCTGAACGGAGTTCTAATGAGGTGTCTAGATGACGAAGAGGCTTGGAAAGTAGTGGAAGCAGCTCACTCCAGCGAATGTGGAGGGCATGTAAATGGACAGGCGTTGGCAAAGAAGATTCTTAGGCAGGGCTATTATTGGCCGACCCTAGAAGAAGATTGCTCCACCTATGTCCGTAGGTGTCTTCGGTGCCAGCTCCATGCCGACAAAATCTACGCTCTTGCTTCCTCTCTTCATCCTCTCTCTGCTCCCTGGCCGTTCTCCATGTGGGCATTTGATATCATCGGACCCCTCGGTGATCCGAATTCCGTAGTCAAGTAGAAATCCTTCATTTTGATGGCTAGGGAGTACTTCACCAAATGGGCAGAAGCTGAAGCTTATGCAGAGATCAAAGCCACCACAGTATGCCGCTTTATTATGAAGAACATCATTTCATGGTTTGGAGTACCAGGCGACATCGTCACCGACAATGGGCCTCAATTCGTGTCACAAGAACTCCGGGACCTCTGTAAGAAATTCAATATAGCTCTGCATCATTCATCACCATACTACCCTCAAGGAAATGGCCAAGCTGAGGCCACGAATAAAACCCTTCTTAAAATTATCAAGAAAACATGCGAATCATATAAATTTGCTGATTAGGCCGACAAACTGATAGAAGCTCTATGGGCTTATCGCACCTCCGTCCGCACCCCTATAGGATAAACTCCCTTTGCTCTCACTTATGGGATGGAGGCGGTACTCCCGTATGAGATTTTGATCCCTTCCCTAAGAGTGTAGCTAGACAAAGAACTTAATCTCGATGAACGTCGAGAAGCGTTGCTAGTCCAACTAGAACTCTTAGACGAGAAGAGGCTGAATGCGGCCAATCATGTTTCGGTTTATCAAAAGCGTGTCTCACGGTATTTTCAAAACAAGGTCATTGAAAGAAAATTTCAAGTGGGTAATATGGTTTTAAAACGTAAATTCATCAGATCAGCAGGTCCCAGGTCTAAGCTGCAACCCAACTGGGAAGGGCCATTCGTAATCAAGGAAGCTTATCCGGGTAACGCGTACCGTCTAATCAACGCGGAGGGTGAAGAATTGCCAAACCCGTGGAGTGGACTATATTTAAAACGTTTCTATCCATAGAGTCAAAACCAGCAGCGGCTCGATGGTAAGGTGCACCCCACCTGATCACGAAAGGAGGACCTGGGTCCAGCATCTCACACACTACACGGCCGCCTGTGGTTCGGTTTTCTCCTGTGCTGTCCGACACCGTCTCTCCTTTGGCCATGCCTGGGGAAAACGAAGGTCCTTGTATTTCCTCTCTCTCGGCTCAAATAGGAGCAAGTGGTGAATGCGGGGGTGAGAACTGACCTAGACCCCCCATTAAAAGAGGTCTCAAATAGGGGCAGTCCGTTAAGACCTCACTCCGCAAAGAAAGAAAAGAAGGAAAGCAAGAAGGAAAAAGAAAGAAAAGGGGAGAGATCAAAAGATAAGGCTGAAAACCATAAGCTCAAAGCTCTCAATGTCCCCAAATAATACAACTAGGCATGGCAAGAGTGGCAGTACAGTTTCCCCGCGGGACGCCATGAGCCCGGTCGTACGCGTGCCTAGAGCGGATGTAGGTTTGATAACGGACACAAAGTCCCGACGCAACAGACCGGATTCTTGGAAAAGGGGAGTGTCTTGGGAAGAACTCAAGCCCTAAAAAACCTCTACACCTACCATCAACTTCACTACTCAATCTTTTTCACTTTCCCAAGGAATGAATCCCACCCCGGGTATGGCCTCGGCAGAACACCGTTGAGCAAAGTTGACCCTGGCCATAGGCGGTCCCCTTTTCCGCACATGCTGGGTCTGGGAAGTCCGTAGCGAGATGAGAGGGTCCCTACTATTTAGCTTGAGTTGGTTTCAAAACCCAAAAAATCAAATATTTCAAAACCCAAAAAATCAAATATTTTCAAAACCCAAAAAAATCAAATATTTTCAAAACCCAAAAAAATTAAATATTTTCAAAACCCAAAAAAAATCGAATATTTACAAAAATCCAAAAAAATCAAATATTTTCAAAACCCAAAAAAAATCAAATATTTCAAAAACCCCAAAAAAAAATCAAATATTTTCAAAACCCAAAAAAAATCAAATATTTCAAAAACCCAAAAAAAATCAAATATTTCAAAACCCAAAAAAATCGAATATTTCAAAACCCAAAAAAAGATTTGGCTTTTCATATGCATCGCATACATTTGCATTTCGTCATTATCGCCTATGTTGATAAGGCTTACCCCTTGACCAAAATCAAGGATTGGTCGCTCTCTAACTTGCCGCAGGCAAGGGGTTAAGCCTAAAACAGATTTAACCTATTTTCTTTGTTCGTTTTGTGTAAGCATAGGGACAGACAGAAGATCGAAGATACAGCCAAAGCCATGGACGCCCGCAATCACATCAGAATATCCAAACCCAAAACATCTCAATCATCAATCTTATTTCATTCTCATATCAAACTCTAAACATCCATAACTATATCATTATGAAAAGGTAAAAAATAATCACTCTGTCCCCCGCTGGGCATCCCCGCGGGGACGTATCTCTCTCAGCTCCCTAAGGTAAGCCTGTCGAGTCTCTGGAGCCTCCTCAACCTCTGCTAGTAGGGTGCGCACCCTGCTCACCTCCCACATGGTCAGCGCGCTCCTGACCGTCTGCTCGTCCTCCTCTGTCTCGATCTTCCTCGCCTGTAACACGGTAAGGTAGGGTAGCACCGGTAGCACGGTCCGGGGTAGTCCGACCTGTAGGTAGCACCTATGTGGGCTGTACATCGCCAATGCAGTGTCGCTCACGAGCCTCAAGTCCAAGCCCGCTCTCCGAGGTAGTCTGATGGTGGTGTCGTGGAAGAAGTCTGGGCGCATCACAAATCTATCCAGGGGCAGCCTATGGAGGTACGGGCGCCACTCGTCCCTGGTCTTCATCTCAGCCGTCCTGCACTCGACCTGTGGAGAAAACCTGAAGGCGCCTCCTATGAAGTAAAGGGGGTGGCTCCCGAAGATCCTGCTAACAGAAGTAATGTCCCCTCTTGGGATGAACTTCATCCTGACTCCCATCCAGCACTCCAATAGAATCATAGAGCCAAAGAGAGGATCTCCTAAGGCCGCAAAGCTGAGACCTTCATACAGGTAGGCTAAGATAGACTGGGAGATGGAAAGTCACTGCCACAGGCCGCTGATGGTTCTATGTAAGGGGATCTCTAAGACATGGTCAGCCGAAGGGAAGAGGATGGCCCCGCACAGACAGATAGATGCAGCTTTGGCTATGGCTTCGGTCCACCCACATTTATTCTTGCAATGCTCTACTACCCACTGACTAAGAGGAAGGAGGTAAATATGGCGAGGGCCTACAAAGGTACGAATGTCTTTGATGTTTGGTATGAACCCTCCTTGGATGAGTCTTGGGTCTATAGGGGCAACGGTATGGCATATCAGGTCTTCCTCCCCCACCTTGGACCTAGGGAACCCAAAAGGCGGTCCTCCAAGAGCTGTTCATCTCTCCAGCGCTGTAACTTAGGCGAGTACCCCCCCTCTTTCCAAGGTACGGCGTGTCTATCACGTACGGCACCTTGGTGGCGATCACGGTTTTCTTTTGTTCGCTGCTCTCCTCCTATTCTTGTCATTTGTTCATCGCACATTGGGTTATTTATGATGCACATTGATCTTTAGTAGGAGAGGAGAAAGATATATCTACAACGTTGTCTAGACATTCAGTCAAGTTAAATGGCCAATTTAATCAGAGGAATTTCTGTCAGAAGTTCAAGATTTAAAGGACTAACCTATCCTTGGATTCATTAACTTAAAAACTTGGTATACGGTCACTTCTGGGCCGTTTGACAGAACATAAGGCTACTACTGGCCGTATTACAAGAACTGGGCCAAATCTCAGTCCACGAGGTCAAGAATGAACGGTTCACAGTGCCGTTCAGGTAAGTAAGTAGTGCGTGATCTTAAGACATAATTACGATACTTATACGGACTACACTAGACCGTTCATGGAGACAAGCGGTCAACTATGAGCTACTCATGTGATGATTAGCCCAAGTCGATCCGTGACTTATAACTCAGCGATTTGGTCACAATTTCCAGGTCGTAGCCGGGTCATACGGGTCTCAAAATGGCGGATTCTAACTTGCCGGATAGAGTGTCCGGGTAGAATCGCACTAAAGGACAGCAATTTAGGTTTAATGGCCGTAATGCCATATAGATTGTTAGTGTGCTATTAGTCTATTCTATCGGGGTATAAGGGCTTTTAATTGATTTCCTAACAGCCATTTAAAAATACCTTGATTCGTAAATTATTATAAATATCAATTCAAGAGATAAGTTAATTACAAGATGGTAACTCAAGATACTAGAACAAGCCAATAATGACAATAGACAGTAATACAAGACAGTAATTTACTTTCAAAATTACCATTTTATTATATGGGTTTCTAATTAACCATTTGTGTGCGTTGAAGTGGAGATAGTAATCGGGATGGTTTATACACTTTGTTCTTCAATTTTGGATTGAGGAACGCCGGGCTTAATTTGAGATCAATGGGTTGCATGTATGGGTCATTGGTTCCTCAAAATATGGTTTTCAATTGGACTAGGATTGAATGGGTCAATCCCCTCACGGTCTGGATCGATCCTCGGGTCGAAAACAAGCCCACCGGGGCTGTCAGCAAATGGGTCGACCCCTGGAAATCTAGGGTGTATGGGTTGACCCATTCTGGAAAACCAGGGGTCTGCTAGCGTGTGGGTCGACCCATTGGGTCGACCCTCACACGGAAAGACTCCTGTCTATGTATGGGTCGACCCAATGGGTCAACCCCCGAGGTGTATGGGTCGACCCAATGGGTCGACCCCTGCGTTCGCAGACGCAAACATGACTTCCGTAAAACGGAAAAAATCTCACCCAATTGGGGTCTAATTGGACTGAGATCTTAACCCCATGCCCCTAAGTTCTTGATGGACATATTAGGGTCACAATACAAGGGTTTGGAACCCTAAATTCACTGGAAAACCAATCGAAATCACAACCTATCTAGGAAGAACACTTAAAAACCTAGTCTTACCATGCTTCTAATCAAACACGAAATTATCTAAACATGGTCTATAAAAATTGGGGCTTTCTATATCAAAAGAAAGCTTACTCGGCGCTGATTCCAACCATATATGACATGCTATATGGGGATCAAGATTAATAACTCGAAATCATGATTTAACTCAGAAGAATATATCATAAACCACGTCTAGACATGCTCTTACTCAAATCAGAAATTCTCTAAACATGATGCATAAAATTTAGGACTTTCTACGCCAAATGAAAGCTAACATGCTGCTGATTACAACCATATATATTAATTAGAGTTTGGTCTGTTATAACCTACCTCAATCGAAGAGAGATTTAGAAGTTAGAACGAAGAACGCCCGTTTGACAGCCCTTCACTATTTCCACTAGATCTCCCTCCACACCTAATAGAATTTGGGACTTTTACTACCAATGGAAAGATCTCTCCGAGATAATCAAAATGGTATACTCATGTGCAGATTTTGGTCGAGGGTACCTACCTTAATCGAAGGAACAAAGAGGGCCAAATAAAAACCCACGAACTCGGACACTCCTCCAATAAACACGAGAGATCTCTCTAGATCGGAATCCTCTGCGAACACCACTGCTACCAAATGAAAATAAACATATGGGGCTTTCTTTTAATAGCTTATACATGTTCTGGATCCTTCCAGGAAGGGAGAAATCAACCCTTGAAGTGGAGTGTTTGAACCGCCGCCAATGTTGACCTAGCCAATGCGCGACCAAATACTCTCCATAATTTAAAATTTTCGTGGCATTGTGAGAGGGGAAATGATCCTCTCTATAATACCTTTCATTTGCCCCTGGAATCACCTCATTTGGTTGAGAAATGAGCTCGAATTTGATGTTTTAAGGTGGTGGGTACTATTGAGCACGAATTTGGTTAGGTAAATGTGAAAATTTGACTAATCCCACTGATTCGGCCTAGTTAATGATTTTATTAGGCTTAGTCATAGAAGATAAAATTGTTAAACGCAATTGATTCTACAAGAATATGATTTTTATGGATTTTTATAAAATAGTCGAAATGTGACTTATTCTATTTATTAAAGAATTAATCTAATTAATTTCGAATTAATTCCCATAAGTTCAAATAAATTCAAATAATTTCTAATTAAATTCAAATAAATTTCTAATTAATTTCTAAAAGAATTTGGGGTATCACACGGGTTCCTCCACCACAGCGAGCACCTGCACCTCGTCGTGCACCTCGGTTGCCTCCTCGTCCGATTATCGACCCTCGACTGGTCAACTTCAATGAGGTGAATGAGCTTTTACCCGATTTATGTGCTGTCTTTGAGATTCAACAAGGTTGGACTGATTTTGTCACTAGATATACCCGATATTACCCCAATCTAGTGCAGCATTTTTATGGAAATTTGATCGAAAGAAATGAGCAATTATATACAGTTGTTCAAGGTGTTGAGTTTCATATCACTCCAGATTTGTTTGAGCGGGCCTTAGGAGTTTCGGCTAGAGGAGCCGACATGGTGTTTGGTCATGGTGCTGTTGAGAAAACTTTTCTTGCTATGACTAGTTGTGATTACGTGGATGGTGTTAGAAACTTAATTGTATTGAATGCAAATCATTTTCCAGCATTGCAGCGTATATTACACCATATGTTTAGCTCTCTCATTTATTCAAAGAGTGGCAACAGAAATGAAGTGACAGAGGTTCACAAGTTCCTGGTTTACCATGTTATGAATGGGATATAAGTCAACATGGGTCGCCTCATCACGAGTCTCATTGGATCTTGCCGAACCAATTTGCGGCGATCCCTGCCCTATGCTTCACAGTTGACCGGAATATTCATCTATGGTGGGATCAATTTGGCAAATAAACAGTTCATTTATGTTTGACAAGATGATATATATAATAAGCACAAGATTTTCACAGATATGGGATATTATTGGGGTCCGGATGATGAGCTCCATCATGATGTGCTCGTTTATGGGGAAGATGCAGTCAATGAAGGAGAACAAGAACGGGAGCAGCGGGAGGATCCAGGGGAACTACCCCCTCCAGTTCAGGCTGAGGACCAGCCTCCTCCACTTTCACCTCACCACATGGATCCGAAGATACCTCCTCCATCACAGTACCATTATGGAGAGTCTTCTACTCAGGGGGCCGGATAGCATCCTTGGGTAGATTGAGACTTTTGATAGGCGGTTCACTGGGCTGGAAACTCGGGTGGATGCCTTTGTGTTGTGCCCCTGTAATTTTGATGATAGAAAATACTATGAGTCACCATATGTTTGTGTTTGCATGAATGATTGATTGAGTATCTTATTTCCATGCATGCATGAAGAGTCATATGGGTTCTGGTATATAGAGTGCATTGTTAGTTCTTCTGCACATTGCATCGGTGCAATATCTGCCATATGCATACACTGCATCGGTGCATTCATCAGTTGCTTCAAAACAAAGTCAGTGCGTATCTCGCATCGAGCACACATAAGTTAGTGCATTGACCATCTCTTGCATATCACTGATTGATGCGTGTTTGCATGTGTTAGCCACAGTCAGTGCACTCGTTTGTTTCATGCGTACACTAAGTCTTCACACGGTTGGTTTGATGACTGAGCAAGTCTATACATCCATTAGCTGATGACTGAGCAAGTCTATACATCCGTTAGCTCAGCTCGTGGCTTAGTCAGTGCATCCGTGTTCATTGTGCAAGTGTGCATCTTTCTCATCAAAGTCTGTACATTCTTTGGTGGCTAGTCTGTATAGCCTCCGTTGTTTCACTCGACCAAGTCAGTACAGCCAGTGTTCTTCACACATATGCAAAGTCAGTGCATCACATTGCCTTATGCATACACAAGTACACAAAGTCTGTACAACCTGTGTTGATACTAGCAATTAAGTTCGTGCATTAATTCATAAGTTTGTACAACCGTTGATGGTACGAGCATTTAAGTTCATGCATCATTACACCAGCAAGTCTGTACATCGTTGTCGCATGCACACTAAGTCCATACACTCCTTGATAGCATGCCTGAGCATTCATCTCCAATGTGCATACTTTACTATATGTATACTGCATTCAATTGTCTCGCACATACACTAAGTCTGCACACGACTGCCTTCATGTCTTAGCAAGTCTATACATGATGCATTCAGGCTTAAGCGTTAGGCACAGAAAGTCTGTACATCGTTTGTACATTGCACGCAAAGTCTGTACACTCATTGATGGCATGTCTGTACATTCACTTTCAATGTGCATACTTCTCCATATGCAAAATACATTACATGCATTCAAAGTCTATACACTCGTGGATGACATGTCCGTGCATTCATTCTCGTTGTACATACTTTCTTATATGCACACTGCATTTTGTGCATCAAGTCTGTACAGGCTCAGTTCAAATATCAAACTTACTCGATGAATCCTTTCTTTCCTTTCAGATTAACTCACACTGATAACAAGCCTGATCTGACAGGACTGCTGCTCGAGGAGCTTAAGAAGGGCACGTGATCCAAGAATGGAGGAAGTGCTAGGATCGTGACACGTGTAGTGCAGTAGGCTGAAATGCTGCCACGTGTTCAAGGCGCTAGGACGGGAATTCGTGGAGGACACACGCCCACCTATCTACTCCTACTATAAAAAGAAGACTTCTCCATCTAGAGAAGATGCTCATGAAGAGAGGATCAAAAGTTACATTAGAAGAGTAGAAGCAGAAAGAGTCTGCATGATCCAGATAGAAGAGAAAGAGAGAGAAGAGAAAAAGAGTTCGTGAAAAAGAAAGAAAGGGTAGCAGAGAAGGAAATAAATGAAGAAGAAGAAAGAAAAAGGAGACAGAAAGAGAGATCAAGAGTTAGAAGAGAAGAAAAGAAGCTTCATCTGAAGATTTGCCTCTACTGGACCATGGATCAAATCCACGCCAGTTAGCTCTTTGAGATCCACGTTATGTTCTATCTTTTACAGCTTTTAGTCGTTGTGTTTCATCATCCTTTGTTTTTCTTTTTACCTTTGCTTCAAGTTGTTTGTCAGCGGGTGAGGTGGATACCTCGGACAGTAAGCTGTGAAGCTCAGTGGTTTGCAGAGGAGTATTCCTCTGGATGGGTTAAGCTGTAATCCCCAGCAGTTGCAAAGGTGTGGTATCCTCTGGTCGGCGAAGCTGTAATGCCCAGCTATTCAAGCTATTTGTCAGTGGTTGTAGGCAAGCTGTGAGGCCCAGCGATTTAAGCTGTGTATCAGCAGGAATCCACACTCGGGTTGAGTGTGGGGTGGATGTAGGTCTGGAATACCGAACCACCTAAAAATCTCTTGTCTGTCGTGGTTTGATTGCTCATCTAATTGTCGCTGGATGAATGGATAGGTGCGTTTCAAGTGAGTATTCTGTCTGAATGCTTTAAGCCACACGCTGTTCTGATTTGATTCTGTCTACGGCTTAGACTTGCTCAGGTGCCTGCATTGTTGCAATTCAACTGGTTGATCAAGTGTTTCTTGGAATCTCTTCTTAAAGAGCCCAATTGATCTTTATTCCGCAACTGTGTCTAGTTACAAGCTTTAATTAGGCAATTTTTGAAGGGGAGATTCATTCACCCCCCCTCTGAATCCATAGCACCAGCTACAACAATTGGTATCAGAGCGGGTTGTTGTGCATTGGATCCAACGATCCACAGCAGATCCTGAATCTTTTATGGTGCATTTCAGAGTGGGTTTCTTGTGCTTGGTGTTTTGATTCACTGATTTAGTGCCTTGCTTTGCTCATCTGATTACGGTGCATTTATCATCTCTCGATGGCTCATCCCCCAATATTCAGAGGTAATGGCTTTGATCCTTGGCTAAAAAACTTCCATCGGTATGTAAAATCAACCGATCCTGACCTTTGGAAGGTGATAACTCACGGTCCACATAAATTATCAAGGGATAAATATAAATGGACTGATAAGGATAGATTAAAAGACTATCAACTCTAGAGCATTAGATTTAATGAAAGCATCACTTGACAGAGCTCTAATTTCATGTGTTTCTTCTTGCAGGTCTACCAAGGAGATTTTGGAGAAACTAAACCTTACTAGGAATCACAACACATGTCTGATAGTTGACGATGATGGACAGCAAGAAGAAAATGAAGAAGAAGATGAAGATGAGGCACCTTCTGAATTTGATAATTATAATGTGGATGATTGGATTGAAGCATATCATGATTTGCTTGGTTCTTGCGAACAGTTGAAAAAATGAAATAAATCTCTGAAACAGAAGTTGAATGATCATGTGAATGCTAATTCTGGAGGTGAGGACATGGAACTCCTGAAGATAGAAAATGACATATTTAGAAGACAATTAAAATAATTCCGATTTAGATCATTTGAAATCTGAAAAAGAAACACTTATGAAACAAATTGGTTTACACAAAAAGGAAGATCAGGAGCTTGTTTGTGAAATTTCTGAACTAAAGGAAATACTTAGCTTGATTGATGATGATCAGGGTCATAACAATAATGTAGTTCAGAATGAAAAACTGATGAGAGATTTAGAGTGTGTCAGTTCTAAATTGGAAGACGTGAAATCTGAAAATGAAAAACTCAAAAAATAGTCCAAAGAATTTGAACACAAATCAATGAATCTTGAAAAAGAAAATAGACTAATTTCTGAGAAGCTGGAGGTTGATAGAGTAATAAATCTAGAGGTTCAGAAAAATCTCAACAAACTTCAATCTGAGAAACAACAAGAAATGTTTTATGAATGTCAGTTTTCCTTAGATGATTGGATGCTTGATGATGAACTCCTAGAGAAAAACAATAAATTAAAAGAGGAAATCAACAAGCTGAAACATCTAAACACCACACTATCAGATAGGTTATTGACAATTGAAAAAGGTAAGTGCGTCAGAATGGATAATTCTGATAGGTTGGTGGATGCAGAACAAGAAATTGAGAGCCTAAAAACCATCAACCAAATGTTGAGTGGAAATGTCACTTGCTGTGAAGAGAAGATAGCTGGATATGAGCTTACAATCACATCCCTTCAACAAGAAGTTGATGATCTTAACAAGTCCCTATCTGAAGCTGACAATGAAATAAAATTAAAACAGGAAGTTGAAAAACTCAAAAGTCTGAATGATGCCTTGCATCAACAAGTCATTTCTTGTGAAACAAATCTGTCCAGATATGAAGCTAATATTGTTGTCTTAAATTCTGAGATTCAAGATTTGAAAAATTCTCTATCAAAATTTGTCAAAGGTAAGGAAAATCTGAATAAGCTTCTTGGAAATAATGTTAATTTTCAGAGAGAGGGACTGGGTTACAGTCTGACAAACAAAAGGATTAATGGGAATAAAATGTCTACTGTGTTTGTAAAAGCTTCTAATCAAAACAAAACCTCTGCTCCTTCTATTTTTCAAATTACTGCACAAAAATCCACTATCAGTTCTAAAACTGTAGAACAAACTCAAAAATTGAAAAAGAATGAAAATCTATAGAAAAAGGACAAAGACACTCTTGTTGGTACGAAGAATGTTGCACACAAGTCACATGATCTCTCACACACTCATACTAAAAAGGGGTCATGTTATTATTGTGGGCAGGTAGGTCACGTAATGGAAGATTGCAGATTGTTGTTAAAGGATGAGCATGCAAGTGAAACATTACATTCTAGAAATTCTTTTGGTAGAAACCATGCTACTAGGAAGCCTGATGCTTCATGTTACTATTGTAGTAAGCATGGTCATCTCATGAATTCATGCTTTATCATGAAAGAAGACAATAAACTGCATGCCAGGTCTTTCATGCATTTTCATGGCCCATACGGAACTAAACCCAAGTCTAGTTAGCACACTGTGTGCTTTAACTGCAACAAGCCTAGGCACAAGGCTGTTGAGTGCTGGTCAGGAAATTACTGGAATGATTCTGAATCAAACAGCAAGCATCTCAGGTGCTTTGAATGTGATAAGTACGGGCATACAGTCAGGAATTATTGGTATGTTCAGGGAAGCCTTGTAAATGCAAAGTTTTCAAAATTTCCTGCAAGGCTATCAATGAATAATTAATGCTTCAATTGTGGTAAACTAAGGCATAAATCTACTGATTGCTGGTTGTCAGATAATAAGAAACAAACTGTTCATGCATACAACAGAAAATCTTATGATCATGTTTATAGACCTCATACTGCTGTTAATATGCATCATAAGAACCAAAAACCAGTCATTTCATGTAGATACTGTGGTAGATATGGACATTCTATGGACAATTGTTACCTGATGGATCATGATGATAATGTTGCTAAAAGACTGTTCAGAACACCTGTCAGGGTTAACGTAGGACCCAAGGCTGCTTGGGTCCCTATAGGATCAAAATGATCAATATGTTACAGGTGTGCCTTGGAATGAACAAAGAGGGGTAAATTAACCAAGGCACCCAAGTTGATAAAACCCCATTCAAGCACTCTTCAGGTAATACTTGCACTCTTCACATGTGGTTAATTGAATTCCTTAGTAATCTATTTTTAACTGCATATCATGTTTCATGCATACATGCTCCTTTATTTGTTTTGACACTTGCATTGAGCTTCATGGGCTTACTTGTTTGTACTTTGAGCTGTGTGTGTATATATGTGAATTACATATACATGCATTTGACATATAGTCACTGAAAATCTGATAGGACTACATATGCCCCCGATGCATCCATAAGCATAGTTCATGACTTCCCATACATAAAGTCCCATGCACCATCTTCATGACAAGTATGCTAATTCAATGCATTTAGTTAAGGGGAGTCAATCCATTGCATACATGTTGCCAAATGCATACACTTATGTCATAATTCATTGCACATCACTCATATTGAAAATAACAAGATTGTGTTCTGCTGGCTGTTCATCTAGCTGTTTTACTATCTCATTCAGTCAACCATTGCTCCCATCTTCAGCTTGAGCTCACCCATTTCACGAGTCTGAATTTACTATGTTCTGCTTATGCATCTTCTGAGGGGGAGCTGATCGTTCTTGAATAAATCTGCCTGATGATCTTCTGGGTATTTCTGACTCACCTTGACACATCCTTTGCTGCACTTCTTGATAGTTTTCTTTTGGAAGTGTCGACACCATGAGCTGTCACTTTTGATTGTTCTGAAGTGTGGATCTTGTGAGCAGATGTCGACACAATGAGTCGACACATTCTAGGATGATCTTCTGATCATGTTTCTGCACTTGCTCTCTTGATTGGAATACTTGTCATATTCTTAAACTTGTTTTTCGAAACACTGCATATCTCCTAGACCTTGGAGATCTTGAAACATGCCTGACCTCCAGTTATCTTGCTTGGTGTGCATATCTGAAAACATTGAGCTTCAAAATCACTTATTCTTGCTGGATCTCTTCTATCAGTCATTCATGAAGATTTCAATGGGCATGTCTCGATCATAAGTCTGAAAACACTTGAACTAGGAATCTTCTATTATACGATTTTATGAATGTCTGAAATAACTCAGCTGGTTTAAGTTTAATGTATTCATTGAGTTTGACTTTAAATCTCTTAAAAGTATCTGATTCAACTTTAATAAACTTTAACCAACTAATTCATGTTGAATCTTGTAAAATCTTCTGAAATCTGAAAATGTTAAAATCATGGCTTTATTCGGTTAAATTATATGAAATCAATATTATTTTTAAGTATATGATGATTCTGAAACGTTCCTAAGGGTAAATTCTGTCAGAGCAATGATTTTGGTCACTAAGAAACCATGTCCATTGACCAAGAAGTCTAGAGGGCTGTGTCATGAAGTGCCATAATTAACTCTGCTAAATAAAATTCATTGAATATCCAGGCAGAGCAATGGCTTGAACATTGAGAAATATACTTCACTTATCAATGAAATAAGGTAAAGTATGTCATGAGGTGTCAATACTATCTCTGAAGCATGACAATTAGTCACACTAAGTGCTCAGGGATACTGGCGTCCAAACAACGTGTATCCTCTAGCCACAAGGTGTGTACTGAACTTAATTGCACCTGATAAACTTGTTATGAAATCTTGTAATGTGCATAAAGAAAAATCTGAAATTATTTGAAGAAGTATGACTGATCCTCAGGAACCAAATTTGAATTCTTTCATGATGTTTAACCTCAATACTAATGATTGTAATTTCTGAAGAAGTCATTGAAATTGATTGAGTAAGATGAAGGGAGGTTAATCAAGATATAAATATGAGGGCTTGGTTCACTTTTATTAAACATTGATGTTCAGATATGAGTACATAATTTTATTGTCAAACTATGTATACATCATATTTAAACCATGATGTTCAAATAAAAATTCATAAGCCCCTATAATGGAAGAGTCTGAACCATCCGTTTATTCAGATTTATGAAATAAGTATCTTATTGAAAATCTTCTATTTCCTTGAAAGATCCTATAGTCTGCATGCTGCCATGTCATCCTTCCTGAATGTCTTCTTGTCATATCTCTCACCTTACACTCTTGAAAGCCTTGCTTCATTCAGATCAGGGAGCATTGGATTGTTTTTAAAGAAGATGTTAGGTCTTGTCTAGATTGCACTTATTACTTTTTAAAGGGGGAGGTTTGTTTGTGATCTTGTCAAAGGAGGAGGATAGATTGATTGGCTCTTGTCTCGTCTGCATCATGTAAGCATCAGTTTCTCCATGAATTGCATTCATTATTCATAAGGAGAGAATACATCTGCAACATAGACTTGATTGGTGCTTCATTTAACTGCCTCTGTGATTTCTATGCCTAAATGATCTAGTCAAAGGGGGAGTGTTTAATTCAATCATGTCATGTATGTTTGTCTTTCTCATCTCAAACTATTTTCTTTTTGATGAAGTCAAAGGGGGAGAATAGTTTGACATGAGTTAGTGTGACTCATAGTGTTGCCATCATCAAAAAGGGGGAGATTGTTGTGCCCCTGTGATTTTGATGATAGCAAACACTATGAGTCACCATATGTTTATGTTTGCATGAATGATTGATTGAGTATCTTATTTCCATGCATGCATGAAGAGACATATGGGTTCTGGTATATAGAGTGCATTGTTAGTTCTTCTGCACATTGCATCGGTGCAATATCTGCCATATGCATACACTGCATCGGTGCATTCATCAATTGCTTCAAAACAAAGTCAGTGTGTGTCTCGCATCGAGCACACATAAGTCAGTGCATTGAGCATCTCTTGCATATCACTGATCAATGCGTGTTTGCATGTGTTAGCCACAGTCAGTGCACTCGTTTGTTTCATGCATACACTAAGTCTGCACACGGTTGGTTTGATGACTGAGCAAGTCTATACATCCATTAGCTGATGACTGAGCAAGTCTATACATCCGTTAGCTCAGCTCGTGGCTTAGTCAGTGCATCCGTGTTCATTGTGCATGTGTGCATCTTTCTCATCAAAGTTTGTACATTCTTTGGTGGCTAGTCTATATAGCCTCCGTTGTTTCACTCGACCAAGTCAGTACAGCCAGTGTTCTTCATGCATATGCAAAGTCAGTGCATCATGTTGCCTTATGCATACACAAGTACACAAAGTCTGTACAACCTGTGTTGATACTAGCAATTAAGTTCGTGCATCAATTCATAAGTTTGTACAACCGTTGCTGGTACGAGTGTTTAAGTTCATGCATCATCACACCAGCAAGTCTGTACATCGTTGTCGCATGCACACTAAGTCCATACACTCCTTGATGGCATGCCTGAGCATTCATCTTCAATGTGCATACTTTACTATATGCATACTGCATAGAATTGTCTCGCACATACACTAAGTCTGCACACGACTGCCTTGATGTCTTAGCAAGTCTATACATGATGCATTCAGGCTTAAGCGTTAGGCACAGAAAGTCTGTACATCGTTTGTACATTGCACGCAAAGTCTGTACACTCGTTGATGGCATGTCTGTACATTCACTTTCAATGTGCATACTTCTCCATATGCAAAATACATTACATGCATTCAAAGTCTGTACACTCGTGGATGACATGTCCGTGCATTCATTCTCGTTGTACATACTTTCTTATATGCACACTGCATTTTGTGCATCAAGTCTGTGCATGCTCAGTTCAAATATCAAACTTACTCGATGCATCCTTTCTTTCCTTTCAGATTAACTCACACTGATAACAAGCATGATCTGACAGGACTACTGCTCGAGGTGCTTAAGAAGGGCACGTGATCCAAGAATGGAGGAAGTGCCAGGATCGTGACACGTGTAGTGCAGCAGGCTGAAATGATGCCACGTTTTCAAGGCGCTAGGGCGGGAATTCGTGGAGGAAACACGCCCACCTATCTGCTCCTGCTATAAAAAGAAGACTTCCCCATCTGAAGAAGATGCTCGTGAAGAGAGGATCAAAAGTTACATTAGAAGAGTAGAAGCAGACAGAGTCTGCACGATCCAGATAGAAGAGAAAGAGAGAAGAAGAGAAAAAGAGTTCATGAAAAAGAAAGAGAGGGTAGCAGAGAAGAAAAGAGATGAAGAAGAAGAAAGAAAGAGAGATCAAGAGTTAGAAGATAAAAAAAGAAGCTTCATCTGAAGATTTGCCTCTACTGGACCATGGATCAAATCCAGGCCAGTTAGCTCTTTGAGAGCCACGTTGTGTTCTATCTTTTACAGCTTTCAGTCGATGTGTTTCATCATCCTTTGTTTTTCTTTTTACCTTTGCTTCAAGCTGTTTGTCAGTGGGCGAGGTGGATACCTCGGACAGTAAGCTGTGAAGCTCAGCGGTTTGCAGAGGAGGATTCCTCTGGATGGGGTAAGCTGTAATCCCCAGCAGTTGCAAAGGTGTGGTATCCTCTGGTCGGCGAAGCTGTAATGCCCAGCTATTCAAGCTATTTGTCAGTGGTTGTAGGCAAGCTGTGAGGCCCAGCGATTTAAGCTGTGTATCAGCAGGAATCCACACTCGGGTTGAGTGTGGGGTGGATGTAGGTCTGGAATACCGAACCACCTAAAAATCTCTTGTCTGTCGTGGTTTGATTGCTCATCTAATTGTCGCTGGATGAATGGATAGGTGCGTTTCAAGTGAGTATTCTGTCTGAATGCTTTAAGCCACACGCTGTTCTGATTTGATTCTGTCTACGGCTTAGACTTGCTCAGGTGCCTGCATTGTTGCAATTCAACTGGTTGATCAAGTGTTTCTTGGAATCTCTTCTTAAAGAGCCCAATTGATCTTTATTCCGCAACTGTGTCTAGTTACAAGCTTTAATTAGGCAATTTTTGAAGGGGAGATTCATTCACCCCCCTCTGAATCCATAGCACTAGCTACAACACTTTGGGGAACAACTCTCTACCTTTGGGGAAAATATTGCAACCATGGGCACCATGCTAGAATTTTTACCACAGCATTCAAACTCCTTCTCCATAGTTTTGGATTCCTTAGCCACTCAGATGCACACTCTCTCCACCAACATGACCACCCTCACCCAAATCCATGAAGATTCACGTGAGACTTTTCATGCTATGAACCGAGTTCTCCTGAACATGCAGCACCGTGACTATGATAGGGATCAACAACTGACCCATATCCAACATCGCCTTCAGCATCATGAACACATATTTGTACATATTCGGCAGCACCTTGGCTATGTGCCTCTTCCTTCACCAGATGCCCAACCTCCTGTAGATGACCAATGAGGACGTCTCTTAGTTTCTTACCTCCAGTCTGTGTCCTTTCGTCTTGTGTCTTTTGGGTCCCCCTTCGTCTATCCTATCCCCTTTTGATGATGCCAAAGGAGGAGAAGTAGTAGGGCAGGTTATATATTTATATATGTTCGTATGTTCGTATGTTTGTATGCATGATCATGTGAGGATCTTTTGTGTCAGTTCTGCATTTGTTGTTTTGTCACATGTGTAGAGTCGTGCATTCATTCTCGCATCAATGTACCTTGTAATGAAATGATGAAATGAATTCAACTAGTGTTTGATCTCAAATGGTTGGCTCTTGTGTCTCATTTCTTTTCTATCTCGACAAATAAAAGTTGAATGGTTGCGTATTTTGCTTGGCTTGATGCACAATGAAGAATGTCATGGTTTGATGCATTACACATACGCAATTTTATTTATCAAGGCATGCCATTACTATTCTAATCCAATATTTTATCATCATCAAAAAGGGGGAGATTGTTGAGTCTCTCCGAGTGATTTTGATGATAACAAAACCTTGAACTCTATTTTTCATCTCCTAACATGTCAAGTAATCATGAGTAAGTTTTGTACGTGTTTAAGGCCACCTTGTGTAATGCGAATAGCTTAAATGTGAGATTTAATATGAAGCTCAACTGGACATCTCCAAATGAATAATCAAAGCACATGTTCAATCTTAACCCATCTTAACGATGCCCAGAAGGATTTCAAACTAGCTCATTTAATATGGACTCTTTTGTAAAGCACAAGTCCTCAATGTTTAGATAAGATTCAAGCACTAAACGATGCTGGTTTACAGGTTTTTCAGATTTCGGTCGACCTGGCCAGCTTGGGCGGTCGACCTAAACTCCCAGAGATGAAAACTCTAGAAAATTATAGGTTTTGGTCGTCCTCCCACCGTAGACCGGTCGACCGGTTTTCCTAGTGCTGAAAAGATCATTTCCTGTAAAATTCCGGTCGACTGCCCCCTCCTGTCGGTCGACCGCCAGCTTCGAGGCAGCAATTGTTGACTTGTGTTCTTCAACGTGGGAAGCTCCTTTATTTGGGTTTGTTTAATCCCAAAGTCACCAAACTTGCCATGATTTGTGGATCTAGTTCCTGGCTTGTCCCTTGACCATCCAAGATCTATAAATACATCATATTGGGGTCAAAAACCCTAATTACATGATGGAGATCAAAGAGGCTATCAAGGGGAGAAAGAGTGCTACCACTGTAGCTCCGTGAATAGTGTTTCGAGGAAGAACTTCTTCATCCATCTCTAAGTTTTCAAGATCATTTTGCAAGCCATTCAAGTGAAGATCAAGCTATGGAGGAAGCTTCATCCAAGATCATCTTCATCCATTAAGGGGGAGCTTAAAGTGTGTGATCTTGAAAACTTCCTTATTTTTGTGTGTGTGTGTCTCTCTCTCTCTCTCTCTCTCTCTCTCTCTCTCTCTCTCTGTGTGTGTGTGTGTGTGTGTGTGTGTGTGTGTGTGTGTGTGTGTGTGTGTGTGTGTGTGTGTGTGTGTGTGTGTGTGTGTGTGTGTGTGTGTGTGTGTGTGTGTGTGTGTGTCTGTGTCTGTGTGTGTGTGTGTATGTGTGTGTGTGTTTCTTCTAGTTCTCACATATCTTTGTGATTCGATGCTTGTGCACCTTCGTGGGAGTTCCAACTTGTCACGTGTGTGTGTGGGTGTTTTTTGATCTTGTAATCCGTTACAAGATAGTGTGGAATCCTCACAGATCATGAGGGATGGACGTAGGTTGCCGTTCTTGCATCTGAACCACCTACAAATCACTATCCATTGTGTGATTTGTTCCTTTTCTTCTATCCCCATTCTATGCAGCACACACGTAGATTAATTTGGTTGTATTGTTTATGTTAGATCTAGCATAATTTATCATTCTCATATTAGATCTCGGGTATATTAAAAGGTGGGTTCGGATCGGCAAGGCAAACCTTGTCAGGAAGATAACATCTTGCATGAGTTGAATCTTCGGATTTTTACCTCCGTCACCGTACCTAAGATCGGTTGAGTGTGATAGATTTTATTAGATCTAAGTGTTTACATATAGATCTAATTTTTCATTACAGCTATTCTTCACACTTGTTTCATTTGTCCAAGAATTTTCTAAAAGTTTTTAAACACCCAATTCACCCCCCACTTGGGTGTCATTGATCGCGGGACTTCACTTTAGTCTTGCTGGGCCCAAATTAGTTACGATAGTCACTGGACCGTTTTATCTGCTAAACAGCCCTCCGAGGACCGTTTATGTGGTGGGGCGGCCCAGTGGGGACCGTTTCCTTTTGGTTTTGGCCCAAGAGCCTTCCTGCTCTAAATGGCCCACTCGGGACCGTTCTTGTCATCTTGCGGCCCATACTGGACCGTTTTCATCCTTAACGTTGCGCTTCGTCCCTATGGCCAGTTTTGACCCTTGCGGTCTAGTATAGACCGTTTTATTCATCTTGGCGGCCTGCTCATGACCGCAACTTGTCCTGAGCTTGTTTTCATGTGTGTGTCTGGTGTGCTTTATTCCCCTTAATCTCATGGCTTCATTTTAATTATTGAAATGTCACTTGGTCCTAGATGATAAGTTACATAGCTTGACCTTGGAATTCCTGGCCGAATTTAATCAATGTCTAAGATGGTCACTTGGGATCTTGGATCCACCAAATCAATGCCAACGCATCATAAGGGCTTGGTCTGGTCTTGGGAGGAGCGCCCGAAAAGTACTAGTGCCCCGGGGAGTTGTAATGACATGGTGAGGCATTGCACCGAGTGCATGACTAGCATGTTGTCTATGACATTCATTTTCCTTACACTCTTCTACAAGTTATTAAATTCCTATATGGAATTTATCTCTGAATGACTTGCTTGTTTGCGTGCTTGATCGGCCATTTTCCTGGAAATAATGTATCTCTGTTCAACTCATTCTATTATTTTCATTCCATCATTTCATATGTTAGTATTGTTCTATCATCCATTTATTCGCATGACATTTAATTAAATTGGTTAATTACTTAAACTTTGCCTGCTATTACCTACTGAGTGTTTGCTCACCCAGTTTTTCCCCATTTCAGGTAGCACCGATGATGAAACGCAAACGGACGGGGATGGGCAAGAGTGAAGACCTGGAGTGGACCCGTTAGATGTGAATTTGACAGTTGTCTTAGTAGAGTTGTGGAGTGGTCATGTAGTGATTTTGATGAGTCATTGTTTAGTGATGTCTTTAAGAGTTGTCGTTTAGAGTTGTAATCTTTTTCCTTTATTTCCTTTTCTTTGAGTCGTGATGTAAATGTTATGAGATTGTTGGAAACATTTTATTCTCTTATTTATATGTAAATTGGTATCTTTGCAGTAATTCTTTCTCTTTGCAATTATGTTCTTTTAATTTCATTATCGCTCTATTTATCACGAATGTATATAACTGCTGCGTTCCGATATTCCACGTTGGGGCGTGACAGTTTTGTGGTATCAGAGCCTAGGTTTTCTAAGTTCCTAGGTTCCTAAGTGGTGTCATAGAACCCGTGACTTTGTTAAAGTCTAATGATCCAACCCAGTGAGACTGGGTAGAGACTTGGGGTTGAGTCAATTAATAAACTCTAAAAGATTTTTGCTAGGCTGTTCTAATTAATTTTCCTGCGTGTAGGAGTCTGTTCCGATGGCAGCCAAACGTGCCCAATGGAGGGATATGCAGGGTACAGTGCAAGGTTTGACTAAAGCCCTCTAGTAGGTAGCACAAGGCGGCGCACATCATGGAGCCGATGATCTCCACCAAAATTTTTGTGGATTGAATCCCCCACGATTTGGTGGATCGGTGGATCCCGATGAAGCCGAGCATTGGCTGAAGGAAATAGAGCGAATCTTTAGAGTTATGCAGTGCGGTGACCAAGACCGAGTTCTCTTGGCAACATTTCAGCTGGAACGCGATGCACGTGCTTGGTGGGAAGCAGTAGAAGCTACGCTCAGAAATAGGCGTGCAACATGGGATGAGTTTAAGGAGCATTTTAATAGCAAGTATTTCTTAGATCGTGTGCCGGAAAAGAAGGCGACAGAGTTTGCTACTTTGAAGCAGAGAAATTTATCAATTGCTGAGTTCAAGGCGCAGTTCGCCAGGTTATCCCTCTATGCGATGCATTTGGTATCTACAGAAAAGATGAAAGTGATGGGGACATTAGAACAAGAGAATTAATATTTTATTTTGTATTTGTGTCCTTTCATTTATTTTTATATCCTTGGGAAAGTATATGTGCAATTGTAAGGCTTTATAAGCCAATGTGTCATTCCCTTGGATTGTTTGGGTTTTTATGCAAATGTCAGTAGGTCCAGTAAGGGGGCCCTCACTCCATCCCCATTGGTCCACATAAGCCATATGGGTCCATGTGGGGCTGGTCAAAGTCCTAAATGGCATCTAGAAGGTCAAATGGACACATGGGAGACAAGTGGTTAAAAAATTCAAAGATGCCACCTACCTTACATACCTAGTCAAGGGGGCGCCCCAAATTTTTGGTCCACTTTTAATTTTTCAAAAAAAATCTATTAGAACTAATTAGTTCTATACCTTGTATACCCCTCCCAAACCCAGATCTGAGGGCATAAGTGGTCATTTTCCTTTTATTATATAAGGCATGTATTTTCCATTTGTGTGAATTAATAAGAAGAAAAAACGTTGATTACCTTCGAGTAAATTTGCGCCCCCCCCTCTCTCTCCCTCTGGTTCCTTCCTCCTCCTTCAGCATTTCAGGATATAGACCCCTTCTACCTTAGCCCCTCTATCTCTGATTTCTATCTCTGCCGCCGCCGCCACCGTTCGTGCCGCCATCGAGCCACCGCGAGCATCCTTCTGAAGTGATGTCCAAGTTCCATTTTGCTGGACAGGGGTTCACTCCGAGAATTTTAGCTCCCAACTCCAACATCATCTAGAGTTGATATTTTCAGGGTACGTTCTAGATGTTATCACCACGTCCCAAAAATATTGAAAAAAATTGCAGCCCTAGTTTTATATTTTTCCATTTTCGTACTTCCTAATCCATCAGTTCTGTCTGCAGTCTGTCTAGTGTTACAGTCACTCTGAGTTTCCCCCTTTTGACCCACTTCTTGATCTTTGTTTGAATCCCAAAATTTATTGGAGGTGCTGCCCGCCACCCCCACCATCCACACATTTTCTTCTGAATTTAGAATTTCGTTCATATTTTCTAAAAATTCACTTCAGATCCCAAGTTTTGTTCTATCTCTACTGTCTAGATCCGACCACCACGTACTAGAAAATACTTTTTCCCAATCAAATCTCCACCAAACCTTTCAATAATTATATCCTCGTTTTCCTCTCTTCGGCCTCTACCACTTTATTGAAGAGCTCAAAAGCTGAATCTAAGGTATACATCACGGTCAATGCCAACTCGTAGGAAAAAGTACTTCAGCCCTGAGTTTTCTGATCCTGTGAACCAGCAGCTTGAATATTCGACAAAGGCCATCAACGGGAAATTTAAATTTCTTTCTCCAGCTATAGATCGAAGGATTTTATATCAGATTTCCAACGGTACCTCTTGTGTGTCGATCCGACACCGGGAGTGACCGCAGCAGTAGATTTTGTCGGGATGCACGGGTCTGAAATAGTAGTTCAGATCCGTGGGCAACAACTCCGACGAGTGAAGATCGGAGCCGCCCGGCCTCCGACCGGTGAACCAACGCGCCGCCTTCCCAGGGAGTGCCCCTCCGGGCGTCCCCACCACAGTGGTGCCACCCCAGTCCCACTCGGCCCCACTGACCAGCACGTGGTCCCCACGATCGTGCGTACGCATGCCGCCGAAGCTACACAAGAAGCTGCCCGTCAACCCGAACCTGCTACTCCCGAGTCCTGCAGTGTCACCCTTTACCTCCCTGCGTGGGGTGGGCATTCATATTCATTGCTGGAATTTAATTACTTACTGTTTCGGGAGTACGAGATCGGCCGGGGTCGTCTTCCCTACGCTAGACGCGTGGAGGTATCGTGTTCGCTCCATTACTCGGCATTTGCTTTATTCGTATATGCTTGTTTATGCCGCTGCTAGAGAGCATGTGTTAGGGCCATTAGCTCGATATATTTATTTCACCGCTACTGCGAGAGAGAGCGAGACCGTCCCGTGACCCGATCCGGGCACAAATTTATGAGTTGACCACCCTAGCTCCCTGCCGGTTTCTCAACCGCGCACGTCCGACGCTTCCCTCATTAGGGACGATCGTGAGCTTGCTTAGAGTCCAACGATCGCATATCCATTTGGAGTCGAGTCCTTGCTCCGTTCTACATCAGTTTGGTATCAGAGACAGGTTGAGTCTAGGGTAGTCGTCGCATAAGTCTTTGCATGGTTGCATGGTCTAAGTCGAGTTTAGGGTCATCATTGTTTTAAAACAAAAAAAAAGTGTTTTGGGTCGCATTTCATCCCAATAACCTGGTATATTAAAAGGTGTCGCCCGAACGTTAGGTTATGCCTATCGGGAAGGCTTCACACTCGCGTCGAGGAGATCTTCGGATCGACCCTCCTCCACGTACCGGATATTGGCTAGGCCTAGGTGCATCATCTTTGCCTTAGCCCGTGTCTCCTAGTCCTCGTGTCCATTGCATGCCCACTTGGTGAGGTACCCAATACCATCATCCTACACCTATGGCCAACCCGCGAGATACCATCTCGGGAGACCTTCACGCCATGCACGAGGCGATCATGGCCCTCGTAGCCCGGATGGGACAATCCGAGGCCGCCTTTAAGAGCTTCTCGGACCGCATAGATGGCCGATTTAATGCCATGGAGGAACGGATGGAGTCATCCAATAGATCCATCTAAGGTCTGGTCGAACGGCTGGATAGGATGTCACACGGAGACCCTCCTAGAGTGGCCCAAGGCCCACCCTCACCTGCTCAGGCGGCTTCCCAAGGCCAAGCCATTCCCATAGCCCAGACCCAGCCTGCCCTTTTGGTCCAGGACCCGCCCGCACATGCTCCTCAGCCACCACAAGCTCCTCCACCCATCCCTCCTTGGGTCCCCGAACTACCGCGCCGTGACCTTGGTCTCGAGGACTATGGGTCCGACAATGCCTACGAGGGGTATGGTCAACGCCGTCGTGGCCTTCAGCCATAGAGAGATGAGGAGGACGATAGGGTCCTTAAGACCGTGCGAGCAGACCCTCCCATTTTTTACGGGTCTTTGGATCCGAAAGTCTATTTAGATTGGGAGTTCGGCATGGACCGATACTTCGATTGGTATGATATGTCGGAGCGTCGAAGGATCTGATTTGCTACCATGAAGCTCATGGGACAGGCACAAACCTATTGGAAGAATGTAGAGAGCCTGTTATTTCAGCGGCTAGAGCCCCCGATTGATACATGGGGTGAAATGAAGATTAAGCTTTGGCAAAAGTGCCTTCCTCCCATGTACCATCAGCCACTCATCGATAGGTGGCAGAGTCTTAGCCAGGGAGACCGGTCCGTCTTCGAATACATCGCTGAATTTGATGAGTACTTTCTACGATGTGGTGTCACGGAGGAGAGCACCATACCTGTTTCCCACTTTCGACGTGGTTTGCGGCCACACTATCAGTATGAGCTTTTCCGCCGCAATGCCAAAATGTTGGAAGAGGCATATCAGGTTGCTCTCAAGTTGGAGCAATTTGAGGGAGAGTTTGAGCCTAGCCATCGGTCGGGCCCCACCTCTCTTCGTAGTACCGAGCCCCGTCACTCTTTAGACCCATCTCAGCGGGTCCCCATGGCTTGATCTCAAGAGCCCACCCGTCAGGAGCATTTCGCTCCACGGCCTTGCCCTCCCCCACCCCGGGATCTACCTCCATCCCAACCCCCGGCACCTATTGCCCTCCCTCAGGCACCGGCACCCCCACCCCTGTTGCCCACGGCACCTACACCTCCACCCCTGTTGCCTACACCCCCTACCCGTCGGGAGGATAAGGGTAAGGGCTCTCTTATCGGAGAGATCAGTAGGTCACGGGTGCTGTGTTTCCACTGTCATGGGTTTGGCCATATCGGCAACCAATGTCCCACTCGTGCCACACTAGCCCTAGGGGTTGGAGAATCTTTGCCTTCTGGGCTTGTGACTGTCCACTACGAGGCCGACCCGGAACTCGCTGATGAGTAGGAAGGACTGGAGGAGCCTACCGATGTTCAGGATGTAGTCACTTAGTGGGGTTGATGTTATTGCATTAAGTCTAGGGTCATGCATGAGTCAGTTTTATTTCTTTGTGTGGTTTGTTTTGTGTGGTCTGTTTTGAGTGGTTTGTTTGTGTGGTTTGTGGTTTGTTAGGAGTCTGCATGTGTCTTGTGCAAGCTCGTCGATGCCAGTCCCTTATGAGTGAGAGGCGAGTGGACTCGCTCAAGGAGTATAAGATCAGTTCTACATCTATGCCCCGGATCTAGTCACCTACAGGGACCCAGCGGTGATTCCTAGTGAGTCTTCGAGCCGCCTCCTCCCCTTTGAGAGTGACCCCACCCGGAGTGTCCACCGCTGGCCTCGTTCCCATAGCAGCATGTGCATATCGAGTATATACGGAATGAGCAGGTGATGATCACTTGGAGTGGAGCGTACCCGCGCTACTTGGCACGGTGACGAATCCGCCGGAGCGACTCGAGCAGCCGTACCCCTTACTCGACGGGGTCGAGTTCTTCCCACCCGGGGAGAATTGATGGGGACATCAGAGTAAGAGAATTAATATTTTATTTTACATTTGTGTCCTTTCGTTTATTTTTATATCCTTGGGAAAGTATATGTGCAATTGTAAGGCTTTATAAGCCAATGTGTCATTCCCTTGGATTGTTTGGGTTTTTATGCAAATGTCAGTAGGTCCAGCAAGGGGGCCCTCACTCCTTCCCCATTGGTCCACATAAGCCTGATGGGTTCAAGTGGGGCTGGTCAAAGTCCTAGATGGCATCTAGAAGATCCATTGGACACATGGGAGACAAGTGGTTAAAAAATTCAAAGATGCCACCTACCTTACCTACCTAGTCAAGGGGGCGCCCCCCATTTTTGGTCCACTTTTAATTTTTCAAAAAAATTCTATTAGAACTAATTAGTTATATACCTTGTATACCCCTCCCAAACCCATATCTGAGGGCATAAGTGGTCATTTTTCTTTTATTATATAAGTCATGTATTTTCCATTTGTGTGAAGTAATGAGAAGAAAAAAAGTTGATTGCCTTGGAGCAAATTTGCACCCCCTCTCTCTCCCTCTTGTTCCTTCCTCCTCCTTCAGTATTTTAGGGTATAGACCCCTTCTATCTTAGCCCCTCTATCTCTGATTTCTATCTCTGCCGCCGCCGCCGCCGTTCGTGCCGCCATCGAGCCACCGCGAGCATCCTTCTGAAGTGCTGTCCAAGTTTTGTTTTGCTGGATAAGGGTTCACTCCGGGAATTTTAGCTCCCAACTCCGACATCATCTGGAGTTACGATGTTCTGGGTAAGTTCTAGATGTTATCACCACATCCCATAAAAATTGAAAAAAATTGCATCCTCTGTTCTATATTTTAACATTTTCGTGCTTCCCAATCCATCAGTTATGTCTGCAGTCTATCCAATGTTACAGCCACTCTGAGTTTCCCCATTTCGACCCACTTATTGATCGTTGTTTGAATCTCCAAATTTATTGGAGGTTCTGTCCACCACTCCCACCATCCACCAATTTTCTTGTGAATTTATAATTTTTTTATATTTTCTAAAAATTCACTTCAGATCCCAGGTTCTGTTCTGTCTCTGCTGTCCAGATCCGACCACCTGGTACTAGAAAATACTTTTCCCAAGTCAAATCTCCACCAAACCTTTCATAAACTATATCTCTGTTTTTCTATCTTTGGCCTCTACCTCTTTCATGAAGAGCTCAAAAGATGAATCGAAGGTATACATCACGGTCAACGCCAAATCTTAGGAAAAAGCACTTCTACCCTGAGTTTTCTGATGCTGTGAACCAGCAGCTTGAATATTCGACAAAGACCATCAAAGGGAAATTAAAATTTCTTTCTCAGGCCATAGATCGAAGGCTTTTAAGTCAGCTTTCCAACGGTACCTCTTGTGCGTCGATCCGACATCGGGAGTGACTGCAGCAGCAGATTTTGTCGGGACGCGCGGGTTTGAAACAGCAGTTCAGATCCGTGGGCAGCAACTTCGACGAGTGAAGATCGGAGCCGCCCGGCCTCCGACCGGCGAACCAGTGTGCCGCCTTACCAGGGAGCGCCCCTCCAGGCGTCCCCACCACAGTGGTGCCACCTCGGTCCCACGCGGCTCCACTGACCAGCACGTGGGCCCCACGATCGTGTGTACGCGTGCCGCCGAAGCTACACAAGAAGCTGTCCGTCAACCCGAACCCGCTACTCCCAGGTCCCGCAGTGTCGCCCTTTACCTCCCTGCGTGGAGTGGGCATTCATATTCATTGATGTCATTTAATTACTTACTATTCCGGGAGTACGAGATCGGCCGGGGTCATCTTCCCCACGCCAGGCGCGTAGAGGTATCGTGTTCGCTCCATTACTCGGCATTTGCTTTATTCGTATATACTTGTTTATGCCGCTGCTAGAGAGCATGTGTTAGGGTCATTAGCTCGATATATTTATTTCACCGCTGCTGCGAGAGAGAGTGAGACCGTCCCGTGACCCGATCCGGGCATGAATTTGTGAGTTGACCACCCTAGCTCTCTGTCGGTTTCTCAACCGCGCACGTCCGACGCTTCCCTCGTTAGGGACGATAGCGATCTTGCTTAGAGTCCAAGGATCGCATATCCATTTGAAGTCGAGTCCATGGTCCGTTCCGCATTAGAAAGCCAAAAGGTTCTTGAATGGATTGAAGCTTCAGTACATCAACCAATTGGCGCCGATGGAAATTCATAATTATGCCGAGACTGTGAGGAAAGCTCAAGTCCTTGAGGATACCATGGAGATGACTGAGTGGATCCGAGGAAGGAACACAAAGAAGGAGCAGACCACTGGTTCCGGGAATTTCAAACCTAATAATGGCAAGAAGAGACCCACTAGCGGGTCTAGTTCATGGAAGGACAAGAAGGCGAGAAGTGATGACAAGAAGGCAGGATCGGCTGCACCATCCAAAGCTCATTGCGAGTATTGTGATCGTCCGGGTCACAAGATGGAATAATGTTGGAGCAAGCTAGGCGCCTGTTTGCGTTATGGGAGTAGGGACCACCGTATCCCTGAGTGTCCTCTCCTGTCTGATCAAGCTACACCGAGCAAGCCGTAGGGAGGCCAAAAGCGGCAGGGCAAGCTCCAAGCCCTACAGGAAATCGAGACAGAAGCCACCGAGGAAGGTGAATTGGTTGAAGGTACACTTTTTATTTTTGATAAGCCTTCATTTGTTCTCTTTGATACGGGAGCAACGCATTCTTTTATTTTCCAAAGTTTTGCTAAGCCCTTATCTGTGAACCTTGTATTGATGAACTCTCAACTGAAAATTTCAACCCCCATTCGTTGGGTTCAGCAATTAAGTACTATTATCCTTTTGTGAACCCCGGGGTGGGCTAAATAGCGCGCCGGATTAACATCCAAAGCCATCCCCTATATAAGGCTTTCGCCTTTTATTTTCTCTTCTTCATCCTTCATTTGCAAACGGACTTTCTCTCTCTTCCCTTTCTTCTCTCCTAGTGGTGCCGAGTGAGCTGAGGGCGAGAGCGGCGGCGGTTTTTCCTTCGGGGTGAGCGAGATGCTATCCCTTTGGGTTTCAAACTCATTCTTTGGGCCCCGGGAGGCTTCTAGCAGGGCTTGCCCTCGAAGCTATTTCCCCCGGGTGTTCCTTTTGGCCTCGGTATAATACCGATGGCTGCTTTTAGGGGCCATTCCCTTAGTGGACGCGTTCCCACTTTTCTTTGGCAATCTCCCGTTCTGGGGAGACTCTGCCAAAATTTTGTCAGAAATCTGCCTCTGATCAACTATTTTCTGACTTCATTTATTGTTTGATGCGCTTCTTTGCAGCTATCATGGCATCCGGTTCTTCTTCTCGTGCCGTGGTGACGTGGGAGAACGTCGATTCCCTTGATCGGGGGCACGGTCAAGTGGCTGTGGTTGTGGAATCCTCAGATTCGGAGACAGATACTGTGGATACCAGCCATCTCCTCATTCTTGGGGGCGACTCCTTTCATTATGACAGGGAAGGTGTCGCTAGGAGGGACTACCCCAAAGACAAACACCTGATGTCCCTTCTCCAACGCTTCAACCTCCAAGGGAAGAGGGACATGTTCCTTGTCCGAAAAGCCGAGCAGGCCCTGCTGGTGGAGAGGGACAGTCTGACAGAGTGTGTGGTGCGGGGAAGACCCATTATCTCCCCGGAGAGGTCAGGAAATGGAGTGTCGTGCTGGGACTGCAAGATCTGGCTCCAGAAGACGGGCTGCTGACTAGGGTCCCTAAATTTGTACCCGCTCGGTGGAATGACTCCGCGGGTAGAGTGGATCGGGAGAAGCCGATCTTTGGCTTGTTCCTTGCCCTGTTGAAGTGGGGGTACAGGGAAGAATCATTTTTACTGGACTGCCTGGCGATTCGCTTCAAGCACCAGATATCTGTGGGGTGGTTTGCTGAGCTGAGGGCCACCGACGCCCACGCATTCAGGCCCAGAGCAGTGGAGTTCACGGACTACGTGCTGCAACATTATGCTCCAATCCTGACCAAGGCCAGGATATACCACAGCGTGTATGCTTCAAGGTACCGCTACCCCATCTCCCGGGGTTTGTGCTGCGGCATGATCGAGGTGTTTTGCCCCGAGTACAACACTTTCTATACCTCGGAGGGAGAGACCTCTCAGGATCTATGGAGCCTTTCACAGCTCAGCGGCCTATCCATCGATGGAGAGCCGTATGAGGAGGTATGCTGGCTTGACTAGCTGAAGGATCAGACCGACGATGAGGGTCGGTATCTGGCGGGTTATGCTTATCGATATCTGATGAATGCGTACCGTACCCTCTTTCATTCGTCACACGACACGAGGGAAGCTCGGAAGCCGGGCGAGAAGCGGAGGGTGCGGATGGGCACCTAGCTTCAATATTTCTTCAATGGGGAGAATAAGTATGAAGACTTTCCCCCGATAGCGCCAGTGGCTCAGAAGCGGAAGAAGAGGGTGCGACGCCAGACCGCTTCATCATCTTCTTCGAGAGGAGGGCAGGGGGAGAACCCAAACCCTACCGGTGTTGACGCAATCACCCACTGTACTGCATATATGGTTACTGGCTTTGTTCTTTCGCTCTTCCGCAAGGTGATGAGAGCGTGATTAGGGCAGAGGCCATTTATCCGGCCTATCTCTTGGCTTGGGGTACCAAGCTATCTCTTTGTCCGGTGGCTTTATGCCTTATTTACAAGATGTTGGGAGACCTGCACAAGACGTGTCTCCCCAGAAGTCTTCAGACGGTCGGTCCGTTACACTTTTTCAATGCTTGGGTCTGTACCCTGTTCCCAGAGGTGGCTCCTCGGGCGTTACAGTCTGTTCTTCTTGTTCCGCGGATGATAGAATTTGCGAGTGCCGAGCCATCCTTATTGGCGGAGCAACTCTACGCCATTCGGGGCAAATTGGCCTGTATTCCCATAGATTCGCCTGGGGTTCTTCACTTTTGGAGCTTAGCTACCTACTCCAGCCCACTGGTGAACAGGACGAGGCAGTGTAAGCTTTTCGAGACTGAGGAGTATATTTATCCGCTTTCTGAGGCCAAATGCACAAGACCCATTCTTGAGTCGGAGTTGGTTGACTGGGCGCTGGCTATCAGGCCGAGTGTCCTTGTATTCCGCAAGAGTGGCATTCTGTGGTTGGAGCCGTACTATCCATTCCGCTTCAGCCGGAACTTCGGCTACGACCAGCACATTCCATATTCTTCTTCACAATTTGCGTTGCCTAACAGGCACAGGGCCGGGCAGGTTTCGAATGACGATGCCCGGATATGGTGGGACTTCTTCCACTGCCGGGAAGATGTTTCTTTCAGGGTGCCAACCCCCGCCCATTTTCCTCGCGTCACACCTGAATATATCAAGTGGTGGAACGCGCGGACGGGATTTTACAGGAGCTCCCGGCGAGAGTGCTGGGCCGTGGCAGAGCACTGGTTCCTGGATTCCCAGCTAGAGCCAGTCCTTGACATTGAGTCTTCTTATTTGAAGAAGTTGAAATCTTGGACCCATACGGAAGTGAAGGCCTATCTGGAGGCCCGCAAGGTCGTAAAAAGTCGCAAGACGAAGGTTGACCCGAAGCTGCCCCCGATTAACAAGGACAACTATGTGAAAACCCTTCGGGGTTTATGCCGGGTGAGTAGTGAGAGGGTGGTGCTTCAGCAACTCCCCCTGCTGGTAGAGGAGCCCATCTCGGATGTGGCCGACTAGTGTCCCGAGGTGGATAGGTTGTACCCCTATCGGACCTTCATTCGCAAGGAAGACAGGCGGGCCGCCTTATATGACAACACCTCGTGGCTATTCGCGCTTCTTCGCTCACATGGTCTTTCAGTGGGTGGTCCCAGCGAAGCCATTCTGGACCAACCTCTTCATGTCTCGTTCAAATATGCTGACAGATGGGGGCTGGACCACCTGAGCTTATATTATCTTCTGTCTTCTCGTGGTCACGAGGACCTGGCGCTGCTGGCCGAGCCGAGTGAAAAGATTGGAGATTTATGCTGGCTTATCCGCGAGGCAGCTTCAAGAGACAAAATGCCATCGCAATATTATTGGCCTCTCTTCCCCTTCTATACGGGGCCGGCAAGTATGTTCCATTTCTTCATTCAGGCCCTTCGGCCAGCTTTTTTCTTTCATTGTGGTGCATTATTCTCACCTGTGTGCATGTGCAGTCTGACCGACTTCGGAGGAGACCCGGCACTTTAGGGAGCTGATAATAAAGGCTCAGAAGCCGGCATATTTCGAAGTTCTCGAGTCGGCCCCGACCACGATGCCACTGCCTCCTAGCGATTCGAGAAAGTGGACTCGATCCCAGTTGAGAGAGGCCGTCGGGAAGGCGAAAGCAGTGGTGACCCGGGTGACACGGGCGCGCCGAAAGAAGGCCGCAGAAAGGGAATCAGCAACCGTTCTTCCTTCAGTTGTATCTTTTGAAGAGTTTGAGGCCTCTTGGACACAAAGGCCAGAAGCTGAAGGTATGCTCTTCTTTTCTTCATAGTTCATTAGTCCACTTTGACTGCCTCAGCTAGCTCATGCAGACGATTGCCGATATAGTTGCTGCGGTCGTCGGGCTGGAGGCGACAGTAGATGTCACGACTAAGGGGCAGAGGAAATCCTTGCTGCTCCAATAAAGAGAGATCTGCCTTCTCCAATGCCCAGATAGGAAATGGAAGGTAATTTATAGTTTAATTGTGATGCCCTCACGAATCTTCATGTCTTCAGCCGGCTTGACCATTTCTTGCCGTAAATTTCAGTTGACATACAACCGTCATTACTTCCGGGCTCTGAGAGTGCCGAAGAAGCGATTGTCCAGGGGCAGGGTGAACTTGCCCTTGAGGTCCCATCCACTGTTGCTCCTGATGTGAAGTGCGCGGGGGAAGCTCCTGCCACGGGTGATGCTCCTACTGGCGGGGCTCCTGCCCAGATGGTGGAGCTTCCCGAAAGAGCAGAGGGGTCTTCTTTTTCTGAACAGGTTGATTATGGTGGTGGCTCTAGTGATGAAGAGTTCCCACCTATTGACACAGAGACGAAGGATGCCGGGGCGTCCTCGGCCTATGAAAGCGATCATCCGACTTTCAGCCCACCCCGGTTATCGTGGAGTGGCCTTGGGCCGTCAGGCTTGCTCGTGAGCGGAGAGGCTAGCACCAGAGAAGTTGCCCTTAGAGATTTGAGCTTAGTACCGGCTGAGGTAAGGACCCATCTGTGGTCGGTGCCTGCTGCCCTCTCTTCCTCTTCCTTTTAGCTTTTAATGTACATATTTCTGGTGCAGACTGAGGTGGTGCTGCCAACCATGACGGTGCAGATACCCCTCTCGGCTCTAGGCACGGGCTATGCAACTCTCCCGTCCGTCCTGCGGCCTATCGAACTGCGATACCCCAAGGACTATGCAGCGGCAATGGCTCCAGCTGGACCCGGAGCACTTGTGAGGGTTGATAGTTCGGCAGCAGTTGCAGACTTTCAGCCATTAGAAGTCACACAACGGTCAGCTCCGGAGAAGGGTGGCCCCTACGAAATAGAAGCCGGAGAGATCGTCGAAGAACAGACGTCCTTGGCTCTTGATATTCCTGTCGCACTTCCATCCCAGGGGGCAGGCCAGGAAATTGTTGTCATTGAGAATCCAGCCACCGTATCGGCCAGCGCGGTTGTTCCCCAAAGCAGTGGGCTGCAGCTCATGCCATCGTCATCTTCTGGGATAGGCGACGATATCTGGGCCACTGTGGATAGCAGAGTGGAATTTGAACTACCCGAGACATCGCCGCTTGGTCTCCAGTCTTCAAGTGACCTCGTGTGGCAGTTCCTAGGGACCCTTCAGCAGACCATAACGGCCAGCAGAGATTTAACTTATGTTCAGCTGAGGGGTTTGATAGAGCATTTATCCCGCTCGTTGTTGGCCTTTGGTTGCCGCATGGATGACTGGACTCCATGGGTGATCCTGCTCCTGAAATATGTGAACAGGAGGGAATTCTTGGGCCGGGAGGCAGCCGACCAGCTGGCGACCGTAACACTGGAGCGGGCCGAATGCCGAACTGCTCTCATTTCTCTGAAAGGGACTGCGGCGAGGATGAGGGATGATGCCAATGCCTCTTTGCAGTGCCGAAGCTTTCTCACGGCCCGCATAGCGGAATTACATGCCAAACTCTCGAGGGCAGAGGCTGAACTTCAAGAGGTAGAACGCCTGGAAGTCCAGAGGGTGGAGGAGGCAGAAATGGCCGAAGGGCAATGATGGAGGCATCACCCACGACTCCCTTTGGCTCGGGTCCACTTCTTCACACTCGGGAGCTGGTTGAGTTTGGGCCTCACTCTATAAAGGCCCCTTATCCATTTTGTAGCTTTATTTTGAGTCATTTTGATGTATTTCCATTTTATTTGGGTCATTTCTCTTGGTCTAGCACTTATTTTTCTATGTTCTTGTATCATCATGCTGTCTAATGTGGCTATTGGGCCCCAATTCGTTGGGCTAGGCCCATTAGCACTCCCACCCCCCCTTGGTTATTTGTAGTTGTTTATTTTATCGGGGACTTATTGTAAAGAGTGGGTTGCCTATATATAGGACCCCACTCCCCTCATTTGAAGTTAATGAATGAATGAATCCTTTTGAGTTAAACTTGCCATTTGAGTTCAAATTGGAGTGATTCCTCTAGTTTTTTGGGTGAGAGACCCTAGGGGAGAGATTCCCCACCCATTCCCCTCTTAATCTCTCTATTTCACCCCTCTTTCTCTCTCCTCCAACCCCAATTCCGAATTTCCTTCTCTCTCCTCCCCTCCCAACCACCTCCACTAGCCACCCACCTCCTTTAATGCCCTCCACTTCCCCATGGCCTCCTTTACTCCACCTCCTAGTTCCTAGGTAGGAATCTCCACATTCCAACACCATTCTCCACCTTCCAACCAAATCTTCCCCATTCCAATACAAGCATCCCACTCTCCCACATAATCCCCCACCTTCCAAGGCCATTTCAAAATTTGAAATCCCTTCCCTCCACTTGCCTTGGCCGCCCCCTTCCTTTACCCTCCCCCAAGCCAAGTTCGCCCCCCTCCACTCCCCATTCCCTCTCTCACATCCTCACCCTCCTCCTCCACCTGCTAGCCCCTGCTCTCAGCCATTCTCCCCTCATTCTCTAACCCCTATAGCTCTCCACTCCACCCCACAAGAACCCCCATTCATCCTTAGGCCACCCCTTCACTTCCCCTTCCACCAAAGAAGCCACCCCTCCCTCTCATTTCTTCTTGCAGGTTGGAGCTGTGCAGACCAGCAAGTCAGTCCCTGTTGCAGCGTCGCCCACGGCTTCATCCTGGAGATCCTGAAGGCGTAGCCTACATTGCTGGAAAGGTCCCTCTGTCTTCTTCGCAGGCGAGGTGGAATCAACTCGTTCCGAGGTCGGGGCCAACCGTAGAAGCCGTTCTCCCACGACTGCGCAGAGAGGTCTTCATCCTGGACCAGAGCCTGAGAGTTCATTCTGCCACGACGAACCCCAGCGGATTCAGGCTGAAGTTCCTTCATCAAAGTTCTCCCTCTGCCAGTCCTCTTCTAAGATCAAGAAACAGAACCTCGTTTGGCTGCTGGAGGAAGGAGTTACGAATTTTCTCCCCAAGCTCTCCAGTTCTGTCTCCTGCTGCCTACTCCGACCAGTGCCCACTCTTCAGGGTACACCGACCGCCCTTGACCTCTGAATGCATCCCTGTCACCTCCTTATGAAAGCTACTCCAACCACGAAGACAATGCCGCTGGTTTCGTGCTGATCGGAGCTCGGGAGGGCGCACAGTGACCTCTGCAATTTGCTCTTCTAGTCCAGACTGAACCTGCGGCCAGATAGAGGAGTTTTCTTCCTATTGCTGGTGCGGCCACCTCCGACCCTCTGAGCATCCCCAAAAATTCTGGAGTCTTCCCTCTCAAGTCAGGAAGCTTTAGAAGGTGATTGCACTCAATTTGGAGTCCGTACGAGTCCGAGGCAGCCGGTACAGCGACTTCCTGTCCAGAATTCAGACTGTAGCTGCAAGTTCCCTAATCTCCCATTTCTCTTCACTTCGGTCCGATATCCCCACCCCGCTTGGCCGGCTGAAGGCCCCACCCTGCGCGGTGGTAGTGTTTGAATGTAAGACCTTAACCCCTACCCCAAGATCCCCCCCCCTCCTGCGTGAGGTGTAGTTTTGTAATTGGTTTGGGCAGGTCAAGCGACACCACCGCGGCGTGTGGGGAGCCACCGCCTCCCCGCTCGCCCTCGTCTCCGATCGGGACCGGTTTCTTCAAACCGGTCGAGTAAGTGCCTCTTCCTTGCTCAATTAGTGTTGCTCTTTCAATACTTGATTCATGCGCCGCTGCATTTGTGAGGAGCGCCCGATCCTCAAGTCCACGACTTAAGAGTGATCGCCGTGGGATAGTGTGAACCGGTGCCCTTGTGCACTTTGTCGGCCCCAATTGAATTGGGCATCCACCCTTGGGGAGTTGATCCTTGGCCTTGCTGGCCCTCTACCAGCAAGGGCCCATTCCCATAATTCACTCTTGGCATCGCCAAGTCACTCCGGGTATAGAGTGCTACGGGAGAGCGGTGGCCCATTAAGGCTCATTTGAATGCTTAATTGTGCTTGTTTGCCTAAGTCCAAGGTCGTGTCACATCAAGTGGTATCAGAGCAAGTCCTTGACTTGTCTCTATCAAGTCTAAGTCCTAGGACCTTTGCATAGTGTGTCCAACCACTTTGGCCCTTTGTCTTGCATGTCCACCCGTAGTGGTGCTAGCTATCAACCCGGTTCATCATCTTCGGCTCCACCAATGGATCCCAATCCTCACCAACTCAACCAAGATGTTCCTAGGGAGGGACCCCAAGGTCACATGGATAGGGTAGATGCTGCCCTCACAACCATCCTTGCCCAACTAGAGTCCATTACCAACCGAATTGCTCGGTTAGAAGACCAAGAGTTCCACCCAAGGAACAATGAGCCTAGGATTCCCCCTCCGCATGATGAGCCTCATAGAGAAGATCCTCACCCAAGGATCAATGAGCCAAGAGCCCCTCCACCACATGGTGAGTTCCATAGGAATGGTTTTCCCCAAAGGAACCAAGGCCCAAGAGTCCACCCTCCACATGTAGAGCCTCATAGGGATGAGTTCCACCCAAGGAACAACGGCCCAAGAGCCCATCACCCACATGCTGAATTTTATAGGGAGGATATGGACCATGACCATTATTATGACTATGAGAGGCCTCGCCCCCATCAAAACCATGACCGGCGTCCACGGGATGATCCGGATGACCCCCTTTTAAGGATGATCAAGGTAGAGGCCCCAAATTTTGATGGTTCACATGAACCTAGTGTTTACCTAGAATGGGAGACCGCCATGGACCAATACTCTGAATGGTACCCCATGTCCGACCAAAGGAGAGTTAGATTGGCTAAGATGCATCTCACTAAGTTTGCCAAAACTTATTGGCTAAACCAAGAGGGTCTAAGACGGGTTAGGCGGGAAGAGCCTATTGACACTTGGGCGGACATGAAGAACCAACTTAGGAACAAATACCTCCCCCGAACCTACCACCAAATGCTCCTAGATGAATGGCAAAGCCTCACCCAAGAAGGGAAGACCGTGGTAGAGTACATTGAAAAATTTGACTCCTATCTTCTAAAGTGTGGAGTCCATGAGGATCCGGATGTCACCTTATCCCATTTTAGGAATGGGCTTCAAAGCCACATCAAGAGGGAACTATTCATGAGGGACGTTGATAACCTTGAGCTAGCTTACCAAATAGCTAGAGATGTGGAAAGGTTTTCTAGGAATTCCCGATTTATCCCTCCCCGACCCACCGACCCCAAAAACTTGGGAACACGTCCCCTTCCACCCACTCCCATGAGAGCTCCTAGCCCAAGTGGGAATGCCCCTTTAAGGTCCTACAATCCTCCCCCACCCATCACTCCAAACAAGTCCGCTCCTAGTCACCCTCTCCCACGGAAGGATGACAACCCCAAGGCCCCAAGTGTAGGAACCACCTCGGGAAGTGGGCGCCAACAATGCTATAAGTGTCATGGGTATGGTCATTTTGCGGGGCAATGTCCATCTAAAGGGTTATCTAGTTTGCTTATTGAGGAAGAAGTTAAACCCCAAAAGGAACAAGAAAATGACGTTGAGGAACATGAAGCCTCACTAGATTGGGAAGAGGAGTATGAAGCCCAATATCTAGAGTCGGGTCTAGATCACTCCACTCCTTCAAACAACTCCCATCTAGGAGTCATTAGGTGCATCCTCACCCAACCTCAAGAAGAGGATTGGCGTCGGACCTCAATCTTCCACACCTTTATCAAGATAGAGAACCATGTGAGGAAAGTGATCTTGGATAGTGGTAGTTGTGTTAATGCCGTGTCACCCGACACCGTCAAGCTCCTTGGGCTTACTCTCACTCCCCACTCAAGTCCATACCGGGTCTCATGGATCAACAACAATTCCATCCCGGTCAACACCCAATGCCTAGTGCCTCTCACTTTCTCTTCCTACCATGGCCAAATATGGTGTGACGTCATACCCATGGAAGTGGGTAGCATTCTTTTAGGAAGACCTTGGCTCTATGATGTGGATGCCACCATTCTAGGAAGAAGCAACATATGCACCTTTGAGCATGAGGGTAAGACTATCCGTCTTAACCCCTCCCCACCTCGACCCATGCCCAAGAGGGACACTCTCCCTCAAGGATCACACCCCACCACTCCACAAGTCTCGGGGAACTCCACCCCTCCAACCCAAGCCCTTATCCAAACCCCAAAACAAAGTAGAACCACGGGGTTGACCAAAGGAATTCATCTCATCACTAGGAAAGAGCTTGAAGAGAAAATTGCTCAAGGGGTGCCTTTGTGTGCGGTTGTCATATGCTTAGGGGAACCTACCCCTTCTAACCCCCATCCCATAGAGATCCAATAACTTTTGGAAGAATTTCATGATGTGTTCCCGGAAGAGCTCCCGGACCAACTCCCTCCCATGCGTGATGTGCAACACGCAATCGATCTAGTGCCGGGAGCCACCCTTCCAAACCTTCCTCATTATCGCCTCAATCCCACAGAACATGCCGAACTTAGGAGGCAAATAGAGGAACTCATTAGGAAGGGCTTCATCCGCATTAGTAAGAGTCCATGTGCCGTCCCGGCCCTTCTTACCCCCAAGAAAGATGGATCATGGCGGATGTGTGTGGATAGCCGGGCCATTAACAAGATTACCGTCAAGTATAGGTTCCCCATCCCTAGGCTTGATGACATGTTGGATATGCTAGCCGGAGCCACCATCTTCTCTAAGATAGATCTCAAGAGTGGTTACCACCAAGTTAGGATAAGGCCCGGGGATGAGTGGAAAACGGCCTTCAAGACCAAGGATGGTCTCTTTGAGTGGTTAGTCATGCCATTTGGGCTTTCTAATGCCCCAAGTACTTTCATGCGTCTTATGACGGAATCACTTAGGCCTTTCATTGGGAACTTTCTAGTGGTATACTTTGATGATATTCTCATCTATAGCCAAACCCATGAGGCCCACCTTGACCACCTTAGAAAAGTTTGCACCGTCCTCCGGCAAGAAAGCTTATTTGCCAACCTAGGGAAGTGTCATTTTATGACCACTACCATCACCTTCCTAGGATATGTGGTGTCAACCAAAGGAGTCTCTATGGACCCTGACAAGGTCCAAGCTATTCTAGATTGGCCGGAGCCCCACACCCTTCATGAGGTTAGGAGTTTCCATGGGTTGGCCACATTCTATAGGAGATTCATTCGAGGGTTTAGCACTATCACCGGCCCAATAACTGATTGTCTCAAGAAAGGAACCTTTGTTTGGACCAAAGCCACCTCTAAAGCCTTCCTTGAGCTTAAGGAAAAGTTGACTCAAGCCCCGGTCCTATGCCTTCCCGATTTCTCCAAAGTCTTTGAGGTCACTTGTGATGCATCCGGGATAGGGATAGGAGGGATTCTTAGTCAAGAGGGACACCCGGTCGCCTACTTTAGTGAGAAGCTATGTGATGCTAGGACTAGATACTCCACCTATGACAAGGAGTTCTATGCCGTGGTCCAATCCCTCCGACATTGGAGACATTACTTGCTTCCCAAAGAGTTTGTCATCTTTTCCGATCATGAGGCCCTCAAATACCTCAACTCCCAACAAAAGTTGAATGCTCGACATGCCCGATGGGTTGAGTTTATCCAATCCTACACCTTTGTCATCAAACACAAGGCCGGGAGTGAGAATAAGGCCGCGGATGCTCTTAGTAGGAAGATGTCCTTGCTATCCACTATCCAAGTGGAAGTGATTGGCTTTGACAAGGTCAAGGATGAGTACCCTAGTTGCCCCGACTTTGGGCAAATCTATGCCAACTTGACCACTCATTCTAGCAAGGAGCATGAGGGATTCATGTTAGAGGATGGGTTCCTCTTCAAGGGGCCAAGGCTTTGCATTCCCCGGACCTCTCTTCGAGACTTCTTGGTTTGGGAATTACATGCCGGAGGGTTAGCCGGTCATTTTGGGGTCCACAAGACCATTGCCTTAGTTGAGGGTCAATTTTATTGGCCAAGTCTTAAAAGAGATGTAGGCAAAATAGTAGGGCAATGTCGCACATGTGCTTCGGCCAAGCAAGTGAAACAAAACACCGGCCTATACACCCCACTTCCCATTCCCGACCGACCATGGCAAGATTTGAGCATGGACTTTGTCCTAGGCTTACCCAAGACCTCTAGGAAGCATGACTCCATCTATGTGGTGGTTGATAGATTTTCCAAAATGGCCCACTTCATCCCATGCTACAAAACATCCGATGCCTCCCATATAGCCCGGTTATTCTTTGATGAGGTAGTCCGCCTCCATGGGCTGCCCAAGACCATAGTCTCCGATAGGGATGTCAAATTCACTAGCTATTTTTGGAAGACTCTTTGGCATATGATGGATACCCTCCTCAAATTCTCCACTGCCTACCACCCCCAAACGGATGGTCAAACTGAAGTGGTCAATCGGAGTCTAGGGAACCTCCTTAGGTGTCTTGTTGAGGATCGGCCAGGAAATTGGGATCTCATCTTACCACAGGCTGAGTTTGCATACAACAATTCTGTCAATAAGTCAATAGGGATGAGTCCATTTGAAGCCGTGCATGGGTACAAACCAAGAAAGCCATCCGACCTCATTCCCCTTCCCCAGCATGCTAGAGTGTCCATGTCTGCCGAGTCTTTTGCACAACATATTAGGGAATTGCATGAGGAAATTCGCAAGCACATTGGCATGAAAAATTAGACATATAAAAGGTTGGCCGATTCTCACCGGCGTCACTTAGAGTTCCAAGTGGGTGACTTTGTGATGGTAAGGACGGAGAGGCTCTCCCCAGGAGCCCACTCCAAGTTGAAACCACGTGGGACTGGGCCCTTCCAGGTCTTGAGGCGCGTTGGTGCAAATGCTTATGAGTTAGATCTCCCCGAGGATTATGGGTTAAGTCCTACGTTCAATGTCGCCGACTTAGTGTCTTACAAGGGCCCCACGGTGAGACCTAGTGAGGAGATTGAGCCTACTTCTTCCTTTGAGAGAGCACCCACCTGTGAGAAGAGTCCACTAGCCAAGAGAGCTCAGCGCGATCGCATTGAACGAATATTGGATGAGCAAATCACTACCACCCGGAGCAAGGTATATGAGCGCTATCTCGTCAGGTGGAAGGATCGGCCTCCGTCGGATGACTCATGGGTGAGTCGGGAGGACCTCCAGCGATTGGATCCGGACCTCCTCGAGCGGTACCTTAGCCGGATGGACCCTTACTCGACGGAGTCGAGCTCTTCGCGGCCCAGGGGATTTGATGGAGGCATCACCCACGACTCCCTTTGGCTCGGGTCCACTTCTTCACACTCGGGAGCTGGTTGAGTTTGGGCCTCACTCTATAAAGGCCCCTTATCCATTTTGTAGCTTTATTTTGAGTCATTTTGATGTATTTCCATTTTATTTGAGTCATTTCCCTTGGTCTAGCACTTATTTTTCTATGTTCTTGTATCATCATGCTGTCTAATGTGGCTATTGGGCCCCAATTCGTTGGGCTAGGCCCATTAGCACTCCCACCCCCCCTTGGTTATTTGTAGTTGTTTATTTTATCAGGGACTTATTGTAAAGAGTGGGTTGCCTATATATAGGACCCCACTCCCCTCATTTGAAGTTAATGAATGAATGAATCCTTTTGAGTTAAACTTACCATTTGAGTTCAAATTGGAGTGATTCCTCTAGTTTTTTGGGTGAGAGACCCTAGGGGAGAGATTCCCCACCCATTCCCCTCTTAATCTCTCTATTTCACCCCTCTTTCTCTCTCCTCCAACCCCAATTCCGAATTTCCTTCTCTCTCCTCCCCTCTCAACCACCTCCACTAGCCACCCACCTCTTTTAATGCCCTCCACTTCCCCATGGCCTCCTTTACTCCACCTCCTAGTTCCTAGGTAGGAATCTCCACATTCCAACACCATTCTCCACCTTCCAACCAAATCTTCCCCATTCCAATACAAGCATCCCACTCTCCCACATAATCCCCCACCTTCCAAGGCCATTTCAAAATTTGAAATCCCTTCCCTCCACTTGCCTTGGCCGCCCCCTTCCTTTACCCTCCCCCAAGCCAAGTTCGCCCCCCTCCACTCCCCATTCCCTCTCTCACAACCTCACCCTCCTCCTCCACCTGCTAGCCCCTGCTCTCAGCCATTCTCCCCTCATTCTCTAACCCCTATAGCTCTCCACTCCACCCCACAAGAACCCCCATTCATCCTTAGGCCACCCCTTCACTTCCCCTTCCACCAAAGAAGCCACCCCTCCCTCTCATTTCTTCTTGCAGGTTGGAGCTGTGCAGACCAGCAATTCAGCCCCTGTTGCAGCGTCGGCCACGGCTTCATCCTGGAGATCCTAAAGGCGTAGCCTACATTGCTGGAAAGGTCCCTCTGTCTTCTTCGCAGGCGAGGTGGAATCAACTCGTTCCGAGGTCGGGGCCAACCGTAGAAGCCGTTCTCCCACGACTGCGCAGAGAGGTCTTCATCCTGGACCAGAGCCTGAGAGTTCATTCTGCCACGACGAACCCCAGCGGATTCAGGCTGAAGTTCCTTCATCAAAGTTCTCCCTCTGCCAGTCCTCTTCCAAGATCAAGAAACAGAACCTCGTTTGGCTGCCGGAGGAAGGAGTTACGAATTTTCTCCCCCAAGCTCTCCAGTTCTGTCTCCTGCTGCCTACTCCGACCAGTGCCCACTCTTCAGGGTACACCGACCGCCCTTGACCTCTGAATGCAGCCCCATTGCCTCCTGCTGAAAGCTACTCCAACCACGAAGACAATGCCACCAGTTTCGTGCTGATCGGAGCTCGGGAGGGCGCACAGTAATCTCTGCAATTTGCTCTTCTAGTCCAGACTGAACCTGCGGCCAGACAGAGGAGTCTCCTTCCTGTTGCTGGAGCGGCCACCTCTGACCCTCTGAGCATCCCCAAAAATTCTGGAGTCTTCCCTCTCAAGTCAGGAAGCTTTAGAAGGTGATTGCACTCAATTTGGAGTCCGTACGAGTCCGAGGCAGCCGGCACAGCGACTTCCTATCCAGAATTCAGACTGCAGCTGCAAGTTCCCTAATCTCCCATTTCTCTTCACTTCGGTCCGATATCCCCACCCCGCTTGGCCGGCTGAAGGCCCCACCCTGCGCGGTGGTAGTGTTTGAATGTAAGACCTTAACCCCTACCCCAAGATCCCCCCCTCCTGCGTGAGGTGTAGTTTTGTAATTGGTTTGGGCAGGTCAAGCGACACCGCCGCGGCGTGTGGGGAGCCACCGCCTCCCCGCTCGCCCTCGTCTCCGATCGAGACCGGTTTCTTCAAACCGGTCGAGTAAGTGCCTCTTCCTTGCTCAATTAGTGTTGCTCTTTCAATACTTGATTCATGCGCCGCTGCATTTGTGAGGAGCGCCCGATCCTCAAGTCCACGACTTAAGAGTGATCGCCGTGGGATAGTGTGAACCGGTGCCCTTGTGCACTTTGTCGGCCCCAATTGAATTGGGCATCCACCCTTGGGGAGTCGATACTTGGCCTTGCTGGCCCTCTACCAACAAGGGCCCATTCCCATAATTCACTCTTGGCATCGCCAAGTCACTCCGGGTATAGAGTGCGACGGGAGAGCGGTGGCCCATTAAGGCCCATTTGAATGCTTAATTGTGCTTGTTTGCCTAAGTCCAAGGTCGTGTCACATCAGGCAAGTTGCTTCCCTCGGGGAGAGACTATCTGAGCTGGAGGCCACTGAGTTCAGGCTGCAGGAGCTGGCCCGCCATCCTTCCGTGGGCATTCCGGCACTGGAGGACATCTTCCAACGCTCCCTGCCATAGTTCTTTTCTATTCACCTCTTCTTGATGGACTTAATGTATTCCGGGGAATGCCCCGCGTAACATGTACTCTTTATTCTGTAGAATGAAAATCTTCATTTTGCTGTCAAATGACGACTCCATTCTGTCATCATTCTTGTTGTTTTTCTTTCCATTCGCCAGTTGATTCTAGCCTGAGTGTGTGGGTCACGAGGACAGGAGAGTGCTCACGCCTTCAGCAAAGGGGTGAGGTGTTCGCTCTACCGCGCCGCGACTATTCTCAAGACTAAACAATGGCATGTGCGAGTCGAGAGTCCGGAGGACACAAGAAGATATATGGGAGACAAAAACTGAAACAGAAGGGTAGACGGTCTTGCCGATGATGACAAGAACCGAAAAGGGTAGCGACCGATCTTGCCGATGGTGACAAGGGTCGAAAAGGGTAGACGGTCTTGCCGATGATGACAAGAACCGGAAAGAGGTAGCGACCGATCTTGCCGATGGTGACAATGGTCGAAAAGGGTAGACGGTCTTACCGATGATGACAAGAATCAGAAAAAGGTAGCGACCGATCTTGCCGATGGTGACAAGGGTCGAAAAGGGTAGATGGTCTTGCCGATGATTACAAGAACCGGAAAGAGGTAGCGACCGATCTTGCCGATGGTGACAAGGGTCGAAAAGGGTAGACGGTCTTGCCGATGATGACAAGAACCGGAAAGAGGTAGCGACCGATCTTGCTGATGGTGACAAGGGTCGAAAAGGATAGACGGTCTTACCGATGATGACAAGGATCGGAAAGAGGTAGTGACCGATCTTGCCGATGGTGACAAGGGTCGAAAAGGGTAGACGGTCTTGCCGATGATGACAAGGACCGGAAAGAGGTAGCGACCGATCTTGCCGATGGTGACAAGGGTCGAAAAGGGTAGACAGTCTTGCCGATGATGACAAGGATCGGAAAGAGGTAGCGACCGATCTTGTTGATGGTGACAAGGGTCGAAAAGGGTAGACGGTCTTGCCGATGATGACAAGGACCGGAAAGAGGTAGCGACCGATCTTGCCGATGGTGACATGGGTCGACAAGGGTAGCAAATACATACATATATGTGGGACATTGGATGAAGACTCCGCTTCAACCCTGTAAAGGGTCTTTAGGATGGAGGACGGACCATCACTATTCACCACTGATTTATAATTTTTTCTTCTTTCTTCCTTTTTTTTTATATTCACATTACTGACTTAAGCGCCCTTTCAGGTTTTTACCGAAGCCAGCCCCCTCTTACTTTTGCCCACGCGCCCTTTTGGGTTTTCACGTGGCGGGGTACCCGATTTTGCCTGCGACGCCCTTTCGGGTTTTCACCACAGCTGGATTATAGCCATTTTTGCACTTGTCCTAATAAAAGAGCAAGTCTGGCGGGGTATCTCTATTTTTAACCCCATTTTCTTTTCTTCTTTTTTTTTTTGAATTTGAATTTGGAGTACAGAAGAATTCGACTGCGAGAATGCTGACCGGCCTCGCCGATGATGACAAGGATTGGTCTCTGGCTTAGTTCGTCGACACTGGTTAAATGTCGAAGCAAAGATCACGGTTTGTTAACAAGGACGTAAGATCTGAGTTAAGGGTATAGGTCGACCGACCTCGTCGATGATGACGAGGGTCGGACATGGGTTTGTTCATCAGCATGGGTCACATGCCGAAGCAAGGGTAGAATTATTAACAGGGACGGAAGGTCCAAGTTAGGGGTAGAGATCGACCAATCTCGTCGATGATGACGAGGGTCGAACATGGGTTCGTTCATCAGCATGGGTCACATGCCGAAGCAAGGTAGGATTATTGACAGGGACGGAAGGTCCAAGTTAGGGGTAGAGATCGACCGATCTTACCGATGATGACGAGGGTTGAACATGGGTTCGTTAAAGGATCTCCGGTGGGGCTTTTGATGATTGTCTCTTTTGGAGTTTCATCGGGTGGAGAACAAAAGAGGAACTTTTAAATTACCACTTTACTGACTTAAGCGCCCTTTCGAGTTTTCGCCGAAGCCAGCCCCCTCTTGCTTTTGCCCACGCGCCCTCTCGGGTTTTCACATGGCGGGGTACCCGATTTTACCTGTAGCGCCCTTTCGGGTTTTCGCCACAGCTGGGTTATAGCCATTTTTGCACTTGTCCTAATATAGGAGCAAGTCTGGCGGGGTATCTCTATTTTTAACCCCATTTTTATTTTATTTTCTATATATATATTTTTTGAGGATATAAAAGGTGGTAGGTCGAAGTGTGATGTCCGACCCTTGGTTGGTGGCAGACGGCTGTTGGCCGAATCACCGGGCCTTGTGCCGAGCAGAATGATTCGTTAGCAAGGGCTGAATGCTAACGCAAAGGAATGATCTTTCGCTGACTCGAGCGTAAGGCCCGTAATGGCAACAGAGTGAGAAGGCCGGCTAGGACACGAAGTCTTGAGCCGAAAGGATTTATTCGTTAGCAAGAAGATAATGCTAACGCAAGGGAGGGATTTCATGCCAGTTCAGACGTAAGGTTCGTAATGGCAGTATGATGTATTCTTTCGAGAGCTCGGCTAGGGCAGAGTGCCATTAAACCAACGGAAGGTAGTTCGGTTAGGGCGGAGTGCCATCGGAAACAGTAGCTCGATCAGGGCAGAATGCCACTAGACCGAGGAAAGGTAGCTCGATTAGGGCGGAATGCCACTAGACCAAGATAAGGTAGCTCGGCTAGGGTGGAGTGCCCCTAGACCAAGATAAGGGTAGCTCGGCTAGGGCAGAGTGCCACTAAACCAAGTAAAGGTAGCTCGATCAGGGCCGAGTGCCACTAGACCAAGGAAAGGTAGCTCGATCAGGGCGGAGTGCCACTAAACCGAGGAAAGGTAGCTCGATCAGGGCGGAGTGCCACTAGACCAAGATAAGGGTAGCTCGGCTAGGGCGGAGTGCCACTAAACCAAGGAAAGGTAGCTCGATCAGGGCGGAGCGCCACTGGACCAAGGTGAGGGTAGCTCGATCAGGGCGGAATGCCACTAGACCGAGATAAGGGTAGCTCGATTAGGGTGGAATGCCACTAGACCAAGATAAGGTAGCTCGGTTAGGGTGGAGTGCCCCTAGACCAAGATAAGGGTAGCTCGGCTAGGGCGGAGTGCCACTAAACCAAGGAAAGGTAGCTCGATCAGGGCGGAGTGCCACTAGACCAAGGGAAGGTAGCTCGATCAGGGTAGAGTGCCACTAAACCAAGGAAAGGTAGCTCGATCAGGGCGGAGTGCCACTAGACCAAGATAAGGGTAGTTCGACTAGGGCGGAGTGCCACTAAACCAAGGAAAGGTAGCTTGATCAGGGCGGAGCGCCACTGGACCAAGGTGAGGGCAGCTCGATCAGGGCGGAATGCCACTAGACCGAGATAAGGTAGCTCGGCTAGGGTGGAGTACCCCTAGACCAAGATAAGGGTGTTCCGATCGATCACTCGGGGAATGTTGGTTGTGCTGCATGATACAGCTTTATATGCTTTCCGTTGAGGGGAGAGAACTGGATGACTCCTTTGTGGTCCACCAGGACGTAGGCACCCCCTTCATATACTCGGCAGACGATATATGGTCCGATCAGTTGTCGACCAACTTCCCTTTGGGGTTGGAGGCCATCACTTCTCTTCTTTTGACCATCACCAGGTCTCCTTTCTTGAATTCTCGACCTTTGACCAGCTTGTCAAAAGCACGGGCCATGCGAGCTTGGTAGAGTTGGATGTTTTGTTGCGCCCGGAGGCATTTTCCTTCGAGCTCAGCGAGCTCTTCCAATCTTCTTTCTGCATTGGTTTGTTCACCGCTGGCTAGTCCATGCTGGATGGCAACTCGCAGCGAAGGAACTTCCAGTTCAATCGGCACCACAGCCTCTGACCAATAGATGAAGGAGAAAGGCGAACAGCCAGTTGGGGTTTTGTAGACAGTACGATAGGCCCAGAGCGCTTCGTACATCCTTTCTTCCCAATCTTTTTTATTAGACTTGACAGTTTTTGCCAGCAACGTGCATAGTGTCTTGTTGAAGGCTTCTGCGAGTCCATTGGCTTGAGGGTTGTAGGGGGACGAAGTCCTCCAGTCAATCTTGTATTTGTCGGCTAGCCGATAAACCTTCTGGTTCCTAAAATGGCTGCCATTATCAGAGATGATTCGGCTGGGGATCCTGAACCGGAATATTATATTCTGTCGGAAGAATCTCGCAACTAGCTCTCCCGTCACATCTCTTAGTGCTACCACCTCCGCCCATCTGGAGAAGTAGTCAGTAGCTGCTAAGATATATTTGCACCCTGATGAAGATGCTGGTAGTGGCCCTACCACGTCCGTGCCCCACTGGGCGAACGGCCAGCTTGGCAAGGTGGGATGCAGTGGCACTGGAGGTCTCCTTGCCACGTTAGCATGTTCTTGACACTTCTGACAAGATTTGGCGAACTTGCAGCAATCATCAAATATAGTGGGCCAATAGTAGCCCAATTTCTTTATCTCAATTTTCATCTTTGGGCCAGCCTGGTGTGCTCCAACTGATCCCGCATGGACTTCTTGCATCACCTGTCCTGCCTCTGTTGAAGACAAGCAGCGAAGTAGGACTTTCCTTCGGGCATCTGTCATTATTCGGAACAGGGTTCCGCATCTCATCTCGTAAGAGTCCTTGACCCTTAGGAGTTTCATTCTCTGTTCTTTTTCCCTCGGGAGCTATTGGTGTTGGAACCACCGCAGGAGATGTTCTCGCCAATCGGGCTGCTGAATCTCCTCGATGACTACCACCTCAATCTCTTTTTCGTTAGCCAAGACCTCTGTTACACTGGGGACCTGCCGGCGGTTGATCACTGTTATATTCAGGCTTGCATCTGGCGGGATCGCCAATGAACTGGCTAGCTTAGCGAGGGCGTGTGCCTGAGCATTCCGACCCCGATTGATGTGCTTGATGCTGATGAAGTAGAATCTTGACATCAGGCAGGTTGCCAGCTGGTGATAGGGGAGAAGCTCTTGCTTTCGAACATCGAACTCTCCTTCCAGTTGTTTTATAACTAGCATGGAATCTCCGAATGCCTCCAGCATCTAAATTCCCATGGACAGAGCGATCTGCAACCCGATTATCAGGGCTTCACATTCCGCTTCATTATTTGTGCAATGCTTGTTTATGGAGCAGGATGTGTGCACCACTTCTCCTTCTGGGGATTTCAGGACTATGCCTACCCCTGCCCTGACCCTGGCCGATCCAGTGGTAGAGGTGTCAATTCTGGAAGCGCCATCAAAATACAGCTGCCATAAGGAGGGTTGCACCTGAACGGCTTCCAGGGTTTCATCTTCAGGACGTTCCGATTCCAACGGGCAGTCTGTTGGATTTTTGTGACTTCCCTAGTGTTTTGATGATGAGCATCACTATGTTAAATATTGTCATTTTAATCAGATATCTTGCGTAATGTTATGCATTTGAAATTTCCATGATTAAACAGGAAAACTGCTATGAGGTAGTACCTTGTATGTCCATACTGTTGCTTTCTTACTTCGTGTTGTTTGTGTTTACTACACTTCATGTTGTCCATTTTGAACGTCGTTATTTGTTCCATCGCGTGCTGAACACTGCAGCACCTCGTGCTGCTTTCTGTGCCAACTCGTGTCGCTCCATCTGTGTCACCCCTATGTCTTCGAGTCTTATGTTTTGGCCAAGTCTATACAGCCTCATCTTTACCTTCGTTCCAAGCCAAAGTCTACACATTCGTTTCCTTGGGCAAACTCTATACATCGTGGCCTTGAACTCTCAGTCTGTACACTCTTTATTTCAAAGTCTGTACATTGTTGTCTTGAAGATCGTTCCAAGTCTATACATCCACTTGAATGCAAAGTCTACACATCGCCTGATATCATATGAAGGCTGTTCGTTGGAAGTGTCTGTCTTGCTTTGTGACCACACTTCGTGTCGGATTCTGTGTTCGTCTTCAAGTTGGTTTCAGTCCGTGTCGTTTCGTGTCGTCCTCGTCTTCGAGTCGTTCGTAAGTTCGAGCTATTTTGTATTCGAGTCGTTTTGTTTTATGTCTTCGTGTTGCCTCTTTCTATCTTCGTCCAGGTTTCCTATGATCGCGTGTTTTACTACCGTTTTACTCCGTGTTATTTCCTTCTCACCTCGTTCTGTTCTCATCTGACTTCGTGTCGTTCTCTTTGTAGTGTTAGCTTTATTATTGTGTCTCTCGTGTCGTTCTCAGAATAGTGCATCTCGTATTGCTACCACATACCTCGTGCAGTTTTAGTTTTTGTGGCCCTGAGTTTTAATCGTTTTAATTCTTTGCAGGAGAGAAGAAAAACAAAAAGAAGAAGGTGGTCCGAGGAAGAATATTCCCCGGTGACTGGGCTGCACGTGATCCAATACTAAAGGAACCAATACTATAAGGGCACGTGGCAAGAAGGTTTTGGATCGAGCGCGGGAAGCACACGCCTTGCATGCACCCTCCTGATCGCTTATAAAAGCACTGCCTCACCATCTACGAAAAGTGAGGAGCTCCAAGATTATAGCAAAGAAATTTGAGTGAGAGCAGAAGAGAAAGAGCCTCCCTGAGAAACTAGAGTGTTCCAGTTGAGAGAGAAGAGAGAGCAGAAGAGTGATCAGAAGATGGGCATTGACTTACGGATCAAATCCGAAGTCTGCTGCTCAGTTTGAGCTACATTGTTTCCAGTTTCTGAAATTTAACTTCCTTCTTTCTTGTTTTCATTTTTATCTGTTTTTCTTTCTTGATTGAAAGTTCTCTGTGTTACCTCTGGTGTTCAGGGGAAGAGAGAGACGTGTTCTCTCTGGTTCACTTGCAACAGAGGTTGCAGTATTGTTCCCTCTCGTAGAAGAGGTGTTCCCTCTGGGCTTTAGAGGAAGGGAGACCTTGGTCTCTGGTTCTAGTGACTGCAGATCACTAGTGTTCCCTCCGGTTGGAGGAAGAGAAAATTGTTTTCTGGTTTCTAGGGACTTGGCGTCCTTAGGGTTCCCTCCGGGTGTGGAGGAAGAGGGGATGGTGTTCCCCTGGTGAAGCTGTGAATCAGCTGTTGTCGCAGACTGAGTCTGCTTTGCTAGCAGGTGCTAGTGGAAGCCTCACTTCGATTTGAAGTGAGGGGTGGACGTAGGCAGACTGGAGGTCTGACCGAACCACCTTAAAAACCTCTGGGTACTCGTGTGATTATCTGTGGTGAGTTTGTGGTGTGCCTTCTATCCACTCGAGCTATTGTCCGCACTGCGTTTTTGTGGGTTCAACTCCGAGATTGCTTGTTTTAAGTGAATCATTCTTCAGTAATTTTTAATCGGTTGAAAACAGTGATCTATTCATCCCCTCCCCTTCTAGATCACTTCATATTTCTTGTATCACTTGTTATCAGAGCGGGTATTTCCCAATATGTGGTCCAATGGCCAGGGAAACGGATCCGCTGGTCCTCGCAGCTACATTGCTGAAGGGCAGTCAATCACCCGTCCCCCTTTCTTCGATGGTAATAACTATTTCTTTTGGAAGAACAGGATCGAAGTCTTCATCAGGGCTCAAAGCCACAAGCTCTGGAGAGTAATTACAGATGGTCCGTACCAACTTCCACCGAACGAAGACATATGGACAGAGGAACAGGTTAAACTATCCGCACTGAATTGGACAGCTCTTAGTGTAGACACGCCAAAATTGACGCTATGTTGATCAAATCTCATGTCACTATGTTGACGCCCCAAAGTGAACTTCAATACATTCATAATATGAAGTTTTTCTATTCTTATGTATTTTTTGGTTTGTTCTTGCATTTTCGTGATTCGCGACCTGACGAGAGGCGTTATTTTAAAAGCGACCTTACCTAGGGCGTGTTCAAAAGAAAGGACGACCAAATCTCAGGGCGTCAATTCCTGGTATTATCCGTTTTCAAAATAAATTCCAATTACTGATTGGCGTCCTTCCTTAGGGCGTGTTTTCAAGTAACGTCTTTATCTCAGGCATTTTTTCATAATTTTTAAATAAAGAAAGTTTTATTGCCAAATTTAAATCCAGGAGTTGACGCCTTTGTTAGGGTCGTGTTTTGAGTAACGTCTTGATGTAGGTCGTCAATTTATAATTTGACGCCCTTTTGAAGGTCGTGTTTTATCTTTCAGAGTCGTGTTTGAGTATGCCTTTCCTGAATAGTTCCTTACCTCCAATGGTCTCCTTGCTCGATTGGAACTAGAGTCCTGCCTCTTTTGATCATTACCCGTTCTTATCTTCCCAAATTTGAGGTTATCTTGGATCTGGAACCCTATATAGGGATGTCTTGATCGACCTCGCGCGAGGTTAGTAGCAAGAGGAAGAGAGCAGAGAATACACAGGCGCACAGAGGCTCTCTTCATCTTCTTCCTGTACGATCTTTTAGAAGAGCTCTCTGCTTCCTCTTCTTCCTCCCGGCGGCATCAGCCTTAGTTCCCCTCTACTGTCGTCAGGGACAGCAGGGGTCTTTTGCTTTATCTATTTGCGTTTTCCATCGGTTATCATCCACTATTTTCTTTTCTTGCATTAGTTTAGTATCATATTTCTCCTCTCCCTAGTTCTTTAGGGGTTTTAAAACAAACAAAAAAAAAGGTGCGCATGTCATGTTTCTTTTTCATCATATGGTTTATTTGGATTGATACTACATTCACTCGGCTGATCCACTTTTTCTTTTATTTGTTTGTTCTTCGTTTCAAGGTAATCAACAAGGAAAACCCCCTTCATCGGCCGGTCGATTGAAGGAGGAGGAAGGAATTCACAATTCATCCCGCATCCCAATTATCACCAGGTACTCGCGATCATTTGTCTTATTATTGAGGTAACCCCTCTGGCGATCACACTCCTTTATAGCACCACGTGCTTTCTTTTGTTCTTATTGTCATCTCCAGCCTTTTACATATCTCACATGAGTGGTTTGTTCCACAAGTGTGGATTTATCACGATCCACAAATTGGCGATCACGGTGGGACTTCCACTGTTTTTCTTTTGATTACCATCTCCTATTGGCACCCACGTGTGCCCTTTCCTATTGGCACCCACGTGTGCCCTTTCCCCTTCGGCACCCACGTGTGCCCTTTCCCCTAGGTGCCCACGGTACCCCTCCTTTTGTGCCCCACGGGCACCCTCCACCGTGCACACTGCACACTCCCGGGATCAGCCAGTTTGTGATCTGAATTAACGCCTCACCTAGAGGCGCGTTTTAATTTAATGCCTTCATCCAGGGCATCTTATTTATGTTTAACGTCTTCTGATAAGGTGTGCTTCATCATTCCCCTGCTTTTATTACGCTGTTTGTGGATTCACGCCCTGCCCCAGGGCGTCTCTTTATTGATTAGCGCCTCACATCAAGGCGCGTTACCAGATCTGACGCCCTCTGCCGAAGGCGTCCTCTTGACATATAGCGCCTCACACAAAGGCGCGTTTTCTCCATTGCCTGTGGGATCCCCAAGGATTCACGACAGCCTCACTGTCGTCTTTTTTGTTGATAGCGACCGTGGCTAGGTCGTCTCTTTCCTGTGATTTTACAGAACCCTGTTGTCTTTGCTTATTCATGCTGCATTGATTCTTATATTGATTACTTGGCTATATTGGTGTGATCTGCATATCTTGGCTTGCATCTTGTGGCATTTGGTTGAGAGACCTCCTCTCTCTACACTAGGATTCCACACATCTCTCTTGGGATCGGGACAACCCTCCATTGAGCATTCCGTCTCTTTGGACCGGAAATCCCTTTTCCAAGACCTCTGTAAGTCCCCGCACCCGTGGATTCCCTCACGGACGCCGGGCTGGTTGTACCCTTGAAGTACCCGGAGTATAGAGAACCCATCGTTGGTGAAGAGAGAGAAAGAACCTAGTTGACCCGGAAGTCACACTTGGATAAACTTGGTTTCACTTTGCAAAAGAAGTGAATTATTCTGCAAATTAATCCACTCTAATCTCAAGCATAACACTAAAATTTTACGTTCATCTCAACTTGATTGCATAAATTTGGTTGGATTAATTTGCTTAAAGTTTGCTTGGATTGAGTGCTTTTTGTGTGATAACCCCTTTCATAAAAGCTTTCCCCCTGCTTAAACATGAAACTCCGTTCAGGTAAAATCCTCAACATGGTAGGCTACGGGTATTCTTATGATGATGAGGATGAGAATGTTTTTGGTCAATATGAAATCCCCCTCCAAGATTCCATTTATCATGAGGGAAATTACCCTCCTCCTCAGTCTCATTACCCTCAGGTTCATGTGGTTGATACCACTCCTCAAGAGGTTGTGCCCTCTTCTCAGACTTTACCCTCCAACACTTCGGGGAACCCTTCCCCATCCTTCAATGTCACGGATTTAATTAATGCTCTATCCCAGTTAGATGATTCCCAGCGGCAGGCAGTTCAGGCCGCTTTGAAAGGGAAGGCTGTTCCCTCTTCATCCTCTAATCCCCCGCCGGCCGAGAGTGGCCATCACATTGTTAATGACCAGGCGGTCTTGCACAAACCTCCTTCCCGTCCACCAACGCCCGTTGAAGCCATGCCGGCCCAACAGGCGAGCTACTCAGCGGTTAGGCCTCAGTCTCTCCAACCTCCCCAAATTCTACGGACGCCTATACCGCATTCTTTCATTCAAAACCCGGCCCCAGTCGAGTCCGACACCAATATTCTACTGCTTCAGAAGTTGGCTAGCATGGAAGAGCAACTTAAGAAAGTCACGGCAGCCAAGAATGCCCCAGAGATCTCGCTCCCTACGTTGCCAGTTTTTCACTTGCCGCCATCTGAGATGCCGAATTTTCGGCGATATAATGGCACTGGCAATCCTTTTATTCATCTGAAGGATTTTATGTACGAGACCTCTTTCTGGCAAGACAACAAGGCCTCTTTGGCCTATTTATTCAGGAGATCTTTAGAGGGGCCAGCCCTTGAATGGCTCTATTTGTTGGATCCCGCTGATGCCAGCGATTTTGATATTGTTCAAAAGAAGTTCTTGCAGAAGTATAGAGACCGGGTCGGACCCTCCCTCTCAGTCACAGATCTGGTTGCAGAAAAAATGAAGCCCGAGGAGGACTTCATCATATTTGCTGATAGGTGGCGTTCAATGGCCGAGAAGTTGAAAGACACTTTGGCGGAACAAGAACAAGTTAAGATGATAATTTCCAATGGAACTCCTCAGTTCCGGCACATACTGGCCATGAACAGATTAACAACCATGGAAGAGCTCTATGAAAGAGCTCGTTACATCCAGACACAGATGAAGGATTCGCCCATTATGGGCATGTTTGAGCCAAAGCCACGGCTATTTAAGAAAAGTACAAATGTCAACAACAGCGGGCCCACGACCGAGGGCACAATTGCAAACGAGCAGGTTGGTGTAGTTGGCCACCCCCACCATCAATCTAACCCACGGCCTAACCCACCTCCACCACAAAACCCCCATTTCAACTCCACTCCACAACACCAATTCGCACCCCAACATTCCTTTGCTCCATCGCAAAATCAAGCGCCCCGCGCTAACCCTCCAGCTCCGCAACAGTACCACCAGGTACCACCACCTACCAACTATGGCCAACAACAACAAAGGAGACCACCACTTGGCCCAAAGAGAGCCCACTACCATCCACTGCCAGAAAGTCTCACGGATATTTTCCACGCCTTAATGGCTGCCAACTTGCTCATGTTGCCAAGGGAAAGAACAGCGTGGCCCGCTAATGTTGACACATCCCGTTACTGCGCTTTCCATCGCGCACCTGGTCACAACCTTGATCATTGCTTCCACTTCAGAGATTATATTTATGATCTAAATGACCAGGACGGCATCAACTGGGATGAGATGAGGCAGTTTATTGCCACCATGAAAGAAAGAAGGCCTCCTCGGCAGCAACAGGCTCCACAGCAACCAGCTCCACAGCAGCAACAACAAGCTCCAGCGCCTCAGCAGGATATGGGGATTGTCCACAATCCATTGCCGGAGCACCCGCCAAACCAGCACGTAAACCCTGTCACGTCTCTCCCTGAGGTGGAGAGAGGGCAGGGGTGGCATGAAGAAAATGCCTCTGTCGGGGCATTTAATCACAATCAAAACCAGCCTCCGCGCCTCTTGCGCACCCTTTCTTCTTCTTCTACCACCCAATTGAGCCGATCCCTTCTGCGCACCGTTAATCCACCTACCCCCACTTATCCTCCAACCTTGCCGGTTCACCCCCTTCTTACCCGCTTACCACCTCCACAACCTACACCACAGCAAACACCATCCACCACCAACCCTTCACCACTGCCATCTAGGCCACTCCTTAACCGCCCGTCGCCAACGCCTGTTGCACCCGCCGCCACTACTCCTCCACCGGCAAGGATCCCTCCACCATCGGCTCCCCCACCTTTTATGCCCAAATCTCTCCTCGTTCCACCCACCAATTCCCCCCGCATTCGGGTATCCCTTTCTACTCCTACGCCTCCTATGGGGGCATCTTTATTAAACCCTTCATCAACACCCCCTGTGGGGGATCCTTCTTCAAACACTCCTCCCCCGCTTATCAACACCAACACACCTTCTTCTTCTTCTAACCCTCCTCCCACACTTGCCCCGACAGAGGCAAGTCAAGGCGTGGCGCTGCTCTGTAGTGGACAGATGTTCCACCGCATTTTTCCACAGAGAGGGTTAGAGCCCGCGCAGGGGCCGCAAGAACAGGAACAAGAACAGGAGTCCATACCAGGCACAGAATACGACTTGTTAAAGCATTTGGACCGGACTCTGGCAAGAATTTCAATTCTAGAACTGATCAAGAGGTCGACCACTCATCAGATGGCCCTAAAGGAATATCTGCAGAAAGTCATGGTCAATGAGGACATTCCGGTCGAGCAGATAACCGCAGTCTTGACACCTACTGGCAGTCAACCAGCAATCACTTTTTATGAGCATGAGCTGGCACCAATCTCAGCAAGAAAATATGCTCTATGCATCACAGTTGATATCAATAAAGTGGTTGTACAACAGTGTTTGGTGGACACTGGGGCATCCATCAATGTCTTGCCGCCGAGCACTTTGAAGATGTGCGGCATTCCCGAGAATCTGATTCGGCCGTCCACCATAACGGTCACTGCATATGATAACACGAAGAAGCCTCCTCTAGGCATGATAACACTAAAAGTAAGCTTGGGTCCAGCAACAATCACAGCTGATTTTCATATTTTGGACATGGATCCAACATTTAATGGCATTCTTGGCCGCCCCTACATCCAGCAACTCGATGCGGTGCCCTCAACAAATCACCAATGCCTTAAATTTCCACACAAGGGCCGCATTGTCAAGGTCACCAGTATGCCAATTTTGCCAGAGGAGGATATTCATGTGGCTTCATCAGTTCCTTCTATTTGGCCTGCCAATAAGCCATTGTTATCTGTATTGGACGTCCCTCGCACGCAGTCGATGCCGTACGAGACTATCACAACAGTTGCTATGACACCCCTGCCGTCCAAGGGGAAGAAGAAGAAAACGGTGATGAACACCCATGGCTGGAACATTTTAATGAAAATGGGGTATCAAAATGGCAGAGGTCTGGGTGCCAATTGTCAAGGTAGGATTAGGCCTGTAAAGTCTCAGAAATTGATTGCAAGAGGTGGTTTGGGCTACAAAGGGCCAGGCAAAAATGAAGATGAACCGTGGGCAGTTATGACATCCACTTTGAAGACTGACCGTCAGCCGTTTACCTGGACATTAAAGACACATTTTGTCACGGGTGGCTTTCAGAACAATGAGCAAACTACAATAATCACTTCCATACTAGACTGTCAGGATGTTCATGCTAGACAGTTTGCTCGTCATATTGCCCCGCTGGCCACTTATAAAGCCCTGGAATCTCTAACGCCTGATAAAAGAAGGGAAATGGAGGATCCGGAATGTGACTGGTACAGGTGGTTCGATATGCAGGACATTACTATTTCCTTGAGCCGCCTCTTTATGCCGACTGATCCGGAATGGCCGCCGCTCATTCATGATTTGATTGAGAAACCTGCTGTGATTACAGACAAGAGACAGTTGCTGAGTGATTACACAGACACTGGGGAGCCAGATATTCCGTTTGAAGAAGGTTTCACTGTGGACAGGCTGTGGGCCGGCCTCTTTTCCCTCACTTCCATGCATCCGTCTCTTCTTGCTTCCTTACATTCCCACTGGTTTGGTCGCGTGCCGAGACCACCACCGATTATGATCAATTTATCTCCAAGTTCAATCCAAGTTTCTCTCCCCATTCCTCCTTTGCTCCTCGAGCAATTCTCCAGACTCTCCATTACGCCCTGCGCGGGCCATCACTGATTCAATCTTTCTCCAAACTTTCAATCTCCACTCCTCCTGCTATTCTCCCTTCACATTGCTTTCTTCTAGAAGAAGAAAATAAAAATGAAGATAAGAATAAAAATGAAAAAAAATGCCAAAAATCCAACTTTCCAATCCTCCATCTCTATTGAGGAGACCTCCTATTTTTCTCCCGAGTGTGTCCCGACCCAGGGGCCACTCCTTCAAGATTCATTGATAAATCTCTTTTCCCCCTCCGATGAGGGGTCTCCATCTGTATCATCTTCTGTATCCACTTTTTCACCTCCTTCCTTCAATCAAGCTAGCTGTTCTTCTTCTTCTAAAATTCATGGGATAGATTTTCACAAGAAATCCAAGGGTAGGCAGATTCCGCGTAGATTTCTGTTGGAGCTAGCCAGAAGGTGCCAGGCTTGTTTAGCTCTTCCTGAATTCGTGGAGAATCCGATCATCCTGCCAGAGTTGGAATATGAGGATACTGTTGTTTCTTATGAGGGTTTGGGTGTCTACGAGATCATGAATGATGAAGACCCTATTGAAGAGGGGGATGAAAGTTATGAAGAATATGAGGACGAGACTGATGCCTTTGCCAGTGGCATGAGAAGATTTGACGAACCATCAGCCTCTATAGAGGAGCCTACCAAAGAAGTAAATTTGGGTACCGAGGAAGACCCTAGGATTGTCCTCATCAGCAAGAATTTGCCGCCCTCCGAAGAGGAGGCGCTTATTTTGGTACTTCAAGAATACAAGGACACGTTTGCGTGGAGTTATGAGGATATGCCTGGATTAGACCCTGCGCTCGTTGAACATCGGCTTACACTTAAGCCAGGGTCTGTCCCGATCAAACAACGGTTGAGACGTTTCCACCCTAACATGGCTTTGAAGATGAAAGAAGAGGTCGACAAGCTTCATAAGGCTAGGTTTGTTAGAGTTGTCCTCTACCCCAACTGGGTGGCTAACATCGTCCCGGTTATGAAGAAAGATGGCAAAGTTCGATTTGTATAGACTTCCGGGATCTCAACCGTGCGTGTCCTAAAGATGACTTCCCCCTCCCTCATATCGATGTTCTGAATGATAATACGGCAGGATTTGAGACTCTCTCTTTCATGGATGATTTTTCAGATTACAATCAGATTCGCCTGGCTGAAGAAGATCAGGAGAAAACATCATTCACTACACCATGGGGTACATATTGTTATGTCGTCATGCCCTTTGGACTCAAGAATGCTGGAGCTACCTATCGGAGGGCTATGATGGCGATTTTTCATGATATGATTCACATTTTTATTGAGGTGTATGTGGATGATCTGGTTGTGAAATCAAGGACGAGGATTGAGCACCCTGGGGTTCTAGCTAAGGTCTTGCAAAGATCACGAGAATACCAATTGAAGATGAACCCTAAAAAGTGTGTATTTGGCGTTTCTTCAGGGAAGTTGCTTGGTTTCATTGTTAGCAAGAGGGGAATTGAAGTTGATCCCAATAAGGCAAAGGCCATCACAGATATGCCTCCTCCCAAGAATTTGAAGGAAGTTCAAGGATTAATCGGGAGGTTGCAATTTATTCGCCGCTTCGTCTCCCAGCACTCACAACGATGCAGGCCGTTTTATGAGCTCACTAGGCCGGGAGTCAAGTTTAATTGGGATGACAAGTGTCAGGCAGCTTTTGACGGATTGAAGGATTATTTGGCCAATCCTCCTGTCCTGAGGCCGCCAATTCCAGGCAAACCACTTATCCTCTATGTTTCTGTCCTGGATGACTCTGTAGGTGCCGTCCTAGCTCAAGTGGATGAAGAAGGTAAGGAGAGGGCAACATACTATTTGTCTAAACTTCTTAACCCCTGTGAGCAGAGATACTCAGCCATGGAGAAGACTTGTGCTGCTTTGGTTTGGGTAGTCCAGAAATTAAAACATTATTTCTTAGCTCACGAGGTTCACCTCATTGCTCGCATGAATCCAATTAAATTCTTCCTTGAAAAATATGTCCTCACTGATCGATTAGCACGCTGGCAAAACTTCCTCTCCCAATTTGACATCACTTACATTCAACAGAAAGCTATCAAAGGCTACGCCATTGCCGAACACCTTGCTCATCACCCTCTCCCCCACTTTGATCCTGTCAATTCGGAGTTTCCAGACGAAGAACTGATGTCCATTAATCAACCCCATGATCCTATGTGGACATTACATTTTGATGGAGCTCTAAATTCTCAAGGAAGAGGGATCGGCATGGTTCTTTTAACACCAGAAGGGGTCACCATCCCATTTGCTGCTCGGCTCACTTTCCCTGTCACGAACAATATAGCTGAGTATGAGGCCCTGTTGGCTGGTCTTCAAACCGCTCATCAATATGGTGTCACTCACTTGCGAATTGTTGGTGATAGTCATCTTATTTTGCGCCAGGTGCTTGTCAAGTGCCGCACTATCAACCCTAAGCTCAAACCCTATCATGAGCTTGCTTCAGCTTATGCCAAACTTTCACCAAGTTGATCTTTGTTCATGTCCCTCGAAGCCAGAATATCCTAGCTGACGCTCTTGCCTCTTTGGCTTCTGCTCTAGTCTTCCCTCCTGAGCGTGATTTTCATGTTCCTTTGATTCATCAGCGTGACTCTCCAGCTATCAAGGATCATGCATTCCATGATATTAGGGATAAGGTGCTCGAGAGGGTCAGGCAGAAGGAAGCTCTTAAAGGCAAAGAGGTCATGTTGTTAGATTGAGAAGAAGAGTTGGCTGACGAAGAAAAAACCATGGTATTATGAGATTGCCAGGTATTGCAATGATCAATCCTACCCCGAGGAAGCCACTGTGGAAGAAAAGAAGGCAATTAGAAGAGTGGCTCAACGTTATGTTTTGGTTGGAGGTGTGCTCTACAGAAGAGGGCTCACAGCGTTTTATTAAGATGCCTCGACGATGATGAATCTTGGAAGGTTGTAGAATAGGCGCATTCTGGAGTATGTGGTGGTCATGTTAACAGCCAGATGTTAGCTAAGAAGATCCTTAGGCTAGGCTTCTATTGGCCCACTCTAGAAGAGGATTGTTCTATTTATGTTCGAAGGTGTGTTAAGTGCCAACTGCACGCCGACAAAATTCATTCTCCTGCTTCTTCACTCCATCCTATGTCCTCCCCATGGCCTTTCTCCATGTGGGCTTTTGATATCATTGGACCTCTTGGTGATTCGAACCTCCTGACCAAGCAAAAGTCGTTCATCCTCACGGCAACGGAATACTTCACCAAGTGGGCGGAAGCGGAAGCTTACGTGGAGATTAAAGCGTCAACAGTCTACAAATTCATAATGAAGAACATCATCGCGAGGTTCGGCATCCCGAGTACCATCGTCACCGACAATGGACCTCAATTTATCTCTCAAGAGCTCAAGGATCTCTGCAACAGGTATAACATTGCATTGCATCATTCTTCTCCCTATTATCCGCAGGGCAATGGCCAAGCAGAGGCCACTAATAAAACTTTGATCAAAATTGTTAAGAAGACATGTGAGGCTAATAAATTTTCAGATTGGCCAGACAAGCTAGTTGAAGCTCTCTGGACCTATCGCACTTCCATTCGTACCCCTACTGGGCAAACCCCTTTCGCCCTTACTTATGGAATGGAAGCGGTAGTCCCTTATGAGATTCTCATTCCATCTTTGCGAGTACAATTGGACAAGGAACTCTCTATTGATGAGCGTCGTGATTCACTCCTTGCTCAATTGGAACTTTTAGATGAGAAGCGGCTGGTCGCCGCTGAGCATGCGCGTGTTTATCAAAATAGGCTGTCACGTTTTTATCAAAAGAAAGTAATTGAGAGAAAATTTAAGGTCGGTGAGATGGTAATCAAGAGAATTTTCGTAAAACCTGGTGGACCTCGTTCAAAACTCCAACCAAACTGGGAAGGACCATTTGTTATAAAAGATGTTTATCCTGGCAATGCTTATAAACTGATTAATGCTGAAGGACAAGAGCTAGCTCATCCTTGGAATGGTTTGTATCTTAAGAAATATTACCCCTAATACAAAAACTAAAAAAAATAGAATTTTCCAAAATCCAAAAACAAAATATATATAATTTTCCAAAATTCCAAAAAAAGTATATATATACATTGAAAAGGGTTGCCATGGCACACAAGGGCTCAAGGTCTGAAAGGTCAAAATTCAAAATTTATTCATCAGTCTTGTTAACTCAAAAGGGGGTTGACACCCACACACATTACACACTTAAAACCGTGAACTCAAGTGGTGCAAAATCCGAGGGGAAGTCAAAAAAACCTGACTAAAGGTGAAGACGATGCCCATTCTTTTTCTCTTCGGCCCATAAGGGAGGAAAGGAAGTCTCGGGGTAGATCCACCAAGCCTATCTGCCGCCCTAGTAGGTGGAAGTCAGGGCCCAAAAGGGAACAAATGACATAAAAGCCCAAGTACAATTAGGTTTATTTTTCAGCAATACAATTCAGCTCCAAAGTGAAAGTCAAATCATGAAAAGAAAAGCATGTCAAGAGGGCAAAGTCCCCGCAAGGAAAACCTTGGGCGTATGCATGCAATGAATGAGGGCAAAAGGTAACAAAGTTTCCCTATGCCAAAGATCGAACCCCAACAGGCATAGGGTAAGGGGAAGTGGTTTTATCTAGAGTTTCTCAGAATCTCTTATGGGCTTCCTTATATCTTCATTTTCTTTGTGGTAAGTCGTAAACCAGCAGAATGGTCAAGGCCAACCTAGGAGATTGCACCATGCGAAATCTCGGGTATAAGTTAACTATCATCACGTCACCCCCCTTTTGATTAATCAAGAAAGACCAACGAATTTTAAATGGTGACCGGGTAGGATTATAAGCCCAGTGGCTTTGTCAACCCAAAAAAAAAAAGAATTAACGCCTTTGATTAAGGCACTTTTTATTGAATTCACGCCTTTATTCAGGTCGTCTCCTTCAAAATAACGCCCACATGTATGGTCGTCTTTTCAAAATCCAAAAAAAAAACACAAAAAACATTTTTCAAATTCACGCCGTCCTCTAGCGCGTCTTTTATGTGAATCACGCCCTACTCTAAGGCGCGTTTTTTAGAAAATAACAAAAAAATATATAAAAGAAAGAAAAAGAAAAAAAATGCATTTCCAAGTATGCCTGCATTTCTGCATGGGCATCTTTATTTATGGTTTGCATATGCGTGCTTGCATGTTGCATCTCCCCGTTATCAGTTATTTCATTTACCTTATTTGATTAAAGGCTTGGCCCCTTGACCCGTTATCAAGGTCACAAGAAAAACATCCCTTGCTTATTGAGCAAGGGGCCAAGTCGAACAGATGAATTAATCTGTTTGTTCAAGTGTGAACTATAGCTGCAAGTACAGGACAAAGTAAAGCAAAAGTGAACAACGTGAAGAAAAAGAAGGAGCTAAGCAAACACAAAGTACACAAATACACAAGTGCTCAGGTAACAAAAATGACAATCTCATATATATATATACATCATGAATATCTGAGTACAAGTGTGAGGGTGGAGGAGTACAAGTAAGTCTCTCAGCTCTCGCCTCCACCCTCCTCTCTCCTACTCTCTACCTCGTCCTCGCCGTCCCGAGGAGGCACTGGTGGAGGGGGCATGGGCCCCCGAGAAGAAGCTGGAACAGGAGCCTGGCCCCCCGCCTCGCTCCTCTCTCGAAGAGAAGAACCCGCCACGAAGGTAGAGCTGGTGAAGCTGTACCCTACAGCTCGTGCTCGCTCCCGGCCTCGCTGCAAACGCTCCTCAGCAACTCGTAGCCGCTCCTGAACAAGGACCAACTGCGTCCTCGAGTCTGCCAGCTCGCGCTCGTGTGCTACCACCAGCTCCTGGTACCGGGCACGCTCTGACTGCTGTAGCTCCTGGAACCGGGCATGCTCTGACTACTGTAGCTCCTGGAACCGGGCACGCTCTGACTGCTGTAGCTCGTGGTGACGGGCACGGTCCGCCAGGTGCTCCTCTCGCTCTCGAGCACGCTCTCGTCGCTCCAGCTCGAGGGCAACCCGCAGCTCTGCCACGTCCTGAGGCAGCTCCTCCCGTCGCCTCAAGGACCGCTCCAGCTCTGTAATCCGCTGCTCGCGGATCGCCAGCTCTGTCCCGGCCAGGGCAGCCTGGGTGCGTGCCACCTGTAACTGTCTGGTCGGTAAACAGGTAAACAAATCATCAGTTCCACAGTTCAAATTCATGAAATAAGCAATGCATGACAGAAAGTAAATCACTCACCTGGGCAGTCATCGCCTGTTGTCCCTCGCAAACGCAAGCAAGCGCAGCTCGAAGCTCCTCAGTCTGTAAAATGAATTCTCATCAGTGCACAATTATATAATCAATATTTGAATGGATTTGTGTTTTGGAATTTACCCGTGAGGCGAGGTCGCGCTCTGCAGCCTCGGCCCGAGCCACCGCTCCCACTAGCTGCTCTGCTAGTGCAGTCACCTCTGCACTGGGTCCCCTCGAGCTAGAGGCCTCTCTCGTATCACTCCCTACGGCGCCCTGCTGGGCACGCTGCATTCATTGAAGTCGTCAGTGACTAATCATCAATAATTCAATAAAAATTCATTTGCATATAGAAATAATTTAAACACTCACCAGGTCTCTAGGTCGGCCCGTGTGGCGGCCAGCTGGTCCTCCAGGCCATGTAGGTGGGCCTGGGCATCCATCGCCGCTATATCCCATGCATCCTGCATCCATTTCATATTAGTCACATGATAGTCACGTAGGCATTTGCATTCAATTTAGAAATAATTGCATTCATACATACCCCTAAGACCCTCATCTGGGGTCGGCCGGCGTATACCTCCCAGTAGCGTCGGAGGTACTCGGAGCTGTCAGTCGCCTGGGAGGTGACTCGGGTCCCGCCTCGCCGCCAGTCGGCGTACTGGTCCTCGAAGCGCACTCTCCAGTCGATCGCCTTCGTGCGACCGCGCGTCTTCTTCCCGATCCCCCGTGGCTCCCCAACCTCTACCCACTCCTGGTGTAGGCCCAGGGTCCTCATCACCAGTCTAAGCCGTAACGGCTCGATCTCGCTCAGGCAATGAACCCAGAGCTCATGCCCAAAACGAGGCCGCCCCGCTACGACCCACGGCTGGCCCTCGTCAGTCATACCCTCGTAGGGCCTCCATCGCACCTGCATCCAGAAACATGCATGTCATCATTCCATCATCATCAAAATCATAATCATAATAAAATCAAATAAAAAATGCAACATTCATACCAGCGAGGGAGGGAAGTCTCGGAACTCTCTCCGTAGCACCCACAACTCGTAGCCGAGTGGGGCACCAAAAACCACTGGCACCCAGCGCCGTGCTAGAGGAAAAGATCCCTCACCTCCTGGCCGTGGGTCAGCACGCCCCATGGGCATGTATAGGTGGCTCCAAACCTACATCCATGCATAGCATTAGTGAGGCGTTCGCATGCATAATAAAAGAAAAGAAAGAAAAGAAGGAAAAATGCATACCTGAAGAAAAGGTGAGAAGCCACTGACGGTCGTCTCTCGTCCTGTCCCCGTGGACAAGTCGGCTAGTAGGTGCGCAAGCAGTGCCGCTCCCCAGGCGTATCTGCCGACTCCCTCTAAGTCCTCGAGAATGCCCAGGAATCGGCAGTTGATGACGTCGCCCTTCATCCCCAGCAATAGCCTCCCGAGCAGCAGCAGTAGAAACCTCCTCAAGTCCCGGTCTGCTCTCTCCCTGTCAGCTGGGTCCTGGCAGTAGACCGCCCTAGCCCTGTCTATCAACCTCTGTGAAAACTACTCCAAGGACTCCCCTGACCTATGCCTAGCATCCCCTAAGCCCATCACTGTAGTCAGGTCGGTGCAGAAGATAGTCCTACACTCGCTAGGTGTCTCGTAGACCATCTCTAGCCCTAGCAGCCTCTGGGCAACCTCGGTATAGTCTGGTAAAGTGATCCCGCTCACTGCCTCCCCGTCTACCCTAAGTCCAGTGATCCTAGCTACATCCTCTAGGGTAGGAACCATATGTCCCCAAGGCATCAGGAATGCCCGGCTAGTCCTATCCCATCTCTCCCTCAGAACCTGGATAAGTGGTAGGTCGGGTCTGACTGGCTCTATGCTAAGGAAGGCCCCAAACCCCATAGCATCTACCTTGGCTCTCTGGAACTCGGGGAGGCCGTAATATCCTGCTCGGACCATGACCCAGGAGATCCGTGTCCTCATCAACCCCTGCACGCATGAAGAAAGAGATTTTGGTTTAATTGTTCAATTATTCTTGTTGAAATTCACTTAATTGCCTTGGTTTGAGATGTTGAAGTTTGATTTAATTAACGACCATCCCAAGGTCGTGGTTTGTTTAATTGGCGCCCCTGAGGAGGGCGTGGTTTCTAAGAGAGAATTGAATTAACGACCTATCCTAGGTCGTTGTTTATCTAAGAAACGCCCCGGTGGGAGGCGTGGTTCTGAGGTTAATTTCTAAATTCCTAAAAGGATTTTCAATTAACGCCCATCCCAGGGTCGTAATTTCCATTAAGTAACGTCCCTGTGTAGGGCGTTTTCTGTTAAAATGGATTTTGGGTTTTAAAAATTTATTCGAGAATTAATGAAATGGATGACCATCCCTGTGGTCGTTATCTGTTGAATTGATGCCCCGATGGAGGGCGTTGATTTCCAGGGTTGTGAAAATAAAATAAAAGAAACAGCATGCGATATAAATCATGGAAAAATACATAATTGAACAAATATGCACGGAATTAACAGCATGATTGATATGGAAAAATGATAATTTAAATGGACGACATGCTCTAGGGCATGTTTTCATGATTTTAATTATTTTTCAAGAAATAATTTGAATTCACGACCCAGGTGTGGGCGTCTCTTCCTGAATTCACGACACCCCTGGGGGCGTCTTCTTTCTGAGTTGCAGGTCTTCTAGCCCGAGGGCTATGGAAATTAAGGTAAAAATAAAATAAAATTGAAAAAAAAACGGAAATTGGGTTTAGGGGCTTACCTTTTGTTGTCTAGGCCCAGTCAACTCCCCACGGAGATTAGGCCTTGATTGTCTTGGTCGCCGGAGCTGGCCGGGGCGAGGGGCGGCGGCCACCGTCGTTGGTTCTTCTTCTTCATCTCCTTCCCCTCCTGCTTGTTCTTCTTCTTCGGCTCCGCCTTCACCTTCTTCTTCTTCTTCATTTCCTCTTCCTTCACCTTCGTCTTCTTCATTTCCCACGGCCTCGTCGCCGTGTTCTTCTTCGTCGCCGGCCATCACCGCCGGACCTTCCTCGGCCGCCGCTGGCGGACCTCCCTCCACGACGGCGCCTTCTTCGTGGACGTCTTCGCCCAAGTCCACCGTCTCAGGGGTGTTGACCCGTTGCCTCTTCAATCCACCGCCGGCCATGGCTAGGGCTAGGGGGTGAGGGGAAGAGAGAATGAAAGAAGGGGAGTTTTGGGTTCGGTTAGGGTTGCAGAAGAGAAGAGAGAAAGAAGGAAAGAGGACGAAGGAAGAAGAAGAAAGGAGGGAAAGTTAAGTCGAACGGTCAAAAAGAATTCACGACGTAAGCAAGGTCGTGTATTATGGAATTAACGACTGAAACAAGGGCGTTTCTTGAGGATTGACGACATTGCTTAAGGTGTTATTTTTGTTTGCATGGGGAATGATAACCGTCGTCAGACGCATTCAATGGGGATTGATTGATGTGATGGGAGTGATGATTACTGTTTATGAGTAACGACTAAGCTTGAGGCGTTATTTATATGAAACGTGGCTTTGCTGAAGGCGTTATTTTGGGAATTTCAACGAATACTTTTTGGAATATAAATAGAATTCACGCCTTGTCCTAAGACGTTATTCAGTTAACGCCCATTTGTGTAGGCGTCAATTATGAGAGATCAATCATTGAAGACGACGTAAGCTGAGGCGTCTTTTATAGAAGTAACGACTATGATTGAGGCGTTATTTGCAACAGAACCGCACGTTATTAGAAGATTTGATCAGAAACACTGTGTTATTGGCTCAATCAGAAAATTATCATTGATTTATTTGGAAGAAAGAGTACATTGCTTCAATGAGCCATTTTGGGTCTCAAGCTTCTTAAAGCTATTACATAAGATTTCCACTGTTCTCTGTCTTCTTCTAAGTTTTCCACAAGACGATGAGCCTTGTTGATTTTCCACAGAGCTTGGATTGTTGTGCACTCTTCTCCATCTTCATTGCTGCCGAGGTCCCGTGTCTTGATCGGAGGGAGATGAGATGGATCTTCAACTACTTGCCTTGGAAGCCCGAGTTGAGGAAGGCACCGATATGAGTTATACAGAACGAATTCTGAAGCGCCTATGAGTCGAAGGTCCGTGCCGGGGGAGAATCGTGCGTGGAGTTCTTGAGTCTTGAGTATTCCCGGGGCGCAAGTAAAAAGATTCTTTGGCATTACCTTGAGATGTGCTCTCCATTCCACTCTCTTTTTGATTTGAGGTATATGGTTCATCACTCTATTACTTATTCCTAATGAACCGGTCATGTAAGAAAGTGGGCTTTTTGAGAAGATTCTTGAGGATTGTTGGACCTCATCACATGGATCAAATTTGAAGTGGATATCTACCCAACTAGAGAGAGCTAGCATGCATCCATAGATGGGTCTTCCCATTGCCGCCGAGGTAAGCCCGCTATAAAGATAGGCTAGAATTGCCGCTCCCGCTCTCTCTCCTTCCCATAGGCTCGCTACGGCGCTTATTTGGGTCTCCTCTAGAAAATCTTCCGTGGATGGAAATAGGATCGCTCCTGCCAAGCATACCACGAAGGCCTTTGCTACCCGTTCGATCTCTTCTTCTTCTTTAGCTTGATCAGATCTCTTGTACACCCAAGAAGCAAGCTTTAAGAGATTGATTCCTTTTGTAGCTTTGATTTGGTTCACTAAGTTTGGACTGGGAATTAAACTTGTTAGTAGCTCATGTGAGGAGATTGGTCTTGGCATGATGGCCATCTTTTCCTCTTCTCCTTGCTTCATCTTCTTTAGGCCCAAGATCATCTCTAGTTCTTCTAACAGGATTGTGGCTTCAAAAGTTGAGAAAAGGAGGTATGAGTGGAAGGGTGCCATGTTTCAACTAAAGCTCCTATGGCAGCCCAATCAAGGTGAACTTGATCATAGTGTTTGGCATGAGTGATTAGGCCTAAGAGGTGCCATCTTGCTAAATAGACCCTCATGTCTGAAGAGAATTTTGAGAGCAGAAGAGGCAACCACTTGACTTTTGTGAATCTTCTTGCACCCGGAATATTTGGATAATCCTGCGGAAGGCAGAAAAGGAAAAGATAGAGAAGCGGATGAATGCAGAACGAAGTAATACAGTAAGAATGATGAAAGAGGAACATAAAGCAAACTCACATACCTGGTTCGATGCAATTCTGTTGCTTATATGTCCGGTGATTTCTGAGAGTCTAGGAGTGGAGATCTTTGATCTCTTGATTGCCCTCTCCATCTTCTACGGTTACGGCAGTCTACAGGAAGGACTTGAACAATAGTAGTACCTGTGAACAAACAGAAGTAGCAGAAGAAGCAGAAAGTCGACGAGCTGTTTGATTGATCTGAGGAAGATACTTATTTTTTTTATAGAAGTTTGGAGAGTTTGATGCCTGTTCGAAGTTGGAAGATTGATTACAATTAGTATTGGGATCAAGCTTTTGATTCTTAGTCGGAAGCGGGGTATTGCGAACTCCAGTTGTTTAACGTCCTTCGTTAGGGCGTCAATTGTGAAATTGACGACCTTACTAGGGTCGTGTTTTATTTAGCGCCTTCCTGAGGGGCGTCTCTTTCTTGAACTTTCACCTCAATCAACGCCTTGATGAAGGGCGTGTTTTATTTTTAGACGCCCTAATGTCAGTCGTCTCTTATAAATTTGACGCCATGCACTGCAGTCGTTATTTTATTGGCTTGAAAGTTTGGTTTCTCTATGCTTTGATGAACTTAAGTGCTATTATTTTGTTGGAATTGTTTTTAATTTAGCACTTATGATCATGTCATGCTTTGAATTGAGGGTTATTCGTATTGAAATTGTGGGAGGGCTAATGAACTTTCAAGTGCAGAGGATTGCAGGTTTCGAGATGCCCGGATCACCGTTGGAGTATCATTCCGTTCTTGTATTTCTTTCCTGTAAGCATTGTTACTATATGGTATTCTACGCTATTATAGCATATCAAGGACCTTGTGGTTCTGATGAACCTGGAATTTGAGTTCCTCTTTATCAAAAACGGTGATAATTCCAGGAGAGTCTTGATCACACGGATAGGCCGTTGAGTCATCCAAGGTTTGGGACGATGGTTCCACTTTCTGGGTTGATGCGCGGACAAACGGGCTTCGGCTTAGTGTCAGCTCGGAGATTTGGATTCTTGACCAAATCTAGATGGCTTAGCAATATTATCCTTGATTATTTTCTATTTTTAGTTTGTTTTATCTTTTCCTTTTAGCCCAGCATGCATCATGTAGGACTTTGAGCTTCATGCTGAAAATCTTCATATTATGGCGATAATGAAGGTCACTCGCTCTTGATTGAGTTGACATGAGATATTCCATTCCAAATCAAGTACTTTATTCTCTTTGAAGCCGCTCAGGCTGGTTCCTTGAAAATGTTCCTTTGCTGGATCTTCATCTCAATTCCCTTTATTTTTTCTGCAAATTCACCTTGGTTGTAGCACGTCCACGTTGGCTGGTAACCGCTCTCCAATGGTGTCTCCTTATTGTGCCGCGCGCACATTTTTACATTTTCTTAGTTTAGTCTCCTTTATCAAGCAAATCGATGCTTCCTTGGAATCACTCGGAGTTGTTTCATTCAGAATCTTGGAAAGATTTCTAATGCTTGGTGTCTGAGACGTGTCACATCACACCTTGGCGTCTACTTATCAGTTTATTCCACTTCATTCCGCTGGTTGCACTTTCACTTCATTTTCGTCTCACTCCCTTGCAAAGCAAATGCCAAGGCGGGGCAGCTGTAGACATGCCAAAATTGACGCTATGTTGATCAAATCTCATGTCACTATGTTAACGCCCCAAAGTGAACTTCAATACATTCATAATATGAAGTTTTTCTATTCTTATGTGTTTTTTGGTTTGTTCTTGCATTTTCGTGATTCGCGACCTGACGAGAGGCGTTATTTTAAAAGCGAGCTTACCTAGGGCGTATTCAAAAGAAAGGATGACCAAATCTCAGGACGTCAATTCCTGGTATTATCCGTTTTCAAAATAAATTCCAATTACTGATTGGCGTCCTTCCTTAGGGCGTGTTTTCAAGTAACGTCTTTGTCTCAGGCATTTTTTCATAATTTTTAAATAAAGAAAGTTTTATTGCCAAATTTAAATCCAGGAGTTGACGCCTTTGTTAGGGTCGTGTTTTAAGTAACGTCTTGATGTAGGTCGTCAATTTATAATTTGACGCCCTTTTGAAGGTCGTGTTTTATCTTTCAGAGTCGTGTTTGAGTATGCCTTTCCTGAATAGTTCCTTACCTCCAATGGTCTCCTTGCTCGATTGGAACTAGAGTCCTGCCTTCTTTTGATCATTACCCGTTCTTATCTTCCCAAATTTGAGGTTATCTTGGATCTGGAACCCTATATAGGGATGTCTTGATCGACCTCGCGCGAGGTTAGCAGCAAGAGGAAGAGAGCAGAGAATACACAGGCGCACAGAGGCTCTCTTCATCTTCTTCCTGTACGATCTTTTAGAAGAGCTCTCTGCTTCCTCTTCTTCCTCCCGGCGGCATCAGCCTTAGTTCCCCTCTACTGTCGTCAGGGACAGCAGGGGTCTTTTGCTTTATCTATTTGCGTTTTCCATCGGTTATCATCCACTGTTTTCTTTTCTTGCATTAGTTTAGTATCATATTTCTCCTCTCCCTAGTTCTTTAGGGGTTTTAAAACAAACAAAAAAAAAGGTGCGCATGTCATGTTTCTTTTTCATCATATGGTTTATTTGGATTGATACTACATTCACTCGGCTGATCCACTTTTTCTTTTATTTGTTTGTTCTTCGTTTCAAGGTAATCAACAAGGAAAACCCCCTTCATCGGCCGGCCGATTGAAGGAGGAGGAAGGAATTCATAATTCATCCCGCATCCCAATTATCACCAGGTACTCGCGATCATTTGTCTTATTATTGAGGTAACCCCTCTGGCGATCACACTCCTTTATAGCACCACGTGCTTTCTTTTGTTCTTATTGTCATCTCCACCCTTTTACATATCTCACATGAGTGGTTTATTCCACAAGTGTGGATTTATCACGATCCACACTTAGCATCATACAGTGCGCCGTCCACCCGGAAGAGTACTTAAGGATTTCAGCGTGCAAGACTGCAAAGAAAATGTGGGATGAATTGCAGTTAATTTATGAGGGCACATCTCAAGTGAAAGCTACCAAGATCAATATGCTTACAACTCAGTATGAGTTGTTTAAGATGAAGCCAGAAGAGTCGATCATAGAAATGTATGCTAGATTATCTTTGATCATCAATAGTCTGAGAGGATTTGGAAAGGAGATTCAGCAAGAAGACATTGTCAGGAAGATCCTTAGGTCCCTAACTCTCATCTGGGATACTAAGGTGACCGTCATAGAGGAATCTAGAGATTTATCCACCATGTCAGTAACCCAGCTGATTGGGTCTCTCATGACCCACGAAATGAACTTCAAACAAGGGAATGATGAACATGACAGAAAGGGAAAGAATGTTGCTCTGAAAGTTTCACGACATACTAAGAAGAGCAGCAGCAGTAGCAGCAGTGGTGGTAGCAGCGAAGACTCTAACGGATTCTCAGACCTGGACAAGAGCGAGCAGGCCATGCTCACCAGGCAATTCAGAAAGTTCTTGAGGACTAAAGGGAAATTCTACAGGAGAAAGAGATTCAATGCTACAAGGAAGTCTCCTGAATGAGAACTTGAGAAGAACTGGTTTGTTAAGAAGGTTACATGCTACCATTGTCAGAAACCTGGTCACATGAAAAGTGAATGTCCAGAGCTGCAAGCTAAGGCTCCCGGATACCAGAAGAAGATGGTGCACAAAAAGAAGAAAGCCATGCTGTGCACATGGAGCGACGAGGAGGAGGATCCAGAAGCCATCTCGTCAAGTGAAGGTGAAGAGAAGACTTGCCTCATGGCCAACCATGAGGAAGAGGTAACGAACTTATTTGAGAATTTTACTTTGGACGATTGGGAGGACGCCTATGGCGACCTGTTAGCTAAATAGAATTTTCTAACCAAGGAGCACAGAATGCTTAAACGAAAGTTTCACTCTATTTCTGAGGAACACTCTATTGCTGTTACAGGTAACATGAAAACCAAGGAGATGGCCACTGAACTAGATCAGGCTAGAAGTGAGATTGAGAGGTTTAGAATGGAAAGAGAGGAAAATCTAGCTAGGATGAATGAGCTGAAGAGTAAAACTGAAGAGAGTAAGAAGGAGTTTAGACTGATTGCAGAAAAATATGAGGCGGTTAGAAAAGTTAATCAGGAACTCCAGGACCAATGTAATGAACTTCAGAAGGAGATTGAGGACAAAGGAAAAATGCTAGAAAAATTTACAGAGGGGAGAAACAATCTGGATGCCCTTCTGGGGTCGAGGGTAAACTTCAATAGGGAGGGATTAGGATACAATCCCACAAGTAAAAAACCCTTTGAATTTAAAACTATCACGTTCTGCCCCGCCAAGGGCAAACAAAAACTGGAAACCCCATCCAGTTCCAAATCTGTCTCTACATTGAAGGTTTCGACCAGCAAATCTATTCAATCCACTGGTCAGCAGGCTAAGTCAGGAAATCCTGAGACTAGAACTGTTCCTGTGCAACAGTTGTGGAACAAAGGTCTTCACAGGACCATTCCTATTGATGTCACTAGAAAGGTGAACAGCTTTGCTGAGAAAGTTCAGCATGCTAGTTATCAAGGAAAGCATGCAAACATGCACCACCTTCAGTATAATTTTCATTTGAATAAAAATGGTTACATGAATTATGCTCAGCACACACGAGTTTCCTCTAAGAGGCCAAACAATAATTTTTCTGTTCGGAAACAGCAAAATTTTAATAGGAATGGGTTCATTCAACGCCCATTGAGAAATGCCAAGAAGGAAGAATCAATCCACATGAAACCACTGAAAAGAACAGTAAAACAAATGTGGGTTCCTAAGTGCTTTTTGCATAAATTGAAAACTGTCTCTGGACCCAATTTGAATTGGGTCCCACATTACTCTGTCTAAACTCTCGCAGGTTAGCCTGGCAGCTGAGCATAACAAGTGGTATCTTGACAGCGGCTGTAGCAGGCACATGACAGGAGACCGGTCCAAATTTAGTCAACTGAAAATGAAGTTTGGGGGACTGGTCAAATTCGATGGAAATAACATGGGAAAAATAATTGGAATTGGTACAGTAGGTAAGTCCTCTACTAACTCCATTGAAGATGTGTATCTTGTAGAAGGACTTCAGCACAACTTGATAAGTATAAGTCAACTCTGCGACAAAGGACACAAGGTACTCTTTGACCACAATTCCTGCACTATTTTTGAGCTGAATTCTGATAACGTCATGTTCAAAGGTCATAGAGTAAACAACGTATACATTGTAGACCTGGATGATAATCCTGAAACTAACTTGTGTATGTCTGCTAACTCTGAACAGGTTGCTTTTGACTGGCATAGGCATCTAGGCCATGCTAGTTTGTCTACAATGAATAAACTGTCTAAGCATAACCTAGTTAGAGGTTTGCCCAGAATAAGATTTCAGTTAGGGTCCAAGCTATGTGATGCTTGTGCACAAGGTAAACAGACTCGTGCAGTTTTTAAGTTGAGAACTGAGAGTCTTTCATGTAAACCGCTGCAGCACTTGCACATGGATCTCTTTGGTCCTAGTCGCATACAAAGTTTGTCAGGTAAGAGATATGGATTAGTCATAGTTGATGACTTCACTAGATTTTCTTGGTTGTTTTGTTTAGCAAATAAAAATGATGCTTTTGTTCACTTTGAAGAACTGTTCAATAAAATTAAACTGCAAGGTGAACATAACATCATTACAATTCAGTCTGACCATGGAGGAGAGTTTGAGAACTCTTCATTTTCTGAATTTTGCTCAAGAGAGGGAGTGACTCACAAATTCTCTTCTCCCAGGACACCGGAGCAGAACGGAATTATTGAGAGAAGAAACAGGTCAATCATTGAAATGGCCAGGACTATGCTGATTGAGAGTGGACTTCCAAGGAGATTTTGGGCTGAAGCTGCGAATACTGCATGCTACATTCTAAACCGAGCCTTGGTAAGACCTACTCATAGGAAAACTCTTTATGAACTTCTCAAGGGTAAGCAGCCAAACATTTCTTACTTTAAAGTTTTTGGCTCCAAATGTTTTATTCACAACAATGGTAAGAATGGTTTGGACAAATTTGAAGCTAGAAGCTCTCCTGGAATTTTTCTCGGATATTCAGAAACCTCAAGGGCCTACAGAGTTTTCAATAAAGATGATCAAACTGTTGAAGAAACACCGCATGTAGTGTTTGATGAAAATGATTTCTCTAACAAAGTGATAAATGATGACAGGGAGCCATCTAATGAGGGAGATTTCTTGGAGAGAATTGAAGAAGAAGAGATGTAGCCAACTGCTCAACCAGAAAACTCACAGCAAGAAGGAGCAGCTGAGGTAGGTGAACCCTCAGGTGAGATAATATTTCACAAAGACCACCCTAGTGAAAATGTCATAGGCAATTTGCATGATCCTCCTAGGACAATGTCTCATTTTAGAATTGTCCAAGAACAGGACTTAGCTGCATTGGTATCTCAGGTGGAACCCAAATCTGTGGAAGAAGTCTTAAAACATGAATCTTGGGTATCCGCCATGTGTGAGGAATTAAATCAATTTGAGAAAAATATTGTATGGGAACTAGTTCCCAGACCTGATAACACTCATGTCATTGGCACTAAATGGGTTTTCAAGAATAAAGTTGATGAGAATGGAGCTATTTCTAGAAACAAAGCAAGACTTGTAGCTCAAGGCTACAGTCAGGAATTTGGTGTGGATTTTGAGGAATCCTATGCCCCAGTGGCTAGGATGGAAGCTATAAGAATTCTACTTGCATTTGCATGCTCTAGGAACTTTCGGCTGCAACAGATGGATGTCAAAAGCGCATTCTTAAATGGGGTATTGAAGGAAGAGGTATATGTTGAACAACCTCCAGGTTTTAATTTCTCTGTTCAGCCTAACATGGTTTTTAGGTTGAATAAAGCCCTCTATGGATTGAAGCAGGCTCCCCAAGCCTGGTATGAGAGACTTTCTGAATTCCTCTTGAGCAAGGGCTACACTCGAGGTAAGGTTGACCAAACCCTCTTCACCAAAAATCTCGGAAAGGATTTAATAGTGGTCCAAGTATATGTTGATGATATCATCTTCGGATCTAACAATTCAAAATTGTGTAAAGAATTTTCTGAATCTATGTCTCATGAATTTGAAATGAGTTTAGTTGGCGAACTAAAGTATTTTCTTGGGCTACAGGTCAAATAGATGGAGGATGGTTGTTTCATAAATCAAACCAAGTATACCCTGGAGATGCTGAAGAGGTTTGGAATGACCAACCTCAAGACCATCTCAACACCCATGGGCACCAACTCCTCACTGGATTCAGACGAAAAAGGTAAAGAGGTGGATGCTAAATTATATAGAGGTATGATCGGTTCACTCCTCTACTTAACAGCATCCAGGCCTGACATTCAATTTAGTGTAGGGATGTGTGCCAGATACCAGTCTAGGCCTACTGAATTGCATTTGGCAGCTGTAAAAAGAATCTTTAGATACTTATCTGCTACCCATGATCTAGGTCTTTGGTATCCTGCATCATGTAGTTTAGATCTCATTGCATATACAGATGCAGATTATGCAGGATGTAAATTGGACAGGAAAAGTACTAGTGGTCACTACGAATTTTTAGGAGGGTGCCTAGTCTCTTGGGGATCCAAGAAGCAACACTCTGTGGCTCTTTCTACTGCTGAAGCTGAGTATGTGGCAGCAGGGAGCTGTGGCACACAGGTTATATGGATAAAACACCAGCTTCTGGATTACTCAGCTGAGGTAGGTTGCACTTCCATCTTTTGTGATAATACTAGTGCAATAAACATTGCAAAGAATCCTGTACTTCATTCTCGAACTAAACACATCGAAATCAGGCATCATTTTATTCGAGATGAAGTAGCTAGGAAGACCTTTGAGTTGATCCATGTTGGCACTAACTCACAAATTGTAGATATTTTTACTAAGCCACTGGATACTGAAAAATTTAGCACATTACGCAGAGAATTAGGTATTTACAGAATTTCATGATTGCATAATTGATCTCTGAATAATCTGTCATGTGTTCTTGTGCTTATCTATACTCATTGGCTGTTGCTGAAAATAACCCCATGTTAAGTGTTAGCTGATTCTCGTATCACTTGATTGATATCACTTTATTTTCTTTGAGGTGTTTGGAGGTTTGTCTTGGTTAAGTCTGAGTTGGAGTCAAGGTCTCAGGGGGAGCTAGTTTAATAATAGGTGTCATGCTCTTTTGGCCAAATCTGAACATACTTTGAACGGATTTTTGCTGACCCTATAAGAGAATCAGGTTGAGTAGGTGTATAAAAGAAATCTTTGGATGTTTTTATCTGATAAGACTGTTCATCTAATTTCTTGTTGGAATTTCAGCTGTTAGTCCCACTGAGATCAAAATCTGAATTCAAGAATATCTTCCTACACTGTAACTGACTTCTGATCTAGCCAGTACAGCATACCTACTTAGTCTGATTAAGTCCGAAATGAGATATATAGTGTTTTTGTCTGGAAAAACTTTGGAGCTGGTGTATTGTTCTCAAACTGAATCAAGACTAATTTACAAGGTTACAAGTGCAGTTTAATGGAAAATTCATGAAAGAAGTTTTAACAACTTTGTTAACTGTTCATTGAGAAACTGGGACTTTCATCAATGAAGTGAAAGCATCCCATGTCATGAGGTGGCAGTGTAAATCTAGTTTAACTAGCTGTCTTGATCATACAGAGCTATGGTACATATCTAGTTAGTAACTGGGGTGTCTGGCCTCTGGTAAAGGTGTCACCTTAATGTCAACACCAGTTAGAATACTATCTCTGTCCTCTTGTCAGAAGGGGTAATGTGGTCTTGCCACCAAGTAACTGGGGATTCCTACCTCTAAACAAGGTGTCTCCCTAATGTCAAAGGTGTACTTGACAGATTTACCTTTGATCTTGACCATCTTTGAAAAATTTTCTCCCTCTTGATATCCAGATCCTGTTCACTTGGCATTTAGGTCTTGGTTTGTTTGTTTTCAATATCACAGGTCTTTGTTTTCCTGACTTCCTTGCTTTATACTCTCTGAGTAAAGACTTACTCTGACCATACTGGTATCTTGTACCTTACTTGCTTAGAATCTGGTTTTGTGTATGAAGCGGATCTTCATTCACCATTTTGGACACAGTCTGACTAACTGATCTTCAAAATCCTCACATTAAATTAGTGGCTTTCTTAATTGCCTAAACATCTCAATAACTTTCCTTTATCAGCCATACTCTCTCTTGTTTTCTCTCCACCGTCAGTAATTTTCTTTTCATGATATCTTCCAACCTGCCCCTAGTTTTGATGATGTCAAAGGGGGAGAGAGTATCTTGCTTTATCTTGCTTGTGTTTTGCTGAGGGGGAGTTGTGTTTTGCTGAGGGGGAGCGAAAGATAAGTGCCCTGAGTTATCTAGTCAGAGGAAAGTAGATGTTGTGGTCAGAGGAGGGGAGCTCTTGGGAGTCGTCAGAGGAGGCGAGTGTGTTGTGTGTGTCTGCATTTGCTTATCTTCACATAATCTCACTGCACTTCATCTTTGATTATTTAATATAGTGTTGTCATCATCAAAAAGGGGGAGATTGTTGGATTTTTATGACTTCCCTAGTGTTTTGATGATGAGCATCACTATGTTAAATATTTTCATTTTAATCAGATATCTTGCGTAATGTTATGCATTTGAAATTTCCATGATTAAACAGGAAAACTGCTATGAGGTAGTACCTTGTATGTCTGTACTGTTGCTTTCTTACTTCGTGTTGTTTGTGTTTACTACACTTCGTGTTGTCCGTTTTGAACGTCGTTATTTGTTCCATCGCGTGCTGAACACTGCAGCACCTCGTGCTGCTTTCTGTGCCAACTCGTGTCGCTCCATCTGTGTCACCCCTATGTTTTCGAGTCTTATGTTCTGGCCAAGTCTATACAGCCTCATCTTTACCTTCGTTCCAAGCCAAAGTCTACACATTCGTTTCCTTGGGCAAACTCTATACATCGTGGCCTTGAACTCTCAGTCTGTACACTCTTTATTTCAAAGTCTGTACATTGTTGCCTTGAAGACCGTTCCAAGTCTATACATCCACTTGAATGCAAAGTCTACACATCGCCTGATATCATATGAAGGCTATTCGTTGGAAGTGTCTGTCTTGCTTTGTGACCACACTTCGTGTCGGTTTCTGTGTTCGTCTTCAAGTTGGTTTCAGTCCGTGTCGTCCTCGTCTTCGAGTCGTTCGTAAGTTCGAGCTATTTTGTATTCGAGTCATTTTGTTTTATGTCTTCGTGTTGCCTCTTTCTATCTTCGTCCAGGTTTCCTCTGATCGCGTGTTTTACTACCATTTTACTCCGTGTTATTTCCTTCTCACCTCGTGCTGTTCTCATCTGACTTCGTGTCGTTCTCTTTGTAGTGTTAGCTTTATTATTGTGTCTCTCGTGTCGTTCTCAGAATAGTGCATCTTGTATTGCTACCACATACCTCGTGCAGTTTTAGTTTTTGTGGCCCTGAGTTTTAATCATTTTAATTCTTTGCAGGAGAAGAGGAAAAATAAAAAGAAGAAGGTGGTCCGAGGAAGAATATTCCCCAGTGACTGGGCTGCACGTGATCCAATACTAAAGGAACCAATACTATAAGGGCACATGGCAAGAAGGTTCTGGATCGAGCGCGGGAAGCACACGCCTTGCATGCACCCTCTTGATCGCTTATAAAAGCACTGCCTCACCATCTACGAAAAGTGAGGAGCTCCAAGATTATAGCAAAGAAATTTGAGTGAGAGCAGAAGAGAAAGAGCCTCCCTGAGAAACTAGAGTGTTCCAGTTGAGAGAGAAGAGAGAGCAGAAGAGTGATCAGAAGATGGGTATTGACTCACGGATCAAATCCGAAGTCTGCTGCTCAGTTTGAGCTACATTGTTTCCAGTTTCTGAAATTTAACTTCCTTCTTTCTTGTTTTCATTTTTATCTATTTTTCTTTCTTGATTGAAAGTTCTCTGTGTTACCTCCTGGTGTTCAGGGGAAGAGAGAGACGTGTTCTCTCTGGTTCACTTGCAACAGAGGTTGCAGTATTGTTCCCTCTCGTAGAAGAGGTGTTCCCTCTGGGCTTCAGAGGAAGAGAGACCTTGGTCTCTGGTTCTAGTGACTGCAGATCACTAGTGTTCCCTCCGGTTGGAGGAAGAGGAAATTGTTTCCTGGTTTCTAGGGACTTGGCGTCCTTAGGGTTCCCTCCTGGTGTGGAGGAAGAGGGGAGGGTGTTCCCCTGGTGAAGCTGTGAATCAACCGTTGTCGCAGACTGAGTCTGCTTTGCTAGCAGGTGCTAGTGGAAGCCTCACTTCGATTTGAAGTGAGGGGTGGACGTAGGCAGACTGGAGGTCTGACCTAACCACCTTAAAAACCTCTGGGTACTCATGTGATTGTCTGTGGTGAGTTTGTGGTGAGCCTTCTATCCACTCGAGCTATTGTCCGCACTGCGTTTTTGTGGGTTCAACTCCGAGATTGCTTGTTTTAAGTGAATCATTCTTCAGTAATTTTTAATCGGTTGAAAACTGTGATCTATTCATCCCCTCCCCTCTTAGATCACTTCATATTTCTTGTATCACAGTCCCCGGGTACTAGGTGCTCAGCGAAGAAGTCTGCAATAGCTTGGCCTTTGACGGCCTTACGCGGTATATAGGAGATGTCAAACTCCATAAGGATTACCGCCCATTTGCCCAGGTGACCTTTGAGTGTCGGCTGGGACATAATATATTTCAGGGGATCCTCTTTGGATACCAGGTTGATTTCATGTGACAACATATAGTGTCGGAGCTTCTTAACCGCGAAGACCAGTGCCAGACAGACCTTCTCGATATAAGTATATTTTTCCTCAGTCCTGACCAGTCTCCGACTGAGGTAATAGAGGGCTTGCTCTTTCCCTCCTTCATTATTCTGGGCCAACATTGCCCCCAGGGAGTTATGTGTAGCTACTATATATAGTATCAATGGCCGTCCTTTCACTGGTGCGCCCAGCACTGGAGGAGTCTTCAGGTAGTCTTTCAGCTTGTCAAAGGCTGTCTGGCAATCTTCATCCCAATAAAAGGGAACATCTTTCATCATCAACTTGTGGAAAGGCTGGCATCGCCCTGACAAATTGGAAATGAACCGCCGGATATAAGCTAGGCGGCCCTGTAGTGATCTCAGCTCGGAGATATTCCTTGGTGGAGGTAACTCCTGAATTGCTTTGATTTTTGCGGGGTGTATCTCGATCCCCTGATATCGGACGACGAAGCCCAAGAATTTTTCGCTCGACACTCCGAACGCACATTTCATGGGGTTCATCTTCAGGTCATGCTACCTCAGCCTCTGAAAAATAATCCGGAGGTCTTGCAGATGATCTTCTTTTCTTCTGGTTTTGACCACCAGATCATCTATATAGCACTCGACCTTGTGGTAGAGCAACTCATCAAAGATCTTGGTCATTGCGCGCTGATAGGTTGCACCAGCATTCTTCAGTCCGAACGGCATCCTCTTGTAATGATAAATGCCTTTGGGGGTTCGAAAAGCAGTATGGACCCGGTCGTGCTCCGCGATCCAAATCTGATTGTAACCGAATGACCCGTCCATGAATGACAGGGCCTCATGTCCGGTTGTAGCATCGATCATGACTTCCGTTATTGGCACCGGAAAATCATCTTTGGGGCAGGCTTTATTTAGATCTCGAAAGGCAACACATATCCGGATCTGTCCATTCTTCTTCTTCACGGGGATGATATTCGCCAGTCATGTGGTGTACTGGTTTTCTTCAACAAATCCCACGTCAATGAGCTTGTCGACTTCAGTACAGATTTGGGTAATGAGTTCTGGCCTCATGCGCCGCGGTGGTTGCTTCACCGGCTCGGCCTCAGGGCTGATTGCCAGCTCATGTTGTGAGACAGCGGGGCTTAGACCCGGCATTTCCTTGTAAGTCCAGGCGAAGCAATCCTGGTACTCTAGCAGCAGCTTGACGTACAGCTCCCATTCTTCTGGGGACAGCTGGGTACTGAGGAAGGTGGGCCTAGGGTCCCCCTCATTTCCCAAGTTGACTTTTATCAGCTCATCGACTGTGGCCTGGCCTCAGTCTTCTATCTCCGGAGGTGCCGGCTGGAGGTCAACGAAGTCTGGAATACCATCTTGAGGGTCGAGCACTTCGACTTCCTCGTCAGACACCACCAGAGCTTCTTGAGGATTCTCTGTTTCTTGTGCTAGCGGCTGCGCGGATCATTCTATTAGCAAGTCAACTGCCGTTGTAGCTCCTAAGGGCGAGAGAACAGCTTCGGTGTTTGTAGATGAGGTTGCAACTCTGACAGGCTGGTAGTTGCTTATTGCCAGGCCGGGACAGCATCCCGGTTTCGTAGCAGAAGTTGAGGAGGTCTCGCCATCTGGGACAGTTGTATCTTCGTAGAAGTGGCTTTTCCTTTCTTGGAAGCTGGTTCCCCTTGATCGGAGTCAACGGAGGCTGCCCTGATTGGTAGAAGAGGTGTTGAAGTTATCATCAGTAGGACTCCACTGGAGGGAGAAATTCCTGCTTCTTCAGTATCTTCGGCTTCACTGCTGCTAGCCGTATCAAATTTGGCTTGAAGGGCCGTCTCTTCAGGATAGACCTGCTCCCAGCATCGGCAGGGGACCATGGTCTCTGCTTCTTGATTTCCAGGCTGAGCCAGCTCAACATGCTCAGCTTCCGCCGGGTATTCATCAAAAGCTGCCCCCAGCGGGCTATTTTCAGCAGGATAGAAGGTGGAGATGGTGTCCACCTCGTATCGCCCGCTGTAATAATATTCCTCCAAGGTGAAACCCAACCCCGAATGTCGAGAGACACGTCTCATTTCTTTATCCAGATTTATAGGATACCACATTTTCTGGAAAGCTTCCTTATGTTTTTGAGACTGATCGGGGGGAATGTGTTGCTTCTGAAACATCCTGGCCATCCGATCAGTTGTAAATGCCAGACCCTGGACGGGAACCGGTGGGTTGCTTATATCTTCGGGGAGGCTGCAGTCTGTGTCTTCCCAAGTAGGATACTCCTCAGCTGTATAGAACAAGCTGTTAGGTCCATCCTCAGTGTCACCTCCCAAGCTTTGAAAGGCTCGACAGTAGGGTTGTCAAGGCCGGGAGTTGGCTTGATGAGGCCATCTGGGATTTCAATATGATTATGCCGCTGAGCGACCCGTACCTCATTAGCTTCAGGGTATAATGTTGGGGGTGCTGTTCTGCCCACTTGCCCAGATGCTGTGATATGGGAGACCACCTTAGGCTTGACATATCCGCGCGGCGGTGGTGGATACCAACTGCTGCCGGATGTGCTTCTCGATGCCCCCGCAGGGGTCTTAGCTTCAGAGGTCTTCTGGGAAGGCCCTATATATATGTTGGCATCTGCCAAATGACATTCAAACACCTCGAACGGGTGGGGGTCTGCAAATATCCTCTCCTCCTTCCCTTGGAGACTGTATTTGATGCATTGGTGGAGCGTGGAGGGCACCACCATATTTTCATGTAGCCACGGGCGGCCGAGCAGCGCCTTGTACGAGGTGCGGGAGTCAATGACGTGGAATTGCACCGTCGTAGTGAAATCTGCTAAGGTGAGGGTGAACTCTGCCACTCCCATGGACACCTCACATTTCTGATTAAAGCCGGCGATACGTATATCCCTGACTTTCTCGAGATGCACATTAAAGTGGTGCCTCTCATATATTTTATATGGCAAGATGTTGACCGCTGCACCGGGATCAACCAGAATTCTGTTCAGCTCCCTTCCATTCAGGTGCCCCTTCATATACAGCGGCATGTTATGGCTGATGGTGGGCAGCAGCATATCGTCTGGAGTGAAGGTCATGCTAGCCTCCGGCATTGCTTCAGCCAGACATGTCTCAAAATGAGCAGGCGTCTGGAGAGCCGTAATAATAGCCTGTCGGGTTTCTTCACTCAGAGAAAGGATCCCCCAGATTGTAAATCGAGCAGGGAGCTTCTTGAGTAGCTTCATTATTCTGCTCCCAGCTCGAACATTGGAGAGCTTCATCTCTTCAGCCCATCTGGGCTTTGGGAGGTTTTGATTTGCGGGCCCTGACGGACCCACTTCATCTTCCTCAGATTCGGCGCCCTTCTGGCTGGTACCGGCTTCTGGGTTTTCTTTGTTAGTTGCTGCGGGGCAAGCTCCGTCTGCATCTGGCTCTTCGGCAGATTGTGCCAGCTGCGGGTGAACGTCCCCGGGTGTAGGGTTAGCCTTCTTGAAAGGCTGCTTCCCCTTGGACATCTTCATGAATTCAAGAAATGAAGGGACCCCCTTGCCCCCACTCTTGTTATATAGGCCTAACGGAGAAGCGATTTGGACTCCCTTGACCTCCGACGGAGGTGTCTTGTAGGGTTACTCTCCTCTGAACATGATGTTGTGGTTGGCTGGCAGCTGGCGCCCCCATTTTCGGCCTGACCGGGTGGCATGTGCAGCAGTTGCGGCCTCGGCCTTGCCTCCCCCAGCATGGGGTGTGAAACAAATTTCCTCTTCTTCCTCCTCTCCGGGCAAGTTGAAGAGTGCTGATAGGGTATTACAGGAGACAACCTGCACTTTATCAGCCTTAGCGGCCTTCTTTTTCTTCTTCCTTTGTTTCTTCTTCTTTTTTGCTTATGCGGGCGGGTGCCCCCAGAACAGACTGCCCTCTCTATCGGGTGCCTCTTCAGATTTCTCCTCTTGTTCAAGTGAGAGCTGCTCTAGTTCTTGCCATGGGACGTGGTCCCGCACCAGCAAGGGCTTCAGTTCGGGCTGCACGTATTCGTCCAGCCCCTCAATGAGGTTTTACAGTCAAATGATCCCAGGATTGGTCTCTTTAACCACTGGCAGCGGAGTTTGGCTCCTCCGATTATGTGTAGGTATCCTGACAGTTGTAGGAAGAGTGACCCACATAGGCGCTACCACTGGCGGAGCAGGCCGGGGTGTGACACCATGGATATGTGCCCCCTCTTTCGGGCGAGGTGCCCTCTTTTTCTTGTGTTTCATAGGGACCTGCTGCCATCCTTGTTGTTCTTTCACGGGCTCCAAGAAATGAGCTTCATAGGTGCTCCGCGTGCTTGTTTCAGAGATCTCCTTAGGCAGTGCCTGGTATAGGGAGACCATGTAGACTCCTGCCCTCCTCCGAGGGGCTTCATGTGGCTGAGGAAGGTCCACTTTGTACTCTCCCAGCTCAATTTCATTCTTCTTCACCATCCCTTCGATGATGTCCTTGAACACATAGCAGTCTTCGATCGGATGCCCCAACATCTGGTGATAGGGGCAGAATCTAGAATGTCTTTTCTTTTTAAGTCCTCCGGCCTCCTTGGCTCTGGCAGGGTGACCATGTTGTATTCCGTTACCCAGTCGAACAGAACTCGGGTCTTGTCTTTTGGAAAGGAATAGGCCTTCTTCATATTGTCCCTCAGCGAAGGACCTTCTTTGCCGTCTGGGGCTTCTGCAGGCTGTGGGGTGACTCCCTTCTTGCCTTCACTTTTCTGTTGTTCGAACGCCTTTATGTCAAGAGCGTTCGCTTCTTTAGGCGAGGAGCGCCGCTCCACCGCCTTGCACTTCTGGGTCGTGTTGGGAGCAGATGTAGGGGCAGGCCTTGCCAGGAAAGCATTCACCTCGGCCACGACATTGTTTAATCGATCAAACGATCGTATTTCCATTCCGATCATCTTTTCCAGAACTTCCCTTCTGAGATTCTGTTTGCATATCTGCACTACGTCCTCCTGATGCGGGGGCCGCTTGCACCTCATTCCGAGGTTCCTCCACCTCTTAATATAATCGAGGGATGTCTCATCTGCCCTCTGCTTTGTTGAGTAGAGTTCGGCCACTGTGACATCCCTCTCTGTGACATGGAATCTTTCTCTGAACTTCTTCTGCATATCTGGCCAGTCGCTGATCGACCCGGCCGAGAGGATAGAGTACCATTCAAATGCGAGCCCCGTCAGCGAGGACCCGAAAAACTTCAGCATATATGACTCGTCGGTGGCCAAGTCGCCCATGACAGTCATATAATAGGCTATGTGTTCTCTCAGGGATCCCTTCCCGTTGAATTTATCAAACTTGGGCGGCTTATTGATTCCTGGGGGAAGCCACTTAGCAGTATGGTGTTGCGGGTAGGGCACCCGGTATGCATCGAACGTGACGTAGTCGCCTTCACCTCTTTCTACGAGCTTCAGCTCGATCATTCTTTCCACCATCATCTGGTTCATGACTGCAGGGTCAACCGGCTCTGGATAGAAGTGTGCCGGCTGTAGGTGCGGGGTGACCAGGGTGGTCGCCTATGGAGGACGCGGCAGCGGGGGTGTCTGGTGCACTTGAGAGAGCACCGGTGGTAGCAGCGGCTGGAGCTGTGGTGGCCACTGTTGCATTGTCGCCATGCTTGGTTCTGATGACTGAGGTAGTGTGTAGAGTGGTGGAGGGCCATCATGACGGACTGCTCCCCGAGATGATTCACCCTGGACTTCGGGTGGTTTGGAAGCTGAGGACTGTTCAGTCTTCTCCATCAGCTGCTTCTTTAGCAAGTCTATCTCTTGCCAGTATTTTTGAAGTAATATCAAGACCGATGGGTCTATAGTGGCCGTAGTGGGGATAACTTCTGCTGTGTCCCCGGACGTACCCTCGGGCAGGATGTCGAGGGGAACGTCGTCTTCTTCCTCTGCCGTCACCACATTAGCGGTCAGGACGGGGGCCTTATCATCCCACTGGTGGTAGACCTGGGGTTGTTTTTCTTTAGTCATTATCAGGAGCTCCCTTGCTGCTTCTGTTCTGCGAGTGCTCGGCCCTGGACGTGCGGCCAACTGAGCCAATTCTCGGGGATCTCGGGGAGCCCCCATATCGATTGGATACACCAGCCATGTTGCAAGTGAATGTTAAGGTGCTAGGCCCGGATACAGAGGGGGGGTGAATGTATCCTGCTACGAATAATGCCCAAATTAAAACTCAGATGCTAGACGCAATCACAGAATAAAACTAATTCAATTAAACTTATGAGCAAGCACATGGAGCGCGCCTATCCAAGCATCTAGCGGAAGCAAACACACAAAGCAAACCACTGCTCAATAGATTTTTAGGTGGTTCGGTCCTCCAGACCTACATCCACCCCTCACTCCCAATCGGAGTGAGGCTTCACTAGCAAACGCTAGAACCAAGCAGACTCAGTCTGCGAACAAGGTGCTGCCACACAGCTTGACCAGGGGAACAACCTCCCCTCTTCCTCCCAACCGGAGGGACACCCCAAGTGACTCCCAGCCACTTGGAAACCAGAGACCGAAGTCTCACTTCCTCCAGTCCAGGAGGGAACCTGCCAGTGACTCCCCGTCACCAGCAACCAGAGGTCGAAGACCTCTCTTCCTCCAACCGGAGGGACCCCTGGACTTGCAACCCACAAGCCCAGAACCGGAGACAAGTCTCCCTTCTCCTGAGTCCACAGGAGGAACCCGACCTCAGACTAGAGGATCGGAAGAACAAGGATAACCAGATGAAAAGGAAAAAATAAGGAATGGAAAATACACAGCGATCGGAAGGCTGTAAATGAAGAAAAAGAATGTAGCTCTCAAAGGAGCAGATCTGGCTTGGATTTAATCCAAACGCCAGATGACAGATCTTCAATAGCTTCTTCCTTCTTTTCCACGAACTCTCTCTCTCTCTATCTCTCTTTCTTTCTCCTCTGCTCTCCTTTTCTCTCACGCTGTTCTCTCCTTCTTCTCTGCAACTCTTTTTCTTCTGCCGGCTCACTCTTCTTCTATTTCTTCTTCTTCTACTCTCTGCTTCTCTTCTGCTGGATCGAACTCTCAGCACTTCTGCTTTTCTGCTATTGCTCTTAAGGCTTCGATCAACCTCCTTCAGACAACGGAGACTACCCTTTATAGCAGCTCGAGCAGGGGCAGCACTGGGCGCGTGTGGCCTCCACATTTCCCGCCCAAGTATTTGGCCACGTGTCAGCATCTCAGCTCCTTGGATCACGTGCCAGACATTTCTTTGGTTCACGTGCCAGAACACCTGCAAGAGTAACTGAGGAGTTCAGTCGATGGACAAAATTAACACAGGCTGTACATAGTTCAGCAATGTATAGACTTATAGATATCAATACAGCAAGTGTGTACAGTGTGAGGGAGTGTATAGACTTAGAAGTCTTCATGCGAGCTCAGTGTATATACTTGCTGAAGAATGCATTATCATAATAGGAAGGAGTGTATAGACTTCTGTGAAATGCATGAATGAATCGAGTGTGTAGACTTACTAATGCAAGCACAGGCTGTACACACTTTGTTTGCGTGCGAGAGAACACAGTGTACAGACTTTCCTGTGAAGAACAATGCATGAATGCAGTGTATAGACTTGGTGTTAACATGCATGAGAACCAATGTACAGACATGCTATCCTTGCAGCTGACGACTCCAGTGTATAGGCTTACTGAGGGAGAGACTGTACAGACTTGAAGCAAAGCAGGGCAGTCGAGTGTATAGACTACACGATGTGTAGACTTTAGCCAAAGGAACGGCTGTACAGACTTTAACTCAACAGCGATGAATAGACTCTGAATCAAGGCAGGTTGTACAGACTTGAAGAGTAAGCCAGTGTATAGACTTCAAAAGCTTGAAGGCCCAATGTACAGACTATGAAGAGTCTGAACCAATGTACAGACTTGTCGAAATGAAGACCACTGTATAGACTTCCTTTGGCACAAAGGCAGCTTAACGATGTATAGACTTGATTGAAGTGAAGTCTGTACAGACTTGAATGTTCACAGTGTATAGAGTTTAAAGCAAGTGACCAAGGCAATGTGTAGACTTTACCCAATGTACAGACTTGGTGGTCTTGAACGTAGGTAAAGCAAAGCAATGTATAGACTTGCCACCGACCAATGTATAGACTTGCTCATATGAGTGAACAGGTCGATGTACAGACTTGGCCAATGCTTGAAGCACAGTCCACTGTATAGACTTGATGCCTTGAAGGTGATGTACAGACTTTGTTACCCAAACGATCAATGTATGGACTTGAACTTCTGGAAACGAATGAATAGACTTTGCCACAGTCTAATGTATAGACTTCCAGTGTGAATGAAACGCTGTATAGACTTGCTCAAACAGTCCGATGTATAGACTTTAGCTGAAGACCACGATGTAATGTATAGACATGAAGAAACTGTGCACATTGTATAGACTTGAAGAAACAAGGCAACGTTGTATAGATTTGAAGAGACAAGGCAACGTTGTATAGACTTCAAAGATGAATGATCAGACAATGTATAGACTTCACAGTTCAACAGCCATTGTATGAACTTGTACAGTGGTGCGCAGTGTACAGACTTTGAATGAGACGCTTAGAAAGATGATCCAGCGTATAGACTTTGAAGAAATGAGGCGATGTGCATACTTGCTGAGTTGATGCTGCAGCCCAATGAGTTGACGCTGTATAGACTTTGTCTTCCAGCGTATAGACTTGATGAATGCATGAAGACATTGAATAAGACCCAGCAATGTGTAGACTCTACAGTGAATGCATGACCCAATGTATACACTTGATGCAATGCATGCCGATGTACATACTTCAGTTGAAGTCAACCAAAGAGTGTATGTACTTTATGAATCCATATCCCAAGACCAGTGTACAAACTTGATCGAATGTCTAGACTTTGCATGAACAGTCGATGTGAAGACTTCACATGAAGAGATTTTGTACGTGTGTGCTGGCAGTGTATAGACTTGGAGAGCGACCAAATAGGATGTGTAGACTTGCACAAATAGACAGCATAACTGATGCACAAACAGACAGCATAACTAAACATGCTTTATGCAGCAGATAAAATGACTATCATAAAACATGCAATGCTTTAAATCTGTTAAACTAACTGAACAGCAATACAATGCTTTGATAATCAGACTGAACATCAGAATATGCAATGCTTGACTGAACATTTGAAAAAGACTGCATTATGAACAGAAAACAGCTGAATAACAGCATGATGACTCACAAAATAAGATGACTCACAGTGATTAACTCACATCAAAAACCAATCATCAAAACCATCATCAAAACTACAGGGGCACAACAATCTCCCCCTTTTTGATGATGGCAACACTTTCAACACATTGAGTCATTCTGATGATGTGAGGCATTCTGATGACTCAAATTATTCTCCCCCTTTGACTTCATCAAAAAGAAAATAGTTTGAGAAATTAAAGCATGTATAAAAATTCAGTCAATTTCTCCTCCTTGCAAGAACATAATTCTCCCCCTTTGGCAAACAATCTCCCCCTTTGGTATAGTCAGGATGAACCATGGGAAGGGGTGAATGCAGATGCCGATACCAGAATGCAAGATCTTCCCCTTTAAGAGTTTCTATGCAGCATGATGCATATGACATGGAAGCTCCCCCTCAATAAGTGGAATCTTATGAGATAGATGAGAAGGAGACCACAGGGGCAAACAAGGAGAAGTTCAGGTCAATGAACCAAGGACATGAGCAGAAGAGTTTCAATTAACAGATTTGTCAAGGATGCTCCAAACACAAGAAATTCAGCCATATTTTCAAAGAGATATCAATCTCATAAATCCAAAACATAAGTTTTCAAAGTCTTCCAGTATAAGGGCTTATGAATGAGCTTTATTGAACAGCATGGTTTAAACATGATGTATGCAGAGTTTATCAATAAAATTCTGTATTGATATCTAAAATCATGGTTTAATAAAAATGAACCAAGCCCTCATATTTATCTTGATTATCCTCCCTTTGTCTTACACAATCAAATTTATTGACTTCTTTCAGAATTACATGCACTAGTATTGAGATTAAGCAATTATGAAGTCATATTATTTTATCTAGGGTTGTAGCAATTTGACTTTAGCATCAATATTCAGATATTGAGATATGTTCAACAATTTTTCATGCTACAAATTTTACGAGCAGTCTAGTTCAGTGCACACCTTGTAACTAGAGGATATACCTTGATCAGAGGCCAATATCCCTAAGCACTTAGTGTGACTAATTGTCATGCTATATATGAACAGAGATAGCATTTACACATCATGACACACTCCAAATCATTTCTTGATGAGTGAGTTGTATTTCTCAGTGTGCATGCCATTGCTCTGCCTGAATTTCAATGAATTCTTAATCAGAGTTAACTATGGTACCTCATGACACAGTCCTTTGGACATGTGTTTCTCAGTGACCAAGGTCATTGCTCTGACAAATATTACCCTTTAGACTTTTCAGAAAAATTCATTTGCTTCAAGTCAATAATAATTTCATGTACTTAATCAGTTGAAGTCATGTATTCAAAAGTGCAGATTTCAGAAGTTTTCACAAGACACAACATGAAACAGATGGTTAAGGTTTATTAAACATGCTTCAGATATTTTTAAGAGATTTTAAAGTCAACCCTTGAGTACATTACACTTAAACCACCTGAGTTATTTCAGATATTCATAAAAACGTATAATAGAAGATTTCTAGTTCAAAAGTTTTCAGATTTATGATCGAGATAGCCCATTGAAATCTTCATGAAGGACTGATAGAATTTTGAACCCAAATGATACCAATTGATAGGAGAAATACCAATTGTTAAGAGAGATTGTGAAGCTCAAAGTTTTCAGAATATGATCAAGGTTTGTCTACAAAATCAATAAGAAAGGATATGCAATGAATTCTGACAAATGTATGTATTTGACAACCTATATGCAATGCATTGACTCCCCCTCACAATATGCATTCAAACTCTCTTTTTGGCATTTTCAATATAAGGAAATGCAATGCACTATATGTATGCAAGGACATGCAAAGACTCAACATTGAATGCTATGCAAGGATATGCAACTAACTCCCCCTGAAAACATGCAATGTTTGCACTGAAAACTGAACATATGATTCCAAATGATATTGTGACTTGTGCACAATCAGACTGTCCTATCAGCAAAGTGACCCATGGTACTAGGCGGAGCACTTGGTCTAAAAGACCACCTCACACATAGTAAGAACCTCCAGACAGATTTTCCTGCCTTTTGGTAGCTTACCATTTATATACCATTGAGGTCAATCATGATAATTCAATATGCAGTCCTATATGTAATTCAGATTTTCAATGAACTATGCAACAGACAGATTTCAACAACATTCATATGTAGTTCAGATTTAAACAGACAAAACAGTATGAGCATTGAGAGATGTGAATACTCATAGTGTCCAAAGCATAAATTTCAGTTGAGGAGAGTTCAGAGGCTTCAATTTAGACAATGCAGATGAAGAGTGAATATGCTATGCAGAAAAAAAATAGCAATTATGTATGGACACATCAAACAAGATATGTAATGAGTTTCAAAACAGGAAATGCAGAGAATTTACCTGAACAGTGTGAGAATGGGGTTTATCAACTTGGGTGCCTTGGTTTATTAACCCCTTTTATTCTTCAACTTCCAAGGCACACCTGCAGGTTAGCAAACTATTTTGCACAAATAGGCACCCAAGAAGTCTTGGGTCCTGTCATGACAGTATTACTCCTAGCAGGTTTTCTCAGCACATTTCTAGCAGCATGGTCATCAGATTTCATCAAGTAGCAATTATTCATTGAATGACCAATTTGACCACAGTAATGACATGAATTAGCAGATTTCAAATTTTTCTTATGCACATTACTGTTGTCATGAAGTTTATTGGTAGAGAGAGAGTTCTGTTTACTATAATGATAGTAAGATGCACCAGATTTCAGATTTAATCTATGCACATTCTTGTTAGCATGAAATCCATGTGCATATGCATGAAATTTTTTGTTGTTGACAAAATTAAAATTCTATTTACTAAAACTGGCCAGCCAACATTCAGCAGCTCTATGGCCTGGCTTCCCACAGTGATAGCATGCAAGAGACTTTCTGTTAATGGCAAGGAATTTAACAGTTTTAGAATTGAATTTTCTACCCTGAGCATGCCAACAGTCCTTGACTGTGTGGCCATGCTTTCCACAGTGAGAGCAATTGAGAGAATTTCTTCTAAAAGAACCTGACCAGCATTCAGAGGCCTTGTGACCAATTTTGTTGTAACTAGAACATATGATGTGCTGGTTCTTAGAAACAGATTTGTTCTTGTTAACAGCATGATTGCTCGCATGAAATCTATTCTTATCACTAACAAACCAGCATTGTGAAATTTTGTGTCCTAATTTATCACAATGGAAACACTCAATTTTCCTTTTCTGAGATGAAGGATTTTCATCATGATATTTTCTAGCACTCAGATCATCCTTTTCCATCAATCTACATTCATCCATCAAATGACCAGGTTCATGACAGTAATGGTATGAAGTTTTCTGTTTGTATGCATGTGTGTATATGTGCGTGGATGATTTTTGAACATCATGCAGCGAAGTGGCAGGAACCTTTTTGTTCTTTTAATGAACAGCATGCACTTTTTCCACATACTTGAGATCAGTCTTTTTCTTTATGTTTTCAACCTTTTTCTGATTGTTATCCTGTTTTTCTGTTTTCTTAGCCTTGTACTGAGTTGGAGATGAAGTAGAAGGCTCTTCCTGTTCAAAAGATTTAACAAAAATAGTTTTTAGGTTGGCTCCATCAACCTTCCTCATGACTGGACTGTAACCCAGTCCTTCTTTCTTAAAATTAATCTTTGTTCCCAGCTTTTTCTGAACAGTGGGCTTCTGAGAAGTGTGAGAAGTAGAGCTAGCAACAAAAGATGTATGAATTTTATTTTCAAAATTCTTTTTATTTACAGGATTATAACCTAACCCCTCCTTCTGAAAATTGACTTTTACTCCCAGCAGTTTGTTCAGATTATCTTGCCCACTCACAAATTTAGACAAGGAGTTTTTTAAATCCTGAATTTCTTTTTCTTGAGAGGAAATGTGTAGCTCATAATTGGCAATCTCTTGCTCACTGCAACTCATAGCTTCATTCAAAACTTTATTAATTGTTTTGTATTTTTCAATTTCTTGTTCCAGATTGCTCAGTTTCTCAGGGTCTTCAATACAAACACTTTTTCCTCTTTCTAAGGCTAGCAGTCTCTCAGACATAGTGGAGTTCAGCATTTTTAACTTCTCATTTTCTTCCTTAAGCTTATCATTTTGAATTAACTCATTTATTAAAGTCTGATCTTCTGAGTTAGTTTCAAGTTTTCTTCCAGCCTTAAATTCCATCAAATCATTTTCCTTCTTTTAAATATTTTTCTGTAATTCCACATTTACAGATTTGATGGCTTCAAATTTTTCAGTCAGCAATGTGTTCTCCTGTTTAAGTTTCTCTAATTTTTCTTCATCTTCTTTGGAGAGTTTTCTGAGAAAATCATTTTCAGATTTCAGCTTGTTCAATTCAGACTTAACACATTCAAATTCTTTCAGCAAATCCTTACTCTGAACAGAATCATGACTGGCTAGGCTAAGTTTCTTTTCAAGTTCAGAGATTTCTTTTACATGATCTTGATTTTCAATTTTTAGCAATGAAATTTGTTTCTTCAGCATTTGAGTATCAGACATACTAGCATCAAGAACATTTTTCAGTTCAGCACAATTTCTACAATCGACATTTAAATTGTCTGACCTACTACTCTTCTTCAATTTTTTATACTGACTTCTTAAGCTCTCATGTGACTCTAACAATTCAGCATATGCATTTTCCCAATCATCTAAAGTATAGTTTTCAAAGGGATTTACCTCATCATCATCATCTTCTTCATCTTGACTGCTGCCTTGATTATTTCTGTCAGCCATCATGCAGCTGACCTCATTTCTTATCTGAGTTCGCTTCAATATATCCATAATGTCTTTAGCAGAACTGCAATCAAGGAAACATGAATGAAGGGCTCTATCAGTAGTTGCCTTTATTAGGTTTATAGCTATCTGGTTCTCTTCATGCATAGATTTGTGACTATCAGTCCATTTGGACTTTTTCTTTGGTAGTTCATGAGGACCTTGTGAAATTACTTTCCATAGGTCTAGATTAACAGAATTAGCATAATTCTTCACACCAGCAAACCATACACTAAAATTGGAACCGTTGAAAACTGGTGGTTCACCCATTGAGACAAACAGATATAATGCGACAAGAATATTGATGCACCAAAAGCAAATTAGCACCTAAGACTGCAATATCGGATCTGCAGGTCGCTGGACCTTGTATGCAGACACCGCTCTGATACCAATTGTTAAGGTGCTAGGCCCGGATACAGAGGGGGGGTGAATGTATCCTGCTACGAATAATGCCCAAATTAAAACTCAGATGCTAGACGCAATCACAGAATAAAACTAATTCAATTAAACTTATGAGCAAGCACATGGAGCGCGCCTATCCAAGCATCTAGCGGAAGCAAACACACAAAGCAAACCACTGCTCAATAGATTTTTAGGTGGTTCGGTCCTCCAGACCTACATCCACCCCTCACTCCCAATCGGAGTGAGGCTTCACTAGCAAACGCTAGAACCAAGCAGACTCAGTCTGCGAACAAGGTGCTGCCACACAGCTTGACCAGGGGAACAACCTCCCCTCTTCCTCCCAACCGGAGGGACACCCCAAGTGACTCCCAGCCACTTGGAAACCAGAGACCGAAGTCTCACTTCCTCCAGTCCAGGAGGGAACCTGCCAGTGACTCCCCGTCACCAGCAACCAGAGGTCGAAGACCTCTCTTCCTCCAACCGGAGGGACCCCTGGACTTGCAACCCACAAGCCCAGAACCGGAGACAAGTCTCCCTTCTCCTGAGTCCACAGGAGGAACCCGACCTCAGACTAGAGGATCGGAAGAACAAGGATAACCAGATGAAAAGGAAAAAATAAGGAATGGAAAATACACAGCGATCGGAAGGCTGTAAATGAAGAAAAAGAATGTAGCTCTCAAAGGAGCAGATCTGGCTTGGATTTAATCCAAACGCCAGATGACAGATCTTCAATAGCTTCTTCCTTCTTTTCCACGAACTCTCTCTCTCTCTATCTCTCTTTCTTTCTCCTCTGCTCTCCTTTTCTCTCACGCTGTTCTCTCCTTCTTCTCTGCAACTCTTTTTCTTCTGCCGGCTCACTCTTCTTCTATTTCTTCTTCTTCTACTCTCTGCTTCTCTTCTGCTGGATCGAACTCTCAGCACTTCTGCTTTTCTGCTATTGCTCTTAAGGCTTCGATCAACCTCCTTCAGACAACGGAGACTACCCTTTATAGCAGCTCGAGCAGGGGCAGCACTGGGCGCGTGTGGCCTCCACATTTCCCGCCCAAGTATGTGGCCACGTGTCAGCATCTCAGCTCCTTGGATCACGTGCCAGACATTTCTTTGGTTCACGTGCCAGAACACCTGCAAGAGTAACTGAGGAGTTCAGTCGATGGACAAAATTAACACAGGCTGTACATAGTTCAGCAATGTATAGACTTATAGATATCAATACAGCAAGTGTGTACAGTGTGAGGGAGTGTATAGACTTAGAAGTCTTCATGCGAGCTCAGTGTATATACTTGCTGAAGAATGCATTATCATAATAGGAAGGAGTGTATAGACTTCTGTGAAATGCATGAATGAATCGAGTGTGTAGACTTACTAATGCAAGCACAGGCTGTACACACTTTGTTTGCGTGCGAGAGAACACAGTGTACAGACTTTCCTGTGAAGAACAATGCATGAATGCAGTGTATAGACTTGGTGTTAACATGCATGAGAACCAATGTACAGACATGCTGTCCTTGCAGCTGACCACTCCAGTGTATAGGCTTACTGAGGGAGAGACTGTACAGACTTGAAGCAAAGCAGGGCAGTCGAGTGTATAGACTACACGATGTGTAGACTTTAGCCAAAGGAACGGCTGTACAGACTTTAACTCAACAGCGATGAATAGACTCTGAATCAAGGCAGGTTGTACAGACTTGAAGAGTAAGCTAGTGTATAGACTTCAAAAGCTTGAAGGCCCAATGTACAGACTATGAAGAGTCTGAACCAATGTACAGACTTGTCGAAATGAAGACCACTGTATAGACTTCCTTTGGCACAAAGGCAGCTTAACGATGTATAGACTTGATTGAAGTGAAGTTTGTACAGACTTGAATGTTCACAGTGTATAGAGTTTGAAGCAAGTGACCAAGGCAATGTGTAGACTTTACCCAATGTACAGACTTGGTGGTCTTGAACGTAGGTAAAGCAAAGCAATGTATAGACTTGCCACCGACCAATGTATAGACTTGCTCATACGAGTGAACAGGTCGATGTACAGACTTGGCCAATGCTTGAAGCACAGTCCACTGTATAGACTTGATGCCTTGAAGGTGATGTACAGACTTTGTTACCCAAACGATCAATGTATGGACTTGAACTTCTGGAAACGAATGAATAGACTTTGCCACAGTCTAATGTATAGACTTCCAGTGTGAATGAAACGCTGTATAGACTTGCTCAAACAGTCCGATGTATAGACTTTAGCTGAAGACCACGATGTAATGTATAGACATGAAGAAACTGTGCACATTGTATAGACTTGAAGAAACAAGGCAACGTTGTATAGATTTGAAGAGACAAGGCAACGTTGTATAGACTTCAAAGATGAATGATCAGACAATGTATAGACTTCACAGTTCAACAGCCATTGTATGAACTTGTACAGTGGTGCGCAGTGTACAGACTTTGAATGAGACGCTTAGAAAGATGATCCAGCGTATAGACTTTGAAGAAATGAGGCGATGTGCATACTTGCTGAGTTGACGCTGCAGCCCAATGAGTTGACGCTGTATAGACTTTGTTTGCGTGCGAGAGAACACAGTGTATAGACTTTCCTGTGAAGAACAATGCATGAATGCAGTGTATAGACTTGGTGTTAACATGCATGAGAACCAATGTACAGACATGCTGTCCTTGCAGCTGACGACTCCAGTGTATAGGCTTGCTGAGGGAGAGACTGTACAGACTTGAAGCAAAGCAGGGCAGTCGAGTGTATAGACTACACGATGTGTAGACTTTAGCCAAAGGAACGGCTGTACAGACTTTAACTCAACAGCGATGAATAGACTCTGAATAAAGGCAGGCTGTACGGACTTGAAGAGTAAGCCAGTGTATAGACTTCAAAAGCTTGAAGGCCCAATGTACAGACTTTGAAGAGTCTGAACCAATGTATGTTGCATCCCTATGGTTTTGATGATGTCTCTCACTATAAATCAATCTTCTATCTCTAGATTAATACTATTCCATTGTTTCATCTATCTACACTGTTTGGTTAATATCAACAGCAGTGGGTCGACTCATCAGCAAGGGTGGGTCGACGCATCAGAGCATTGATAGTTGGGCACAAAGTCTATACACCAGCTTGATCCATTTAGTCTGTACATTGGCATATCTTCTTCAAGTCTGTACATCGGGCACCTTCTAACTGAAGTCTACACATTGATCCTAATACTCTATAAGTCTGTACACTGCCCGACCAGTCAAGTCTGCACATTGACAAAGTTAGTTCAGCTCAACCCTATACATCCTTCCAAGCTTCAACTCTATACATTGGATTGTCAAACTTCATGTCTATACACTGGCTGCTGCATTATCTTGAAGTCTACACATCCGATAGTGTAAGTCTATACATCGTTCAGAGTCTTGTTTGCAAAGTCTGAACATTGCTTCAGAGATAGCTTCAGCAAAGTCTATACATTCGTTTCCTTGGGCAAAGTCTATACATCGCTTAGTCTGCACATTGCCTTCAGCCCAAGTGTTCAAAGCCAAGTCTATACAACGCCAACCCAACACATTGAACAGTTCTCCAAGTCTATACACTAGACTTCATGTCTCTAAGTCTATACACTGGTCTGTGATTCACCAACTCTGTACGTTCGATATCTTTTCCTACGCTTTGGCCAAGCCCATACACTCAACATTTCCCTACGCTTTCCTGGCCAAGTCTGTACATCACTAAGTGTGTACATTGCATGCTGCTCAAACGTTCAATGTCTTCAAAGTTTGTACAGCGTCCGTCTCAGCCAGCGTCTCACGCTGTGTCTTAGGCAAGTCTGTACATCGGCCTCAGTCGTTCAAGTCTATACATTGAATTGATCTTCAAAGTCTGTACAGCGTCCGTCTTACCCAGCGTCTCATGCTGCGTCTTAGGCAAGTCTGTACATCGGCCTCATTCGTTCAAGTCTATACATTGAACTGCGTCTTAGGAAAGTCTGTACAGAGGCTTCGATTTACCAAGTCTGTACATCGGCTTCATTCGCTCAAGTCCACACATCCATAGTGGTTCATCAAGTCTATACATCCACTTGAGCTTCACCAAGTCTGTACAACGCTGAAGTCTTCATAAGTCTGTACAGTGCTTGAGCTTCACAAAGTCTATATATCGCTTCAAGCGATTCAAGTCTATACAGACTGCCTTTACAATCAGAGTCTGTACATCGATTCATCAGCCGATCGGTTCATTCAGAAATCTCCAAGTCTGTACAGCCGAGTGTCTAATGCATCGTCTCACTCTGGCAAAGTCTATACAGTGCTCACAGCACATTGGTTCAAAGTCTGATCACTGGCTCAAGCATATCAAAGTCTATACATCTCAGTTGGGGTTCAAGTCAATACATTGCTCACCGTCTTATTAAGAGTCTCACACAGGTTCAAAGTCTGCACACTGTTTACACTTCGTGAAGTCTATACATTGGCTAAAGCTTTGTTAAGTGTACACATTAGTAAGGCTTGTTTGCTTTGTTCTTCTTAAGTCTATACACTGTCATTCATTTGCATTGTTCATAGTCTATACACTGACATTCGTCTACATTGTTCATAAGTCTACACACTACCTTCACACATGCGCCTCTTTCATTAAGTCTATACACTCTCTCACGTTGTACACACTTAATCAGTTGAAGTTTCTGAAGTATATACATTCATGTTAATAGCCTGAACTAACTAAGTCTATACATTCCATCTGTCTGTCTGCAGGCGATTCAGGCTGATGATTGGGCACGTGAACCGAGGTTGGCACTTGGCACGTGATCCAAGACAACAGGCGCATGACACGTGGATGGCAACCTAGTCAGGATGCTGCCATGTGGTCAAAATTCAAATGATCTGGCCAAAAGTGCATGGGCGGGAACCTGGCAGCCATACGCCAATATCTGCTATAAATATAGAGCTTCATCCTTCAGTTAAAGCTCGATCGTGAATAGAGAAAGCAGAAGCCATTGGTGAGAGTTTGCACGATCCAGAAAAGAAAAAGAGCAGAGAGTTCCAGATCCGAGAGGAGTTTGTTCGAGAGAGAGAGCAGTAGTTGTGGATTGATGAATTGCTTCATTTGAAGCTACATTTGTATTGGGTTTCAGAACCGATCTCTTCTTCATTGGTTTTTGTTTCTTCTTTGTTTTTCGTTTCCTTTTCTTCATCCTTCTAATTTGAATTTTTTTCCCTCCGGTGTGTGGAGGAAGGGAGTATCACTCCAATTTCCCTCTGAGTTGCAAAGGAAGAGAGAGATCGGTGATCTCTGGTGGTGTTAGTGACTGGTTGTCATTAACAGTTTCCCTCCGGTGTGTGGAGGAAGGGAGAGGATTCTTCGGTTGTGTTCTAGCTGGGAGCTAGAAAAGGTTTCAAGTTCTGTGGGTAGCAGAACTTGGTTGAGGGATTTGTTTCCCTTGGTGTTCAAGCTGTGTGGCAGCATGTTGTTCGCAGACTGAGTCTGCATTGATCTAGTATCGTCTAGTGGAATCCTCACTCTAGTTGGAGTGAGGGGTGGATGTAGATTGCGGACTGCAATCGAACCACCTAAAAATCGAGTGCCTCCTCTGTGGTCTGCTATTGTTATCTACGCTCTTCATCTGCTCGTCTCTTTGCTTCCATGTGATCAGTTCTTCATTCTCATTTACATTTCTCTGTGTACGGTTTAAGGAGGTGCGTTAGCAGTAGAAATTATTTTCCGCCTAAGTTTCTACAAATTGGGAGTGATCTATTCATCCCCCCCCCTTCTATATCACTCTTGATGCGCTAACAATTGGTATCAGAGCAGGTTTACGCCATGTGGACGAACGGTCAAGGAAATGCTAGTGGTCCTAGAACCTTCATGGCCGAAGGTCAATCCATTAGTCGCCCTCCTTATTTCGATGGTAGTAACTATCTGTTTTGGAAGAACAGGATGGAAGTGTTCATCAGGGCTCAGAGTCATAAACTGTGGAGAGTAATCACGGTGGGGCCATATGATCTGCCACCAAACGAGGATGCTTGGACAGATGACCATGTCAAGCTCTCTTCACTCAACTGGACAGCGCTGAACATCATCCAGTGTGCTGTTCATCCAGAGGAATATGCTCGTATATCTGCATACAGAACTGCCAAGCGAATGTGGGATGAGCTACAATTGATCTATGAAGGTACAGCTCAAGTGAAAGCCTCAAAGGTAAATCTCTACACTTCTAAGTATGAAATGTTTAAGATGAATGCAGACGAGAATATAACTGAGATGTATGCCATGTTGTCTTTAATCACAAATACTCTTAAAGGGCTAGGGAAGGATCTTGCTGAGGCAGATATAGTCAGGAAAATCCTTAGATCTTTATCCCCGACATGGCACACTAAGGCCATTGTGATTGAGGAGTCAAAAGATTTGACTATCTTGACTGTGAATGAACTCATAGGATCTCTTATGACCTATGAGATGAATTTCAAATGAGGTGGAGAAGGAAGTGAGAGGAAGGGTAAGAATGTGGCTCTAAGGGCATCCCGCAACAAGGGTAGCAACAGTGGGAGCAGCAGCAGTAGCCCCGAGTCTGAGTCCGAGCTTGAAGGTTTGTCAAATCTCGACCAGGAGGAGCAGGCAATGCTCACTAGACAGTTCAGAAAATTTCTGAAGAAAAAGGGAAAGACCTTTAGGAAGAAGAAGCCACACCCCTTCAACAAGAATGCTGAATTTACTAGTTACAGGGATAAAAATCCTAAGAGACTAACTTGTTTTAATTGCAACAAACAGGGACATATGAAAGGCGAATGCCCAGACCTCCAGAAGACCTATCTTCAGAAGAAAAACATAAAGGTGCAGAAGAAGAAGAAGCCACAGGCGATGGTCTGCACATGGAGCGAGGAAGAAGAAGACCCAGAAGAAGCTTCCTCAGAAGAATATGAAGATGGAATTTACCTTATGGCAAACAGTGAAGAGGAGGTAATAAACATTTTTGAAATTTTCTCAATTGATGACTGGGAGGATGCTTATGGTGACTTGCTAGATAAATTTAATTCCCTTAGCAAAGAGCACAGAGTTCTGAAAAGAAAATTTAACACAAATGTTGAAGAACAAACTCTGATCTGTGAGGAAAATGAGAAGCTAAAAGAACAACTAGAAGAAATGACCTCACTAAGGAAAGAAAATGATAAGCTCAAGGAAGAAACTCAAGAAAGTCAAAAACAGCTCAATGAATTCAAAACTAAAATTGAAGAAAGCATGAATGAAATTAGAGTGAATTCAGAGAAATATGAAGCTGTGAAGAAAGTAAATGTTGAACTCCTAAAGAACTCTGAGTTCCTTCAAAAGGAGCTGGAAGACAAACAGAAAGTCTTAGAAAAGTTTGTCCAAGGAAAGACTAGCCTAGATGCTATATTAGGGACTAGGGTCAATTTCAATAAGGAAGGTCTAGGCTATGACCCAACCAACAAGAGACCCTTGCAATTCAAGACCATCACCTTCTGCCCAGAGAAGGGAAAAGAAAAGCTGGACACACCATCCAGCTCAAACAGCTCTAAGGAAATTCAAAGTCCTAAAGAAAACGCAAAAATCAGTACTGGACAACCATTTAAGATGGGAATGAATTTTATGAAGAATAACACTAAGCCCACTTACCAGAACACAAATGGTAGATGGACCAAGAAAGTAAATCAGAATAAGAGCTGGAATTACAACAATCAGATGGGTCCAAATAGGACCTACTGGAGAAATAACTTTCATGGTCAAGGATATGCTAATCAACAAGCCTACAGGAAATTTCCTAGGAATAGGAAGACTAATGAATGGAGTAGAACTCACTTCTCCAGTTCAGCTGGATTCAACTTTAATAATCCAGAAAGGAAGGTGCCAGAAAAAACCATGCTGAAACAAATCTGGATACCTAAACACTTGATCAGAGATTTGAACAATGTCATTGGACCCAACTCATCTTGGGTTCCAAATCACTCTGCTTGATGTATCTGTGTAGGTCGGCCTGGCAGCTGAAGACAACAAGTGGTACCTCGACAGTGGCTGCTCCAGGCATATGACAGGAGACCGATCCAAGTTTAGCAAGATAGAGATGAAGCCAGGGGGTCTGGTCAAGTTTGGAGGAAAGAACAAAGGACACCTGAACAAAATGGGATTGTGGAAAGAAGAAATAGAACAGTGGTGGAGATGGCCCGAACCATGTTGATTGAAAGCAAATTACCTAGAAGGTTTTGGGCAGAAGCGGCCAATACAGCAACCTACATAATCAACAGGGCCATGGTAAGACCCATACACAAGAAAACACCCTATGAGCTTCTAAAAGGTAAGAAACCAAACTTGTTTCATTTCAGAATTTTTGGAGCAAAATGTTTTATTCATAACAATGATAAGAAAGATTTAGACAAGTTTGAAGCCAAGAGTTCACCTGGAATATTCTTGGGTTACTCTGAAGTGTCAAGGGCATATAGGGTATTTAACATATCAGATCAGAAAGTGGAAGAGTCTCCACACATCCTTTTTGAAAAGAAAGATGTTTCTAATGTTGAAAATCTTGACAGGGATTCCAATCATGGTGGAGATTTTCTAGAAGATCAACAAGAAGAAGAGAAGACTCAGCAGAGTGGATAAACAAATTCCCCAAATCAGGAAGGTACAAGAGAAACAGGTGAGTCTTCAACAAATATTAGATTTCTTAAAGACCATCCTTTAGATAAAGTCATAGGTAATCCTGAAGATCCTCTTCGGACTAGGTCTCATTTTAGAAATGTGAATAATGATGACTTAATTGCATTAGTCTCACAAATTGAACCCAAAACAGTAGAAGAGGCCTTAGCTGATCAAGCTTGGGTCAATGCTATGTGTGAGGCATTAGGTCAATTTGAAAGGAATAATGTCTGGGAGCTTGTCCCAAGACCTGATGGTATAAATATCATAGGAACCAAGTGGGTGTTCAAAAATAAGATGAATGAAGATGGAATCATCTCGAGGAATAAGGCCAGATTAGTAGCCAAAGGCTACTGTCAGGAATTTGGTGTAGACTTTGATGAATCCTATGCACCTGTTGCTAGGATGGAAGCAATAAGATTGTTGCTTGCCTTTGCATGCTCAAAGAATATAAAACTCCAACAAATGGATGTTAAAAGTGCCTTTTTAAATGGAGTTATTAAAGAAGAAGTTTTTGTTGAACAACCTCCTGGATTTCAATATTCTCCTCAACCTAACCAAATTTTCAGGTTAAACAATGCCTTGTATGGTCTAAAGCAGGCTCCAAGAGCTTGGTATGAAAGATTGTCTGAATTTCTGATCAGCAAGGGCTACAAAAGAGGTAAAGTTGATCAAACTTTATTTACCAAGGGCATGAATAAAGATCTCATCATAGTTCAGGTATATGTAGATGACATTGTATTTGGATCAACTAAGCATGAACTATGTGATGAATTTTTTACCATGATGTCTGCTGAATTTGAAATGAGCTTGGTTGGTGAACTAAAATATTTTCTTGGATTGCAGGTACAGCAGCTAGAAGATGGGTGCTTCATCAACCAAACCAAATACACAATGGAACTGTTCAAGAGGTTTGGCATGGAAAACTTAAAGCACATTACTACACCCATGGGCACCAATACTTCATTGGATGCAGATGAGACAGGTAAAGAAGTAAATGCCAAACTTTATAGAGGTATGATTAGATCACTTCTTTACTTGACAGCCTCTAGACCAGATATACAATTCAGTGTAGGAATGTGTGCAAGGTATCAATCTAGACCTACTGAACTACACTTAGCTGCAGTTAAGAGAATCTTCAGATATTTGTCAGCTAGTCATTCTCTTGGTTTATGGTTTCCTGCATCTCACACACTTAACTTAGTAGCATACACAGATGCTGATTATGCAGGCTGTAAACTAGACAGGAAAAGCACTAGTGGCCATTGTGAATTCTTGGGTGGGTGTTTAGTGTCTTGGGGCTCCAAGAAACAACATTCTGTGGCCCTCTCCACTGCAGAAGCTGAGTATGTGGCTGCAGGGAGTTGTGGAACGCAAGTAATATGGATTAAACACCAGCTTCAGGACTACCAAGTAAACCTGGGGTGCACACCAATTTATTGTGATAATACTAGTGCCATCAATCTTGCTAAAAATCCTGTTTTGCATTCACGAACCAAACACATAGAGATAAGACATCATTTTATAAGAGATGAGGTGTCTAAGAATAATTTTGAACTGATTCATGTAGGGACAGATAATCAGATTGCTGACATATTCACAAAACCTCTGGATAATGAAAAATTCACCACATTGAGAAGAGAATTAGGCTTATACAAATTGTCATAATTATGAAGCCTGCTCTTGTTGTGAGGGGGAGTTGTGTTTGTCTGGAAATTAGCTTTCTTTCATGCTGGTTTAAGGGGGAGTTTAGAATGCTTACTAGTTAGCTTTCAGGAATGCTTTGAGTAAGGGGAAGCTTTGAGATTATGCTGAAATGTTTTATTGAGGAATGCTGTGTCTTAGGGGGAGCTGAGTTGTAATGTGAAAAGAGAAGTTCTTTGACAGATTCAAAAGGGCTGTCCAGATGTGTAACTTTGCTGGTCTTGCATGACTGATCTAGAGTGGTTCTCTCAGACAGTAGAGTGTCACTTATCTCTTAAGACTATAAGTCAGTGACTCTAATCTCCATATTAGAATCTTTCCTTTAGTACTTCTTCAGAGATTTGGACTAATTACATAAAGTATATCTTCCTACATTGTCATTGATTCTGGTTCAGGCCAAAAACTTGTATGTCTTGATATCTGATCCAATCAACTTGAAATCTAGACTTCAAGACTCAATTCAAGAAATAGTCCTTTTTGGTATTGTTTTCAATCATTCTATCTCTTTAACTCAATGGCTTAACTGAACAAAAATGTTCTGTTTTGATCACTGAGAAACTGGGAGCTTCATCAATGAAATGATTTTTTCTCCCATGTCATGAGGTGTCAAATGCTTAAAATGAATGAAAAGACATGACAGAGCAATGGTGGCTTGCTGGTGAGTAACTGGGGACTCTGGCCTCTAATCAAGGTGTTTCCTCATGTCAAAAGCCACAGTTACTACCTTTGTTCCCTAATAACAAAAAAAAAGGGGAAAGTAATGAGGTACTCACTCTGAGTAACTGGAGATTCAGGCCTCTAATCAAGGTGTCTCTCTAATGTCAAAGGAGTGAACTACCAACTTACTCATTAATCTTCTTGAAAATCATCTCCAACAAAAAATTCCTTGTTGTTATGCAACTAATGGATTGCTTGTCTTCAATACCTTGAGAACACCTCTCTGATTTAGTCTCTTGCTGTCTTGTGGGATAGTTGAATGATCAGCTATATTTTCATACTTGTGAACTCCTGCTCTAAATCATCCACTATGTATGCTGATAAACTTGTCTATCACTCTACTTCTCTATTATGTACTGAAGTATGAAGAATCTTCTCTTGAGATTAGAAACTCACTTATTCTCTTAAGACCTACTCGTGACTTTCTGCACTAAGAAGTTACAGCCCTTAGTCCTCATGTTTCCAGCACTGTCATACATTCTGTAGTTCTTTTTGCTGATGTCAAAGGGGGAGAGAAGTTTGCAATTTCAGTGAGAAGTTCTGCAATATCAGTGAGTCTTGGATTTGTCTTGAGCTTTGGGGGAGTCATGTTGCAATATCATCTGCATGTGCATGCCTTGAATTTAATATGTTTGTTGCAGCTGATATAAATCTCATGTTGAACATTGATATTGCTTGATTAATAGTGTTGTCATCATCAAAAAGGGGGAGATTGTTGCATCCCTATGGTTTTGATGATGTCTCTCACTATAAATCAATCTTCTATCTCTAGATTAATGTTGTTCCATTGTTTCATCTATCTACACTGTTTGGTTAATATCAACAGCAGTGGGTCGACTCATCAGCAAGGGTGGGTCGACGCATCAGAGCATTGATAGTTGGGCACAAAGTCTATACACCAGCTTGATCCATTTAGTCTATACATTGGCATATCTTCTTCAAGTCTGTACATCGGGCACCTTCTAACTGAAGTCTACACATTGATCCTAATACTCTATAAGTCTGTACACTACCCGACCAGTCAAGTCTGCACATTGCCAAAGTTAGTTCAGCTCAACCCTATACATCCTTCCAAGCTTCAACTCTATACATTGGATTGTCAAACTTCATGTCTATACACTGGCTGCTGCATTGTCTTGAAGTCTACACATCCGATAGTGTAAGTCTATACATCGTTCAGAGTCTTGTTTGCAAAGTCTGAACATTGCTTCAGAGATAGCTTCAGCAAAGTCTATACATTCGTTTCCTTGGGCAAAGTCTATACATCGCTTAGTCTGCACATTGCCTTCAGCCCAAGTGTTCAAAGCCAAGTCTATACAATGCCAACCCAACACATTGAACAGTTCTCCAAGTCTATACACTAGACTTCATGTCTCTAAGTCTATACACTGGTCTGTGATTCACCAACTCTGTACGTTCGATATCTTTTCCTACGCTTTGGCCAAGCCCATACACTCAACATTTCCCTACGCTTTCTTGGCCAAGTCTATACATCACTAAGTGTGTACATTGCATGCTGCTCAAACGTTCAATGTCTTCAAAGTTTGTACAGCGTCCGTCTCAGCCAGCGTCTCACGCTGTGTCTTAGGCAAGTCTGTACATCGGCCTCAGTCGTTCAAGTCTATACATTGAATTGATCTTCAAAGTCTGTACAGCGTCCGTCTTACCCAGCGTCTCATGCTGCGTCTTAGGCAAGTCTGTACATCGGCCTCATTCGTTCAAGTCTATACATTGAACTGCATCTTAGGAAAGTCTGTACAGAGGCTTCGATTTACCAAGTTTGTACATCGGCTTCATTCGCTCAAGTCCACACATCCACAGTGGTTCATCAAGTCTATACATCCACTTGAGCTTCACCAAGTCTGTACAACGCTGAAGTCTTCAAAAGTCTGTACATTGCTTGAGCTTCACAAAGTCTATGCATCGCTTTAAGCGATTCAAGTCTATACAGACTGCCTTTACAATCAGAGTCTGTACATCGATTCATCAGCCGATCGGTTCATTCAGAAATCTCCAAGTCTGTACAGCCGAGTGTCTAATGCATCGTCTCACTCTGGCAAAGTCTATACAGTGCTCACAGCACATTGGTTCAAAGTCTGAACACTAGCTCAAGCATATCAAAGTCTATACATCTCAGTTGGGGTTCAAGTCAATACATTGCTCACCGTCTTATTAAGAATCTCACACAGGTTCAAAGTCTGCACACTGTTTAGACTTCGTGAAGTCTATACAATGGCTAAAGCTTTGTTAAGTGTACACATTAGTAAGGCTTGTTTGCTTTGTTCTTCTTAAGTCTATACACTGCCATTCATTTGCATTGTTCATAGTCTATACACTGACATTCGTCTACATTGTTCATAAGTCTATACACTACCTTCACACATGCGCCTCTTTCATTAAGTCTGTACACTCTCTCACGTTGTACACACTTAATCAGTTGAAGTTTCTGAAGTATATACATTCATGTTAATAGCCTAAACTAACTAAGTCTATACATTCCATCTGTTTGTCTGTAGGTGATTCAAGCTGATGATTGGGCACGTGAATCGAGGTTGGCACCTGGCACGTGATCCAAGACAACAGGCGCATGACACGTGGATGGCAACCTGGTCAGGATGCTGCCATGTGGTCGAAATTCAAATGATCTAGCCAAAAATGCATGGGCGGGAACCTGGCAGCCACACGCCAATATCTGCTATAAATATAGAGCTTCATCCTTCAGTTAAAGCTCGATCGTGAATAGAGAAAGCAGAAGCCATTGGTGAGAGTTTGCACGATCCAGAAAAGAAAAAGAGCAGAGAGTTCCAGATCCGAGAGGAGTTTGTTCGAGAGAGAGAGCAGTAGTTGTGGATTGATGAATTGCTTCATTTGAAGCTACATTTGTATTGGGTTTCAGAACCGATCTCTTCTTCATTGGTTTTTATTTCTTCTTTGTTTTTCGTTTCCTTTTCTTCATCCTTCTGATTTGAATTGTTTTCCCTCCGGTGTGTGGAGGAAGGGAGTATCACTCCAGTTTCCCTCTGAGTTGCAGAAGAAGAGAGAGATCGGTGATCTCTGGTGGTGTTAGTGACTGGTTGTCATTAACAGTTTCCCTCCGGTGTGTGGAGGAAGGGAGAGGATTCTCCGGTTGTGTTCTAGCTGGGAGCTAGAACATGTTTCAAGTTCTGTGGGTAGCATAACTTGGTTGAGGGATTTGTTTCCCTTGGTGTTCAAGCTGTGTGGCAGCATGTTGTTCGCAGACTGAGTCTGCATTGATCTAGCATCGTCTAGTGGAATCCTCACTCTAGTTGGAGTGAGGGGTGGATGTAGATTGCGGACTGCAATCGAACCACCTAAAAACCGAGTGCCTCCTCTGTGGTCTGCTATTGTTATCTACGCTCTTCATTTGCTCGTCTCTTTGCTTCCATGTGATCAGTTCTTCATTCTCATTTACATTTCTCTGTGTACGGTTTAAGGAGGTGCGTTAGCAGTAGAAATTATTTTCTGCCTAAGTTTCTACAAATTGGGAGTGATCTATCATCCCCCCCCTTCTATATCACTCTTGCTACGCTAACATTGTATAGACTTGTCGAAATGAAGACCACTGTATAGACTTCCTTCGGCACAAAGGCAGCTTAACGATGTACAGACTTGATTAAAGTGAAGTCTGTACAGACTTGAATGTTCACAGTGTATAGAGTTTGAAGCAAGTGACCAAGGCGATGTGTAGACTTTACCCAATGTACAGACTTGGTGGTCTTGAACGTAGGTAAAGCAACGCAATGTATAGACTTGCCACCGACCAATGTATAGACTTGCTCATACGAGTGAACAGGTCGATGTACAGACTTGGCCAATGCTTGAAGCACAGTCCACTGTATAGACTTGATGCCTTGAAGGTGATGTACAGACTTTGTTACCCAAACGATCAATGTATGGACTTGAACTTCTGGAAACGAATGAATAGACTTTGCCACAGTCTAATGTATAGACTTCCAGTGTGAATGAAACACTGTATAGACTTGCTCAAACAGTCCGATGTATAGACTTTAGCTGAAGACCACGATGTAATGTATAGACATGAAGAAACTGTGCACATTGTATAGACTTGAAGAAACAAGGCAACGTTGTATAGATTTGAAGAGACAAGGCAACGTTGTATAGACTTCAAAGATGAATGATCAGACAATGTATAGACTTCACAGTTCAACAGCCATTGTATGGACTTGTACAGTGGTGCACAGTGTACAGACTTTGAATGAGACGCTTAGAAAGATGATCCAGCGTATAGACTTTGAAGAAATGAGGTGATGTGCATACTTGCTGAGTTGACGCTGTAGCCCAATGAGTTGACGCTGTATAGACTTTGTCTTCCAGCGTATAGACTTGATGAATGCATGAAGACATTGAATAAGACCCAGCAATGTGTAGACTCTACAGTGAATGCATGACCCAATGTATACACTTGATGCAATGCATGCCGATGTACATACTTCAGTTGAAGTCAACCGAAGAGTGTATGTACTTTATGAATCCATATCCCAAGACCAGTGTACAAACTTGATCGAATGTCTAGACTTTGCATGAACAGTCGATGTGAAGACTTCACATGAAGAGATTTTGTACGTGTGTGCTGGCAGTGTATAGACTTGGAGAGCGACCAAATAGGATGTGTAGACTTGCACAAACAGACAGCATAACTGATGCACAAACAGACAGCATAACTGAACATGCTTTATGCAGTAGATAAAATGACTATCATAAAACATGCAATGCTTTAAATCTATTAAACGAACTGAACAGCAATACAATGCTTTGATAATCAGACTGAACATCAGAATATGCAATGCTTGACTGAACATTTGAAAAAGACTGCATTATGAACAGAAAACAACTGAATAACAGCATGATGACTCACACAGCAAGATGACTCACAGTGATTAACTCACATCAAAAACCAATCATCAAAACCACTGGGGCACAACAGTGAAGACCTGCATCCTTCTCCTCCATCGATGGACCCTCCTTTTAGCTTGCTGCGGGAAGGTCAACCTCTCGAACACAGAAGTTCTTCTTGTTTCCTTCCGCTCGGGGACGGCTCCATCGACTTCAAACTCGAAGCCGTTGTCATATCCATTGTCGTCGACTAACGACACCATCATTCTTTCTCCTATATATTCTTCATCTGCCATTGATAGGTAGTAGTCTTCATCGACGGCGGCTGCTTGCATCAGTCGTTGTTGCCCAAGCGAGGGGTTGCCTAACCCTCGAAAATAGTTTCTGACCAGACAGGTCATCTCTTCTTGACCCCGCTCCTGATGTAACACGGGGGATGATTGTCGACCTCCCGAAGGAGGGATATAAGCTAGCCGAGCTCTGTCGGCAGGCTGTTGGAATCTTCGTCCCGCAGCTGGGACGTTGGCTTGACGGGCAGCCGCCCGAAAACTTTTGCGGCGCGGAGGATCCGCAACCACTCCTTCTTCTTCCTTCGGGGGTAAGCCCCTTTCTCTACTCTCCTCCGCCCCATCGTACACAGGACGGCGGAAAATAGGTGTCAGCTGATGGGAAGGTTGGGCCCGCTTGGGAACCCACACCTGTTTGAACCTTCTTGGCCTGGGGGCCGACCTTCCTTGGCCATAGTGGCCGATCTCTTCTCTTTCTGCCCTCCTTCCAGCGAGGGCTTGGTATGTATTGTGGACAGGGATGGCGGGGACGACTCGATCTAGGGCCACCCGTGCATTACGTCCGTTGAGGAAGATGCGCATGCCGCCAACCATCATAGATTTCCTAGACTGAGATAGAGTCTCGGTAATCACAGCAGCACTCCTGTGGGCTTGGCGACATTGACGTCCTCCATGGTGCTTGTTGACAATATTGGGGTGGGCCCCACATATGGCGTGGTGCACCAGACAGCTAGCAGTCGGGGCCGGACTCTTGGATGAGTCGTTGCAGCAAGGAGCCTTCAGAGGTTCCACTTTCCCCACAGCTTCCTCGACAGGTTCTGGGGCTTCAATCTCCAGCATGTCCATGAAGGCCAACCCCAAGAAGTTGGGGAAGCCGACGGTGGCAGGGAAGCTGCCGAACTCCATGAGCACCGCCAGGTACCCTTGTGCATGCCCAGCAACGATCGACAGACCGAAGCCGACGCCAGTTAATCCATTTGTTGTCATCGTTTGCCTGCAAAGACGAACAAGCCAACGATCAGTAGCCTTTGAGAGGGCCTCGAAGCCCAAGTATCTCGGCAAAGAGATGAAAGGTGACACTGGTCCCACCGGGCGTGCCAGACTTGTTGGCGATGGTTTTATTCGACCATCTTATCATTTTATTATATTTATAAATATATATATATGTGTATATATATACATATATCTTATTTCACGTGTCGATCAACCAATTAACTAACTTGTAATTAACTGACTGATTGACGACGCGGGCGTGCCAGTCACGTACGTGAAAAGTTTATTATGCACTCATTCTGACCCGTGTCGGGCGAAAGTGAGGTTCAGTCGGGACCAGCAGTCCGCCATACCATAAAGGCTATGGCGTTAATTACATCCCCTGCGAGGAGGGAACACCTTTGATTAATTGTCAAGATAGCGGGCTGTCGAGGCCGGAATACAAGATGCGATGTTATGAACATGATGGAATCATGCGAGATGCGTCTATCTATCATGCAGGAGAGGCATGGTTCATTAAGTTGGAGACCCATGATACGTGGCGGAGGGCATAGGTCCGAAGACCAAAATCGCGTTTAGCGGAGACATCCGATCGGGCATAACCCGGTCTTCTGTCAGCGCCATTTCATATACCCAAGGGTCGATGCAAGCATGCATGCATGATATTCATGACTATGCTAAGCATGGCAGTAGAGTTATGAAAGTAAGCAGTGCTCAATCGCATTTGTTAATCTCCACCAAGTGAGGCAAGAATAGTGGCACAAACCGGATAGTCAAGCGATTCGGATCCAGGCATCACTCCTCTTATTCAGTTTATTAGGATTCATTAATTCCGGCCACGGGAGACGAAGGTCACTCCGAGGGTAGGTGGATGATTAAAACAACATCATGGCTTAAAACCGATGCAGCCACGCGTGGGGGTAGAGTTCCCCGGCGTGGCCAAACGTGGGCAGACCGAACTTATCCGGCGCGGCCACAATATGAGTAAAAGGACTAAACCGGCGCGGTCAAAACGTAGGTAAATAAGCTAAACCGGCGCGGCCATGGGCAGATGTTAGTCCGGCGCGAAGGGCATGGGGCGCGCCAGTTTAGGGCGCGCCGGGAACTGGCCAGGCCAAAAAATAGGAGTTATGAGTATATTACTAATCCGGCGCGGGGGGGACCGCGCCGTATTAGGGTGCGCTGGATTAGGGCCGCGCCGTTTCAGCTTGTTTTTGATGCATTTCGAAACCATTTAAGTTTATTAAGCTTATGTTGAGAGTTTTGGAATTATTTGGGCCAACTGCTTGTTTGATTGAAGTCCAAACTCCTTCGGGAATGATACAGTGAGTCAGTGCGAGGTTCACACTCGAGCACTGAGTTGATTGAGTTCAGAACGAGCATCTGATTATAGCTTGATTATTATGAGTCTGTCCAAAATTCGGCAGCATCTCCCTGAACCTGAAGAGTTGCAGGGGAAGAACGGGGTCATACTCACTTATGGAGTAAGCCCCTAAACTGCCGGTCTGCACGGTGACAGCCAGCAAATTCCCATCGGATAGGATACCCCGACGACTAGCCTGCGAGGGGCACCAAGGCTCCGTGGGTGAGGATAGAGGGATGAGTGTTGGGTTAGATGGACGCAGTCTATCTCCACTAAGTGTGGATCTAGAGGGGGGTGAATAGATCAACTTGCCTAATTTAAAACTATTGTAAGTTCTAAAGCGGAATTTAGGCAAGCATCAATAAAGCTAAATGAAAAGTGCTAAGCAAAAGGTAGAAAGCTAGACATGAGCATAAGCGATGCAATCAAACAAGCTAAGCAAGAAATTCCCATCGCACACAGATCACACAAAAACACAAACACACTGCACATACAATTTTTAGGTGGTTCGGTCAACGACCTACGTCCACCCCACACTCAACCGAGTATGGCTTCCTGCTGCGCAGCACAGCTTGCGTCCGCTGGGCTTTACAGCTTGGCCAAACAACCCGCTGATACACAGCTTCGCTGGGCACTACAGATTGCCGACCAGAGGATCTGATCCTCTGCAACCGCTGGGGAAATACAGCTTAACCCGTCCAGTGGAGACCACCACTGCAAGACCGCTGACACACAGATTGAAGAAACAGCATTCAGAAATGAAAGATAGAATCAAAACAAAAAATAAAAACCCAAAAGCAATGTAGCTCTTAAAGAGCAAAGCTCAGCTCTGATTTTGAACCACGAGACTGAGATACAAACACTCTCACTCTCACTCTCGATCAGCTCTCTCTCACCTCACTCTCTCTCGATCTCTTCCTCTCTCTTTTTCTCCTTCTTCTCTATTTCTTCTTCTTCTTCTCTGTATCTTCTTCTTCTCCCTTTTCTCTCTGTGGATCGAAACCTCACTACTGTATAGACTTTCTCTTCTTTTCTTTTCGATCAGCTTTCTTCTGTGGAAGAAGGCTTGTATATATACCAGCAACAGCAGCAGGCGTGTGCTGTCCACGTTTCCCGCCCAGCAATTTGGACCACGTGGCAGCATGCAATGGAGTGTCAGTACACGTGTCCTCATCTGGATACCTTGTCCTTTTCGGATCACGAGCCAGGTACCTGGGATCACGTGCCCCTCATTAGCTTCTTCAGTCCGATGTATAGAGTTCTCTGTTCACGTGCTCAAAGTCATCAATCTGACTTGCTACGTCGACGCTTTCACTCAATGGCATTAACGCAGTGAGGCATTCCAGTAGCCATTAGCCTCGTTTCTTTAGCTGCTGCGTCGACGCTGCTTGCTTGTGGCGTTGACGCAGTGGAAGATATCGCATGCTTCGTCTACTGATGCGTGGATGCTTTAAGCTCCAGGCGTCGACCCTGTTCCCTTCAGCAACAAGAATAAAGACATAAGATTTAAGTATGTACATTGCATTGTATATACTTGAGGAGTTGACGCTGCATAAAGCACTGAGTTGACGCTGCATGAAGCATGGACAGTGTACAGACTTTTACCCACTGTATGGACTTCGGATTCGAAGACCAATGTGCAGACTTTGGATTAGAAGATTAATGTATAGACTTTGAGTAACACTGTGGATGTACGGACTTTGCTCAAGTGCATGAGACACTAACTGAGACGCTGGACTCTGTACAGACTTTGAGCGATGTGTGGACTTGAAGCTCCTGAAGTAGTGTATAGACTTCAAAGATCACTGTTGATGTGCAAACTTTGGGGACATGAAGCGATGTACAGACTTCAAGGAAGTTGGCAAGTCAATGTACAGACTTGATGAAGCGAAGCCAATGTACAGAGTTGAGTGTAGCTAAAGCCTTGATCATAGGACTAGGCTGGACTGTATAGACTTCAGGCTTCAGAATCGAATGTTCAGACTTCGCCTAAGACACGTAGGGAAAAGACCCCAGTGTATAGACTTTGCCTTGAGTGAAAAGTAATTGATGAATGTATGGACTTTAATGTGTGAAGGCTACAGTGAATGAGTGTATACATTTCACCAGATCAAGGGCAATTCGGATGTACAGACTCTGAGGTTCAAAGCTAATGGTGCGTTGACGCTGTAACATGATGCGTTGACGCTGTGCACACATAATCAATTTAATTGAGATGCAGTGTGTGGACTTATGCGTTGACGCTGTAACATGATGCGTTGACGCTGTGCACACTTAATCAATTTAATTAAGATGCAGTGTGTGGACTTATGACAGTAAGAATTGCAGACAGCAGTGTATTAAAAGCAAAGAACACATAGTCAATCTGATGGAGCAATTTCATCAAATCAAACTCAGTTGCCAATCAATCAAAACAATGGTGTTGCCAAAGAATAGAGCAAGTGTCAACATCATCAACATAGAGGGGTCACAACAATCTCCCCCTTTTTGATGATGGCAACCCCATATGAAGTAGAGTAGCAACAACCTGTCATAGATATATATGTTTGATGAAAGACATGATGTGTTATGCAAATTGACATGCAGATGCTATGAATGCATGCAACTCACTGCCTCAAACTCTCCCTTGGAATGAATTCAGAATTCAGACAGTTATGTATTCTCCCCCTAGACATCCCCTAGACAATATTCTCCCCCTTTGCCATCAACAAAGAGGAGGGAAAAATTAAATACAATGAAGGAATCAAGAGAAGAACTGACTGGCATTCTGAACAGGTAGTTCATGAATAAGCATTCTAAAGCATAGAGTCTTCAGTCATATGAAATTAGAAACTGCTGTCAGAAAGAGTTCTGGTTTAAAGATGATAAAATTTGGAGTTCATGCACTACAAACAATAGATAAGTTCACTGTGCATGATAAAACAAAAACCAGAATCATATTTGCATGAAAGATTCAGTTTCGTAATATCTTACTTTCATAGTCTCATAAAAATATTTAGAGAAATCAAGTCATGCATTGAAACTAAACAGATTGACACTCATGAACTTTTCTTTTAAAGGAGCAGCATTATCAGTATTAGATCATTTTGAGCATTCAGGTACCATAAGTCTTTCTGCGTAAGGGTATACGTTTATAAGACGCCAATACCCCTAGATACTCAACAAGATGGACCATTCTGCCTATGATCAAATTCAACAGAGCTGAGTTACACCTTTTTATGTGAGGGTACACATTTATCAGACGCCAGTTACCCCCAGGTACTCAGTGAAACTAGCCTACTGTTTTGAACATTTTAAACAGAGATAGCTGATACACTTCGTGACATGAGTGTTGTCCACTTCTTTGATGGATCACTCAGTATCTCAGTGATTACCAGTCATTGCTCTGCCAATATATATATTTTCAATGATTCTCAAAGTTTGTCAATATCTTTCTTAGCTATCCTTTTTATGTTTCAGAATGACTTGTTTAAGAACAATACACATACTTAATCTCTCCGACATGATTTCAGATGAGTTTTCATATTTCAGATATGAATAGCTTTGTCTAACATGAAATAAGAAAGAGGTTGAGAGTTTTATCAATTTTCAACTTACTTATATACTGATTGCAATCTTTAAACTCCAACCATTATAAGATTTAAACCATTACATCAGTCTTTGAACAATTCAAATTCTTATAAATGAAGAAGTCCATTTTCTACTGCTTAGAAATCAGAACTGACCAACAGATTGCCATAATGTCAGAGACAAGTATTCAGAGTTAAAGGTTGAATGACTTCAAGAAAGTTGAAACCACTCTGATTTTCTTAGCAATACTCCCCCTGTCTATATGCATGCAGCATGGCAAGAATTAATTGAGAGAGAGCTTATGCATAGGTCATGAATGAATGATATACAAAGACATGCAAAGACACAACAAGCTCCCCCTGAATATATGCAATGCAGGACAGTTCTACATCCACATCCACATCCACATGATTTATCCAAGCAATCAAAAACAAGTCCACATCAGAGATTTTATTCACAGTAATTAAACAATCATTCATCATGCTGAAATTTACATAAGCCAAGTTCTCTTCTAAGAAACTTAAATTTTTCATTCCCAAGAGGCTTAGTAAAAATATCAGCAATTTATTTTTCAGTTTCTATGAAGTTCATTTCAATCTCCTTTTTATTTATAGCATTTCTAAGAAAATGATGTTTTATCTCTATATGCTTAGTCCTAGAATGGTGAACAGGATTTTTAGCAAGGCATATAGCACTAGTATTATCACATAAAAGTGGAATGCATCCCAGATTTATCTGATAATCCGCCAGTTGGTGCTTAATCCAAAGTACTTGGGCTGCACAATTACATGCTGCAACATACTCAGCTTCAGCTGTGGATAATGCTACAGTGTGTTGCTTCTTAGATGCCCAAGACACTAGATAGCCACCAAGGAATTGACAGTAGCCACTAGTGCTTTTTCTATCTACTCGACACCCAGCATAGTCTGCATCAGTGTAGGCTAGAAGCTCTAACTCACACTTAGCAGGATACCAGAGACCTAGTTCTTGGGTGCCTAGTAAATACCTAAAAATTCTTTTCACAGCCTTAAAGTGATTTTCTTTAGGACTGGCCTGAAATCTAGAGCATAAACACACAGCAAATTGTATATCAGGCCTAGATGTTGTAAGATAGAGAAGAGATCCGATCATACCTCTGTATAGCCTTTGGTCCACATGTTTACCTTTAGAGTCTTCATCCAAACTGGTTGATGTACCCATTGGAGTAGCTATTTTCTTGAGGTTGTCCATTTTATACTTCTTCAATAAGTTCTTTACATACTTGGACTGAGAGATGAAGATTCCATCTTCTGTTTGTGTAACCTGCAGTCCAAGAAATAGTTTGAGCTCACCCATTGAGCTCATTTCAAATTCATCATTTATTATTTGAGAGAATTCCTCACACAATTTGGGGTTAGTTGACCCAAACACAATGTCATCCACATAAATCTGAATGATAAGAATATCTGGATGGCTTACCTTGGTAAACAATGTTTGATCCACTATACCTCTTGTGAAGTTCTTGTCGGTGAGAAATTTGCTCAACCTGTCATACCAAGCTCTAGGAGCTTGCTTTAACCCATAGAGAGCTTTATTGAGCTTGTAAACATGATTAGGAAAATCTAAACATTCAAACCCAGGAGGCTGTCTCACATAGACATCCTCATTAATTTTCCCATTTAGAAAAGCAGATTTCACATCCATCTGCTGAAGGTTTATTCCTAGGGAACATGCATAAGCCAATAAAATTCTTATTGCTTCTAACCTAGCTACAGGGGCAAAAGACTCTTCAAAGTCTATTCCAAATTCCTGATTGTACCCCTGAGCTACAAGTCTGGCTTTATTTTTAATAACTTTCCCCGCTTCATCAGTTTTGTTTCTAAATACCCATTTAGTCCCTATGACTGTTTCATGATCAGGAGGTGGAACCAAATGCCACACCTTATTCCTGTCAAACTGATTGAGCTCCTCATGCATGGCATTAATCCAATGCACATCTTGGAGAGCACAGTCAATGGACTTGGGTTCTATGTTTGATACAATAGCATACGCATTCAGTTCATGTTGAATTCTTAAGTGGCCTCTAGTCCTAGGGGGGTCATGCAGATTTCCAATAACATTATCTACAGGATGATCCTTGAGATATCTAATATTTGCAATTGGAGTATCATGAACTTGATTTACCTCCCCCTGAACTGTAGGCTCCTCTTCATTAAGCTCTTTATGTTCTTCTTCATCCTCGGATTTGTCTACAGGATCTCCTTCCTTCAGGATTTCACCATTGGTTTCATTCCTGCATTTACCAGCATTAGAATTTGCCAAAGATTCATCAAAAATTATGTGGAGATTCTTCAACAGTTTTAGAGTTCAGATTGTACACTCTGTATGCTCGGGTGTTTTCAGAATAACCAAGAAAAATTCCTGGTTCTTCTTTAGGTTCAAATTTATCAAGGTCCTTTTTATCATTTATGTGAATGAAACAATTACAACCAAAAACCTTGAAGTGAGCAATAGAAGGTTTCTTACCTTTTAATATCTCATATGGTGTTTGCTGGGTAGAAGGTATCACATAGCTGGCTAATGCTAAGTAGATTATAGGCTAACCCTTCAACCAGCATAACATCATCAATGCAGCAGGTAGAACACTTACCTACCTTACCTGATCCGATAATCCTACCCTTTGTGTTGCTTCCAAAGGTGACAAGGCCTTCTACTTTCTCAGTCAGTATGCAAAATTTGGCCTTATCTCCTGTCATATGCCTGGAGCAGCCGCTATCCATGTACCACAAGTTGTTCTTGGCTGCCAGGCATACCTGCATACACAATTAGGTAGAGAAGTTTGGAACCCAAGACTGATTGGGCTCCAATGTAAATGAACTAGAAGCAAAACAGGAAAGCAAATGTTTCGGAATCCACATTTGTTTAAATGTGTTTTGTTCAGTGGATCCTACAGATTTTCTTCTGTTGTTCTTTTTCTTATTGGCAGCAGCATGATTATTGACAGTATTGTTATTTTTGTGCCAGTGCCTTGGCCAGGGTGTGTTCACAAAATTTTGGCCATAGTAGTTCCTGGGCTGGCTATGAAAATATTGATTTCTAGATGTCCAGTAACCATACCCATTGACCCAATTTCTACTGTGAGGTCTTTGATATTTAGCACCCTGGTGTGCAAGACCTGTAAACCTATCCTGAGTTCTAGACCAATTCGACCTATTGAAGTAGGTTGGCTATGCATTGTAGTGGGTCTGAGCTCTGGGTTGATAAAAATAATTGGGTTGACTCCTAGCAGCACTTTGTCTCCCCTGTACTTTGGACCCTGCTGACCAATACACAGGTTTGTATTGGGTCTTCTTCAGAGGCGGAGGTGTTGGTGGAGACTTGGTTACCTTGACCTGGGGTTTACCAGACTGTGTAGGTTGACCCCTAACCTGAGTCTGAGCCCTAGGATTCTGCTTAGATGTGCTAGCTCTACTAGGCTCATTAACCTTTCGTTTGCCCTTCTCCTCAGCACTGGGCTTTTTCAGATTAGCAGTTTTGTTCATCAAATTTGTTGAGTTCATGCTAATTAGAGGTCCCTTTTCCTTTTGAGCAACAAATGAAATTGTTTTAATTCCGAATATTTTTGTTGCACTAGAATTAAAACCTAGGCCCTCTTTTCTGAAATTAACCTTTGACCCTAACAAAGCATTTAAGTTATCTGTTCCTTGGGTTATTTTCTCAATGGTTTTCATTTTATCTTCATTGTCTTTCTGAAGTTCATCAATAGCCTTTTTCAGCTCATTGTTGACATTGAGGACAGCTTCATATTTTTCAGAGATAATTTTGACTTCACTTTCACATTTCTGAATCTTCAGCTTCCATTCATCAATTTCATTTTCAAGCCTTAGATTCTCTTCCTTAGAAGCTTTTAACTCATTTTTGATTTCATCTTCTTCAGAGCATGTGAGTTTCAATTCATCAATCTCAGATTCCAAACATGCAATTTTATTAGTTAGTGTTTTATCATTTTGCATGGAATTGATTTTTCTTCTAAGATGCCTATTCTCTTTTCTAATATCATCAGCTCTATCAGCTATGTCATGATAAGTATCTACCCAATCAGCAATTGTGAAGTTTTCAAATCTAGTGATTACCTCATCTGTATCCTCCTCTCTATCTTCGGAGCTTGTTGCCATAAGGCAAATGGGCTGTTCAGATTCGGCTTCACTATCTGAGCTGTTGCTGAAAGAGCCTTCATCTTCATCACTCCATGTGGTGATCATAGCTCTTCCCTTCTTGATTTTCTTCTTTGACCTGTCCTTATGTTTCTGATTGTCTGGACAGTCAATTTTCAGATGCCCTGGTTTCCTGCATTGATAACAGACATTAGCTTCATCTTTCTTTGCAGGTTTAGATTTATACCTTTTATCCTTTCGGCCACCACTGTATTTCTTCTGGCCGAACCGTCCTGCTCCCTTTCTGAGAAATCGCCTGAAATCTCTAGTCATCATGCCTATCTCAGATCGAGTCACATCTTCTTCTTCATTCAGGCTCTCCTCTGATGATGAGGAGCTGCTGGAGCTGGATTTTGTTGATTTGCTGGAACTAGCCTTCAGCGCTATCGGCTTCTTCTTCCTCTCGGCTTCATCTGTCCTTGGCATGTTTATCTCATATGCCATTAGTGAGCCAATCAGCTCATCAGCTTTAGTATTACGCAAGTCCCTTGACTCCTCCATCACTGTTGCTTTGGTGTGCCAATTGGGAGTCAGGGAGCGCAGAATTTTCCTCACTACATCATACTCTGCCTGAGGTTTCCCAAAACCTCTGAGGCCATTGGTTATGACAGTCAGCCGAGCGTACATTTCGCTAATGGACTCGTTCTGCTTCATCTTGAAGGCTTCATACTCAGATACAAGAAGATTGGCCTTCTGCTCTCTTACTTGAGATGTACCTTCATGAATTACTTCCAGCGCATCCCACATCTCCTTAGCTGATTTGCAAGCAGACACACGGGAGAATTCTGTAGGATGCAGAGTGCACTGGATAGCATTAATAGCACTCCAATTTAGCGTGGACCTTCTGATCTCCTCCTTGGTCCATACATCTTCATTCGGGGACAGTTCATAAGGTCCCTTGCTGACAATCTTCCAAATCTCGTAATATTTAGCCTTGAGGAACACTTGCATACGGTTCTTCCAGTATGCGTAGTTTGATCCATCAAAGAATGGGGGCTTCGTTGTTGAGTGACCTTCGGCAGTCATCCCTCGAGCATCCATCTCTGCCTATTCTCTTCGGGCGATGAGTCCCTGCAGAAGAGTTAGGCTCTGATACCAAGTGTTGGGTTAGATGGACGCAGTCTATCTCCACTAAGTGTGGATCTAGAGGGGGGTGAATAGATCAACTTGCATAATTTAAAACTATTGTAAGTTCTAAAGCGGAATTTAGGCAAGCATCAATAAAGCTAAATGAAAAGTGCTAAGCAAAAGGTAGAAAGCTAGACATGAGCATAAGCGATGCAATCAAACAAGCTAAGCAAGAAATTCCCATCGCACACAGATCACACAAAAACACAAACACACAATTTTTAGGTGGTTCGGTCAAAGACCTACGTCCACCCCACACTCAACCGAGTATGGCTTCCTGCTGCGCAGCACAGCTTGCGTCCGCTGGGCTTTACAGCTTGGCCAAACAACCCGCTGATACACAGCTTCGCTGGGCACTACAGCTTGCCGACCAGAGGATCTGATCTTCTGCAACCGCTGGGGAAATACAGCTTAACCCATCCAGTGGAGACCACCACTGCAAGACCGCTGACACACAGCTTGAAGAAATAGCATTCGAAAATGAAAGACAGAATCAAAACGAAAAATAAAAACCCAAAAGCAATGTAGCTCTTAAAGAGCAAAGCTCAGCTCTGGTTTTGAACCACGAGACTGAGATACAAACACTCTCACTCTCACTCTCGATCAGCTCTCTCTCACCTCACTCTCTCTCGATCTCTTCCTCTCTCTTTTTCTCCTTCTTCTCTATTTCTTCTTTTTCTTCTTCTCTGTATCTTCTTCTTCTCTCTTTTCTCTCTGTGGATCGAAACCTCACTGCTGTATAGACTTTCTCTTCTTTTCTTTTCGATCAGCTTTCTTCTGTGGAAGAAGGCTTGTATATATACCAGCAACAGCAGCAGGCGTGTGCTCTCCACGTTTCCCGCCCAGCAATTTGGACCACGTGGCAGCATGCAATGGAGTGTCAGTACACGTGTCCTCATCTGGATACCTTGTCCTTTTCGGATCACGAGCCAGGTACCTGGGATCACGTGCCCCTCATTAGCTTCTTCAGTCCGATGTATAGAGTTCTCCATTCACGTGCTCAAAGTCATCAATCTGACTTGCTGCGTCGACGCTTTCACTCAATGGCGTTAACGCAGTGAGGCATTCCAGTAGCCATTAGCCTCATTTCTTTAGCTGCTGCGTCGACGCTGCTTGCTTGTGGCGTTGACGCAGTGGAATAGCCTGTGAAGATGAATGCTTCTTCAACTGCTGCGTCGACGCTGCTTGCTTGTGGCATTGACGCAGTGGAAGATATCGCATGCTTCGTCTACTGATGCGTGGACGCTTTAAGCTCCAGGCGTCGACCCTGTTACCTTCAGCAACAAGAATAAAGACATAAGATTTAAGTATGTACATTGCATTGTATATACTTGAGGAGTTGACGCTGCATAAAGCACTAAGTTGACGCTGCATGAAGCATGGACAGTGTACAGACTTTTACCCACTGTATGGACTTTGGATTCGAAGACCAATGTGTAGACTTTGGATTAGAAGATTAATGTATAGACTTTGAGTAACACTGTGGATGTACAGACTTTGCTCAAGTGCATGAGACGCTAACTGAGACGCTGGACTCTGTACAGACTTTGAGCGATGTGTGGACTTGAAGCTTCTGAAGCAGTGTACAGACTTCAAAGATCACTGTTGATGTGTAAACTTTGGGGACATGAAGTGATGTATAGACTTCAAGGAAGTTGGCAAGTCAATGTACAGACTTGATGAAGCGAAGCCAATGTACAGAGTTGAGTGTAGCTAAAGCCTTGATCGTAGGACTAGGCTGGACTGTATAGACTTCAGGCTTCAGAATCGAATGTTCAGACTTCACCTAAGACACGTAGGGAAAAGACCCCAGTGTATAGACTTTGCCTTGAGTGAAAAGTAATTGATGAATGTATGGACTTTAATGTGTGAAGGCTACAGTGAATGAGTGTATACATTTCACCAGATCAAGGGCAATTCGGATGTACAGACTCTGAGGTTCAAAGCCAACGGTGCGTTGACACTGTAACATGATGCGTTGACGCTGTGCACACATAATCAATTTAATTGAGATGCAGTGTGTGGACTTATGCGTTGACACTGTAACATAATGCGTTGACGCTGTGCACACTTAATCAATTTAATTGAGATGCAGTGTGTGGACTTATGACAGTAAGAATTGTAGACAGCAGTGTATTAAAAGCAAAGAACACATAGTCAATCTGATGGAGCAATTTCATCAAATCAAACTCAGTTGCCAATCAATCAAAACAATGGTGTTGCCAAAGAATAGAGCAAGTGTCAACATCATCAACATAGAGGGGTCACAACAATGAAGCCACTGATAATGGGAGCATCACCCTGAGGGATAGCCTACGAGGGGTGGACAACCCACAGCCTACGACACATCCCTTGAAGGAACCGACCATTAAGAGAGTGAAGCTCCGAGGGCTAGCCTACCAGGAGCATACAACCCTTGGCCTCTATCGGGTCTCCAGATTGTTGGGGCTAAGCTTGTTAGGCTAGGACCCCTGTTACTGTCTTCCATGGCCTTGAGAAAGCATCTACCATCGAGAGGTAGAGCCCTCGATCACCCAGCAGTTCCGTGAAGCAATGGGGAATGTCCCCCTCCCCGGCGATTAAGACAGGATGAAAGAATCTTGGAACTGTTCAAATGACCATGATGTAGACGGGTAGTAGATGCACAGATGAGACGAGCCAACCATAGAAGCATATGCTCGAACAGCTCGGACGCAACATTCAGGGTGATGGATCCGGCCGTCCCAAAGGCAACTCCCACCTTGCGAACAATCGGAGCAGTACGAAGGGAGGAGTTAATGGGAATTAGACCCTCAATACCACGGCGGGAAGAAGCATGCGCATGAGTACAGCTCTGTCCACGGAGGAGATACAAAGATCCTTAAACCAAAGATGAAAGCAGTCGATGGGAAAGACCCGGGGAGGGGTCGTTTCTGTAGCCCACGATGCTTCGGGGCATGATCGGGACTTCGAGGAAATCAGAGCCGGGAACCACGCGTGGAAGAACTCATACATATACATTGACATAGATAGAGACGGGGAAATAAGCTTCAAGCATTCATTCGACCTATTGGTCCACACATCCATATACATATCGCCACCCAGTAAACGGGAATGGACTAACATTTACATTACAAACCGGCGCCGGCATCATCGCTCGGTCGCCGTTCATCAGTTGCAGAGGCAGAGGGATGTGCAGAGACACAGCAATAAAGCAAAGGGGAAGAGAGAATCGCAGAGAAAGGGGAGGGGGGTCGGCTCATATCATCGCCATCCCTCCCCCTCTCGCTTACATCTGATAGATGGAAACCCCAAAAGAAAAGAATCCACGAAAGCGGAGGAAGATAGGCACCGACGCCCAACTGTTCTCGGAACAGAGTATCGTATCTTCAGTGAAAGCAGAGGAAGATGGCCGGTGGAAGACGCTCAGACGAGACCCCTTTTCCCTAAGAGCTCTCTCTCCCTCGTAATGTGGTTCGCTCTCCGACCCTCCTCCTTTTTCTTCTTCTTCTCTCTTTCTTCTTTTTCGAACAGCCATATGTATATATATGATCGAACCCCAAGCCTCATCCGGCGTGAAGAACTGTGCGCCGGGAAAGGCTTCATGGCCTTTTGCGCGCCGAAATAGCCAGGCCCCGGGTGGGGTTCTTTGCGCGTCGGGATAAGGGGCATCAGGTGGGGGGCGCGCCGGTTTAGGGCGCACCGTGCTAATGCTCCTCGCGCGCTTCGAGCCAGTCGATGAGTCCGGGGATGATTCCGGGGGTCACCGTGAACATTTATCTTGCCAATGCTCCTTGAAACCTCGACAAGATGTCTTGTCGAAGCCCCCAGGTCGATGTACGGCCATTCTCAGAACTTCCGACAACTTTGGTTTGATCATGCGGGTTTCCCACTGACACGGCCTTCGGCTCTATGATTCGTGCTGTCGGCTCGGTCTGGCTTGTGCTCAAAGCTCCTTAGAGGGTGGGATAACACCAAGGATAGTTTCGCCTGAGCTGAGCGATCATTAGGCCACTAACGGGCCCATCTTGGCCGGAAGCCGTACCCGTGCTGGGTGATCAGGATCTTCTGCTGACAGAGCTTTCGGTCCTCCGCCCCAGAGAGCCAGGGGGACTCTTTCATCTTCAGGAGAGCCTTTCATGAGGTGGCTAGCCACTGGGTAGACCATCGTCCTTGATCGGACAATGGGTGTAGTGTATGCGGCACGATGGAGTCAATATCGGTTCATTGGGCAGGCTTGGTCGCACTGCCGGTTGGTTGTGAGTTCATCTCGGCTCTCCTAAGGTGAAGTCCCCGTGTCCATACGGGGTGACTCGAGGCTCTGGCAGCTTGAGAAGTCTTCAATATGTTGATCTTTATCGGCTTCCGTGATTCAGCAGGCCGGGTCCTTTGTCTTTGTGGCTTGGTCGCCGACGATCATATTTTGGGTGCCAACAGCTGTACAGACTTCAGACTCAGCTGCGAACTGAGTTAAAGAGTGTATTGACTTGATGAATGCCTTGCTAGCATGCGGATGTATAGACTTATGTTATGCAGCCAAACTATGTACATACTTGATGAGACGCTAAGTGAGACAGAGCTGGCTGTACAGACTTTGAGAGACGATGCTCTGTAGGCTAACGCTGTACAGACTTTGAGAGAGATGATGCATGAGACGATGCACTGTAGGCTGACGCTGTACAGACTTTGATAGCGTGAGACTCTGAATGAGACGGTCGGATGTACAGACTTTGAACGTGTGTGTGCTAGACAATGTATAGACTTTAAATGATGTGTGCACAAGGAGAGACGATGCATGAGACGGTGGGTGTACAGACTTGGTCTTACAATGTGTAGACTTGGCCAACTATCAACTGATGGATGTATAGACTTTAAGTGTGCATATGCCAAGACCATGTACAGACTTGAAGAAGGCATGTGCAGTGATGTATGGATTTAGTGTGAAATATGCAGACGATGCACAGCCATTGGAAATGAGTGTATAGACTTTGCGAGCAAAAGGCAAGGCTGACGGATGTACAGACTTGCTAAATGATGCATACACATAGGGGCAATGTATAGACTCAGACGAGATGAATGAGCAGGCGATAATGTATGGACTTGTTAAAGTATGAAGCACATGATGCAACACTGTATAGACTTGATGCAGCAACAAAGTAACCATGTGCAGACTTTGTGTAGTCTACAAGCAATGTGTAGACTTGCACATATGCATGAACAGCACTGTCCTAAATGATCAAGCATGAATTGATCTAGAGATAAAAACAGATTGATTTATAGTGTGAGACATCATCAAAACCATAGGGATGCAACACCCCCGACCCTCGAGAGGCTCAGAAACTTAAGTACCAAGCTCGGTGTTTCATCATGCTGGATGATGCCCTGTACCGCAGATCTTTCTCTAGTCCCCTCCTCAAGTGCATCAGCGCCAACGAAGCCAGCCAAGCGGTTCAAGAAGTACACGAAGGCATCTGCGGCACACACCAAGGAGGAAGATTGCTCACCAAGATCTTGCTTCGACAGGGTTACTGGTGGCCCACTCTCCAGCGTGACTGCACGACCTACGTACAGAAGTGCGACCGATGTCAGTGCTTCGACCATCTGATCCACCAGCCCGCCGCGGAGCTCATCACCCTTGCCGAGCCATACCCTTTCGCTCGGTGGGGAATAGATATTCTCGGGCCGTTCCCCATAGCTCAAGCTCAGAAGAAGTATGTCATCGTCGCCATTGACTACTTCACCAAATGGATCGAGGCCAAAGCCACCACCAGGATCACCGAACCGGTCATATGGAGTTTTGTTTGGAAGTCGATCATTTATCGTTATGGTGTCCCTCGAGTGATCGTGAGCGATAATGGTTGGCAATTTGATTCTCATTACTTCAGAGATAGATGTGCCGACCTAAACATTCTCAACCACTTCACTTCGGTAGCCCACCCTCAGGCCAACGGATTGGTTGAGAATGCCAACAAAACTATCTTGAAAGGCATCAAAACTAGGCTCGGCAAGGCCAAGGGAAGCTGGCTCGAGGAATTACCGAGCGTACTATGGTCGCACCGAACTACTCCAAGAATGGCCACCGGTGAAACACCTTTCTAGCTGGTGTATGGCACAAAAGCCGTTATTCCATTGGAGGTCGGCAATCCCTCTCTCCGAGTCGCCCACTTCAAATTCGAGGTGAACGAGCAGAAGCTACTGGAAAACCTCGAATTAGCAGATGAGATCCGAGAGATTGCACATATCCGAGCAATGGAATACCAACGGTGCATCACTCGATACTACAACTCCAGAGTCTGAGACAGACATTTCCAACCAGGGGACTTTGTCCTGAGAAAGGCCGAAGCCTCTCGACCACTAGAGGCGGCTGGGAAGCTAGCCCCTACCTGGGAAGAGCCCTACCGAGTGGTCGAGATGCTCGGGAAAGGGGCATATCGATTATCCACCATGGAAGGAACACCCGTCCCTCGGACATGGAATGCAACAACACTTCGCAAGTTCTACTTTGAACATCTTGAAAGCATACACATGTAAGCAAAGTAGAATAAACACCATTCTTCTCTTTTCATTAAACTCTGGTGTACATCAAGAAGGCCGCAGCCAATGCAATATACAGTTCAGCAAAAAAAATTACATCTACTGGTACTATGATGCAAGAAGAACGCTCGGCCAACTCGGTAAGCACTCCCACATCCAGCCACTGACTCTGCCTAGTGCAGAAACTAGCTCGGATAAGGGATAGCTGGCCCTGTTGGTTCGAGAAGCTCGGAAGAAAGGTGCCAGAGGGATTGGAAGGACAATAAGAGAAGGCCTCCCCTACCAACTCTTTGGAAGGAGTACGGAAGCCGAATAGAAAGCAAGCACCCTCAAGTGGTGCGAGCGAGGATAAAGGCATCCTCCAAAGAGTGCAAGAGGAGAGAGAAAAACAAAACAACGGAGAAGGAAGAGGAGAGAGGGGGAGGCTTAGGTGAGGAGGGAGCTTGAAAAGCTCCCCCTCCTCTCAGGATGGCGTCGGCGGGTCAGGGACAGGAAGGCAACATGCTCCAACATGTCGAACCCTCTCCCAAACTGACCTCCGACTATCGAACCCTCTTCCAAACTAGAGTAGCAAAAGTTTCCCTCCTACTACCGTCTGCATCATCATCTTCTGAAGCGCTTTCCATGCTCCGCCGAGATCGATAGCATAACGCTTCACGGAAAGGGAAGGAGGAAAAACCGTCAGGGATGGCCTTAAGCGATGAAAGGAAGAGGAGACGCCCCTCGGACCTTTTATAGGCTAAAGGGGGAGCTGATCACCTTAAATGACTCTCCCCTTAAAAACACGCTAAAGGAGCCTTCCCTAAGACAGTTACCTTATTTCCCAACATCCCCCCCAGCGGGACGCGCGAAGCGGCAAGTCATTTATAGCGGCATGGAAAAGTGGAAAGATGCCAATGCCATGTCAGTTACTTGACAGATCGGCACGCGCGATATCTGTAGAGAAGATCGGCGCCTTCTCCTACGACTACGGATACGGTAGTCAAATCACACCAAAAGCAGTAAGAAATAATCAATTCAGCACTTAATATTGCCGCTACTATACTTTTCAAAAAACAAAAAGGTCTTACACGGCTACAAAAGAGAAAGAAAGAAAGAGCTTGTACATCAGGCCTCGGGCCCATCTCCAGGCTTGGTAGACAAGGCCCCCTCAGCACCAGACGATCTGCCCCCAGTATTCTCGGCAACGGCCGACCCAGGCACTGACCCCACCTGCGTTGGAACTATCTCGATCGTGTGCCCTCCTGAGGCTGCTGGAGTTGGCGATCGCTCGGATGAGACCGATGACTCCCGACTCCCCTCTTCGCTTGATGTATAATGGAAAGAGTCGGTGGAACCCCAGTCCGAGTCATAGCATTGCCCAGAAGAAAAAATGAGCCCAGTCGCTTGGGCCTCAGCCTCTATGATGGCCCGATTGAAGTCCTGGGAGAAGCCCTTCTGAAGGCCCCGACGATAGCCAGACTCATAATAGGGGAAGGCAGTCTGCTGAAGAGCCGTGTGGTAAGCCTCTGAGCATTTATGTTGCTCGAGTGCTTCCACCCCAGCCAGCTCCACCTTCCTCTCAAGCTCGGCTATCCTCTGTTTTGACTCGGACAGCCTCCTCTCGGCCTCGGCCCATGCATCCTCGGCCCTCCAGACTCGGCCCTCGAGCACCTCCCGCTCGGCCCTCCATTGCTCGACGCGCTCGACCTGAATCCTGTGCTCTACCTCCAGGAGCTCATTCTTCTGATCGACCATGCGATAGGCCTGGGCCAGCTGCTTTGCCAATGACCGAGCCTCCGCCTGGCTCGATTGCACCTGTGCCCGGAGCGAGGCCACCTCCCGTCGAAGGTCACCAAGATCGAGGGTCAAACGCTCGACCTTCCGATCAAGCGAACTATAGGCCCATGAAAAAGTCTCCCGCTCTGACTCCGCCCGAGCGTACGCGTCCACTGCCTCAGCTCCTAGCTGGGCCAAGACCAGGCCACCTTCCATAAGTTGCTCAAAAAGCATGGAGGGGGGACCCTTCCAGAGTTTCTCTCGCACGGCTCCTGAAGCTATGGAATGGCACCTCCGATAGAGAGGGCCCAGACATTGAAGGTACTGGTTGAGGGAGGGGATACCCCCTCCGGAGCGATCAGGATTGGGGCACCTTCCTCGAGCAACCCCACCTCGGGGGCCCCACCGGTTAGCTCGGGTTGGGCGGCTTCGCCTCGTACTTCCCCGGCCTTGGTCAGCTACGACTGAGTCGCTTCATCCTGCGACCTTCCAGCCTCGACTGGCTTGGACAGGACTCCTCCGTCTGGCGCCCTCTCTGTTCCGCTCGATGCCTCGACTTCAGCTACGGCCCCTTCACCATCTGCCCTCTCTTGCTCCAGACAGAGAGAAGGCAACAGAGGAGCCTCATCGGCCAGGCGGGCGACCTCCGCTTTCCTCACCCGTTTCTTCTCTATAGACAGAGCCTGCATTGAAGACCTCAACAGCTTCACCTCAGGATCCTTACGCTTAACCCCCCGGTGTTCGGAAGCGTCATCTTGGGCTACCCGCTTGCCCTTGTCTCGGGCACGGGAGGAACCCTCCGAAGCTTGAAGATCACCCGGAGCCGGCATATCATCAGCTTTGATGACCTCCAGTTCGGCTGGCGGTGCCTCATCCTCAGCCGCTCGCCTCAGGTCTGAACGAAGGAGAGCAAAATGTGAGAAGGAAGGCTCTCACTTGATAAAAGGAGAACAAGCCCCTGAGACCCTTACCTGTCGGCAACAACGCTCGAAGAAGGTACTCCTCGATGTTGGATGGGGTCACCAACTCAGTAGTCGCCTGGCGATTCTGCTTAAGGATAGTAGCATCCCTCTCCACCTCCGGGGAGACCTCTATTTGCTTCAGAGGGATATTCGGGTGAAAGTTGGGCACCGTCGGGAAATTCCAAACTACACTGACCGCGGACGCACCCACCCAGAAATATTTGGTATTCCACCCCTTATGAGAAGAGTCCTTCATGGAAAGGGACACGCAACTCCTCTTCCACTTCGCCTGGATGAAGAAGAAGCCCTTCCCCACATGAAGGTTCTCCTTCAGCTCAAAAAAATAATGGAAGAGGTCCAACGAGGTATTCACCCCACACTGGTCACAAAGGAAAATGAAGGAGAAGATTAGGGTATAAGAATTGGAGACCAGCTAAACAGGAGCCAGTCGATAGAACCAAAGCAAATCGGTGACGAAGGAATGGAGGGGCAGGTAAAAGCCACACTTCCAGGCCAAGAGGAAGGAACAAAAGAGGCTGGAACGAGTGGCTAGACTAGACTCATGAGGCTCAGGCGCGAGAAACTAGAACCGCCAAGGTAGCCCATACTGGTTCTCCAGTCGCTTCACATCAGCCTCCCCTAGCTCGCTGCGGAGAGGCTCTGACAGGCCTTGGGGCATGTCCTTCCCCCCGCCCCTCGGCCTCAAGATTCTGGTCTGCCATGGAACAGACAGAAGAACTGGAAGAAGAAGGGGAAAGCTCTAGATCAAAGGACCCCAGAGGAGAAGGAAGCTGACGGATCGCTGTAGCAGTAATCCCTCCCAGCTCCGTGAAAGCCGCTGCGATTCTCTGCTCCTCCAAACTGCTCTCACAGCACATGAGCCCCCCTCAAAATATAAATGCAATAGAAGGCAAAACCCTAAACCACGGAGATAAAGGGACGTAAACAATGCGCAATGCTTATAACCCTTAGCTGAAAGCGGCGCGGCGTTCTGATCTTCCGTAGAGGGGCCTTCTTGCAATAATTTTCAAAATTACCATCGTGACGGGCGTATTTTCAGGACAAGCCACATCATGTGGCCCCTACCAGAGAGAGATCTCTACCCCACCAGAGCCACAAAAAATCCAGCCTAAATGCTACTCGTTCGAGCCTAATTTTGGCTCGGGAGTAGGAGGGGGACAAGTGGAGAGGGGAAATCTAACCGCCCGTACGGAGAGGCCGAACGAGGTCCGACCCGACCCAACGAGGCCCAACTCCTTGAAGTGATAGCCCCAGGGCCAACTCAATATAAGCCTAATAACTCACTCAAAAAAAGCACTTCCTAGGCGGCCTTTGGGTTGGGAAGTTTGAGCATCAGTTTGATCAGGAGAGCTCCTTCGGAGCCCCGTATTCTCTGCCCAAACCATGCACTCATCACTCGGGAGGCATCTCCTGGGCCAGTGCCTCTTGCTCGGGCCGACTGATGGAAGCTTATCTGTACGGCCGTTACGAGTCCCTTAATAGCGGGGAGCTCAAAGGGATAGGGGAGATCAAGAGTCTGCATGCTATAAAGAGCCCGCAAGGAGGACGTAACGCCCCTTGAAACTCCTTAGCTTACATGGATCATTCACTCAATGAGCCATTATTTAAACTGGAAGAACCCTACTGTGTAGAGGTAAGCCAAAAATCCTGAGCAGGAACCACTTCACCTTTTGGTGGAGAGGGATCTCACGCTCCCATCTTCCTCCTAACTCCTCTCTTTGCACCAGTGCTCTACTACAGTTGCTGACTTAAGCATCAGAGGGTATTCCCTAGGGATCTATCCCTGGGCACCTCTGACATGTTTCCCATCTTGCAGTTCATCCTTCAAGCGTACGTGGTCATCCTCTTCCCCGCTCAGGAGTAGTGCGAGATTGCCCCTCTTCAGAGGCATTACTTGTATGGAGAGACTTTTACTGTATTTACTGATCATAAGAGCTTGAAGTATTTGTTCTCTCAGAAAGAGCTTAATATGAGATAGAGAAGATGGCTTGAATATTTGAAGGATTTCGACTTCTCCATAGAATATCACCCTGGGAAAGGTAATGTAGTGGCTGATGCCTTGAGCCGCAAGCCAATAGCAAACTTTTCTAGTCTCATGTTGCAAGAATGGAGATTGCGGGAGTAGTTGGCTAGTCTAAACCTTAATGTTTGTAAGGACCGGGTCATGATCACTCAGTTTCAGCTTCGTCTCGAGCTGTTGATGGAAATTAAGACCCTGCAAGATAACGATCCAATGTTTGTAGAGATCAAAGGAAATCTAAGTAATAGACCAGATTTTGTGTTGGCCGATGATGACAGGTTGTTATTCCGGGGAAGGACATGTGTCCCCGATTTAGCCAAAGTGAAGAGCAAGATCCTTGAGGAAGCTCACAGATCTAAGTATACTATTCATCCTGGAGCCACTAAGATGTATCGAGATTTAAAGAAGACCTTTTGGTGGCCAAATATGAAATGGGAAGTGGTAGAATTTGTAAGTAGATGTCTGGTATATCAACAAGTGAAGGCCGAGCATTTAAGACCTGCAGGGAAATTAAAACCGCTTGATATACCACAGTGGAAGTGGGAGAGCATTGGCATGGATTTTATAATGGGCTTACCAAGAACTCGTGGAGGTTTTGACGCCGTATGGGTAATTGTTGATAGATTGACCAAGTCGGTACATTTCTTATCCATCAAGTCGAAGTGACAGTTGATGTCTTGGCTACTCTATACATGAAGGAAGTTGTGAGACTACATGGGGTACCCGTGAATATTATGTCAGACAGAGATCCCAGATTCACTGTACATTTTTGGAGAGGTTTACGGGAGTCCTTGGGGACCCGTCTAAACTTCAGTACTACTTTTCATCCTCAGACGGACGGCCAAACCGAGAGAACTAATCAGATTGTCGAAGATATGCTAAGGGCTTACATGATCAACTTTGGTGGCAGTTGGCATGAACATTTGGCCCTAATAGAATTTGCCTACAATAATAGTTATCAGTTCAGTATCCAGATGGCACCGTTCGAGGCTCTCTATAGAAGGAGTTGCCGATCACCTTTGTGCTGGGATGAGGTAGGGGAGAAGCAATGGTTAGGACCAGATCTCATTTTAGAATCATCCAAGAATATCCGGGTTATCCGAGATCATCTGCAAGTTGCACAATCAAGACAGAAAAGCTATGCAGATAATAGAAGGAAAGACTTGGAGTTTCTAGTTGGCGAGCATGTATTTTTGAAGGTTTCACCTATGAGAGGAGTTCGAAGGTTCGGCATTCGTGGCAAGCTAAGTCTGAGATACATTGGCCCATTTGAGATTCTGGAGAAAGTTGGAGAAGTTGCTTACAGGTTGGCTTTGCCACCCCAGTTATCTGGAGTACACAATGTTCTCCATGTGTCTATACTGCGGAAGTATGTTTATGACCCCGCGCACATCATTCAACATGCGGATCTAGAGTTGAAGGAAGATTTATCTTATGAGGAGAGACCCATCAAGATTTTGGACAGGAAGTAACAACAACTCGGGAATCGGTCCATACCGATGATCAAGATTTAGTGGAGCCGACGTGGGAGCAAGGAAGCTACTTGGGAATCTGAAGAAGCTATCCGGAAGCAGTACCCTGATCTATTTTAAGGTCGGTAATCTTATTTATTCCCACTTCGATAAGTACAGTGAATTTGGAGGACCAAATTCCTTAAACTGAGGGAGGGTGTAGCATCCCGAGAATTAATTAATAAATATAAAGGATAATAATTGAGAAAATATTTACTATTAATTTGGGAATTCTTTTAGGTGAAGTTTTAACTAATTTATAAAAATCTAGAAAATTCACAATCAAGTAGAGGACCTAATTTTCAAACACTTTATCTTCTTGATCGAACCCTAAATAAAATTTCTATCAAGCCGAATTAATGGAATTAGGGTTAAAATCAAGTTTAAACTAACCAGACCTTAGATCGCTTAATTCGAGCCCAAATTTCGATCATTTGAGCCCAAACCAGGCACATTCAAATGGCCTTGATGGATAGCCTGTTTCCCCTCTCATTCCACTTGAAAACCCTAACCCTAGGAGCTCAATTTTGAGCGAGAGGCGGCATGGCTTGGTCAATGCGTGATTTACGCGTGCGTCGAGTTCGTGGGACTCTTTCCAGCCTTATCTCACCCCCTAAATCGAATTGCTCCAATAAAACTAACCCTAGACCAACCTAGAGCCCCCATTTGATGAGGCGGCTGATGAAGAGCACGTTCGAGGGAGGAATCGTCGAGGTTGTGGAGCGCAGAGTTCGTGTGGATTCGAGAGTCCAGCGTCCTCTTCTTCCTTCGATTTCGGTAGGTAATCATGGTCTAAACTCGAAGTAAAATATACCATGAGAAGCGTCTTCGAGTCCTCTTCCTATTAGTATTAAAAGCCCTAAATTTTATTAAGTATATCATGAGTATTTTCTGGTTTAGTAGCAGCATGTCACAGTTAGGGTTCCGACTGTGTCCTATTCTTTTGATCGATTCAATGCTTCATATAAGCAGGCCCAAACTCTAATTAAACATGATACATTGTGTATTATTATGTCCTCTTTTCGTTCATACCATTTTGCCTAAATTTTATGCATTACATGGCCCTAATTAGTTCCTAGAATTGGGGTCTATCGGAGTTCATCGGAGACCAGGCGTGTCGACCTGGTTGCGGTCGCAATAGGAATCGCCCTAGAACCTAGCAGTCTCGCAATAGACCGTTTCTTTCATTGGACCATCCTGGCCCTTTTCGGCCTTTGTTAGACCATTTTTACGCAGAGCGGTTGCTCGATAGACCGTCTCTGCCTATTCTTTTCAATTATGATATATCGTAAGTCATATCGAGAAGCAGTCTATCGACCGACCGTTACCCTGGTTAGCGGCCCTTAATAGTTCACCTTGGACGCACAGATTATATGTGGTTGATGTTTTAATAATTATGTTTTATCGTGTTAAATTATATGTGTAGGAAAGAAACCCACATAAAAAGAAATTGGAATATATGAAACATGTGTGATTTAACTATGTTCATGACTGAATTGCTCCTTGTCTATCTACAATCATATCAAATTTTCTTTTACAACAATTAATAAACATTAATTGTAAAGTAATCGTTACATGGATTATAATGTTTTACGATTACTAGGTTTATTCTGACAGACACGCCACTCCGGTGGTGCTGGCTGACCGTTATACACTGTTCTCCGATGTTTTATTAGCCCTTAATCTTGTAATGGTTGGGACTCTCTGCCGGATACTCCTTCCGTCGAACTAGGACCTTCATTACGAGACCTCCGTAAGCCCCCGCGAGCCTGGGATTCCCACTAGGACGCCGGGCGGGTTGTACTCCCAAAACCTGAACTTATCGACTTGATCAAATCGTGTGTTTCCACAGCTCAAAATCGGGATTGTCCTGTTAATTGCGGCCCTTCTGGGACCGCTACCATCAGGTTGCGGCCCAGGCCTGACCGCCTGACCCCTGAAGCGGCTCTTTTGTGACCACATCTAACTGGCTAAGTGCCAGGTTCTGCTGGTCAATTTTCCTTGATTTCCATCAACTTAGCCATGTTTGGGTCGACCTATAGCCTCTAACTTGACCTGAGATGTGTGGGCTGGACCTGGTTCGGTTCCACCATGTCTCGGGTGGGTTGGGAGCCCATTAAGTCGACTGCTTTAGTCTTGATGGGCCCAAATTAGGTGCGGTTGTCACTGGACCGTTTTATCTGCTAAATGGCCCTCCGAGGACCGTTTATGTGGTGGGGCGGCCCAGTGGGGACCGTTTTCTTTTGGCTTTTGCCCAGGAGCCTTCCTGCTCTAAACGGCCCACTCGGGACCGTTCTTGTCATCTTGCGGCCCATATTGGACCGTTTTCATCCTTGACGTTGTGCTTCGTCCCTATGGCCAGTTTTGACCCTTGCGGTCCAATATAGACCGTTTTATTCATCTTGGCAGCCTGCTCATGACCGCAACTTGTCTAGAGCTTGTTTTCATGTGTGTGTCTGGTGTGCTTTATTCCCCTTAATCTCATGGCTTCATTTCAATTATTGAAATGTCACTTGGTCCTAGATGATAAGTTACATAGCTTGACCTTGGAATTCTTGGCCGAATTCAATGAATGTCTAAGATGGTTGCTTGGGATCTTGGATCTACCAAATCAATGCCAACGCATCATAAGGGCCCGGTCTAGTCCTGGGAGGAGCGCCCGAAAAGTACTAGTGCCCCGGGGAGTTGTAATGACATGGTGAGGTATTGCACCGAGTGCATGACTAGCGTGTTGTCTATGACATTCATTTTCCCTACACTTTTCTACAAGTTATTAAATTCCTATATGGAATTTTTCTCTCAATGACTTGCTTGTTTGCGTGCTTGATCGGCCATTTTCCTAGAAATAATGTATCTCTGTTCAACTCATTCTATTATTTTCATTCCATCATTTCATATGTTAGTTTTGTTCTATCATCTATTTATTTGCATGACATTTAATTAAATTGGTTAATTACTTAAACTTTGCCTACTATTACCTACTGAGTGTTCGCTCACCCAATTTTTCCCCATTTCAGGTAGCACCGATGATGAAATGTAAACGGACGGGGATGGGCAAGAGTGAAGACCTGGAGTGCACCCGTTAGATGTGAATTTGACAGTTGTCTTAGTAGACTTGTGGAGTGGTCATGTAGTGGTTTTGATGAGTCATTGTTTAGTGATGTCTTTAAGAGTTGTCGCTTAGAGTTCTAATCTTTTTCCTTTATTTCCTTTTCTTTGAGTCGTGATGTAAATGTTATGAGATTGTTGGAAACATTTTATTCTCTTATTTATAAGTAAATTGGTATCTTTGGAGTAATTCTTTCCCTTTGCAAGTATGTTCTTTTAATTTCGTTATCGCTCTATTTATCATGAATGTATATAACTGTTGCGTTCTGAAATTTCGCGTCGGGGCGTGAAAGTATCCAACTGCCAGTATCCAGCTCCCAGGATCCAGTTCCCAGTATCTTGTCTCTAACCTCCAGTTCCAGTTCCTAGCAACAGGCTAGCACGCCTCATACGGGTAAGCCTCCAATATCCAATTTTCAGTATCCAGATTAAGTATCCAGCTTCCAGCCTCCAGTCCCAATATCCCATTTTCAACTTCCAGTCTCCAATATCCAGCTTCCAATTTCTAGTTTCCAGCTTCTAGTCTCTACCTTCCAGCTTCCAGTATCCAGCTTTCAACCTCTAGTTTTCAGCATCCAGCTTCCAGTCTCCAGTCCCAGTATCTCACTTTTAGCTACCAATTTCTAGTATTCGGCTTCCAGCTTCCAATTCCCAGTATCTGGCTTCCTATATCAAGGTCCAATACTCAGTTTCCAGTATCCAGTTCCAGCATTTAGCTCCCAGTGTCCGGTTCCCTTACCCAATCTCTAGTACCTATTTCCATTATCCAACCTCTAGTATCCAAGTCCAGTATCCGACTCTAATATCCAGCTTTCAGCATTCTGCTTACAACATCCAGCTCAAGTATCCGATCCCAGTACCAAGTCCCCAAGATCCAGTTCCAGTACCCAGTCCCATGTATCGAACTCCTGCTCTAGTATCCAGTTCTAGTGTTTAGTCTCCACTATTCAGCTCCATTTCTAGACTTCAACAGCCAGTTCCAACATCCGATTCCTAGTATCCAGCTCTTGCTCCAATACCCAGTCCCAGTATCTTGTTCCAATTTCAGTCTTCAGTCCCCAGAGTGCCCAGTTTTTAATATACAGCCCCTAATCTCCAACTTCCAGCTTCCAGTAACAGGCCAGAACGCCTCCCCCGGGCAAGCCTCCAGCACTCAGCTCTGAGTCTCCAGTCCCAATACCCAGTATCCAACCTCCAGTCCCTAATCCTAGTATCTAGTATCCAATCCCAGCCTCCGGACCCGGTATCTAGTCCCAGCCTCCAATTCTCAGCATCTGATATCCAATTTCCCATCTCCAATTCCAATTTCCAACAACATGCTAGCACGCCTCATAGGGGCAGGCCTCCAGTCCTAACTTCCAAATCCTAACTTCCAGTCCCAGCATCCAATTTACAGGCTCTAGTTTTCGATCTCCAGTCCCAATATCTAGTCTCCAAATCCTAATCTCAATGTCCAGTCTTCAGCTTCTAATTCCCAACCCCAGTACCCAGTCTCCAGTCCCAGTATCTAGTATCCAATTCCCAGTCTTCAGTACCAACATCCAGCTTCTAGCCACCAGTTCCTAGTTTCCAGCCCCAATACTTAGTCTCCAGTATCTGAGCCACAATCTCCAGTCCCAGTATTCAATTTTTACCTTCCAATTTCCACTTTCTAACCTTCAGCTTCCAGTAATAGACCAACATGCCTCAGCCAGGCAGGTCTCCAGTCTAAGTATCAAATTTCTAGCCTCCAACTTCCAGTTGCCAACAATAGGCTAGTATGCTTTATTCAGGCAGACCCCCAGTATCCAGCTCCCAGTCTCTAGCAATAGGCCACTACGCCTCATAGACAGATCAACAACAACAACCACATGAACCAGTCAAGATGCCTTTATTAGACTACTATGCCTTAAAGGCCTATCTACAGCAACCCGAGACCAACACACCCCCGAGGGTCGGTCTATCACGCTCTCAGATCATTACACCTCAATGGTTGGCCAGTGACGATACCTTTAGTGACACCTCAGTGATCAGCCGATCGTGGCTTCCGAGCAATATACCTCAATGATCAGCGGAGCCAGGTTCCTAGTTGATACACCTCGATGGTCAACCAGCACACTAACAGGTACCATCCACTACACTACGATGGTTATATGTCTAACATCATTTGTGACCATTGTACTTTTTAAAGGGTCGGACAACCTCGACTTCAGCTATTACACCATGACTGTTAGCCGGTAGCATCAACATTTGGCCATACACCGCAAGGGTCGGCCAAACATGATTTCAAGCCAACACACCTCTCTGGGGGCAAATCCAACAACTTCAAACCAAGATGCCTCACTAAGGTAGGTCTCCAGCAACCTTAGGCCGACATGCTTCATCGAGGCATGTCTCCAGCAACGGCAGACCAAAACACCTCACCAAGATAGGTCTCCAACAACCTCGGATCAAGACGCCTTTCCAACGCAGGGCTCCAGCAACCTCAGGCCGACATGCCTTACCAAGGCAGGTCTCCAGCAACCTCGAATTGAGACACCTCAATGAGGCAGGACCCCAGCAACACCCAGTCAACACGCCTCGTCGAGGCCAACCACCAGCAACACTAGGTCAACAGCCCTTGCTAAGGCTGACCCCTAGCAACACCAGGCCAACATGTCTCACCGAGTCTCGCCTCCAGCAGCATCAGGCCAACACACCTAGCTGTGGTAGGTCTTCATCGACAATGGACTAGTACGCCTCATCGAGGCAAGCCCATGACACAACTCCAGCTACAACACCTCAGAGGTGTGACCAGCCCGTCTCATAGGACGGTCGATGTCAAGCTTGGCCAATGCACCCCTACAGGTAGTCAATGAACAATGCCAGCATCCTACGAAAAAATCAACCACTATGACAGTGTTAGGCCGCTAGCGACCAACCACATGTTTCACCATAAAACCTCAGTCAGAGCGGCAGCCATTTCATCGCCAACCAGCTGTCCCAGAAGCCAAGGGATAGCTGGCCCTCCGATTCACAAGACTGGGGAGTCTCGAACCCCCTACGTAGCATTGTCGGCTATAGTCACGCTCACCGGGGAACAGGCCAGGGAGTGAAAAATACTCACAGCACTCCTTAACATAGACAAGGTGGAAAACCTGAGAAAACATAAGTTTCAGTTTACATGTCCACCTCTGGGGGGAAGACATGGCTCCCGCCAGTGCAACCTCAAATGATAAAAGGGAGCCACAAGTGGCCTCCCACTACTCGCCAGCCACCCTATGATGCGCGATGGACTCGACAGTCTTGGCTTCCCCCTATCTTAGATTTCTAATGGGGGAGGGTTCCTTCCACCGAGCCGCCTCTCCTCAGAAAATCTACAAACCCGCTGCACAAGATAGGGCCCCAGACATAGGCAACAAAGCCAGGAGCATTGTTACACCATGCTCCCTTGGCCTCTTTTCACCTTCAGCATGAGCGCCAAGCCCAGTCACATCGACAACTGTCGAAATGGTCATCTATATGGAGAGTTCGGTGTCCAGACTAGATTACTTCCGCGATGCGGGCCCTGTGCACATTTGTCACAAGCCCAACACGCAAGATAAATGTGAATGGAATTCCCAAGTCGTAGATAACGTGCTACAACTTCAACCACCATGTGTGTATTCAATACACGCCATCTCCACCAGCTCCACGCCCTCAGTGGCTTTGGCAAATTACCCACCAGCAACCCAGATCTCTTTAGAATCCAGCTCTACAACCTCCCAGGATCAATGGTCTTCTGGATTAATTTTGGTGGTCGATTAACACGCAAGAAATAAGGGTACGGGCTCCCTACGACAACCCTAGTCACCGTCGCTTTGTGCGTCCCTCTCCTCGCCGTCTATGGCCGGTGTGGCAGGGGGGGCCTTGCCTCCTCCTCATGATAAAGAGGCTGCTTGTTCAGATGTCCCGTTTGCTGCTCCCCGCAAGTCGTTTGCCCAAACTCTCATGGACTCCCAACATCGTCTGCGTATGTCCTTCCGGGTGAAACCTCAGGCTTTCACTGACCAAGGATATTGCATCCCTAAGGTTTTGATGAGGTCAAACACCATAAGTCAATCATCATTAGTCAAACACCATAAATCCTCATGAGAATGTGCAATGGAGTTTGTGCATATCATGTTCTTTCATGTTGAAATCTGCTAGACTTTTGCTTATGCGTCGGTGCATATCATGTTCTTTCATGCTCTAAGGTCGGTGCATATAGGCCATCCAGCACATCTAAGGTCGATGCATGTTTTCTAGAATGCATAGAAGGTCGGTGCACATTTGGTTGGTCTGCTTGCTAGGGTCGGTGCACATTTTTGTTGTTCAGCTAAATAACGTCTATGCACATCACTGTTCAACCAGCATAGTAGGTCGGTGCAAGTCTTGCATTGCGTATGATAAGGTCGGTGCAGGTTTTGCATTGCGCATGATAAGGTCGGTGCAGGTTTTGCCTTGTGCTAAACAAGGTCGGTACACATTTTGTTGTTCAGCATAGAACATCGGTGCACATTCTATTTATCTTCAACTAAGGTCTGTGCACACTTGCAGTATGCATATCCAAGGTCGGTGCATGTTCTTAGTCAGTTATAAGGTCGATGCACATCTTGCATCATGCACATAGGAGGTCGGTGCACCTTGTCATAATACATCATCTAGGTCTAAGCACTTGCATATGTTTTTTTTACTAGAGTCGGTGCACATTGTGCCCTGCGCACATTGAAGGTCGGTGCACGACTACCCTGTGGAAAACAAGGTCGGTGCATGTTGTCCTTTGCACAAGTCAAGGTCGGTGCATACTTTGTTAGTATGCATATCAAGTCGGTGCACGTTTCTATAGAATTGCATATAAGGTCGGTGCATACTTTGTTAGTATGCATATCAAGTTGGTGCACGTTTCTGTAAAACTGCATATAAGGTCGGTGCATACTTTGTTAGTATGCATATCAAGTCGGTGCACGGTTCTATAGAACTGCATATAAGGTCGGTGCATTCTTTGTTAGTATGCATATCAAGTCGGTACACCTTCTGCTGGTCTGCATATAAGGTCGGTGCCTACTTTGTTAGTCTACATACAAGGTCAGTGCATATTTCTTATCATGCATATAGAAGGTTGGTGCATGCTTTGTTTTATACTACCTAAGGTCTGTGCATCTTTTCTAATTTGGCATGCAAGGGTCGGTGCATATTTACATTCTGAATAAGTAAAGCCCATGCACTCTTTATGACTCATGTTCACCAGGTGTTTGATGAAACGTCCTTCTTCCAACTAACAGGATTAAAGCAGCACGTGAGGTCGAACTAAGAACAGGCACGTGTTCCCAAAAATGGTAGGATGTTGGCGCATGGACCCAGGGAGCAAATGATTGGGCATGTGATCTAAGGCACTATGACAGAGGAACATTCTCGTCCCTGCCACGTGGACCAATGGGGTTTCAGTAAGTTTTTTTGCCACATCCATACGGTGCCCCTGATCTATATAAGGATACCCAGCTCTTCGAAGAAGGGCGCTGAAAGCTGCCGTAGTTGCTACCATTATCTCCGCTTGAAAAGAGAGCACCTCCAGGAGGAAGAGGGAGTATGAGAAGTCCAGTACAAGTGGAGAGAAAGAGAAAGGAGCTTTTGAGAGCAGCCATCCAGTGCATCTGATATTGCTTCTTTGAAGCTACATTTTGCGTTGTTTTTCCACTTTCTATTTTTCATTTTGATCATAGACTTACGATTTGTGTTTTCTGTTCTCCCTCTGATTACTATTGGAGGAAGGGAGACATTGTCTCTGGTTGCGAGTGACTTGGGGGGTCGCTCGTGGGGTTCCCTCTAGTGTGGAGGAAGGGAGGAAATGTCCTCCGGATCTAGATTTGTAGGTAGCAAGTCCAGGCTTCAGGTTCTGTGGGGTGCAGGACCTGGGTTGAGGGATTTGTCTCCCTCTGGGCAAGCTGTAAGACAGCGTTCTGTCGCAGATTGAGTCTACTTCTTTTCTAGCTAGCGCTAGTGGAATCCTCGTTCGACATGAACGAGGGGTGGACGTAGATTGCAGTTTGCAATCGAACCACCTAAAAACTCTGTCTTCCTGTGTGATTGTTGTTTTGATCTTATTTGTGGGTGCTGAGTTTTGGTATCCTGTTGGTATTTGAAAAAGACCCAATCAGAATGGTAACTCAGGGCTATCTGGAAGATTGGCCTCTTGCGTGAGTTGACTTCCAAGTCCCTCCTCCGCCGAGTACCTGGTTATCTGCTGATCTCTTTTTCGCTCCACCACTGCTTACCTTCTAATCGTATTGTGTTAAAGGGTGTGTTTACATTGGTTCATTTACTGCCCATCTTCTGTTCTATCATTTGCCTGATCCTCACCCTTTGCTTTAACTAGCAATCTTAACGCTTGTTAGATTATCTTCAGTTGTGCCGTAAGTGTTCTGTGTCGTATCTCTTAGCTCATTACCGTGTCCCTTCAAATTGATTTTAAAATTGGGGTGATCTATTCATCCCCCCCCCTTCTAGATCACTCCCCGGTATTTCTATCAAAGGAGAGCCCGATGTATACTTCACACAAGAAGAAATCCAGGCATCCTTACATCATATTCAGAACGCCATCATAGCTAAGTGTTCATATGGTCGCCCATCTATACTGGAAATCAAAGCTTGTCTGTCTCAACATCTTCATTTGAGTTCTAATTTTGTTATCAGTCGGATGAACGCCAGGCACATTCTCATCTGATTGGGCTGTGAAGCAGATTTCCTTATGGTCCTCCTACAAAAGAATTTATATATTAAAGGATATTTATTCAGGTTCTTTCGCTGGTCACGTAACTTTAATTTTGATTCTGATCCTTCATCTGCTCCGGTGTGGATTGGATTTTTGTCTCTTCCTGTAAATTTCTACCATGAGGACTTACTGCGTTCCATAGCTGGAAATATAGGCTCTATCCTGCAGATCCATGAAGCAACTCTTGCTATGACAGAAACTTCTGAGGCTCTGGTTTGTGTTGAGCTTGATCTTTCTGCGGAGCAAAGAGAACTGCTATGGATTGATATGGATGGTGAAGGTTTTTGGCAGACGGTAAATTACCACAGGGTGCCACATCTGTGGTCTTTTTGCCATAAGCTAGGCCAAAAAGAAGATGAGTGTAAGAAAAAACAAAACAAGATTATGAATCGGCTTCCCCGATTGGAAAGTGGTAATTTTTCTGGTCAACAAAGAACTAGCCACCAGGAATATAGACCTCGGTCTCCTCAGCCTTCTATTCCCAAGTCAGAGAATAATGTCGCTAACAGGTTTTCTACTCTGATGCATATGCCAGAAAACATGCCTCTTGAGGCGCAACCTGCCTAGGAGATGTTAGGTGCAGGGGGCCATAATGATATCCCAACTGGTTTGATGCATTATCAGCAGGTTGCCCCTACTTCAGCTCCCCTAGCGGAAGAAGAAGGTAATGCCTCAATCTCACCTGCTACTATCAATGACACAACCAAGCAGAACAACATGACATCAATACAAGCTGAGGATGCTATAGTTGAGACATCACCCTCTAAGGAGCTTCCTTCAATCCAGTGCACAAATTTGGATAATTCGAATGAAGAGTCTGCCCTGCCTCTGATCCAACAGTTTATGGACACAACAGGTGTTCAAATAATTAGCTTGACTGAAGTGTCAAAACTATCCAACTCGAAGAATTCTCTGATGTTATGCCAAGGTAATAATAGCAAATTAAACCATCCTCAGGCTAACGAACCAAAGGAGATTTTAGTTTTACCAGGAGATCTTTTTAGTGATGCCTGTCTGACTAGAGCTAAAGCCATGATTTTGGCTGCCCACCCAATTCCTCCTATCGATCATGATTAACACAGCTCTTATATGGAATGTTAGAGGTATTGGGATTAAATCCACCGTTAGAAGTCTAGCTCATTACATTAAAGCTCACAGCATTTGTATAGCAGCGATTTCAGAACCTCGTATTGATTTTCACCATGCAGATTGTGTGGCCCGGCGCATAAAACTTCCATCAGTTATCGGTAATGATGGTGCCCATTCAAAAATCTGGCTTTTTCATCATACTAGTGTATGCTTAGATATTATTGAGCAACATCCCCAATATATCACTGTGGCACTAAAGGAAGATAACTCTTTTTTTATGTACTTCACTACCATATATGCTTCTTGTAGTGTGAGTAATCGCAAGGACCTCTTTGATTCTCTAATGGAATTCAGTCAAGGTGTGATGATCCCTTGGATTATTGGAGGAGATTTTTATTGCATTGTATCTCCGGAAGAAAAAATAGGTGGCTCCATGTCTTCTGTGGCTGCTATGACAGATTTTTAGGGTTTTTTAACTGCTACTGGTTTAATTGATGTGGGGTATTTAGGTTCTCATTTTACCTGGTCCAACAATCAAACAGGGGCTTCTCATATTCGAGCCCAATTGGACAGGGTTCTTTATAATGCTAACTGGCTGAACTCTCCCTCTAATCTATCTGTCAAGCATTTGCTCAGAGGTCCCTCTGATCATGCTCCTATGCTTTTATCTACCCGTCCCATTCATTCTGCCCCGGGGAGATTTATTTATCAACACATGTGGCACACTCACTCAGAGTTCCTGGAAATTCTCAAAATGTAGTCGAGCAACCATATGCAGTCCGACAGTCATCCCTTTCATACTCTGCAGAAGAAGCTTAAATCCCTTAAGATTGCTTTGAGAGAATGGAATAAAGATGTGTTTGGCAACATTCATCAAGCCAAAGAATGTGCTGAAATACAGGCAGAACAGGCTCAAGCAGTATATGATGCTAATCCTACTATGGATAACCGGATTAATCTTCAAAAAGCAAATGCTGCTATGCGTCTCATCCTCCATCGCGAGGAGATTTTCTGGTTCCAAAAATCTCAGATCCAATGGATAACATGCGGGGACCGGAATACGTAGTTCTTCCATCATTATACCAAAGTCAGAAGGTAGAGTAATTATGTTCACAAACTGAAAATTGAAGGCAATTGGGTGGAAGATCAGGAGGTTTTAATGAATGGCGCAGTTAATTTCTTTAAGAATCTCTTATCTTCTGAAGATCATAACATAGATGAAAGTCTTCTTTCTGTTATTCCTTAGATGATCAAAGATGAGTAGAACAATTCCTTGTGTAATACTCTTCGCCCGAGGAAATTAAACTGGCTGTGTTCTCACTATCTGGAAACAGCTCACCTGGGCCAGATGGTTTTAATGGAGGCTTCTTTACACACTGCTGGGATATCATTGGAGATGATGTTATTCATGCAATTCAGAGTTTCTTCCAAGGATGGGGTCTGCCTCAGGGAGTCACCTCCACCATTCTCTGCTTGATTCCTAAGGTAAAAAACCCTTCCTCCTATGCGGATTTCAGGCCTATTAGCTTATGCAATTTCACTTACAAGATTGTCTCCAAAATTATCTGCGACCCGCTACGCCCTATCCTCCATCTTATAATTTCCGATCAGCAAAGTGGATTCATTAGTGGAAGACTTATCACAGAAAATTTTCTACTGTCCAAGGAGCTTTTTATGGAAATAGATAGACCTATGAGGGGGCACAACATTCTAATAAAACTAGATATGGCCAAAGAATATGACCGCATTGAATGGGACTTCATTTTTCTTGTTCTAAAAAGATTCGGCTTCTCTAGCAGATTTGTTTCACTTATTGCACAAATGCTGGTGAATTACTGGTTTACAATAGCTTTTAATGGGCGGCTTCATGGATACTTCAAGTCCACACGAGGAGTCCGTCAGGGGGATCCCTTGGCCCCTGCTCTCTTTATTCTGGCTGAGGAAGTATTGAGCCGAGGTCTCACTCACCTTTTTAACTCTAGAAAATGCCATTATTATCACCTTCCACGTAATGTCCTGCACATCACTCATATTCTCTATGCGGATGATTCTATTATATTTATGAATGGCAGCCTCTCTTCTGTCAAACAATTGCTCCTTTTTTTGAAAAGATATGAGTCATCTTCTGGCCAGCGGACTAATGCTCACAAAAGTTGCTTTATGGTGTCAAAACATATGCCAAGTCGCTATGCTGACTACATCCACCAACTCACTGGCTACCAGCATAAAACAGGTAGTATCAAATACCTGGGGATTCCTCTGTTCAAAGGAAGAGTCAAAACACCTCATTTCAAATACCTGTTGGATAAAATCAATGTTAAGCTAGCTGGTTGGCAAAGCAAGTATCTCTCTCAGGCAGGAAGAGTCACATTAATCTAGACGGTCTTAGCTACCATCCCCATATACACTGCTAGTGCAGTTGCTATCCCCTACACTATTCTCAAACGGATTGAGAAAACTTGTGCAAATTTTTTGTGGCAGGGGCTTGAAACATCTCACAGAAAGCACTGGGTCTCTTGGGACAAAATATGCTGCCCTTTATCTGATAGTGGACTGGGCATTCGCAGTCTCTTGGACATCTAGTTATGTTCTTATGTCAAATAGTTATGGCTTTCGTTGCATGGTAACTCTCTCTGGGCAAAACATGTCAAAAGCAACTACATACAAGGGCATCACATAATGGACTGCAAAATTCCTTTTCCAGCCGGCATAAAAACTCAAGATTTTGATAGAGCGCGGTCGATTCTTATGGCTGGTACTCACACTATTGTTCAAAATGGTGCTGCCACAAATTTTCTTAAAGACATCTGGTACAAAGACAAGGCCTTATAGGAATATCTTCCATATCAAAACCTTTCACTGATTGAAGACATTTCGGTTCAAGCTGCACTAGCTGACCAGCAACACCCGATTTGGCAAGGATTAGAAGATCTCAATTTGCGGACTGAAATCCAGAATTTTATTACTCAGTCCGGGGATGATATCCGAATATGGTCCCTCACTAATTGATGCGGGACAGGACGCGAACTTGGGACTCTAGCTCGTAACTCGTCCCTAGCGAGGGAAACGCGGAATCTGCGCGGTTGAGAAACCGGCAATGAGCTAGGGTGGTCAACTCTCTCTCGAACCTAGATCGGGTCACGGGATGGGTCACGCTCTCTTTCGCAATGGTGATAAAATATATCGAGCTAATTAACCTATCACTCGCAGCGGCATATGAAAATATACGAACTGAGCAAAATGCGAAGAGGGGAGCGGACACGATACCTCCATGCGCCGGGCGTGGGGAAGACGACCCCGGCCGAACTCGTACTCCCGGTGTACAGTAAATAAGTAATTACAGTAGTGAATTTAATTGCCCCCTCCACGTAGGGAGGTAAAGGGCTACAATGTGGGACCCGGGAGTAGCGACTCGGGTTGATGGGCAGCAATTTGGACGGCTCTCGGGCTGGAGATGGGCTGCTGATCGGCACGGTTCTACGGGGCCCGCGGGACAGTAGGTGGGTCCGGCTGTTGGGACGGCGGTGCTCGGGAGTCTCCTTGCTGCTGCGGCTTTCTGGGGCGCTTCTGGAAGATTGCTGATCGATCTCCGGGAGCGGCGGAGGCCGAGTGTGCGCCGGCGTATTTTCCGAGGAATTAATTCCCGGACTGATTTGCTGGCCTGGCTCGGATCAGATCTGCGCGCTTCCACGAAAATAATTGTTTCTCTCAAATTTGACATCGGATCGAAGCGAGATTAGCGCCGTTGAAAAGCAGACTCAAAGGGGTACAACATATAATTATTTTAGGTCCATCCAGTAAACAGATTGGAAATAAAATCAACTGTTTCTCAAAGGTTTCTGTTGGCTCAGAATTACAGACACACAGGATAGACTGAGTTTTCCCTGAAAACGAATTTTGATCGATAGGAAAACGATAGATCTAGACTCTAGAAAAATTATGGGTAGAAGGGGGGAAGTGAGGAACACGCATGAATTTTTTGGGAATTTTTAGAGATGTATAAGGGGGCAGGAAAAATAGAAGAACAGACTCCTATCCTGCAAATCTACAAACTGGCAGACTGTCAGTGGTGGAACTAAAAATCAGGGAAAAATACCAAACGATGTCGGAATGACACGAAATTTAAAATGGAGACTGGAGATAACAAGAAGAACAAACACTCAAAATTACAGCTCGATCAGATCTCTTGATGTGGAGATAAAATTCGGGCTTCAACCTTCTATCCTGATGTGGACAGAACTACGATGCGGTGGCGGTGGTGGTGCGACGGCGACTCGATGGCAACGGCGGCGGCGGTGCTGAGCTTCTCACTCAGAGAGGGGGAGGGGATGAGGCTTCACACCTCAAGAATTTCACAGAAATCCATCTGCTAGGGGGTGAGAGAGGGGGCTGCGCCCTTGGATGCTCTTGGCAATTTCTAAAATTTTCTCACATTAAACTTCCACAAAATGAAAAATACAAGGGTTATATATATCCACCCTAAAGACCTAATTACCCTCAGATCTAGGGTTAGGGGAGGGGTATACAAGGGATAGAAGATATTCTTCTCCCACATGACAAAAAACAAAAATTAAAAAAAATGCATAAAGGGGGGGTGCGCCCCTTGGACCAAGGAGGGGAAATGGGATTTGCCTTCTATTTTTTTAATTGGTCCAACTTTGACAAGTCATGGTCTAAGCCCACCTTGGACTTTGAACCAGCCCCACATGAGTCCTAAGCCAAGTGGACCAATGAGGGAGAGGGTGAGGGACCCTACTGGACCTACTGGACTTTTACAAAAAAACCCAAACACTTTAAAGACTAACCATTTGACTTATAATGCCTTATAATTGCAAACCCAATTAGCCAAGAGTATAAATACAAACAAAAGGACACAAATGTAAAAAGAAAATGTTAGTGTCCGATGTTGATTCCCATCAATTCTCCCCGGGTGAGAAGAGCTCGACCCCGTTGCGTAAGGGGTGCGGCTGCTCGTGTGACTCTTGCGGATCCGTCACTGAACCAGGAAGCGCGGAGTATGCTCCACTCTAAGAATTCGTCACCTGCTCATCCCGTATATATTCGATATGCTCACGCTGCTGTGGGAATGAGGCTAGTGGTGGACACTCTGGGGTGGGGTCACTCTCAAAGGAAAGGAGGCGGCTCGAAGAGTCACTAGGAATCACCGCTGGGTCCCTTTATGTGACCAAATCTGAGACATAGAATGGTAGAGCCGATCCCAAATTCCGGCAAGTTTACAGCGTACGCAATAGACCCGACTTGCCTCACACTCGAAAGGGACTGACAACGCGAGCTGACAAAAGACCGACTCAACTCGATGTATGCAGACTCACTATGCACTCGACAGACAAACTGTATGAAACAAAGACTCACACATGACCCTAAACAAATATACTGTTAGTCTGACCCATACACTTGCAATGGTGGACCAGGACATCCGAATGTGTGCCATGCATACACTAGATGCAATCGATGGTTGACGAAATGGGGGACTCCTAGACATCCTAGTATGCCCCTAGCATGTGGCTGCCTGTTGGATTTGGGAGACTTGAGAGGGCTAGGAGATCCGAAGTTTCCTTCTTCCTTTCCCCAATGAACGGACTCCTTGCGGAGTGTAGGTGGACTAGCCTGTGGGGTCGGGGAGTGATAGTGGACTTCCTTGAAGAAGGGAAGTAGATATGGTAGACCAAGAGGCTCCGTGGGGAAAGGGTCAAAGGGATCAAAGAAACTATGACCCCTTGAGGTGGATTCCCACAAGTCACGGTCCCATGTGTGGAATTCTTAAAGGTGTAAATGGTCACCTTCTTGCACTAGGGTAAATGGGATGGTGGTCTCAAGTAGAAAGTATGGTTCTACTCTCGGGAAAAGTGGAATGAAGTCGGGCTCGGCCGGCATGGGGAGGAATAGAAGAACCTCCGTGGTGGCATGACCCACGGTGCATACAAAGGTGATAGACCCCAAGGCGGGATGGGTGAAGCTATGACCTAAGGGTCGGTCGAAGCCTGGGGCCAATAAGTGCGTCAACTGCAACTGCCGGTCTAATCCATTAAGAAGGGTGATGTCCCCATCACCCCCCCTTTAGGCATTTTTTTAATTTTTGTTTTTTGTCATGTGGGAGAAGAATATCCTCTATCCCTTGTATACCCCTCCCCTAACCCTAGATCTGAGGGTAATTAGGTCTTTAGGGTGGATCTATATAACCCTTGTATTTTTCATTTTGTGGAAGATTAATGTAAGAACATTTCAGAAATTGCCAAGAGCATCCAAGGGCGCAGCCCCCTCTCTCCCACCCCCTAGAAGATTGATTTCTGTGAAATTCTTGAGGTGTGAAGCCTCATCCCCTCCCCCTCTCTGAATGAGAAGCTCAGCACTGCCGCCGCCGTCGCACCACCACTGCTACCGCGTCAGAGTTCTATCCACATCAGGACAGAAGGTTGAACCCCAAATTTTATCTCCACATCAGAAGATTTGATCGAGCTACAATTTTGAGTATTTGTTCTTCTTGTTATCTCCAGTCTCCATTTTAAATTTCGTGTCATTCCGACATCATTTGATATTTTTCCCCAATTTTTAGTTCCACCCCTCACAGTCTGCTAGTTTACAAATCTACAGGATAGGAGTCTGCTCTTCTATTTTTTCGCCCCTTATACTTCTCAAAAAATTCCCAAAAAAATTCATGTGTATTCCCCACTTCCCCCCTTCTACCCATAATTTTTCTAGAGTCTAGATCTATCGTTTTCCTATTGGTCAAAATTCATTTTCAGGGAAAACTCAGTCTGTCCTGTGTGTCTGTAATTCCGAGCAAGCAGAAACCTTTGAGGAACAGTCGATTTTATTTTCAATCCTTTTACTGGATGAATCTGAAATAATTATATGTTGTATCCCTTCGAGTCTGCTTTCCAACGGCATCGATCTCGCTTCGATCCGACACCGGATCTGAGAGAAACAATTATTTTCGTGGAGGTGCTCGGATCTGATCCGAGCCAGCCCAGCAAATCAGTCCGAGAACTAATTCCTCAAAAAATACGCCGGCGCACACTTGGCCGCCGCCGCTCCCGGGGATCGATCAGCAATCTTCCAGCAGCGCCGCAGCATCAAGGAGACGCCCGAGCACCGTCGTCCAAGCAGCCAAACCCACCAGCTGTTCCGCGGGCCCCGCATAACCGTGCCGATTAGTAGCCCGTCTCCGGCCCGAGAGCCGTCCAAATTGTTGCCTGTCAACCTGAGTCGCTACTGCCAGGTCCCACATTGTAGCCCTTTACCTCCCTGCGTGGAGTGGGCAATTAAATTCACTGCTGTAATTACTTATTTACTGTACACCGGGAGTACGAGTTCGGCCGGGGTCGTCTTCCCTACGCCCGACGCGTGGAGGTATCGTGTCCGCTCCTCTCTTCGCATTTTGCTCAGTTCGTTTGTATTCATATGCCACTGCAAGTGATAGGTTAATTAGCTCGATATATTTTATCACCGCTGCGAAAGAGAGCGTGACCCATCCCGTGATCTGATCTGGGTTCGAGAGAGAGTTGACCACCCTAGCTCATTGTCGGTTTCTCAACCGCGTAGATCCCATGTTTCTCTCGCTGGGGACGAGTTGCGAGCTAGAGTCCCAAGTTCGCGTCCCGTCCCGCATCAAATTGGTATCAGAGCTGAAGGTTGAGTCTAGGGTAGTATTTGCTTAAAAAAAAAAGAGAGTCATCTAGAGAGTGTCTAAGTCTAAGTGTCTCATTTGCATTCCTTTATTTGGTATATCAAAAGGTGTTGCCCAAACGTTAGGTTACGCCTATCGGGAAAGTAGCACACTTGCGTGAGCGCGATCTTCAGATCAAACCTCCGCCTAGTACCGGATATGGGTTGAGTATAAGTTTCTATTCGAGGCCGCATTTTACCATTTTCCCCATTTAGAGTCGTGCCTAGGTGCTTGCATTAATTTGCATAAACTTTTACATATAAAAACAAAAAAAGAAAGAAAAAAAATGCCATTGCATGCCCATTCCTAGGGGATCCAACCCCATCTTTTGCCACTATGGCCAACCCATGCCGACCCGTCCAAGGCAACAAGTCCATGGCCGAGTACATTAGGGACTACGATGAGTACATGTTGGGATGTGGAGTTGGAGAGGAGCGCACCAAGTCAGCCTTTTTTCTTCCGGGGAGGTTTACGGCTTCATTTCCAATTTGAATTGCTTTGCTGCGACGTGTTCACTCTAAAGCGTTCTTATCATGTCGCTCTAGAGGTTGAGCCTTTTGAGGCAAGGTTTGATGTCGCCCTTCGGTGAGCATCTACCTCTCAGCCGAGTCCCGAGCCGGTCGGACAGCCTACTCCACGGCCTCCCCCACCCCAGTCGTGGAACCCCTCCCCTAAAGCTCCATTGCCATCTACGTCTGATCTTTATTCGGAGTCACCTCATTTGGAGCCACTTTAGCCCGAGCCACCCGTGTTTCTAACGGGAAAGCTATTCATCGCCGAGCCACTACTTAGTTGGCTCAAGATCGACTTGGTCCCTAGTCCGCCTTACTACCCATCCGTGGACCGCACCCTACCATTAGTGCCCGTCAACTCATTTCACACCACTTTCCGATTTTGTCACCATGTGGATACATTGGATGACCTAGAAGTATTTTTCATGAATTGGGTTCTCAAGTGCCCTTCAAGCATGTTTTTCATGATAATCTTGTGGTAGCATCTTGCTCATTTAACTTCCCATATTTCTTTTTGAATTCAAGGTTAAATGATGTTTGTAAGGCCCTCTTAGCATGTCTTCTTATTTGGCTAAATCTGTTTTTCAAAGGGCCTTAATGGTTGTGCTTGCATTGGACTACCATAGGCAGTTTTTGGCTGGATAGAGCAAGTGTCGACTCACAAAGTCGACACTTGTTACTCTGATTGCTGGCTTATTGAAGCTGGCAGCAAGTGTCGACTCTGTGAGTCGACACTTGGTGTCCAGGGGGCTGCTCCTTGCGTTGGCAAAACACATGGCCAAAAGTGTCGACTTCAAGAGTCGACACTTTAGCATGTGTGCTGGTTTGTTTGTTTGTTTGCTGGCAGAACACCGTAGAAAAAGTGTCGACTCCTTGAGTCGACACTTCTTCTATCGCGTCCGGATCAGGTTTTCGGTTTTGGTTTTAAAATCCCCATTTCGTGATCCGTTTGGCTTGATCTTTTACACCCTTACCCTTAGGGTTTCTACACATGTTTAAGGGTTCTTTTGAGAGGGTTTTGCAAGGGCTATTGTGGTCTTTTATTCATCTATATGCTGCTATATATATCCTTGTGATCTTTACAATGAATGATTTGGTATGGGCTAATACTTTCTAATCTCTTGCAGAGGAAGAAAGAAGGAGTGTGGCCATAAGGTGGAGAGGAGAGGGCTTTGAGAGATTCATCATTTTCTGGTGTTTGCAGGTGGGTTTGAAGCTTGGATCTAAAGATATTCATCTTGTATGAGCTGCTGTCATTGCAGACAAGTCTGGATCTTCAAGAAGGAGGACCGGCTGCTTCAACCTGCTATAGATCGACCTCCCACCGTTGAGAGCTTCAAGGAAGAGACGTCTAAGGCCTTCATCCATAAGGAGATAAACTGAAATCTCTTTGATATCCCTCTTTACTATTGAAACTGAAATCTCTTTGATATCCCTCTTTATTGCTGCTATATGATCAATCCTATGTTGAGCATGTATTGAACATCCTTCTATATTTCTGAACTCTGAATATTTATGTGTGGACGGAGCTACGTCTCCGTGTGCGTTTTTAGTGCTGGGTGAGATCCCCGAGTGTTTGAGTGTGTGCTGCGGTGGCAGCGTCTTGGGGCTAGGCCCAGTGTGTGTGATTTTCTGCAGAAGCAGCGTGTGTGGTGTTGGGGGTCATCCCTGTGTTGCTACGGTTCGTAGCTTGGTAGTGAAGCCTCACCGGGTTTCGGTAAGGGGTGGACGTAGGGAGCCCGTCGTGGTCCCGAACCACCTAAAAATCTTCGTGTTCCGTATGGCATGCCTGTGTGATTGTTCATTTCTTCTATCTCCGTTCACAGGTCAATTTATAGATTTTTACTCACTGCACCTTTACACATTGCTACGTCTGCTATCTGTAATCTGTCATTGTTCATATCTGGTTAGACAGACTTTACGTGTGAGATCGGTTAGCTTGAGAGAACATTAATCTCACTTGTGTTTAGGCTAATTAACGTAGTTAATTTTAATTCCGTTATTATTAGTTTAGATTATTTTTAAAATCTGCCATCTCGACTGGGGGATAATTCAACCCCCCTTCTTATCCGCCATCTATTCTGGGCCAGCATCTTTACTCGCCAGAGAGTTCACTGTTGATGCTATTATTTCTCCTCGCTCCGTTGCTGTTCAGATAATTAGCCAAGATGGGTTCTATACCCGAATTGTGCTAACTCATACGGCCACCAAGCAGATTATGCACTCTATGTTCAAGGGGCAATTGGTCGTATCTTCGGCACTTTCCAAGGACATTCTGCACATTCTATGCAATCTCTCTCGGTTTATTAGCAAGCCGTCCATGTCAACGCCGTGTATTACTCTCCCTCAGCTTCACCCGTCTCTTCTATCAAGGGAGTTATGCTTCAAGGTTGAGTTCCGAGTGGAGTTGCCGAATCTCATGCTTCTAGTGCCGAGAGACAAAACCCTGTGGGTTTGTGATATTCATCACTCTGAAGGGTTACTTGTCCAAGAATGTTCATCTACTGTTATTAGCACCGGGTGTCTAGGGGCAACCACCCCGGTAAGGCTGCATGTTCATAGCCGGGCAAGGCCGTCTACTAGATGGGCTAGCTATTTGAGAAGATATTACAAGGTAAGGTGCCCAAGGATTCGAGCCCGCGCCAAGCGGGTCCATTACAAGCCAGTTTCAGCTAAGAAGAGACGGCGGCATAAGTACAGGGGCAGCAAGTTGTGTACTCCGGGGTCCACTCCTTCTTATTCTTTCCCTTCATCATTTCTTCTGCTCAGTTCCCATCCTTGGGTGTTGTACCTTCCACCTTCAAATCATGCTGCCATCATCTTCTCCTCTCTTCCCCAGTCCGCAAACCCCCATTCCTCTTCTTCACATTCACAGTCTTCGGATTTTCCCTCCTCTCACAATTCTAGGCCTCGGCCTATGCCCTCTCATCATCCCGATCCTGGGACATCTTCTGATTCTTCTCCTCCGATATCTCCGGGTCCTCATTCTTCTTCCCCGACCCTGTCGGGTGATTCTCATTCTTCTTCCCCGACCCTGTTGGGTGGTCCTCATTCTCTTTCCCTGACCATGTCGGGTGGCTATGGTTCTTCTTCCCCGACCCTGTCAGGTGATTCTAATTCTCCTTCCCCAACCCTATTCGGTTATTATCATTCCTCTTCTCCGACTACGTCTTATGATTCTTCTTCTCCTCTTTCTACTCACTCCTCTTCACCCTTTCAGGGTCATTACCCTTTTTCTTGCTATTTTCGAGGCTTTAGCCCGCCTTGATCTCAGCTGATCTCTGTTTATTCTATATTTTGTTCCTTAATTATCAGGGTCTCTGTACCTTAACGAGGGAGTTCTAGCCCTCGTCTCTCTTCCTTTTTATCCTTCTTCGTCTAGTTTGATGTATGCCGCTCCTCCATGTCGAGGAATCTTAAAACATTGTTATCCTCTCATCTTTGTCCTGTCAAGTAAGGAATATGAAGCTCGATGATCAAGCTCTCGCTTCAGGATGCTATTTTCACGCCATGGACTTACAAGGTATCTTTTATTTTGTGCAAGAATATGCTATCATTTTTATTTCTGCTGCGCATGAGTATATTGTTGGTTCCTTCACGCGAATGAGTGATCTTAGTTAGGTTAAATTTGGTTAAATGAGTTCGCTTCTGCAGCATCCCTAGGCTGGTGATAGCTCCGCATTGGGAGTCTAGTTTCTTTCCTCGATCATTGAGGGTGACCTTTGAATATGGGTTTTCACACACTTCACGGCGAGCTATAGCCGATTCCTCTGAGGCACATGGTTGCTGCTTTGGCCATACTTTGGGTATGCACAAAGGTCTTTTTCTTTTCTCTGCTCGGCCGAATGCAGGGGCAAGAGATGGATGGATGAGATGACCAACCTAGGCGTTTCCTAATACGAGAGAGGTCTCAAATAGGGGCAGTCTTGACCCTCAGAAGTGAGCTTTCATGAGAAATCTAGCCAATAAGGGCTCTAAAATTCAATGAATAAATTTGCAAAATTATGAAATCAAAGGTATGGCAAGAGTGGCAGTACAGTTCCCCATGGGACGTCATGAGCCCGATCGCATGCGTGCCTAATAAATATGGGTCTCAAAATCAAAGACACAAAGCCCTAGGGCAACAGACTATATCTTTGAGGGGTAGTGCTCTGGAAGGAAGTAGAGTCTTGATGTCTCCCATCCTGCATAAAACTTGTCTCTAATTTTTCTTCTATTTTCTCCCTCTTCGGCTAGGTTGTATCCTGGGTATGGCCTTAGTAGGGGCACAGTTCTTTAGAGGCGGTTGGTTGTGACAAGCTACCCTCAAATGAACGCCCTGCTCAAGGGGAGCCTTTAATGAGAGGGGCGGAATGACGACCCCTAGCCAGTCGTTTAAGCCCGTCTTTGGGTGCTGCAGATTTCTATTTTCAAAAAAAAAAATTCAAAAAAAATCAGATATTGTCAAAATCTAAAAAAATCAGATATTGTCAAAATTTTAAAAAATCATATATTGTCAAAAATCAAAAAAATCAAATATTGTCAAAAATCAAAAAAATCAGATATTGTCAAAATCCAAAATAAATCAGATATTGTCAAAATCCAAAAAAAATCAAATGTTGTCAAAAATAAAAAAAATCAAATATTGTCAAAAATCAAAAAAAATTAGATATTGTCAAAATTAAAAAAAATAGATATTGTCAAAATCCTAAAAAATCAGATATTGTCAAAATAAAAAAGTTAGATATGTCAAAATCCAAAAAAAATAAAAAATTATTGAAACAAATCCAAAAATATGTGTCTTTTGTTTCTCTTTTTTCATGTGTTTCTATCGATTCATTTTGAGGACAGGTATGATCTGTTTGCTAAGTGTGTAGGTTGCAGGTATTCAAGTCCTTTGCTCCATATCATTTGCGCTGTCTCTTGTCCATATCTTTGATACGTTCTCTCTTCTACAATCTTATCTCTCGATCTATTCTGAAGCTTATGGCCTTCTCAACTTTTACTTACCTCGCTTCATCATATCTGTATGAGAGGGCTTTGCCTCACGATTATGAACTTGGTGGTTCGCTTCATTTGATCTTGGGCGTTGATCGAAGAGCGTATTTGTCATGTCTTTTGTCCCTCTGTGTCTATCATGTTTTCGTCCCACTATGTTTTCGTCCAGCCATGCTGGCTTATTTTGCCATGTGATGTTGTTGTCATCTTGCACATGTGTTGTCTGCATCGTTTGTCCCCCGTGGTATTGTCGTCCCATGTGTCTTTGTCCCACCATGTCCTTATCCCACCGCGTGTGCTGTCCCACCACTTGCGTGTTGTCTTGTCCCACCGTGTCTTCAGTCACATGCATGTGGTGGGAATCAACACCGGGCACTAACATTTTATTTTTACATTTATATCCTTTTGTTTGCATTTATATCCTTGGGCTAATTGAGTTTACAATTGTAAGGCATTATAAGCTAATTTGTTAGTCCTTAGGAATCTTTGGGTTTCTATGTAAAATGCCAGTAGGTCCAGTAGGGTCCCTCACCCTCTTTCCCATTGGTCCACCTAGGTTCTAGGGCCCACTTGGGCTGATCTTTGGTCCATGGGAGAAGGTTGACCAAGTAGAAAATTTCCATTTCTCTTCCTTGCCCACTTGCCATGGGCACCCCCCTCCTTTGGCATTTTTTTATTTTGGTCATTTTGACCACATGGGAGCTTAATTCTCCATTCCCCATTTGTCCCTCCCTAACCCTAGATCTAAGGATAGTTTATGTCTTTTATCTATTTCTATATAAGCCTTGTATTTCCATATTTCATACAATTAATGCAAAGAAAATTGGCATTTTTGCTCCAAAAGAAAATTTTCAGGTTATTCCTCCATTGTTTGATCCCCGTTCCACCATATTCTTCCCTAGTCTACACAATCTGTCCCTGTGCAGATCTGTGTTCCAGCAAGCCATCTCTTTACCCTTTTCACCCCCTTCCTAATTTCAGATCGATCTGAAATTTAGACTGGGATTTCTATCCACCAAAGTCTCCTTCCACAAATTTTTTCATGATTTTATGAATTTGTTTACCCATCCCAAAAATTACTGCAAAATCCGAAATCTGTTCTGTCTCCTACAGTCCAGATCCGACCACCCCCTGTTATAAAATCCATTGAGTAATGCTTTGTGCACCGCATGCGATGCACAAAAGCCACTTCATTATGCAACCTCTCATCCCATTGGCCCAAAAAAAAGGTGAAAAGACCATTTTTAATGTAAAAAGGACACCCCGTGTCAGTCCCGTGTCAGACCCAGTCGGCCCGCTTTTTTGCTCAGCGAAAAATACGGGAGTGAAATATTTTGTTACAGAGTGAAATATTTTGTTATAGGAGGGAAACATTTTGTTATAGGAATGAAACATTTTGTTTGACTATAGATATTAATGAATAGAAGTGAAATATTTTGTTACAGGAATGAAACGTTTTGTTATAGGAATGAAACAAATGAAACATATTGTTTAACTACGGATATGAATGAATAGAAATGCATTCTTATAACAAAATGTTCCATTCCTGTAATAAAATATTTCATTCCTATAACAAACGGTTTCATTTCTATTCGTTCAGTTTTACAGTCAAACAAAATGTTTCATTCTTATAACAAAACGTTTCATTCCAGAATATTTCACTCCAGTGCAAATTATTTCACCTCTGTGTAAAATATTTCAGTTGTATGCAAAATATTTCACCCCTGTTAAGAGGGCAAAATAAATATAACTGTGGCTGCCTGAGTCATTATAGAGCAGAATATTTCACTGCAGTGTAAAATATTTCACCCCTGTGCAAAATATTTCACCCTTGTTCTGCCTAGCGGAGGATGTGCACAGACCTTCATGAACAAGCTATAGGAACATGCACCGACTTGCGTATCCAAATGCTATAAGTATGCACCGACCTTATGAAGACATGCACTGACCATCATACATAAGGCAGAAACTCCAGTGCAAAATACTTCACCCTTGTGCAAAATATTTCACCGTTGTGCAAAATATTTCACCCATGTTCTGCCTAGCGGAGGATGTGCACAGACCTTCATGAACAAGCTACAGTAACATGCACCGACTTGCGTATCCAAATGCTATAAGTATGCACCGACCTTAGGAAGACATGCACTGACCTTCATACACAAGGCAGAAGGTGCACCGACCTTCATGTTTCATTCCTGTAACAAAATATTTCATTCATGTAACAAAATATTTCACTTCTATTCGTTCATCTTTGCAGTCAAACAAAATATTTCATTCCTATAACAAAACGTTTCATTCCTATAACAAAATATTTCACTCTTTGATAAAATATTTCACTTCTATTAGTTCATCTCTGTAGTCAAACAAAATGTTTCATTCCTATAACAAAACGTTCCATTCCTATAACAAAATATTTCACTCAGTGACAAAATATTTCACTTCTATTCGTTCATATCTGTAGTCAAACAAAATATTTCATTCCTATAACAAAACGTTTCACTACTATAACAAAATATTTCACTCTGTGATAAAATATTTCACTCCCGTATTTCCCGCCGAGCAAAAAAGCGGGTCGACCGGGTGGCCGACCAGGTCTGACACGGGGCTGACGGTCTGACACAGGACTGACGCGGGATGTCCTTTTTGCATTAAAAATGGTCATTTCACCTTTTTTTTGGGCCAATGGGATGAGAGGTTGCATAATGAGGTGGCTTTTGTGCACCGCATGCGGTGCACAAAGCATTACTCAAATCCATTTCCCCTCTCAAACCACCTCAGAAAATTACAAAAAAATTATCCTCATGTTTCTTACTTTCCCCTCCATCTCCCATAAAAATTTCAAGTCCAAATTCCACCGTTTGACCTTTAGTCAACCCACGTTTTCAGGCAGATCCTAATCTGCCCAGTATTTCCTAAGTCTGTCAGTCCGTCGGTTACAAATTCCACTAAGGAAACTACAGAGATAGGAAAATTCCTGTAATACCAGATGGTTGTAGATCTCCAAGTTAGATTCGTAATGGCGCTTGTTTCGTGTCGATCCAACGTCGGAGCAGATCGTAGCAAATTTTCTCGCCAAGTCGTGCAGTGCTGAAACAGAGGAACCAGTTTGGGATAGCAAGCTGCTGCGAGAGTAGCGGCGCGCCGGAACTGTCGGAGCTGCCCAAGAAGCCGCCCGTCAACCCAAGTGCGATACTCCTGGGTCCCACGTGTAGCCATTTACCTCCCTGCGTGAAGTGGGCAGTAAAACTCTTGCTATAATTTTTGTTAATTATTTGTACCGGGAGTACGAGACTTGGCCGGGATCGCCTTCCCCACGCCCGGAGCGTGGAGGTACATTCGCCACCCTCCTACTTTGGCATTTTACTTATCTCGTATATTTTTTGAATGCCGCTGCATGAGCGATTGTTAGGATATTAGCTCGTTATAATTTTATCACCGCTGCGAGAGTGAGTGAGTGGAACCCATCCCGTGACTCGATCCGAGCACGTGAAAAAGTCGATACCCGAGACTCATTGCCGGTTCCTCAACCACGCAGATCCACGCATTTCCCTCGCTTAGAGACGTCTGTGAGCTAGAGTCCCAAGTTCGCATTCCGTTCCGCATCAAATTGGTATCAGAGCAGGGTTTGAGTCTAGGGTAGTTTTGTCTTAGGTTGCATTTGCATTACTCGGTATATTAAAAGGTGTCCCCGGAACGATAGGTTACGCCTATTGGGAAGGTAACACACTTGCGTGAGTGTGATCTTTGGATCAAACCTCCGCCATGTACCAGATACTGGTTGAGTCTAGGTTTGTAGTCGAGTCTGCAATCCAACTTTGCATTATTGTTTTAGGGTCGTGTCTAGTCCATTAGGGAGTCGGTTGTCTTGTCCCGAGTGTCTGCATGTCCAACCCACCCAAACTTCCCCCAATTCCCCATCGGTACCTAGTATCATCACCCTGACACTATGGGTGAACCCCGAGGTGCCACCCAGGGATGCCGATCTCTGGATGACTTGTTCACTCTACTCATGGAGCCCATGGACAAGTCTGACCAAACTCGTAGGGAGCATATGGAGAGGTCTGACCAAACTCATAGGGAGCATACTGACCGCTTGGTGGGCCGTTTCAAGGCCATGGAGGACCGTGCCGAGACTTTTGATCGATCTGTCCAAGGTCTGGTTGAAAAGTTAGAGAGTGTGGGAAGAATCCCCCGCCAGGAGCTCCCCGGAGCTGTTCCGGTCCCTCAGGCACCGGCTGCCAAGCCCACCCCTCTGGCCACCCATAGTGAGAGTAACCATTTCCCCTACCAGTGTCCTTCACATTCACCTATTTTAGAGGACACACATCCAGAGGATCCCCCACCCGGGCTTACTCTAGTGAGTTATGAGGCTGACCAAGAGTTGGCCAAGGAGTACCTCGTTGAGGTTGTGGGGTTAGAGATCGATCCCATAGAGTGCCTAGTGGGCCAGGGTGAGGCGCCACCCAACGACTCCATCTTGTTAGTCACCCAACCCCACCGGTCATTCCGGAGATGTTTGTACCACCCACTTTGTCCTTGGTGGATGTGCCCTCTGCCGACCCTATACAGTCAGTCGACCCACTTTTACCCATCCCGCTTTTACCCGTCCTACTTTTACCCGTCTCTCCTATAGTAGTGCAACCACTAGTCACTATCGTACCACTGTCGACACCCTATGTTGACACGGTATGGTCTGATTTCTTCCACGCGTTCGAGAGACAACGTCCAGACTTTCCACTTTACTTGCTCCACACCAAATGTCTGGATTACCTTCCCATTCCCTACCTCCTTGTCCTCACACATTTCTGTACCCGAGGACGAGTCTTCTCCAACCGGAGGTGGTTGACGAGAGTTGAAATTCTCGACATTAAGTTGTGGGTCAGTCTATCTTTACACCTAATGTATGTAGACAGTGTCCAACATGTTTACCTGGGCTTCCTTAGAACGTCCGGTGTGCTTATCATCTTTCCTAGGAATTCGTTAGGTTTTGTCTCCCCGTCTGTCCGTGTCCCAAGCGTCCATGAGTCTTCTTTAGTATGTCCGGTGTGATTTGGCGTCAGTCATCGTATTACTATAAGTGTATAAGTTGGCCTAGGGTCATATGTGAGTCCGTATTTTTTTATCCAATTTGTCAAGATTGTCGAGTGCATAGTGAGTCCGCATGTGTCGAGCATATTAGGAGTTGCATAGTCGGTCTAATGCAAGCTCGCGATGTCAGTCCCTTTCGAGTGTGAGGCAAGTCGGGTCTACTACGTACGTTGTAGACTTTCCAGAATTTGGGATCGGCTCTACCTCAATATCTCAGGTTTAGTCACATATCGGGATTCCGCGGTGATTTCTAGTGAGTCATTGAGCCGTCTCCTTCCTTTGAGAGTGACCCCACCCCGGAGTGTCCACCACTAGCCTCATTCCCACAGTAGCATGTTCATATCGAATATATACGGGATGAGTAGGTGATGATTACTTGGAGTGGAGCGTACTCCGCGCTACCTGGTACGGTGACAAATCCGCAGGAGCCACACAAGCAGTCGCCACCCTTACTCGACGGGGTCGAGTTCTTCCCACCCGGGGAGAATTGGTGGGAATCAACACCGGACACTAACATTTTATTTTTACATTTATATCCTTTTATTTGCATTTATATCCTTGGGCTAATTAGGTTTATAATTGTAAGACATTATAAGCCAATTTGTTAGTCCTTAGGAATCTTTGGGTTTCTATGTAAAATACCAATAGGTCCAGTAGGGTCCCCCACCCTCTTTCCTATTGGTCCACCTAGATTCTAGAGCCCACTTGGGCTAGTCTTTGGTCCATGGGAGAAGGTTGACCAAGTACAAAAATTCCATTTCTCTTCCTTGCCCACTTGCCATGGGCGCCCCCCTCCTTTGGCATTTTTATATTTTGGTCATTTTGACCACATGGGAGATTAATTCCCCATTCCCCATTTGCCCCTCCCTAACCTTAGATCTAAGGATAGTTTAGGTCTTTCATCTATTTCTATATAAGCCTTGTATTTCCATATTTCATACAATTAAGTGAATGAAAATCTGAAATTTTATGAAGAGCCCAAGAGCGCCCCTTGTCTCTGTGACGACCCGGATACCGGATATACCCGATAGGACTACCGAGTAAACCCGATACCACTTGGAACCTGTGAAGTCTCCCAAGAGCTGTAAAACTCCGAAGGGAAAAAGGATTGTCGTGTAGTACATTGATGCCACAGAGATATAACAGTAAGCAATTAAATTTCATTAGATCGGGTTGCTAAAGTAGTAGAAATAAAATTACTTTTTAATTAATAGTTAAAGTTAACAATTATACCAGAGTCAGCGGAGGACGAGATGAGCTCTAGCGATCCTGGAGCCAGCTCGGCTCTGCGTGGCTTGCCACCCCTCCTTCCACCTTCCTCACAGCTTTCTTCCCAACCCCTCCCTGCTTTACTGCCGAAGTCACCATCCGCTTTGGAAGGGAGAGGACGTCGTCGAACTCGTTCGCGCTCCAGAGTGCCTGCTCCGGTCTCATCCCAACCACAGTCTTGGTCCAGCCTTTTCAAGACTCCTGCGCCGATCAATGATCAAGATCAACTCCAGTTGGAATTCCTCGAGCCTTCATCCATTGATTCTAGGAGCGTAGCTGTTTGTGAAGCAGAGGATTCTGCAGAGCTGGAAGAGGTTTGGTCGAACTCCCTTGTTGGTTATTTGGTGAGACTTTCTTCTTCCTTTCTACCACTTCAAGCTTTCATTAGAAATAGATGGAGTTCCAATGGCTTCCAGCTTTTCATGCTAGAACATGGTTTCTTCATTTGCAAATTTGATTTAGAGGAGGACTTAAATCGTATCTTGGAGAACTTCTGGACTGTAAAAGGTCATCTTATGATCCTGCATAGATGGTCCTCGGACATTTCTTTTGAAGTTGACAGCCTTCAAACCATTCCCCTTTGGATTTCATTGCATGGTGTTCCCCTACAGTTATGGTCAAAGAAATTCTTTAGCCGTATTTGTAGTGTCATTGGGACACCTCTTCATATACATAAGCTCACGGCATCAAGGCAACGTCTATCCTTTGCCAGAGCATGTGTTATGGTTTCTACAACCAGTGATCTTCCTGAAGAAGTCTACTTCCAAGATCTTCAAGGAAGGACTTAGAAAGTTTACGTATCCTATACATGGAAGCCTAAAGCCTGTTCTGTCTGTAACTCATTTGGTCATTCAGAGGGACTATGCTCTACAAAACAACTTCCAGTCGAGACTGCTCTTAAGCACAAGCATAAGTTTGATAGATAGAAGTTATTCCATAAGCCACAACATCTTGTTAACGTTGATGTTTCAGGCAATAAAGAGCTCAACCCAATTCAGGGCAGTCACAGTGAAAAAATGGACGTTGGGTCCAATGGTACTCAAGTTAATGATGTGCAAACTGGTGGCAAACATCCTCTCCAAAAGAGAAACCATTCTCAGCCGATTGTCAAATCAATCTCTACAGGGAATAAATTCTGGGTTCTGGATTCTATAACAGAGTTGCATAACTCAACTCAAACCAATCTTCAAGTTGTTCAGAATGAAAATGATGGTTCGAGGTCCAATGGCAATGTTGATTCTACTCAGCCTCCTCCAGATTATGCGTGTTCAGAGCAAGGGCATCCACCCGTTATTCCTTCAGCAGATAAGTCTTCTCTCAAATCTTTTGTTGTGGAAGGGGATTCGAATTTCAAACCTTCGGCTAATTCGAGTGGTGACTCGAAGTTGGATAGTGCAGACTTTTCGAGTCTTCAGGAAGTTGTTGAGTTGAAGTCGGGGGCAGATTCTCTTTTGCCTTCTGATTCTAAACACTTACCCCCTAATGAGAAGGGTAAAGGAAAGGCAGGAAATCAGACTGGATTTTCAAAATCAAGGCGATCCTCCCGCCTGTCAACTTAATATCCTTTAACAGGAAATAAGATTATCAAAGTTTTTTTAATGAAGTTCATTTGCTGGAATGTCACAGGATTAAACAAACCAGAGAGACGAGCTCAGCTAAAGCTTATCATCTCTCGTTCAAAGTGTGATATTGCTGTCTTTGTAGAAACTAAAATTCACTCTAGAAACTCAGCAAGATTTAAACAAAACATCTGGGCTGATGTAGTTCTTGCTCATAATCTTCATGACAGAGGCAGGATTTGGGTTCTTAGTAACCCTACGAAGTTCACAACGAATGTGATCAAGTTCACTGACCAGTTCCTTCATTTATCTGTCTTTGATTCAGCAAAGGGAATTAAGTTCTACTTGACTGCTGTGTATGCTTCCAACCTCCTTTCTCAGCGAAGGATCCTTTGGAAAGACATATCTGATCTGTCCACTTACTGCAATAGTTTACCTTGGATTGTGCTTGGAGATTTCAACTCTGTTCAGTACCCAAATGAAAAATTGGGTGGTAATCATGTTCCCTTAGCCATTCTTCAAGAATTTGATAACATGATTGTTTCTTCTAACCTGGAAGATATTAAAACAATTGGCAATTCCTTTTCTTGGAGTAACTGCTCAATGCCCCCAAATAGGATTGTGACAAGATTGGACAGATGTCTTATCAATGATAATTGGCTGAACTCTTTCCCTGATTCTTTTGCTGAACTCTCTCCTCAGATATTTTCAGATCATATGATGCTTTCAGTTTATTCCGAGAAAGAGGTGAAAACAGGTAAAAAACCATTTAAATTTTTCCATATGTGGACTCAACACCCCAGGTTTCTAGATATGGTTAAGGAAGTTTGGGGGGGGAACTTCAGAGGTACCCCCCAATTTATCCTTTGGTCCAACCTCAAAAGACTTAAAGAAGTGCTCAGAGAATGGAATTCGAGCTGCTTTGGTGATGTCATAGGTAACATTCAGAAGACTAAAAGGGAACTTCTTGATGTGCAGATTAAGCTCTCTTCAAATCCTATGAATTCTAATCTGGTCTGTCAGGAGAAGATGCTCAAACTACAACTTTCCAAAGATATCCAAATTGAAGAGTCCTATGCTAGGCAGAAATCAAGACAGAGTTGGCTAGCCTTGGGAAATTCTAATACCAAATTTTTTTATGCAGCTTTGAAGAGTAGGAAAGTGGTCAACTGCATCAAGAAGTGTCGGCTAGCAGATGGGAGCCTTACTACAAATTCTGATGAGATTAGCAGTAATGCAATTCAATTTTTTTCCAAGCTTCTTAATAAATCTTCTAGTAATAATGAAGATTGGAATTTTATTCCTAAAACCAAGCTGTCAGAGGAGGAAGCTGGACTTCTTAGTACACCCATCTCGGATGAAGAGATTAAACAAGCCATCTTCCAAGCTCCTAAACATAAAAGCTCAGGCCCAGACGGATTTCCTGCTGAATTTTTTCAGACTGCTTGGAGTATTATTGGTGAGGATGTGTTATCTGCTATAAAGCACTTTTTCTCCACCTGCAGTCTTTTAAAGCAATTCAATTGCACTTTTATATCTCTCATTCCTAAGACAGATGGAGCAGACTCTTTTGAGCAATTTAGGCCCATTTCTCTTTGTAACTTTGTCTACAAAACAATCTCTAAGGTCATCTCTAATAGAGTTAAGGTTGTCCTTCCGAAGCTCATCAGCAGGAACCAGCCTGCATTTATTAAAGGAAGGAGTATACACCATAATGTCCTCCTTGCCAATGATATAGCCAGAGACTTGCATTCTCAGTCTAAAGAAAACCTTATTTGTCTGAAGGTTGATCTTAAGAAGGCTTTTGACTCAGTAAACAGAAGGTATCTCTATTATCTGATGAGAAGAATGGGTTTTTCTACAGCTTGTATCAACTGGATTTCAACTTGCTTAGAGGGGCCGGCCTTTTCTATTTTGTTAAATGGTTCTCCTCATGGATTTTTCAATAGCTCTAATGGGATTAGGCAAGGAGACCCTTTATCTCCTTACTTATTCACCATTGTTATGGAAGGGCTCACTTCTATGCTAGATGAAAAGGTTTCAATTGGAGATATTAAATGCCCCATGGCTGGAAACTTGCAGATTTCTCATGTCCTCTTTGCTGATGATCTGATCATGTTTCTGAAGAATGACACTCAGACAATTAACCAAGTGGGTCTTCTACTTCATCAATTTTCTAAGATGTCAGGGCTTAATCTGAATCCAGATAAAAGCAAGGCATATTTAGGGGCCTGTATTCAGAATCATCATGCTGTTATTAATCAACTGGGAGTAAGTCAAGGTGCTCTTCATGTTCCTTACCTTGGATTACCTTTAATCTCCAAAGCTATCAATAAGAATAACTGTCTCCCTATTATTGAGAAGATCAAGAGAAGAAATGATTTCTGGAAAAACAGATTGCTTTCAAGAGCTGGTAGGCTGGAATTGGTGAAATCAATCTTATCCTCATATTCTAATTATTGGGCAGCAACCTTCTCTCTGCCAGCTGGATTAACTGATGAGATTGATAAATTATTAAGGAACTTCTACTGGTCGGGACATTCCTCAAAATCACCCTCACATATGGTCTCCTGGAGTCAAATCTGCAAACCAAAATCAGAGGGAGGACTGGGCCTTAAAAATCTTAAAGAATGGAACAGAGCTAGTTCCTGCATGTTGTTGTGGGAGATTCTTCAGAAAAAAGACTCTCTTTGGTTCGAATGGGTCAAGAACAAGTATCTTCACAAGAAAAATATCTGGGACTTCCAATTGAAGTCTTATTATTCTTCAGCATGGAAGGGGATCCTGAATGCAAGAAGCCTAATTAGGGATCACATCACATTTCAAATTTCAAATGGCCGAGATACTAATCTTTGGTCTGATCCTTGGATTAATGGATGCAGTATCAATGAACTTTATGGTGATTACATCAGAGAAGATCTTGATCTTCCCAAAGATGCTAAAGTGGAGAGTCTTCTTTCTGGAAATAATTGGTGTCTTCCTACTGCTCAGTCCAGTGAAATGCTAGAACTGTGGGACAGAATTAAATCCATCCCAATCTGCAACAGTGGCCGAGATGTTATCAAATGGACACATTCTGTACATGTTCTTAAGACCAGCAATATATGGGATGTAACAAGGGAAAAGGGCCAATCTATGTTGATTCATGAGTGGATATGGAAGAACCCTACTGCTCAGATGGCATCACACTGCACTTGGCAAGCTACTCTCCTAAAATTGCCAATTGCAGACATTCTTCAGTCCAAGGGTTTTTGTATGCCCAGCATATGTGTCTTTTGTAGGAATGCAAGTGAAACACAAGAACATCTATTTTTTGAATGCCCATATTCAAAATGGATTTGGACAAGCATCCTGATTCGGTTTGATCTCCATAGGGATCCTCTTACAGGTATACATCAAGAAATTCTAAAGTTACAGCAGGAATTCAAGGGACTCACTCCTTTGGTCAAGCTAACTAGAATCCTTCTTCGATTCACCATTTGGAAGATTTGGAGGGAAAGATGTTTAAGGATTTTTGAAGACATAGCTACCACTTCAAGAATAAAGTTGTTCTTAGAAATTATTGAGGACTCGAGAAGCTGTTTAGAATTCTTTGGGCTAAATAGCCTATCTATGAGACAGAAAGAAATTTTCAGGAAGTTTAACTTTTTAGTTTAATCAACCTTAAGAGTCCACAGTCTGTGTGGTCCGAAGGTTTTCTCTCACATTGCTAGCTATTCTAGCAATTTCCTGATGTACAGTTTTTTGTTGTTTTAATACAATACACATTACTTACCAAAAAAAAAATTATACCAGAGTCCAGTCCAAAGGAAAGACAAGCAGTATAGTCAACATAAAAGAAGGATGTACACTGAGGTCGGGGGAAGCCCGATGCAGGTACCGCTGGCAGATACAGACTCGCCACACCAGGAATCGCAGAAGTAGAATAACGCCACCCACCTGAAAAGTAGGGGTGAATCTCGTGTCACTAGCCCAATAAGGGTCACGCGGATCCCCACTGAAAAACACGCAGTAACACGGAATGACAAAATAGCAGGCGTAGTAAAGCAGGAAAACTACACTAGAAAGCTGTAAAAGAAGATCGGAACGGAATGAGTAGGAACAGCTAAAAGAAAAGGAAAAAGTCGTACCTGAACGAAAACACGGCTGCCGAACTAACCTCGGCCCCTAAGCTACTCCAAACAACAACAGCAACAGATGGGTAAACTCGGAACTAACGAAGTCAGGAGTTATCGATCTGTCGGCAAGCACGAGGCCCCAGACGAAGGCCTACGAGACCAGACAACAAGTCTAGGAAAGACCTAGATAGACACAGATGGCCTAAAGCATACACGACTCGGGTGTCATGCACGCTCTTCTAGATACGACCACACACGACTAGAACATCGTGCACACGACACAACACTGACCTCGGGCAAGACCACGAGAGGGCTAACCCAGAAAGGTCACGACGTGCGAAAAACACGAGAGTCACGTGTCACGTGACGGAAGTACCCCCTCACTAGAAGAACAGCCAGCTGCATCCACTGACGTCTTATGCTGCGCCTACAAGAGTCTCGTCTACTATGCCGCCTGAAGCACGACAGAGACTAAGACACACTCACAACCAGAACAGGACTACAGTAACGAGTGACTAGATAGGGGAACGCCCGTCGGCGTCAGTCCAAAGCCCCTGACCACGTGTGCACACACCAACTCTTGCTGGAGAGCCAGGCCTCTAGCTAGTTTTCCCCACCCAGCAGGACGCCACTGTATAGCGGGGGCCCGCAGAAACTAGCTTACAAACCATATATCAGGAACTGCCCCGCCACAAGGGCCGACACGCCGTAACGTGTCGTAAGGCTACGACTAGTGGAGGCTCACAAGACACAGACTCCAAAACGCGAGTGCCGGAGTACAGACAGGCAAAGAAGCACTGTCGTACGTACTACGAAGCACAGGACACGGGGTACCATACCAGATTGCGACCAGACTCAGGACAAGGCAACTAGACCTGAAAATACAATGATCCTTGAGTCTCACAACTCGGAGTCAAGATCCTCATACAAAGTGGAACAAGCCGACAATCGGTCTATTCCGAAGCCAGAGGAAACAACATGACCGCGTAAAATGACACACGGGGACATGAGGGAACACCAAGACCCTCAGCACATCTGGACATGCAAACCGAGGTGAAATGATACCTCGAGGCATCCAGAACCACGTCTTGAACTGTACAGAACCGCCGAGACACACAAGGTTACCTGTCAACCACTGGGTCACCCCGGGTTGACCGGAACCGGACAATGATGATTCTACAGTAGGAAAGAAAATCCTACCTCAAGCAAGAAAACTCCTGGCTACCTCCTAATGTAGTTTTAGCTCTCATAGGACGTCAAAAGATATCCACGGGAATGGCAAACCACAAGGTTAAGCCAAGATATACGGAAATCGAAACGACGGGAAACGACACTTTGGGCATAAGCAATCCATCATTCAGCTGCTAGGGAACCCAAGCAGTCAAGGAGCAAAACCGCTATACACACAGAAACAAGAACACTGGCAGTCAGGGGTAGAGCCACGAGGCGATTGTAGCGGTCAAGAACGAACCACTAGACTCAGTCAACTCCAACTGACCTGCCCGACAAACCACCAAGCGAATTTATAGAAAATCCACGACACAGACTAGGCGGTCCAAGAGACAACTATCACACCAATCGCCCTCAGACATCGACCTAAGACAAACGACTCGTAGCAGCCTAAGGAAGGTGAGCTACAGCGAAGAAATGCAAGAAGGTTGGGCTGCCAAGGCCAACCGACATAAAAACTTGACTATGTCTACAATCACGGTAACACGAATATCGAGGTAGACCACAGGCCGTCGAGACCATTCCCTCAAGACGGGAACTCCAGGAAGGCCACTCACATGCGGGGGAAACCCCACCGCACTCACACTGACTCATGGACGGACACAGAAAAGAACAGGCCATCACGGCCAACAACAAGACTGTAACGACCCACTAAAGGCGCGTTACACGCTCTGACGCACCCAGATTGGGCCATCAGGGCCAACAGACCTAAGCCTAAGGCTCGGACGAACAGCATGTAACGGTCCAATACGGACGCGTCACAGCACCCTAGCGCATGGAGGTTGAGCCGTTAGAGCCAACCGACATAGCCAATCAAACTCGATCAAATAACATGTAATGGCCTAAGGAAGGCTCGTTACAAGGCTCTGATGTACAAGGGATGGGCCGTCAGGGAAAATCGACAGACACGGTCTTCGAGAAACGCCCAGGCTGTAATGCACCAACATAGGCGCGTCAGAGTCATGTGACGGTCGCTGTGACGACCCGAGGATCCGAGTACCGGAAAGGAACCGGCGCGTCTCTAATCTCGGCCCGCCAACCCACGAGCCCGAAGACTCGGAAGGGTAGAACGGAGTGGTGTGGGGGTACAAGAGAAGCTGTAACGACCACAGAGATAGCACAATAATCCAAAATAAAATGCACAAAATAATATAAATAAATAAACTGCTACAAGGTCCACAGCGTCTCATGTCCAAAAAAAAGTACAGTCAACAGGAGAGAAGTACAACTACACGGGGCATCCCCCGGAGTACAACTACACGGGGCATCCCACGGCTCTGACAGACTGGCGACTAACCCTGGCTAGAGGAACCGCGCTGAAACTCGGCCGCGTCTCTCGAAGACCCCGCCTCACCTGAAAAGCAGGGGTGAGCCTCATTTCATTAGCCCAGTAGGGATCCCGCGAATCCCCACCTCGCGCGAGAAGCGAGAAGGCAGAAGGTAACCTTACCTAACAGGAGTACGGTAGAACCAACAAGCTGAAATAAATAAACGGAAAAAAAGCCATCTACTCTAACAGTACCGTACTACAGAACCTCGGTCCAACAAAATACGAGTCCACGCCTGCCAGTGAACAGGAGCACTATCCACAAGAAGAACGACTGGATGCGTCCCCTGACGTCTTACACCACGTCACAAGTGTCTAGCTACTACGCCCCGGGCGTGAGACTCAGACACGCAACAAGTACCACAACAAGGACTAGCTGGGGTCGCGTTCGTCAGCGCGCGCCCTAAGCCCCCAACTACGTGTGCACACACAGACCATCTGCTCTAGGTCGGGTCCTCTAGCTGGTTTTCCCCCCCATCGGACTCTGGTGGCAAAGACAAGGGGCCCTATGGTAACCAGCCTAAAAACCGCGTCACACTAGGTCTCGCTCTCCACCACTCCCAGGTGGGTCCACACACGCATGCGCAGGGAGCTACGACTAGTGGACAGGTCACTGGAAGTAAGGACTAATCCACGGAAACCACCGACCAACACTAGCAAGGTGCAGAGGTCATCCTCTGTACCACACCGACTCTCGGTAGCACCAGCCGACGCATCACATCCCGGGATCCCCGCGGCACCCTCGTACAGTCCCCACACGATGCCCAGCATCAGTCGGACCGTAAGACAACACAAAGGGGTCAGAACCCACTCACCCGGGCTTGATCGGCACGAAACGGCAGACGCGGTCACCGGAGGACCGCCTCCGGTGGTAGAGGTCTACCCTGGACCGCAACCACATGGTAGCGGTCTTCTTGGGACCGCGACCACCCTGGCACCAGAAAAATGAAGGCGGTCGCCTGATGACCGCCTTCACACAGTAGCGGTCCCTGGGGGACCGCGACCAGGAACCAACGGTCAAAAAATGCCTCGAGGCCCGTGCCGGTCCCCACGGTGATAGCGGTCGTCCCAAGACCGCGACCAACAGTCGCGGTCTGTCACAAGACCGCGACCAGCCACCGACACTCTAAGGCCTAACGGTCAAAAATCCGATGAAGGCGGTCCTCACCTGACCGCTACCATTGATAGCGGTTACTGGTGAACCGCGATCACCCCGAAAAACCGAGAACGACGGGAAATGGCCAAAAACTCCATTCCACGCCCCAATCACCCCCCGATGATGGGGAAACAAAGGGAGAACCCTCCCCAACCCTCCTAGCATGCATCTACTGCCTCGGATCGGCCAAAAACGTGAAGAAACGGCGGATCGGCTCACAAACCCCAAAAACATGGTTTCACCCAAACCCGCTCAAAAACGCCCCTCTCGACCTCCCCTCGGCCTACAAAGCACGGGGAACGATGGGATGAGCATGGGGGTTCGTCTCCCTACCTCAATGGAGCGAAAGCTCCGCCGAATCACCGCCGAAATCAAGGATGAAGCTTTTACTCCCACGAACGCCCCGCCTCTCGCCGCGAAAAGCACGCCACCGGGACCGCCTCGCCGCCGCCGCCGCTGCCACGCCGTTGCCGGAGTGAGAGGGGCCGCGTCTCGGTCGCCCCGGGGAGAAGAAGATCGGCCGCGGGGGAGAGGGGGAGCTCTCACGGTTGAAGGAAGGAGGAAGAAGAAGAGAAGAAAAGAAAAGGAATTGATATATATAGAAAATTCGAAAAATCAAAACAATCCCGAAAAATAGAAAAATACACCTCCTCGACCGTCTCGACGCGCTGATCGCAACGGCACCACTCGCGGGTTGGTGAACGACCCAGTTCACCCGCTACAGGGTTCCGAAGGATTCGCCGAAACCCGTACGCGGAAATCGGAAAACACGCACGGAAAAGTCGCGGACACACTCCGGGCCTCCGAAACGACTCCGGATCGTGCCGATCCGAACACGAAAGATGTCCGAAACGAAATTTCGGACACAACAGGGTCAGACACTCGAATAAACCAGATTCGAGACCCACAAGGAAGGATCCGAAAGATCCGGGACATTACAACCCTCCCCCCTTAAAGGAATTTCATCCTCGAAATTCAAGAACAAAGCACAAGGACGGGGGACAGACTCACACAAACAAATACGGATATAACTCTCGCATCTCATCCTCGCGTTCCCAAGATGCCTCACTGTCAGAATGACGCTGCCAGACCACCTTAACCAGAGGGATAACCTTGTTTCGCAGGCGCTGCTCTCGCCGATCCTCAATGCGAACAGGAAACTCCGGAAGGGATAGATCTGGGGTCACATCAGGCCAAACGGCGTCCTCGAGAACATGAGAGTCATCGGGCATATACTTCCGAAGCATCGACACGTGGAACACATCATGCACCGCGGAAAGCTCCGGAGGTAGCTGCAACCGATAAGCAACTTCCCCAACGCGCTCAACGATGGGAAAGGGACCAATGTAGCGGGGACTCAGCTTCCCACGCCTACCGAAGCGCATCATGCCCTTCATGGGAGATACTCTCAAGAAAACTCGATCTCCCACAGCAAAGCTGAGAGGTCACCTCCTCCGATCGGCATAACTCTTCTGTCGACTCTGAGCTGCCAACATCTTCTGCCGAACGAGATGCACCACCTCAACACACTGCTGCACCAGATCTGGTCCGGTCAAGGCACGCTCGCCTACCTCGAACCAATCAAGCGGAGTCCGATAAGGTCGCCCATACAACGCCTCATAGGGAGCCATACCGATGCTCGAATGATAGCTGTTGTTATAGGCAAACTCCACTAATGGCAAATGGTGGGTCCAACTCCCCTGCCATTCCAAGCAACACGCTCGCAACATGTCCTCCAAGGTCTGGATGGTCCGCTCAAACTGACCGTCCGACTGAGGATGATAGGCCGAGCTGAATGCCAACTCAGTGCCTAGAGCCCTCTGGAAACTCCTCCAGAATCCAGAAGTGAAACGGGGATCACGATCTGATACAATGGAGATAAGGACTCCATGCAACGGGACTATCCGCTCCACGTACAGACGAGCCAAATGCTGCACGCTCCAACTGACCTTGACCGGTAGCAACCGCGCCGTCTTCATCAGTCTATCCACTAGCAACCAGATACTATCTTCCCCACTGGACGTCCTCGGCAACCCAACCACGAAATCAGTGGTGACATGGTCCCACTTCCACGCAGGAATGTCCAAGGGCTGAAGTGTGCCTCCTGGTCGCTGGTGCTCAGCCTTCACCTGCTGACAGGTCAAACACCTGGCCACAAACTCTGCAACATCTCTCTTCATACCAGGCCACCAAAATTGCCTCTTTAGGTTCTGGTACATCTTAGCTGATCCAGGGTGCACGGCATACCGACTCCCGTGAGCCTCACGTAATACAGTACGCCGCACCTGCCCCTCGGACGGCACATACAATCTACCTCTGAACCTTTTTTTAACTAAAGTTGATACTTGCCAGGGGGGGAGAAGGGAGAGGGGGTTCATCTCTTCATTGCGGAAGGCGATGAAACCACTATCCCGGCCACCAGGCAAGCGATTTTCATATATGAAAGCAAGAAATTGAAAGGGGTACAGAGGGGGGGGGGAGGGGAAACGCCCAAAGAGGGCCAAGAAGCGAACAAGGCCCAAGGCCCAAGAAGGCAAGAAGGAGACCAAAGACCCCAAGCTAGGGCAGAAACAATAGCCCGAGCGCCCACAGAAGAGACCCAGCCCCTACAAGTAGGAGTCTTCGTCGAAGACCCCTTCAGAGTCAGAGGAGAACACAGAACGGACACCACGCTGAAGACCCGAAGAGCAAGGCCAGTCATCAGCCTCCGAACCGTCGGGATCGAACACGTCCGAGGAGGAAGGGTCGACCGGCGGCGGGGGCGCCATCGAAGAAGACTGGAGCCGGAGAGATCGACGGGGAAGAAGACCAGCGTCCTCAAACGTACACAGCCGATCACGCGAGGAGGAAGTGGAGTTTGAACGCCGGAAGGAACGTCGAGGAGCTCCACCGTCCGTCCTCGAGGGTGGCCGAGAGCGGGCCAGCCCAGAGGTGCCCACGAAGGCCGTATGGGCCGCCGTGAGGTCGCGAAACCCCGAAGCAGGCTCAAGCCCGGGGACATGGAGAGCCTGGACGAGCGAGGGGAACCTGAGAGGCATGCCAAAATCCGGGGGGGGCATGGCACCCACAGGATGCACCGGAGCAGGAAGCGTGGCGGAGACGACGATCGGCCCAGGAGGGGCCCGGTTGATTTTCTTCTTCAAAGCTTGGGCGAAGGAGAGACGAGGGGCGGCCGTCGGAGAAGAGGAGGTAGACCCTTCAACAGTAGCCGCCTGGGAAGTGGGCTGCGCCCCTGGGGACCAAGCTACCGCCCCGGCGTTAAGCCGAGCATGAGGCAAGGAAGGTCCCCCAAGAGGATGAGCATCTGGCGCCGGGAGGCCGAGAGCCAAAGAGGAGGACACTCGACAGAATACGGGGTAGCTCGGGGTCCGCTCGCTGAGCCTCAGTCACTCACAGCTCCATCCTCGCCAAGCTCCACCTCGGCCATCGACAGAATACGGGGTAGCTCGGGGTCCGCTCGCTGAGCCTCAGTCACCTGTCGACGCACCGCGGGCGTGACAGTCAGACTCACAAGGATAGCTGAACCCTGGTCCTGCGGGACCTTGAGTCTAAAAGTCATGGCCAGAACCTGCTCCCAAAGCTTCCACTTCCTCAACAACAACCGACTGACCGATACCCTCCTACTCAGGGCATCAGCCACGACGTTCATCCTGCCAGGCTGATAAGACAGAGTAACATCATAATCCTTCATGTATTCCATCCACCTCCTCTGCCTGAGGTTAAGATCCTTCTGCGTGAACACATACCTCAAACTCTGATGGTCAGTGAAAAGCTCAAACCTCTCGCCGTACAAATAATGCCTCCAGATCTTCAAAGCAAAGATCACCGCTGCCAACTCAAGATCATGAGTAGGGTAGTTCGCCTCATGTGGCTTCAACTGCCGCGACGCATACGCCACAACTCTCCCATGCTGCATCAACACAGCACCGAGGCCTACCCCGGAACCATACGTACACACCACGAAACCACCCGAGCCAGATGGCAACACCAAAACTGGAGCAGTGGTAAGCAATCTCTTCAGCTCCATGAAGCTCCGCTCACACTCCTCCGTCCAGACGAACGGCACGTCCTTCCGCGTAAGCCTGGTCATCGGGGCAGTAATACGAGAGAAATCTTGAATAAACCACCGATAATAACCTCCGAGCCCCAAGAAACTCCGAATCTCCGTGACAGAACTCGGCCTCGGCCACTGCACCACCGCCTCGACATTGGCCGGGTCCACGGAAACACCATCACCAGAAATCATGTGCCCCAAAAAGTGCACCTCACGAAGCCAGAACTCGCACTTACTGAGCTTCGCATACAACTGGTGACCACGCAGGGTCTGCAACACCACCCTCAAGTGATGCACATGCTCCTCAGCAGACCGCGAATACACAAGGATATCGTCCACGAACACGACCACAAACTGGTCCAAGTACAGACGAAACACCCTATGCATCAAGTCCATAAACGCTGCGGGGGCATTGGTGAGCCCAAACGGCATCACCAAGAACTCATAATGCCCATACCTCGACCGAAACACTGTCTTCTCCACGTCCGACTCTCGGATCCGCAGCTGATAGTAGCCCGATCTCAAATCGATCCTCGAAAACACTCGGGCCGACTGAAGCTGATCGAACAAGTCATCAATTCGAGGCAACGGATACTTGTTCTTAACAGTCGCCTGGTTCAACTGACGGTAGTCAATGCACAGCCTCAAACTACCGTCCTTCTTCTTCACAAATAACACCGGCGCACCCCACGGGGAATAACTAGGACGAATATACCCCTTGGCCAGCAACTCCTGCAACTGCGCCTTCAGCTCTCGCAACTCGGCAGGCGCCATCCGATAAGGGGCCTTCGACATAGGTGCCATGCCCGGCACCACCTCAATCACGAAATCAATCTCTCGCTGCGGTGGCAACCCCGGTAGCTCCTCGGGAAAAAAGTCAGGAAACTCGCACACGATAGGAATGTCCTCCACCTCCGGACCCTGTCGCTCGACCAAAACCACGGATGCGAGAAAGCCCTGATAACCTGCATCAAGCAAACGACGCGCACGGATAGCCGAAATAAACAAGCGAGAAGAGGAAGATCGAATACCTTGGAAATAGAAGGTGGGTCCACGAAGCTGTCGAAAGTAGACCTTCTTCGAGCCGCAATCCACCAAGGCATGATAAGCCTCGAGCCAATCCATGCCCAAAATCACATCAAAGTCCTGAAGCGGTAACGCGTAGAGTCTAGCCAGTAAGTTTCGCCCTTCCACCCATACAGGTACCTTCTCGTAGCAGTACGGGGTGATCATGAAGTCACCGGTAGGCAACTCTACCGCCAAGTCACAGGACACCTCGGTCACCGGGTCCTCTACGCTTTGAGCAAAATCCTCCGAGATGAACGAATGAGAAGCACCTGAATCGAACAAAACACGAGCCGCACAACCCAAAATCGAAAGAGTACCTTCCACCAGGTGCGACGCCTCAGCCTCTGCTCTGGTCATGTGAGTCACTCTGCCTCGAGATCTCTGCCTCCCCACAGTAGCTGACCGCGACAACTGAGGAAACTGTCCCTGCTGCTGGTACTGCTGCGGCTGTGCTGATGACTGTTGGGGCCGAACCTGCTGCTGCTGCTGCTGCTGAAACTTGTGGGGCTGGCGCGGTCTCTGCGGACAGTCACGTGCCATGTGCCCCGGCTGGTCGCACCTAAAGCAAATCACGGGCGCCGAACACGGTCTGCCTGGATGAGAACCACCGCACTTGGGACAACCGCCCCGAGCACCTGACACCGAACCCTGACGCTGTAAAGTCACCGGCTGCTGAACACTGCCCATCGACTCCTGCCTCGACTCCTTACGATCCTGACGCCTCTTGCCAAAACCAGCTTCCTTAAGCAACTTCTTAAGCTTCGACTTGAAGGATGAACCTGGCGCAGGAGCCGCAGTCTACGTCGCCACTGATCCACCTACTGAGAGCTGGACGGTACTCTGCTGCTGCATCCCCGTTGGCTGGCTGAAATCTGTCTGCATCTGACTAGCACTGCCCTGCCCTTGAACCTTCTGCAAATCTCTCTCCAGCGCCGCTGCTGCCTTACATGCCGCATCCAAACTGGTCAAACCCGACGCAAGAAGATGATGCCTCAGCTCTAGCCTCAAACCACCCACAAACTGATCGGTCTTCACCTCCTCATCTGCCATGATATGAGGAGCATAACGGCCCAACTCAATAAACCTGGCACGGTACTGCATCACCGACATGTCACCCTGAGTCAGCTCCATGAACTCACGCAACCTCTGCGACCTGACAAAGGACGGACAGAAGGCACGCTCAAAAGCCGTGACGAACTCCTGCCACGCAATCTGTCGAACAGGACGAGACTGGAACACTGAACCCCACTCTGACGTCCACCAAGTACGGGCCGGTCCCTGAAGACGATGAGTATCCAACGCTACCTGCTCCTCCTCGGGACACTCCATCGCACTGAAAATCTACCGGATATCATCCAGCCACTCTCTGGCCACCTCAGGATCTGGCTGCCCACCGAAAGAGGGAGGCTGGAACAGCAAAAACTCCTTCAGCACACGACCGTGACCACCACGAGTCCGGTCCTCACCACCATCGCCACCCTGCTGCTGATGATCTCCATGCTGCCGCTGAAACACATACTCAAACATGCCTCGGAAGAAATCGTCCATCCCTGGAGCTCTCGCATCTCCAGATACACCCTCGGAAACTGAAGCCCGGCTCTGCTCCTCTGGACCACCACTAGACTCTCCCTGCTGGGCACGAGTCCTCCTCCGTGGCGCCATAACACACCTGGCATCAAAGAAAAGCAACCGGAAATCAATAAAACACACGACCCTAAGCCAGTCGCCGACTGTACAGGACATTCATGGACCTTCTGGACCACTGCAATTCGTTCCAAGTTCCGATGCACCTCCACAACCTCGCTCTGATACCAGCTGTGACGACCCGAGGATCCGAGTACCGGAAAGGAACCGGAGCGTCTCGAATCTCGGCCCGCCAACCCACGAGCCCGAAGACTCGAAGGGTAGAAAGGAGTGGTGTGGGGGTACAAGAGAAGCTGCAACGACCATAGAGATAGCACAATAATCCAAAATAAAATGCACATAATAATATAAATAAATAAACTACTACAAGGTCCACAGCGTCTCATGTCCAAAAGAAAGTACAGTCAACAGGAGAGAAGTACAACTACACGGGACATCCCCCGGAGTACAACTACACGGGGCATCCCCCGACTCTGACAGACTGGCGACTAACCCTGGCTAGAGGAACCGCGCTGAAACTCGGCCGCGCCTCTCGAAGACCCCACCTCACCTGAAAAGCAGGGGTGAGCCTCATTTCATTGGCCCAGTAGGGATCCCGCGAATCCCCACCTCGCGCGAGAAGGCAGAAGGTAACCTTACCTAACAGGAGTACGGTAGAACCAACAAGCTGAAATAAATAAATGGAAAAAAAGATGTCTACTCTAACAGTACCGTACTACAGAACCTCGGTCCAACAGAACACGAGTCCACGCCTGCCAGTGAACAGGAGCACTATTCACAAGAAGAACGATCGGATGCGTCCCCTGACGTCTTACACCGCGTCACAAGTGTCGAGCTACTACGCCCCGGGCGTGAGACTCAGACACGCAACAAGTACCACAACAAGGACTAGCTGGGGTCGCGCTCGTCAGCGCGCGCCCTAAGCCCCCAACTACGTGTGCACACACAGACCATCTGCTCTAGGTCGGGTCCTCTAGCTGGTTTTCCCCCCCCACCGGACTCTGGTGGCAAAGGCAAGGGGCCCTATGGTAACCAGCCTAAACACCACGTCACACTGGGTCTCGCTCTCCACCACTCCCAGGTGGGTCCACACACGCGTGCGCAGGGAGCTACGACTAGTGGACAGGTCACTGGAAGTAAGGACTAATCCACGGAAACCACCGACCAACACTAGCAAGGTGCAGAGGTCATCCTCTGTACCACACCGACTCTCGGTAGCACCAGCCGACGCATCACATCCCGGGATCCCCGCGGCACCCTCGTACAGTCCCCACACGATGCCCAACATCAGTCGGACCGTAAGACAACACAAAGGGGTCATAACCCACTCACCCGGGCTTGATCGGCATGAAACGGCAGACGCGGTCACCGGAGGACCGCCTCCGGTGGTAGCGGTCTACCCTGGACCGCAACCACATGGTAGCGGTCCTCTTGGGACCGCGACCACCCTGGCACCAGAAAAATGAAGGCGGTCGCCTGATGACCGCCTTCACACAGTAGCGGTCCCTGGGGGACCGCGACCAGGAACCAACGGTCAAAAAATGCCTCGAGGCCCGTGTCGGTCCCCACGGTGATAGCGGTCGTCCCAAGACCGCGACCAACAGTCGCGGTCTGTCGCAAGACCGCGACCAGCCACCGACACTCTAAGGCCTAACGGTCAAAAATCCGATGAAGGCGGTCCTCACCTGACCGCTACCATTGATAGCGGTTACTGGTGAACCGCGATCACCCCAGAAAATCGAGAATGACGGGAAATGGCCGAAAACTCCATTCCACGCCCCAATCACCCCCCGATGATGGGGAAACATAGGGGGAACCCTCCCCAACCCTCCTAGCATGCATCTACTGCCTCGGATCGGCCAAAAACGCGAAGAAACGGCGGATCGGCTCACAAACCCCAAAAACATGGTTTCACCCAAACCCGCTCAAAAACGCCCCTCTCGACCTCCCCTCGGCCTACAAAGCACGGGGAACGATGGGATGAGCATGGGGGTTCGTCTCCCTACCTCAATGGAGCGAAAGCTCCGCCGAATCACCGCCAAAATCAAGGATGAAGCTTTTACTCCCACGAACGCCCCGCCTCTCACCGCGAAAAGCACGCCACCGGGACCGCCTCGCCGCCGCCGCCGCTGCCACGCCGTTGCCGGAGTGAGAGGGGCCGCGTCTCGGTCGCCCCGGGGAGAAGAAGATCGGACGCGGGGGAGAGGGGGAGCTCTCACGGTTGAAGGAAGGAGGAAGAAGAAGAGAAGAAAAGAAAAAGGTAAAAAGAAAAGAAAAAGAATTGATATATATAGAAAATCCGAAAAATCGGAAAAATCCAGAAAAATAGAAAAATACACCTCCTCGACCGTCTCGACGCGCTGATCGCAACGGCACCACTCGCGGGTTGGTGAACAACCCAGTTCACCCGCTACAGGGTTCCGAAGGATTCGCCGAAACTCATACGCGGAAATCGGAAAACACGTACGGAAAAGCCACGGACACACTCCGAGCCTCCGAAACGACTCCGGATCGCGCCGATCCGAACACGAAAGATGTCCGAAACGAAATTTCAGACACAACAGGGTCGGACACTCCGATAAACCAGATCCGGGACCCACAAGGAAGGATCCGAAAGATCCGGGACATTATAGTCCTACATTGGGCCGTCACACTAACCCAGCCTCGAAGACCCGAAACGACCAACGGCTGTGGCGGTCTATCATAGGGCCATCAGAGACCTCTAACGGTCACTAGAACGACCGCTACACCGTCACGGCGGGAAAAATAGTGGAATGGCCGAATCGGCCCGTTCCACGCCCCATTCACGCCGAAGCGCAGGGGAAACAAAGCCTCACGACGAAAAACAACTTCTGGAGGCTAAAAAGACCACATGCACGCGTTAAAACGTAAGATCGGGGCGATTCCGACGAATCGACCCTAAACGAGTCACCGAGGTTCCCGGACTCCTACCGGCCCCGAATGACAACCAAACACTACGAAACTTACATGAATGGGATCCAGACATCCCAGCGGTCATTTTGACACTAACTATGTTAAGAATGGTTGCCATTTTCTGACAAACCCTATAAACTGTGAAAATGACGGTTTTGTTAGAACTGGCCCGATCTAGCCCGTCCGAGCACCAAACCATGCACAGAAGTAGGGAAAACGTGCAATAGGAAGTGGCGATCTGTCTCCCTACCTCCACCGAAGAAACCGAGCACCGAGGTGACTAAACAGCATCGAAAACCACAACGCGAACTCAACCGCCGGCTTTGAATCCACCGTTCGAGATCGCGTCAAAACCAACCTAATCCTCGCTCCATCACGCGTCTCAGCAGCTTCCCGGCGTCGTCAGCTCACCCACAAACCCCTCCGTCTGCAGCCAGAGGTGAAGAGGCGAGAGAACGGGAGAGAACGGGAGAGAGAGAGAGTGAGAGTGTGAGTGAGAGGAGAGAGAGAAGGGGGGTTTAAATAAAAAGGAAATTAGACATTTTTCAAATTTTTGAAAATCCGTAAATTGCGCCAAAAATGCATAAATTCAGAAAAATATGTAAAAATAGTCAAAATGATCCTCGCGAAGAGTACGTCGCAACTGTATCGTCCGCGAGTCGAAGAATTGAGAAATAAACTCACTGTAGGGTTCCGTAACTAGTACGAGAGAAAACCCACACGGATCGTAAAACTCAACTCGGGAGCTACAAAAGCGATCCGAAACTCTCCAAAAAGGATCCGAAAGACCTAATAATGATCTAATAAAGATCCAGGGCATTGCATTCTCCCCTCCTTTAAGAAATTTCATCCTCGAAATTTAAGGATTAGCAAAGGAGAAGCAGGGAAGAACAACCCGACAGCACAACTACGAAACGACACAAATCACGAAAAAACACAGCTGAGAGGTACACCGTCAGACCAGAATCACGAGTACATGCTCAGGATAGAACAAGACACAAGTGAAAACAAGTTCGACACCTTCGAAACAAGGCAACGTTGCTTACGTCTCACAGGAAAAGGGACACGACTGCCACAACAACAGATACCGAGAAAAACAAAACGGCATACACATCAAGCACCAGCTCAAACAAGGAAACATAGTCCTCTCAGCTGACAGCCTGACCACATTATCGGCTCCAGTGCCAAAGGCGACAGGGAACACTTGGCACATAAGACACCAACGACAGATTCACGGAAAATAACGGCAAGACAACATCACCGGACCATGGGCACAATCAAGTCAGTCCTCACTCAGATATTACATCTGGTCGAGTCGCAAGCTAACTCTACCAGGAGAAAATAGTATAGCAAAGCTAACCGACAAGAGTTGGTCCACAAAGTGCCAATCATAGACAAACAAAATCATAGAGAAACAGCACCTACAAAAATAACAACGGCAGCACTCGCAGGATTCCGGCTCCGTACAAGACACAGAACCACGGAACACAACTGCAAGATGGGTCACATCAAGGTACAACGACAGCTGAACACATGACCACAGGGAACGAGTCATGCATCGAGCAGCTCACCAAGGGAGACCCACGACAACGAGAAACGACAATCTCGGGAAATGCATCTCAAGGACTACGAGCACGCCTCGAGAACACAACCCCCAAGAGAGAAAACAGAGGAGCAGAGGGTACTCAATCAGCAGGAATGCCGACAAATTTCCCAACACTCACAAATGTCGATGCTAACACCAGAAAAATTACCAGCAACAGCAAGACAGTAGACAACATCAAGGCATAAGGAGCCAAGACGAAGTCACATCGAGAAGAAGCAATTCTCTCGACCAGCCAGAATCTTACGAAAAGATCCTCAACCTGTGGGTTATCAGCCCACACGCTTCCGCTGCGCACTCATCCAACGCACACAGGCATCAGAAAATAACTCGGCATCCGCATTTCAGCACACGCTAGGCACCATCGCAATCCATGAAAATCACAATGTAGCACGCCACGAGTACTGATCCTACGACCGACCGATCAAAAAAAGCCTAAGTGCAAGGAAAAGAGTACCAGCTTCAGCACAAAGCCCGAAGAAAAATGCTAATCTCAGCTTACCCTTACGTCCTGAAACGATTAATGAGCCCTCACAACACATCGGCCGCGGGACACGGCACGAAAAATACGGTACGCAACAGCTCTCGACACAGAGATTAGATCCAAAGTCAAGCAACCGCAAAGCAAGGAAAAGATCAGGCTCAGAACAAAGCTATCCACACTTAAGTAGACACAGGACAAAGGCCTCACCAAGACAATAATTCCAAGGCTTACCTCGAAAAAGACTCCACCAAACAGGATGAGAAGGATCAAGCTCACAAACAGAAGCTTACCAGGAAAGAAAATCCTAGGTCGCCTGAGCATCTTCTCAATCAAGGGAATCTAATCGAGCACTTCGACAGAAGCGAGACACATCAGGAGCTGCACAGACTCAAGTTGGGACGACCAAAACAACGTAAGAACATGTACGGCCATCACACCAACTCGAAAAAGTCACCAGCCACCTGAACAAACCATGAAAAAATCTCGAACAATGTACTACAGATTCAAGCCTATCGGCGAACTCTGCCAAGTACAGCACGATCGAGACAAACATCACGATGAAAAAGAGCATCCCATCGCATCTTGATGAGAGTAAAACCATCTCGTATAGTGCTGATACCGCACGCACAAGACGACACTCGGAAACAAAGTGACAAAGAATCACGAAATCTAATGCCAGCTGAAGACTATACTGGACTTAAGGACTCTGGAGACTGTATATCTCGGATTCCCATATACTTCACACAACAATGCTCTGATACCACCTGTGACGCCTCGGATCCCGGATATACCCGATAGGACTACCGAGTAAACCTGATACAACTTGGAACCCGTGAAGCCTCCCAAGAGCTGTAAAGCTCCGAAGGGAAAAAGGATTGTCGTGTAGTACATTGAAGCCATAGAGATATAACAGTAAGCAATTAAATTTCATTAGATCGGGTTGCTAAAGTAGCAGAAATAAAATTACTTTTAATTAACAGTTAAAGTTAACAATTATACCAGAGTCCAGTCCAAAGGAAAGAAAAGCAGTATAGTCAACAGAAAAGAAGGACGTACACTGAGGTCGGGAGAAGCCCGACGCAGGTACCGCTGGCAGCTACGGACTTGCCACACCAGGAACCGCGGAAGCAGAACAACGCCACCCACCTGAAAAGCAGGGGTGAGCCTCATGTCACTGGCCCAGTAGGGGTCACGCGGATCCCCACTGAAAAATACGCAGTAACACGGAACAACAAAATAGCATGTGTAGTAAAGCAGGAAAACTACACTAGAAAGCTGTAAAATAAGACTGAAACGGAAGGAGTAGGAATAGCTAAAAGAAAGGGGAAAAGCCGTACCTGAACAAAAACACGGCTGCCGAGCTAACCTCGGCCCCTAAGCTACTCTAAACAACAACAGCAACAGATGGGTAAACTCGAAACTGACGAAGTCAGGAGTTACCGATCTGTCGGTAAGCACGAGGCCCCAGATGAAGGCCTACGAGACCAGACAACAAGTCTAGGAAAAACCTATACAGACACAGATGGCCTAAAGCATACACGACTGAGTGCCATGCACGCTCTTCTAGATACGACCACACACGACTAGAACATCGTGCACATGACACAACACTGACCTCGGGAAAGACCACAAGAGGGCTAACCCGGAAAGGTCACGACGTGCGAAAAACACGAGAGTCACGTGTCACGTGACGGAAGTACCCCCTTACTAGAAGAACAGCTAGCTGCGTCCACTAACGTCTTATGCTACGCCTACAAGCGTCTCGTCTACTATGCCGCCTGAAGCACGATAGAGACTAAGACACACTCAAAACCAGAATAGAACTACAGTAACGAGTGACTAGACAGGGGAACGCCCGTCGGCGTCAGTCCAAAGCTCCTGACCACGTGTGCACACACAGACTCTTGCTGGAGAGCCACCTCTAGCTAGTTTTCCCCACCCAGTAGGATGCCACTGTACAGCGGGGGCCCATGGAAACTAGCTTACAAACCGTATATCGGGCATTGCCCCGCCACAAGGGCCGACATGCCGTAACGTGTTGTAAGGCTACGACTAGTGGAGGCTCATAAGACACAAACTCCAAAATGCCAGTACCGGAGTACAGATAGGCAAAGAAGCACTGTCGTACGTACTACGAAGCACAGGACATGAGGTAGCATACCAGATTGCCACCAGACTCAGGACAAGGCAACTAGACCTGAAAATACAACGATCCTTGAGTCTCACGACTCGGAGTCAAGATCATCGTACAAAGCAGACCAAGCTGACAATCGGTCTATTCCTAAGCCAGAGAAAACAACATGACCGCATAAAACGACACACGGGGACATGAGGGAACACCAAGACCCTCAGTACATCTGGACACGCAAACCGAGGTGAAATGATACCTCGAGTCATCCAGAACCACATCTCTAACTGGACAGAACCACCGAGACACACAAGGTTACGTGTCAACCATTGGGTCACCCCGGGTTGACCGGAACCGGACAATGATGATTCTACAGTAGGAAAGAAAATCCTACCTCAAGCAAGAAAACTTCTGGCTACCTCCTAATGTAGTTTTAGCCCTCATAGGACGTCAAAAGATATCCACGGGAACGGCAAACCACAAGGTTAAGCCAAGATATATGGAAATTGAAACGACGGGAAACGACACTCTAGGCATAAGCGATCCATCATTCAGCTGCTAGGGAACCCAAGCAGTCAAGGAGGAAAACCGCTATGCACACAGAAACAAGAACACTGGCGGTCAGGGGTAGAGCCACGAGGCGACTGTAGCGGTCAAGAACGAACCACTAGACTCAGTCAACTCTAGCTTACCTGCCCGACAAACCACCAAGCGAATTTATAGAAAATCCACGACATGGACTAGGCGGTCCAAGAGACAACCGTCACACCAACCGCCCTCAGACATCGACCTAAGACAAAAGACTCATAGCAGCCTAAGGAAGGTGAGCTACGGCGAAGAAACGCGAGAAGGTTGGGCTGCCAAGGCCAACCGACATAAAAACTTGACTATGTCTACAATCACGGTAACACGAATACCGAGGTAGACCACAGGCTGCCGAGACCATTCCCTCAAGACGGGAACTCAAGGAAGGCCACTCACATGCGGGGCAAACCCCACCGCACTCACACCGACTCACGGACGGACACAGAACAAAACAGGCCATCACGGCCAACAACAGGACTGTAACAGCCCACTATAGGCGCCTTACACGCTCTAACGCACCCAGATTGGGCCGTCAGGGCCAACAGACCTAAGCCTAAGGCTCGGACGAATAGCATGTAACGGTCCAATATGGACGCGTCACGGTACCCTAGTGCATGGAGGTTGAGCCGTTAGAGCCAACCGACATAACCAGTCAAACTCGATCAAACAACATGTAATGGCCTAAGGAAGGCGCGTTACAAGGCTCTGACGCACAAGGGATGGGTCGTCAGAGAAAATCGATAGACACGGTCTTCGAGAAATGCCCAGGCTGTGACGCACCAACATAGGCGCGTCAGAGTCATGTGACGGTCCTACATTGGGCAGTCACACCCGAAAATGATGATTTTGTTAGAACTGGCCCGATATAGCTCGTCCGAGCATCAAACCATGCACAGAAGCAGGGAAAACGTGCGAGAGGAATTGGCGATCCGTCTCCCTACCTCCACCGAAGAAATCGAGTGTCGAGGTGACTAAACTGCGTCGAAAACCACAACGCAAACTCAACCACCGCCTTTGAATCCACCGTTCGGGATCGCGCCAAAACTAACCCGATCCTCACTCCATCACGCATCTCAACAGCTTCCCGGCGTCCTCAGCTCACCCACAAACCCCTCCGTCTGCAGTCGGAGGCGAAGAGGCGAGAGAACGAGAGAGAACGGGAGAGAGAGAGTGAGAGCGCGAGTGAGAGGAAAGAGAGAAGGGGGGTTTAAATAAAAAGTAAATTAGAAAATTTTCTAATTTCTGAAAATCCGTAAATTACGCCAAAAATGCACAAATTCCAAAAAATATGCAAAAATAGCCGAAACGATCCTCGCGAATAGTACGTCACAACTGTATCGTCCGTGAGTCGAAGAATTGAGAAATAAACTCACCGTAGAATTTCATAACTAGTACGAGAGAAAAACCAACACGGATCGTAAAACTCAACTCGGGAGCTACAAAAGTGATCCGAAACTCTCCAAAAATGATCTGAAAGGCCTAATAATTATCCAATAAAGATCTAGGGCATTGCAGTCTCTCTCCTTCCCTCCCCTTACAGCTGTGAGATCTAGCCATTTCAGAGGTGGGATACCTCCTTATCAACCCCTCTCTGAGTGAGAAGCTCAGCACCGCCACCGCCTTCGAGCCGCCATCACACCACCACTGCCTCGCCGTCGGAATTCTATCCACCCCTAGACCGCAAGCTATTGCCTGAATTTTATCTCCCATTCAGGAGATCTGATAGAGCCCAAATTTTGATTTTCAGTTTCCCGCAAAATCCCTCTCTCCAAAAAAAAATTTTAGGTTATTCCTCTATCATTTGATCCTCGTTCCACCCTATTCTTCCCTGGTCTACACAATCTGTCCCTGTGCAGATCTGTGTTCCAACAAGCCATCTCTTTACCCTTTTCACACCCTTCCTAATTTCAGATCGATCTAAAATTTGGACTGGGATTTCTTTCACCAAAGCCTCCTTCCACAAATTTTTTCATTATTTTATGAATTTGTTTACCCATCCAAAAAACTATTGCAAAATTCAAAATATGTTCTATCTCCTGTAGTCCAGATCCAACCACCTCCTGTTATAAATTTCATTTCTCCTCTCAAACTATCTCAGAAAATTACAAAAAAATTATCCTTGTGTTCCTTACTTCCCCCCCATCTCCCATAAAAATTTCAAGTCCAAATTCTACCGTTTGACCTTCAATCAACCCACGTTTTCAGGCAAATCCCAATCTGCCCAGTATTTCCTGAGTCTATCAGTCCATCGGTTACAAATTCCACCAAGGAAATTATAGAGACAGAAAAAGTCCTATAACACTAAGTGGTCGTAGATCTCCAAGTTAGCTTCGCAACGGCGCTGGTTTCGCATTGATCCAACGTCGGAGCAGATCGCAGCAAATTTCTCGCCGAGTCGCGCAGTGCTGAAACAGAGGAACCAGTTCAGGACAGCAAGCTGCCGTTAGAGTAGCGGCGCGCCGGAACCGTCGGAGCTGCCAAAGAAGCCGCCCGTCAATCCAAGTGCTATACTCCCGGGTCCCACATGTAGCCCTTTACCTCCCTGCATGGAGTGGGCAGTAAAACTCTTACTGTACTTTTTGTTAATTGTTTGTACCAGGAGTATGAGACTTGGCTGGGATCGCCTTCCCCACGCCCGGAGCGTGGAAGTACATTCGCCACCCCCCTACTTTGGCATTTTGCTTATCTCGTATATTTTTTGAATGCCGTTGCATGAGCGATTGTTAGGCTATTAGCTTATTATAATTTTATCACCGCTGCGAGAGTGAGTGAGTGGAACCCGTCCCGTGACTCGATCCAAGCACGCGAAAAAACCGATACCCCAGACTCATTGCCAGTTCCTCAACCGCGCGAATCCACGCATTTCCCTCACTTAGGGACGTCCGCGAGCTAGAGTCCCAGGTTCGTGTTCCGTTCCGCATCAGCATGCTTGCCATTTGTTTGTTTGTTATGTTTCATCTATCTTCGTTATGTTATGTTGTGCCATGTTTCGTTCATATTTCCCTTGTTATGTTATGTTCATGTCATGCTCGTTCATATTCATTCATGTTCATGTGGGTATGGTTGGTGTCTTATTGAAAACCCCATAAAAATCTAAAGAAAAAATCCAAAAAAATATCATTTCGCTTGGCAAGTAAGCCAATTATGGCTCTATATCCCTTCTCATTGTTGCATTACTATATGGTATCTACATTATTATAGCCTCTCAAGGACCGGCTGGTTGTCCGTGTGTTCTAGGATCTGATGTTCCTTTTTAACAAAAACGATGATGATCTAGGAGCATATGGTTAATCGTTGGATAGGCCGCGCGTTTGAGCCGGGTGGGGGACGATGGACTCTATCTCGCACGCCGTGGTTATAAAAAAACTCTTGACCCCATCTTGCTCAGTCTAGCAATAATATCCTTGAGTACTTTCTATTTTATCTTTCTTTACATTTATTTTGATGATTTCTTTATTTTAGCCCAGCATGCATCATGTCATTTTTGAGCACTCACGTCTCGAATTCTCTCAAGGTTTCTCCTCAGCAATGGTTAATTGCACTTCATTTCTCTTGGATAAGAGATTCGTATTCCACTCTGAGTTTGAACGTCTTCTCTAATCTGCCCGCTTGGTCTGGTTGGCCAGCGTGATTCCTGTATGGATTTTATCTCAGTTTTATTTCTCTTCTCTAGCTTTTCAGTTGTGTTCTTCCGAACCCATCATTGGTCGTGGATTGTGTCCCCTGATGATGTTGGTCATGTTTTCTTATCTTTTACCTTAGTTAGCTCTCCAGACATGTCTCACCCTTGTCATCCATTCTGGGTGATTAGTTCGGCATTTTCGGAGAATTCCTGTCGCTTGTTGGTTGCGGCGGGTGTCTTTTGCCTTGATGCCCGCTTTTCAGTCCTCTTTGTTTCATCTCTGCTTCATCTCCATTTCACATCGCTTTCGCTTTCGCTCCATCTCCTTTCCATTTTACCTCCGCGCCACTTTCGCTCATTCCCTTGCAAAGCGGACACCAAGGAGGGCCATCTGTTGACACCCATTTTTAACCCACAAATTACATCATTTCTCTTATTCATCATTTTTGATGTCCCTAATTAACCATTTCTTTAGAGCCTTCCTTGGATGGATTTCGAGCCCATTTCATTATTCCGTAGCCTTTAGACTTCGGAGATCATGATTTTCTAGAGTCATGCGGCTTATTTAAATCAACTTCTGGCCTTCAAAGTCGACTTGCAGTCCATTTAGGTCGACTTCCATCTAGCATTCGGCCCCTTTCACTACGCAGTCCTGAACGCGGCCCTTTTTCATCCTCTTATGTTTCTTTATTCATTAAGCTCCCTTCACCAAAGTTGTTCATTTTTTAAAGCCCTACATTTTCTTCTTCTACGCCATTAGCCAGTTCTCCACCGATTTCAAGTTATTTGTATTGTTCTGGTAGGCTACGCTGTTCACCTGCGTCCCAACATTTTTTCTCTCTGTTCTCGCCCTATTTTCTCTCTCTTATGCTTGTTGTCTCATCTTGCTCTTTTCATAAAAGTTATTCATTTTTCAGTTATCTACAATTTCTTCTTCTATGCCTTTTGCTAGTTCTGCATCGTTTTCGATATATTCTCCACTTTCTAAAATTGACCATTTCTTGGCTGAATTGGCTGAAGAGTCCCAAGTGTTCAGGACTCTGTTTTGTGCGTTCGGGAGCCCCTTGTGAGGCCTCTATCTTCTAGAATTCTCCACCAAATCGAGTCCCGTTTATTTCTATCTCTTCCCCTCACTATTATCTTGAGATTGAGTCATATAACTTGAATTTTGGTGGCCTATATCCTCTGGAAACGTGGACGAAATTTCAGGGTTTATGCAATCCCAGTTCAAGTCAAACTCCACACGATTAGGCTCCGGACCCTTCTTGCGGCGCAAATATCTTCTAGAATCCTCCACCAAATTGAGTCCCGCTTGTTCCTACCTCTTATCCTAACTATTATCTCAAGATTGATCCATAGATCTTGAGATTTGGTGGAATCTTTCTCTTAAAATCATGGTGGAAAGTTCTGGATTTATGCAATTTTCTATATAAAGGGCCCAAGTGCGAACCTCGCGACGGGGTCGTGTTTTCGAGACAACGGCAAAGTTATGCCAGATTTTCTACTCAACCCTTCGACCCTAGCCTGAAGAGGGAAGTATAAGCTTCAATTTGGTTCTTTATTTGCTCAATTTCATCATCGTTTGCCCTCTTAACTTCACCCCTACTTCTTACAAATCATCACAATTTCTGATTTTCCTTCTACAACTCCGCGACGGGGGCATGTTCTTCAAGTCGGGGCGGAGTTATGCTTCATCCTCTTCATCCTCCTTCAATTCATCTTTACGAGGGGACTATTAGCTTCGTTTTGATTATATATGTGCCTTATTTCTCTCATCTTTTCCCCCTCTTTCAAGCCCCCACTTTTCAGGTTTCACCACTTTGTTCTGTCAATCTGAAATCTAGATTTTTTGCGATGGGGGCACGTTTGCATCGCCGGAGCGAAGCCATGGTGCACTTATGATCCTTCCCTTCAACTCCAGGCTCTTTAGGGAAGTATACTCTTCGTTCTCCTCCGTTATGGGCTCATTATCTCGTCCTCTTCATGCTTATTTTTGTCCATCATTTTGTACTTTCACACAATTGTCATTTTACTACCCTGTTCTACACCCTTCGTTTTCTTGTGTTTTCTTCCCCATTTTTCACTGTTGTCTTCCCAGTTTTTAACCCTTCTTTTTGCCCTAGTTTCACCACAATACTCCCACCTTTCCATAGCATCCTTTATTTCCCTTTTTGGTGTCTTATTCTGTGAGATATTCATCGTTCTTTGAGTCCATTTTTGTGTACTGTTCTGCATTTTTTGCACTGTCTACATTTTTCGCCAAATCTCCGGTGCCATAACTTTCTGTCCAACCCTCCGTTTGGCGTGATTCTTGTCCCTACTTCTTCACAATACTAAAGTATTCTGTCATCCCAATTTTCACCCTATGTAGACTTTGTTTGCTCTACTATTTTCATCAGTCTTTGCACCCTGTTTGCGCAATTTTTGCTTGTGACCCGCACTTTTGCATCTCGTTTATCTTTGTTAATTATGGCATATTAAATCAATCTCTGCATGTTAGTCTCATCACAATATACACACCTATTGTTTGCACCCATTTATAGGGGTTAAAAACCCTCCCCCGATATGTTTGCCCTCAATCTTTCATGCTACTTTATGCACTTGGGCAGATTTCTACACAGCATTTTCTAATGGGTTTTGCCTCTTATGTTATCTTTATTTCGCAAGAAAGCATGGAAAGTGAGGCCCTTACCTTCTAGCCGGCTGGAAGACGAGGAGAGGTAATCCACATAGTCCCCGCATCCTTGATATTGAGCGCGATCATCTCCTTTTTTCTAAGGTACACAACACACTTAGTTTCCCCTTTCACATTCTTTGGCGTTGTCATTCCTTGGTGGCGATCACGGTATTTCTTCTACATCTTTTGACGCCTTTTTCTTGCTGTATGATCATGCTATCATGTTCACATAGTCACATGTTTATGATATTCATTTGATTAGCACATTATGTTATCACTTATGCACACATGCTTGTCTATGTGACTTGTGACGCCGCGTTTCACATTTTCCACATCATCAACACCCCCATTAATTACCGATAGACAAATGTTTCCGTCGAAAATTCCATCTGTAATCCGTTGGTTTCCAAGAAAAATGGTTTCTGTGTGGGCTATAAGTATGATCAGGGTCGTGAGTCCTGTGACCCAGTTTCGGGTGCTGGGGGGGTATTTCTGTCATAAACTACGTCCCTAATATAAGAGATGGAGTTTTTGACGGAAAGAAATTCCATCGAAAACATCTTATATTTCAAAAATATATACATATATAATATTTTTGACAAACATAATTCCATCTAAAAAACTATTTAAAAGTCTTATGCCCAGAAAAAGGCATGAGAACCTGGGACGGTGGAGGGGTTTATTGCATGGGCGTCAATCCCCCTCTATCCCCTTCATCCTCTATCCCAGCCTCCCCTCCCCCTCCCTCCCCTCTCCCCACCTCCGCTCCCACTTCTGGAACCATACCCCCAGCACTCCCCTCACCTTCTCCGCCTCCCCTCTCATGCCCTCCCCAGCTATCTCCTCTCCCTCCCCTCCCTCCTGATCCCTGCCCATTCCTTCCGAGCCTTCCCTGCACCCACCCCCGCCAGCACCCATCTGCATGCTTTTGACTATACTAGCAACTCTCATAGCAGATGAGGATGACTTCTACAGCCCTCCCAACCTCCCTCTCTCTCTCTCTCTCTCTCTCTCTCTCTCTCTCTCTCTCTCTCTCTCTCTCTCATGACAATGAATACTTCTACAGTGCCCTCCCAACCCCTCTCTACCTCACTCTTTTTGAGCCCTTTGCTGGGAACTTGTGAGGCTTCTTCGCGTAGTGAGGGTTGGGAGGGGGTGTGACTATTTCCCATTTTTACCCCTCCTTTTTTCCCTCATTTCTATAAAAAAAATGTGTGTCGAGGGGGGGTTAGCGATGGGGGAGGAACGGGGAACAGTGGATGTTGGCGATCCCGAGAAGGAAAACAGAGACCAACTCCAACAACAAACTAACCTCACTTGGAGTCCTCGACTGAGCTTTCCTCCTCTTCATTTTCGGCTTCCTAGCTACTTCCCTCATCACCACTTGACGAAGACTCTCCCACCTCTTCGTTGCCCCTCCCTCAACCACGTCCTATGTCCTTTGGGGAAATAAAGAAGGTCACAGAAATTTGGGATAGATTTTTTACGGAGGTAATTCCGTCCCAAATCCATCCCTAATTTGGGATGGATTTGGGATGAAAGGATTTTCCGTCGGAGTATTTCTGACGGAAACTACTTTCGTCCAAAATCTGTCCCAAATTAGGGACATATTTTGGATAGAACTATGATCCGTCAGACGTAATAGGAATATATATTTTTTAAATATGATTCTTATTATTTCCAATAGCTCATGGTTCCATCACAAATTCGTCCCTAATTTGGAACGGATTTGGGACGGAAGTAGTTTCCATCAGAAATATTCTTGTTGTTTCCGACGAAAAATCCTTCCGTCCCAAATTAGGGACCGATTTCAGATGGATTAATTCAGTCTCAAATACGTCCCTCATTTAGGATGGATTCGGGACGGAAATATTTTCCGTCGGAAACAATAAGAATATTTCAGATGGAAACTAGTTTCTTCCCAAATCCGTCCCAAATTAGGGACGAATTTGTGACGGAACTATGAGTCGTCGAAAATAATAACAATATATATATATATATATATATATATATATATTTAAAAAATAGGATTCTTGTTATTTCCGACTGATCATAGTTTTGTCACAAATTCGTCCCTAATTTGGGATGGAGGTATTTATCTCCGTCGGAAATCTGTCACTAATTTGGGATTGATTTGTAAAGGAAGTTCTTTCCGTCGGAAATCTTGTAATTAGGGACGGATTTTAGATAGAAATTTTTCGTCGAAAATTTTTGTCCCTATTACTATTTTTTCTTTTAGTGTTTCCCTATTTACTTAAATTGGTTCGGATGACTTACAGACATTAAAAACATGCATCTACATTAAAACCCATTAGCCTAACATGTTGGAAGGGCTCTAGGGTTTCTAGAAACCCGTGCTAGAACACGGTCATCAGAGAGGCCGCGACCAGAACGCGGTCAATAGGAAGGCCGCGTTCATGAAAAAATAATCATTTTATAAGAATTTTCATATGGAGAAAAACCACGTTAAAAATAATTTAATATTTGATATCGTAGTCTATAAGAGAACCGTGTTCATGAAAAATAATTAATTTTCGTATAAAAATTAATATAAAAGAAAATAATGTTTGAATTAAAAATGTGTGATCGTGGTCTATCATAGGGTCACATTCAAGAACATGGTCACTGTTAGGGCCGCAATTACGAACAAAGAGCCGTTTCGACGAGAAAACCCTCAGACAACGACATCCAGCCCATGATCATTGAAATACATGCACTATAGCCCCTAAACATTAGGGAAAATGATGTAAGAAGAGAATAGACATACATATGAACATGTTTGATGCATTAATTTGATGTTTAGCCCGAGATAACACTTACATTGTGTTGATTAAGGAGGAAGAGGAAGAAGAACAAAGAGGCCTATGCACGCCCCGAAGAAACCCTTGATTCCTCCTCCTAGATCGATCCTCTCATACCTCGAAGTCTTCTACCACGAACTATGGTCGACTAGGGAGGCTATGGAGTCCAATTTATAGGATTTCATGCATCTAAGAGTCCTAATTAGGGCTAGAAAACCTAGATAGGGAAGAACTCCGAAAAACTCAATTTTTATCTATATCTAGGGCCACCCCCATCATATCAAGTTTGAATTAGGGTTAGAGTTTAGGTTAGATTCAACCTCCCCTTAGTGGATTAGGGATTGGTTGATGTTATTAGCCCATTTAAAAATAAGGGTTTTAGAAATTCTGAATTTTAAGAATTGATTTAGCCCATAAGCCCATTAAGCTTTAATTTCATATTAAAACTATTTTACAATTACCTTTATTTATCTTTCCATTACAATTTTTTTTACTCAATTCCATTATAATTATTCAATTTTTCCTCTTTTCAAATTTTATACTCATTTAATTAATCATAGAAAAATCGAGTTGCTACAGAGAGAGGGAACGAAGGAGGGGGGAGGAGATGGAGAGGAGAAGAAGGCGGCGTTGACACCCTCACCTACTGGGGTAGGGTGCAGAGAGAGAGAGAGCATCGGAGGGGGGGCATCACACGTCGCGTGGGGGGAGAGGTGCAATGATAGAGCATTAGAGGAGGTGGGCATAGGGCATCTAGGTGGGGGGAGGAGAGAGAGAGAGTTACAGAGAGAGAGCATCAAGGGGCCACCGAGCAGGGCTGCAAGTCATCGGTAGAGGCCATGGGGCTGATGGTTGTTGGTCCCGGGGTAGGCGAGCGGACAAGAAGGGGGGTTGAATTGTCCCCAACACTAGATGGCAAATTAAAACAACTACGCAGCGGAAGAAACAACTTTTAATTAAATTGAGGATTTAACTGAAAAGATAAACTTGTTCTCTCAATCTCGCCGCACTCACTCAAACATACAAGCAAATAGAACGATTAAGCACACATCCACATATGCAAACCACAAGACACAACATTTTTAAGGTGGTTCGGGATAACGACGGACACCCTACGTCCACCCCTCACCAAATCCGGTGAGGCTTCACTCGGGGATAAATCCCCAAAATGAAGATGATGCTTCAAACACACACGGGACGACGCCCGCACACACACACACACGGAGACTCGATCTCCAACACGATCCGATGACCGGATCACAACACACACACACACGCTGCAACAAACGCAACACAATAACCACACGACCGCACGCAAGCGATCAAACACGACCCTATACATAGACGGCCACACACACACGTATATCTCTAATGTTCGGAAGATAAACACAAATGTTCAAATCATTCTAAACCAAAGATATAGAGTATGAAACACATCCCAAAGAACAAACAAAAGATATAGAGATGATCCCCCTTTGTCTTCAATGGTCAGAAGATGATGTTCTTTGATGCTCGGGTCGGAGGAAAGCCAGATGCTGCCGATATGAACGTCACCGCGATCCTCTCTTCGATCCGCTCCACTTTCTCTTCTATCACGATCACAAAATCCTCCTGGATGTAGATGATATCCTTAGATTTCTTCAGCTCCACTCCTTTCTTCCCTTTCCTTCTTCCTTAACCTACAAGATAGAAAACATTAGCTCACTTAGGGTTACAATCTCCAAAATTCGTAACTCCTATATAGGCCAACAATAGAAGCATGAAAAGACCTATAAACCCTTCACCAAGCCCATAGAAAACCCCCTAAACATATGTATATTAACCCTAGGGGCAAATGGGTAAGGTTGGAGCACAAATGGATTGGGTTTAGTGGGTTTTCGGATGCATTTCGTGAAGCCCGATTTCGTAGCAGAGAATTTCCGGTTGACCGGATTCATTGGGGCGGTCGACCAATCCAACAACCATTCTATTTTGGGCGTAGTAGAGAAAAATTGGTTGACCGGTTACACAGGGTCGGTCGACCGGTGCCAACACCCATTCTGGTCGGGCATGCCACTGTGAAACCGTTCGACCGGTGTTACTTGGCCGGTCGACCGGACAGAACTGGGTTCTGTCTGGTTCTAGCCGGTCGACCAGATAAAGGGGGGCGGTCGACCGGTTGGTTCTGCACTTTCACAAAAACACATGTTTTAGGCTCTAAAACCTATGCAAACCCAATGGTGTAAATGCAACCAATGTCCCTTGATTCCGGATGATTAATTTCAATGGTTTGACCCTACAAACCATAGAAAAACCAAATTAGTATAGATTTGAAAATCAAATGAACTTCTCTCTTGAAACTAGCATTTCTAGAATGAATATGAAGAATATGGCATGCAAATCAACCCGGAACACCATCATCTCAAGTGCTATGATCTCAATAGTGAAAAAATGAGTTCAAAACAAGAATGTATCAAGTTAGCATTTCATAGCACATGAAAACATGAATAACCATTCAATTCACATTCACTCAAGTTTTGTATGAATAGATTAAACATTAAAGTACTAGCAAAACTCAGTTTTTCTCAACCAACACTCTTAGCACATTCACATGATTTACCAAAACCAAACTCAGCAGAGGTCGACTCTTGCCTCATCATTAGTCGACTTTGCAAGCCCAAAAGCACTATATAGAAAGTGCATTGAAAACACATTCATGACTATGTCAGCCCATTCAACGCTTCATATATCTCAACTAAGAAGTAAGATCCATTGGCCATGCATTTAGACTACATGTGAGCACACCATTCAAGATAAACTTACACCAAGATTGATGTAATAGAAGTGAATAGATTATGAGCCTCAATATACATGAGGAAACCATGAACATCAAACATGTAAGCCTTATCATGCACAACTAAAGATCAATATCATGAATGCACACTCATAAAGTTAAGTTGTTATCAAAACCATATGCAAGGCACACAACAATCACCCCCTTTTTGATGATGACAAACTTTATGATTCTACTCAGATTTTCTCCCCCTTTGACATAATCAAAAAGCGGGAGGAAAGCAATGAGTTTCAAATTTCAACAAAATGAACAAAGCCAATTCATGAATCAATAAAAGCCCACTCCAGAATTTCTAATGATGCAATAGCAAAGCAAAGGCAATATGTTTGCCAGATTTTCAGATTTTCAGATTTTTCAATTTTTAAATTTTCTTTTGAAATGCATGAAGCAAAATGCATGCAAATGATGACACGTAAGATGCACAAAATATAACCAAGCAAAGATATATATACATACATACAACATATCTCCCCCTTACTTATTTAAAAAGGGAATGGGTGTAAGAAAAGTGCATGAGAATCATGACAACCTGAATAATCATGTATAGCACCTAGGAGGTTGTGCAATCACATCTAAGAGTCATGCAATAGCCAATGTAGTCAATCAATTTTCTGAATACATATTAAATCAAATTTTTAAATGTGTAAGTGAATAACATGAAAATTGACTATAGCCATATGGATATTCAGATTTTCAAGTCAACACAATGAGAGATTTAACAGACTACATTTCAATTTATGAGAATAGCGTATCGGAGCTACGCTCTACCTCAATAATTTTTTAACGAATTCTCAAGAACAATTAGGATTTTTCTAAGAATGATCAGGTTCAAATAATTCTTTTTTACGCGAGGAGACACATGGAGTTCATGCCAGAATCTCCGGTTACTCAGAATACTAAACCATTTCATTTCATTCTGAAGAGAGGTACTTTAGTCAACACTTTTCAGAAATGAACCACATCACGTCTCAGGTGACGTGTATCCAGTTTACTCAGTGAGACCAAGCATTGCTCTGCCTTTCATTTTCATTTCAAATTTTTTCAACAAGGATAGGTAGGTAACTTTTTCCTCAACTACCTCTTCAACATACATGCAGTAAGTTTAATATATCTAGAGTGTTGAAAGGAAATTCTTATATCTTTATGTTTAACACACATTTTCACATTTAGTGCATGAAGTGTATGACTTTGATTCGACATATATACCGAAAATATCATGAACGCATAACAGTGCAACTCCCCCTAAATAGATGCACTTATCAAGTATTTACTCCCCCTAAGTGTGTGACATGAAACACACCAATCATGACTCAAATACAACATTATTTAACAAGAAGACATAAGGTCCTAGAAATTTCAAGGACGGGGGTAAATAGCATATAGTATCATGCATGCACACAATGGGAATAGATGCAATATGCAGTGCAAAATGAAAGAATATGTAATTCTTGTTGGTTCCAGAGATATGATACCATTGTTGGAAGAATTCACTTTAGCATTTATGCAACATGAATAATGTTCAAACTGATGTATTCCAAAATATGCACTATAGACATGATATGCAATTATGCTATGCAAATATGCAATGTGATGCAAGATTTCAGATTTTCATTTAAATGTCATAAATACAATGTAAAATGCAAGATGTAACATGGGTGCAAAATGTATTTTTTTTTAGATTTTCATTTTAATGAACTAAATGCACATAATGCATGAATTCTAATGCAATGCAACCTATAACAAGATGCAAAAGTAATGAGAATGCAATGCAAGATGCAAGAGTTTGATTTTCAAAAAATCATGATGAATAGCACAAGAGAGCATTCACATTCAAATGATGAATAAACGAGCATTTTCCATGACATGGTCTTGTGAAGTAGGGTGTATAATTTGATCAAAATCAAGCAATGCAACCCAATTTTCAGAAGTTGTTCAAACACAGATTTTTTAATTAAAATAGCTCAGCCCAAGAAGTCACTCATAAAATAACCATTTGATTTCTCCGAGTTCTGGTACGAGACGGAGAACTTAGGTCCGAAGATCACCTCACGTGTAGTGAGAGTTTTTAGGTGGACGTAATCCACCCTTTCACTACACACCATTTGAGATACCAGAATCACAGTTAATCTCAAATATGTTCAAGCAATTCAGATTGAAAAATATTCAATAGTCAACAAAATCTTCAAGATTTTCAATTCCATTCAACCATTGACCAAATTCATCACAAGCGGCTAGAGAAATGACAAATCAAGTTTTAGAATCAATACCTGAGTTCAGTAGGCATCACCATATACCTTCAAGCATGCTAGCTTAGCAATAGCCTTAAAAGAGGTTAGCATTCCATTGTTAGTCTCACAAATCACATAACAATGTCATGATCAATTCAGATGTAGCAAAAGGCATGAGATGTATTTCCACAAGGATGAGTTCAATTTTCAATTCCACATCAAAAACTAACTCCCCTTTTCTATGTGCACAGATTTCACATTTGACATTTTCTGAAAATCATGCAACCTATGACCTAAATGAACAAGTGACTCATGGTACGAGGCGGAGGCACATTCTCACGCATGGTGATAGATTTCAGATAGGAATGACCTGCCCTTCCTCAAGTCACCATTTAATATACCATGTAGTCATGCAACTGAAGATCAGAAAGATGCAATACAAACTCATAAGAAAAATAGATTTTCTTGATTTTCACGAATGGAAATTCAAACAAAATAAATTTCAAATTTTCATAAATTTATTTTCAAAACCTGTGCCTTGAACAGCCATTATTTTTCAAGCTTTCTACTTGGCCTCAAGGTAATCCTACAACAAAGTTCTCATTCAACAGTTTTGGGTACCCAAACCTTTTTGGGTCCCAGATGGTTAGTTGCACCTCTAGTGGGTGCCTCCCACAATCTCTGGGCAAGCATATCTCAAAATTCATCAAATCACATTCATGCATAGTAGTCTCAAGCATTCCACAATAATAACAAAAGGTGTTTCTCCTTTTGGAAGCAAATTCATTTTTCTTAACATGATAGGCATGGAAATTTCTCTTCTTCATAGCATGGGTGTCATCATTCTTCTTTTGAAAGTAAGAATTCATTGTGTGACCATATTTCCCACAACAATAGCAATGCAATGGAGCAAATCTTTTGAATGGTCTTCTTGCATGAACTTTAGAATTTTTTTTTCATGCTAAAATAATTTTTCATCTCATGTCCGAACTTTCCACCTTTACTTTTGTTGACAACATGATTTCTAGCATGAGCATGAGACTTTTCAAAAGTTCTTTTTGAGTTCGAAAAATTTCTTGACTTTTTGAACCCATCATTTTCTCGCATGCTCTCAATTCATCAGTTTTCATAACAAAATAATCATGCATCATATGACCAATTTTATCACAATAAAAATATGAAATTTTCTTTGTAGATTCATGTGTATATGTAGCATGATTGTGTTTCCTAGCATGAACATTCGTGCAAGCAAAATTGATTTTCAGATTTGAGTTTTGGTTCAATTTCTGCTTAACATCACATTTCTGGATATTACTTTTAGCAAGCTGAACATGTTGAGCATTTGAAGTACCAGAGGAGCAAGAAGCATGCACAAAAGATGTTTGAGTTTTTAGACTAAAGGTTTTCGTTTTGGTGGGTTCATACCCAAGTCCTTTTCTTTGAATATTCACCTTGGTCCCCAAGATTTTATCCAGGTTATCTTTTCATTTCACAAATTTTGACAATGATGCATTCAACTCAGCAATTTCAGATTCAAGAGATGAAACATGCAGTTCATAACTAACTATCTAATCTTCACAGGAAGTAATTCTTTCATTCAACATGACATTCACAGATTTGTGACTTTCTATTTCATGTGCTAATTAAGCAGTTTTTCAGTTTTATCAACACTCACAGATTTCCCTTTTTCAAAGCCAAGCAACTTTTCAGATAGAGTAGAATTCAAATGTTTCAATTTTTTATTTTCTTCTTTCATAGATGCAATGGTTTCTTCATATTTTTGAATATCAATCAAGAGTGATTCACTTTCAGATTTGAGTTCCAAGCATCTATTACATGAAGAAGTTTCATGAATGAATTTTTCAAGATGTTTTAAACTGCCTTCAAGCAAAGAGTTTTGAATTAACAAAGCTCCATTCTCCTTTTTAAGTTCTTCAAGTTCAAAACACTTGTCACAAGGAGCATTCTCAAGAAAGGTATTTTCACACTTCTTTTTCAATTTTATATTTTCAGATTTCACCTTCTTATGCTTATCAGCCAACTCTTCATAAGCATTCATCAACTCTTCATAAGTGAAATCATTTTCATCATCAAAATCAGAAATTACCCTTGAGCTTCCCTCGCTTGATTTATCGTGCTTATCGGCCATCAAGCACTCACTTTCCTTTGTCGCTTCATAATCCTTGACCAAGCATTTCAATATCTCCCTGGCCGTCCTACATGATGAAACAAGTGAAATTTTTTTAAGATCAATTGAACTTCTAAAAATATGCAAAAGCTTAGCATTGTCTTTATATCTTTTCACATGCTCCACAGTCCACTTAGTCACATCACTAGGCATTCCATATGAATCATACTCAACTAAATCCCAGAGTTTGGGATCAATGGATTTAACATGACGATTTATATGCCTAAGCCATTCATTGAAATTTGAACCATTAAAATACGGAAGGGAAGACAACACACTATCAGTCATGATGCTAATCAAATCAAACACGCCTACAAAGATCACTCTGAAGATCGTTAGATCTTGAAATAACAGAGTCTCGCTCTGATACCACTTGTTGGTCCCGGGGTAGGCGAGTGGACAAGAAGGGGGGTTGAATTGTCCCCGACACTAGATGGCAAATTAAAACAACTACATAGCAGAACTAACAACTTTTAATTAGATTGAGGAATTAACTAAACAAGATAAACTGGTTCTCTCAATCTCGCCGAACTCACTCGAACATACAAGCAAATAGAACAATTAAGCACACATCCACAAATGCAAATCACAAGACACAAGATTTTAAGGTGGTTCGGGACCACGACGGGCTCCCTACGTCCACCCCTCACCAAACCCGGTGAGGCTTCACTAGGGGATAAATCCCCAAAATAGAGACGACGCTCCAAACACACATGGGACGACACCCGCACACACACACACGGAGACTCGGTCTCCAACACGATCCGACGACCGGATCACAACACACACACACACACACACACACACACACACACACACACACACACACACACACATACGCTGCAACAAACGCAGCATAATAACCACATGACCACACGCAAGCGATCAAACACGACCGTATACAAAGATGGTCACACACACATGTATATCTCTAATGTTTGAAAGATAAACACAAATGTTCAAATCATGCTAAACCCAAGATATAGAGCAAGAAACACATCTCAAAGAACAAACAAAAGATATAGAGATGATCCCCCTTTGTCTTCAATGGTCGGAAGATGATGTTCTTTGATGCTCGGGTCGGAGGGAAGCCGGATGTTGTCGATATGAACGTCACCGCGATCCTCTCTTCGATCCGCTCCACTTTCTCTTCTATCACGATCATAAAAGCCTCCTGGATGTAGATGATATCCTTAGATTTCTTCAAGTCCACTCCTTTCTTCCCTTTCCTTCTTCCTTGACCTACAAGATAGAAAACATTAGCTCACTTAGGGTTACAATCTCTCAAATTCGTAACTCCTATATAGGCCAACAATAGAAGCATGAAAAGACCTATAAACCCTTCACCAAACCCATAGAAAACCCCCTAAACATATGTATATTAACCCTAGGGGCAAATGGGTAAGGTTGGAGCACAAATGGATTGGGTTTAGTGGGTTTTCGGATGCATTTCATGAAGCCCGATTTCGTAGCAGAGAATTTCCGGTCGACCGGATTCATTGGGGCGGTCGACCGGGCCAACACCCATTCTATTTTGGGCGTAGCAGAGAAAAACTGGTCGACCGGTTACACAGGGTCGGTCGACCGGTGCCAACACCCATTCTGGTCGGGCATGCCACTGTGAAACCGGTCGACCGGTGTTACTTGGCCGGTCGACCGGACAGAACTGGATCTGTCTGGTTCTAGCCGGTCGACCAGATAAAGGGGGCGGTCGACCGGTTGGTTCTGCACTTTCACAAAAACACATATTTTAGGCTCTAAAACCTATGCAAACCCAATGGTGTAAATGCAACCAATGTCCCTTGAATTCGGAAGATTAATTTCAATGGTTTGACCCTGTAAAATCATAAAAAAACCAAATTAGTATAGATTTGAAAATCAAATGAACTTCTCTCTTGAAACTAGCATTTCTAGAATGAATATGAACAATATGGCATGCAAATCAACCCAGAACACCATCATCTTAAGTGTTGTGATCTCAATAGTGAAAAAATGAGTTCAAAACAAGAATGTATCAAGTTAGCATTTCATAGCATATGAAAACATGAATAGCCATTCAATTCACATTCACTCAAGTTTTATATGAATAGATTAAACATGAAAGTACTAGCAAAACTCAGTTTTTCTCAACCAACACTCTTAGCACATTCACATGATTTACCAAAACCAAATTCAGCAGAGGTCGACTCTTGCCTCATCATTAGTCGACTTTGCAAGCCCAAAAGCACTATATAGAAAGTGTATTGAAAACACATTCATGACTATGTCAGCCCATTCAACGCTTCATATATCTCAACTAAGAATTGAGATCCATTGGCCATGCATTTAGACTACATGTGAGCACATCATTCAAGATAAACTTACACCAAGATTGATGTAATAGAGGTGAACAGATTATGAGCCTCAATATACATAAGGAAACCATGAACATCAAACATGTAAGCCTTATCATGCACAACTAAAGATCAAGATCATGAATGCACACTCATAAAGTTTAGTTGTCATCAAAATCATATGCAAGGCACACAACAATGGTGATAGGCCTAGCTTTAGTCATCCTGGCTGGCCGGATGTGGGGAGAACTAAGAGATAGAGAGAATGGGAGGGCGAGAGAGAAAGAAGGAGGGCGAGAGTGAGGGAGGGGGAGGGAGGGCACATGTGAACCCCGTTGGGTCCCGCGTAGTGCAATCAAATCTAGAAGGGGGGTTGAATAGATCCTATCAAGAACTTTGGCCTATTTAAAACTTAGCTACCAAGAATGGTACACCACTCCTATAAAGCAAATAAAATACTTAGACACAAAGCACAACGGATTGAATAGGAATGGCTCAAATGGAAACAGCAAAGCACGGTCCAATGACTGCACAGGTCAAGGCACAAGCTAAGGGGTTGCTCAGCAAACTTCTGATGTGTGTGTGAATAAGGTGTTTGCTTCACACCCCGCCGAGCTAGCTGGAGTGCGTGTGCAATGGTGATCAACTAGAGTGCTTGTGTGTGTAAGCAAGGTGATCCTTACTTGCAGGAGAATGCTCCCTAGTGCCCGTGTGCAAAGATGTAGCAGGCAGCCAAGGAGATGTAGGTACTGTGCAAGGAATAAATGGTGTGTCACGCCCCGAGATTATGCAGTGGAAATAATAGGGAACGCGAACAGCCGGCATGGTAAGTCTCGAGCAAGCTATATAATCAGAGCGCAATAACAATCACACAAAGTAATTGCACAATAATTCAATCAAACTTCCACCTTTATTTCATATAAAATAATCATAATCCAAGTACACAAATATTCGACTCTTTTGGATCTAGACTCAATAAAAAGAAAAATTACATGTAAAGACTCAATCTAAACATATTTTGACATTCTAAGTCTTCACTCGAATACATATTCCATTAATTGCCCTCGAATCCATCACTCGAGTAATCTGAATCCGTCCCACTAGAGTTTACTCAAAAAGATTAGAAAGTAGGGTAATGAGCACACTTGCCCAGTAGGTATCTTTGTATCAACATGATTGTCAAATTTAAGTAATTAGCATCTTAACTCTAAAGGATAAGATAAATCATGTAAATACGATGAAATATGCGAATAAAGCCAAAATAACAAGATACGATCAAACTTGAGATATGAGAATATGATATGATCAAGTATAGAATAAGAATATAAATTTGGCCTTTCAAGAATTTAACAAGAATGTACTTTCATAACCATGCAGGTTATGCACTAGAAAGTCATGTAACAAGCAAGAATGTACTCTTCACTTAGTAACAAGTACTTCATGAATTTATGTGGATCACCCGTTGATATTTCACTTATTTATAAAGAAAGTACTCCCAGCGCAATGTGATGCCCGTAGCATCATACTCCATGGTTTACAGTATATTTCTGACAATCAGCCGATGGGACTAACATAGAGCCCTTGAACACAATCAGTGCTCGAACTGCATCTTCAAGTATAAATCAAGCTACTTCCACATTATAACAATAATATGGCCAAGAAAGTACAATTTCAACTATAGTTCCATGATAAGGTAACCAGAAATAAGAATACTTCTATTGAGAATTAGAGATTTCAATAAATATATTTAATAACTAGGTTATGCTATGGAAATAAATCGGCAGCATAACGGTACATTCCATATCTTTCAAAATTACTTAGGTATCTTTGGAATAATGTGATAGGTTCTAGATAATCAATTGGACCATCTAGGAACATAGGAAAATCAACCCATGAGTCAAACCCCGGGTTAATCAAACTCAGTAAGCTAGCGGTCGTTTACCAGACCGTTTCTTTCTCCTGGCAGTCTAGTTCAGGACCGTTAACTAAGACAGTTCGATATTTTGAAAACAGGACATCTGGAGTCTTTAGCAGTCTAGTGGAGAACCGTTTAGGATCTGTTAGCGGTCTAGTGAATGGCCGCTAGTAGACTCTGGCGGTCAACCAGATGGCCACTAAGGGTTCAGAATATAAAACTCCGGTATAAGTGCTTTCTAGACAATTGGGCTTTAATGGTACAACTAGCTCGGCGTCCTAGTGGGAATCCTAGGCTCGCGGAGTCTTACGGAGGCCTGAAACAAGATTTCCTACTCTGTTGGAAGGAATATCCAAAGGAGAGGTCATTATGTCCAAGATTGTGTTCCTAATGTGCAAAGTGTATTTAATGACAACATACTGGGATATGTGCTATGTACTTAAGAAAATGACTCTTAGAAAAGAGAGAATCGTGATAAAACAATGATCAAGTTAAATCATAAATCATTTATTATTTGAACATATATTTATTACAAAAGTATATACTTTTTGGGCATAAATTAACATAAGCTAAAATAATTCCAATGTGCAAAAACATGAAATTTATCATGATGAACATTAAATATAACTAAGTATATGAAAATAACATTTGAAACAGGTATAAAACCTATCTATCTAGGCTTATCAAATATTACTTAAGGCTAATCTGCAATATGTTTCAGTTAACAAATTTGCAGAAATCAAAAATCAAAAACAGTCAAATAGAAGATTGTCACTTGCGGTTAGCGGTCTATCGTACGACCGCTAGATTCCCTGGCGGTCTATAGAAAGACCGTCTCTTCCTGCATAAAATTGAGTTCAATAAAAACAATATAAAATGCTAATCTAAGACACATCATGTATGGAAATCAACATATTTTAACTTCCATAATCATGATAGAACAAATATGGCCAACAATATGCATAGGTTCATGTGATTAACAAGAAAAATTTCCTTTTTACTTCATTAGGGCTAGTTCATGCATGAGGAATATACTAGATGCATAGTCCTAAGTAAAACATGAAATTCACGATGTACAATGCATGAAATCAATTGAAACAAGAGGGCTTTTATTCCATTACATAAGGTTTAAGCCATCCATGAGATAACCTACCTTAATTAATCCTTCTCGATAGTCAATTTCGGATTGGAAGTCAGCCCTAATTCTGCCCTTTCTTGTACTAAATCAGCAACTTCACGTCCCTCTATCTCCTTATTCCCTTAACCTATGGACGTGAAATTTTGATGGTAAGTACAGGATATGAAGGGTAACAGAAAATTTTTAAAGTCACTTCTACTAAATACCTCGTTTAGGGCTCTGAATTCCTTGATCTTCTTGGGTTGAATGCACTAATTCCTGAGTTCTTAATGTAGAATCAGCAACTTTGGAAGACTCTAACTTCCTGTACGTTTGATCTCCTAGAACAAAAATCGGAGGGTAGTTAGTTATAACTATAATAAACAAATTTCTAGAAGAAACTTACCTTTAATTCATCCTCCTTACCTGAGTTTCACACGTGCCAAAAGTAGGGGTCGCACATGTCAAATCTGGGATCTATTTATAGGGTTAGCTAGGGTTTTCAGGATTAGAACAAATTTAGAGTCAAAACTAGGCTTTCAATTCGATCCACAATCCTTCTAGACCTATCTAATTAGTAGATATAGTCGATCCTATGTGATTTGGATGCCAAAAATCCCACCTTTCCACGCCATTTTCCATTCACGGAACTGCAGTGACTTAGCGGTCTAGGACTGGACCACCAACTGTCCATTAGCGGTCTCGCGATAGACCGTTTTTCACTCCAAGCGCCGAATTTGAAATACATCAAACTCCTTTGATATTATCCCTAATATTATCCTTTTATTTATATCCCAAGGAGTGGTTATCTCCTTAATTCTGTGATTACACCCATTCATAGCTTCTAGAATATGGGCTAAAGTCCAAAAATAATCTCTTGGGCCTATTGGGTTTATTATATGGGCCTAATCCTCTTGGATCAAATATAGGGCCTAAATAATTAGATTTTAATTAAACAAAATCCTATTAAATGCTTTATCAATCCGAAAAAATTCTTAGAAAAATTCTCGGGCATTACACCCTCCCCCACTTAAAAAGAATTTATCCCCAAATTCAATACATGAATTTTATGGAGAGTGTACTTACATTCAAATAATTTTGGAAATCTTTTGCGCATAACTTCTTCAGTTTTCCATGTTTCTTCTGCTTTAGTCCACTGGATCTTGACTATATGAATAGTTTTATTCCGAAGTTGACATACCTCTTGTTCAATGATCTTGATTGGCTTTTGCTCATATGTCAAATCTTTCTTAATCTCCAGATTGTCGTAAGTGATGACATGAAAAGGATCGGGTACATACTTCTTGAGCATTGAGACGTGAAATACATCATGGACTTCAGATAATTGTGGAGGCAAAGCTATTCTATAAGCAACTTCGCCAACCCTTTTGAGAATCTCAAAGGGGCCAATGAATTTTGAAGTAAGCTTGCCTTTGATACCAAATCTTCGAATACCTCGACCTGAAGAAACCTTAAGAAATACATTGTCTCCTACTTGAAATTTCAGGTCGCGCCTTCGATTATCTGCATATGACTTATGTCTGTCTTGGGCCATATGAAGTCTTTCTCGAATGAGTTTTATCTTCTCGGTAGTATCCCTAACGATGTCGGGACCGAGAAATTACCTTTCTCCTACTTCATTCCAACAAATAGGGGAACGACAGCTTCTTCCATATAAAGTCTCAAATGGTGCCATTTGTATGCTAACTTGGTAGCTATTGTTGTATGAGAATTCTACTAAAGGCAAGTGGTCGTGCCAACTTCCTCCAAAGTCAATAGCACAAGCTCTGAGCATATCTTCCACTACTTGATTTGTCCTTTCAGTTTGACCATCAGTTTGTGGATGGAATGCAGTGCTAAAGTTAAGTCGGGTCCCTAAGGAATGTTGTAGACCCTTCCAGAATTATGATGTGAACCGAGGGTCTCGGTCAAATATGATGGTGACTGGGACACAGTGTAATTTAACAATCTCCTTCATGTATAATGCTACTAGTACATCCACAGATCATCGACTTTTGATTGGTAGAAATTGTGCAGATTTAGTCAAACGGTCTATGATCACCCATATACCATCATGTCCTCCCCTTGTCTTAGGTAAACCCATGATAAAATCCATCCCTATACTTTCCCATTTCCATTCGAGAATATTCAAGGGTTGTAATTTCCCAACAAATCTTAAATGTTCTGCTTTTACTTGTTGACAAGTGAGACATCGGGATACAAAATCCGCTACTTCTCTTTTCATATTGGGCCACCAAAAGTTTCTTTTCAAATCTTGATACATCTTGGTAGCACCAGGGTGAATAGCATACCTTGATTTATGCACTTTCTCCATGATCAATTTCTTAGTGTCATCCTGATTAGGCACACAAATTCGATCCTTAAACAATAATCATCCATCATGTGAGATAGAGAATTTCGGTCTTTGATCAATATTATCCTTAATCTCCACCAATAAGGGATCATTTTCTTACAATTGTACTATGTCCTTGATCAATGTAGGTTGAGACCTTATGTTGGCAATCATACCTCCTTCTCCTTCTCTGTCAATATCAAGATTTAAATGAGAAAAATCTTCAATAAGACAAGTATACCTTTTCGAAGGCTTGTTTGCGTTGCCATTGGTTTTCTGCTAAGAGCGTCAGTTACAGCATTTGCTTTCCCTAGATGATATTGTATAGTAAAGTCGAAGTCCTTGAGATACTCCAACCATCTGCGTTGTCGCATATTCAGTTCCTTCTGGGTGAAAAGATATTTTAGACTTTTATGATCTAAAAATATAGTGAATTTCTCCCCATATAGGTAATGTCGCCAAATCTTCAATGTGAATATAACTGCAGCTAATTCCAGATCATGCACAGGGTAATTTTCTTCATGGCACTTTAACTGCCTTGACGAATAGCAAATCACATTTCCATTTTGCATAAGGACACATCCTAGGCCAATGCCAGATGCATCCGTATAGACTTCAAAACCACCACCTTCTTTCGGTAGTGTTAATATTGGTGTAGTGCTAAGGTGTTCTTTAAGATTTAGAAAACTCTCTTCGCAATCCTTCGACCATATAAAAGGATTCTCCTTTCTTGTGAGTCTAGTCAAAGGAACGACGATCTTGGAGAAATCTTTGATAAATCTCCTATAATAACCAGCCAAACCCAGAAAACTTCTGACTTCAGACACAGACGTCGGTCGGCTCCAGTTCCTAACGGCTTCTATTTTAGAAGGATCGACAGTAATACCTTCTTTTGAAATAATATGGCCAAGGAAAGACACCTCATTTAGCCAAAACTCACACTTACTAAGCTTTAAATAGAGTTTATGCTCTCTTAGTGTTTGCAAGACTATCCTTAAACTGTTACGCCCCGACGCGGAATATCGGGACGTACAGTTAGAAACTAGCTAGAAAGCAAATAAATATTCTAAACTAAACAATTACACAATACTAAGGAAAGATACAACTCTATTGATCAAGATGATTCCAAATCATTACAATAACCAACACTGCTAATACACGATCAAACATGACTTCCAATCTAAATTCTAATACAATAACTGACTCCAAGAGTAACAAGTGCTAACACAACTCTAAGGAAATAACTAGAGGTAACCAACCATGCCAACTCGGCATCTACTACAAGTACACTCAAGAGATATCACTCCTGCCCTTCCCCATCGGTATGCGCATCGTCACTTGAATAGCCTGGAAAGGGGGGAAACAACAACTATGAGCTGGTGCTCAGTAGGAAATAACATGCAAGTTTACGTGATTAACAAGTTAATTACATTTTCATATGCAATGCTAAGAAATGAAATAAATGACGATACAAATAAACAGCGAAATACAAAGATCTTGCAAGGTCAAGAAATATAATGATGACAAGAGATAACAAGTACAAGAATTTACAACAAGAGATAGTAATAAAGAATTGAGAATTGGCCAACAAGCAAGTATTTTAAACATCATTTCAAGCACGATCAAGTAACAAGAGTAACAAGAGATTTTTCATGTCATAGACGTAACAAGCTAGTCAAGTACTCGGTGCAATGCCTCACCATGTCATTAACATCCCATGGGCTCGCTAACTTTCGGGCACTCTCCCCAGGACCAGACCGGGCCCTTACGGTGCGTTGGCATCGATTTATTGGATACAAGATCCCACGATTGTCTAGACATTCAGTCAAGTTATATGGCCAATTTAATCATAGGAATTACTGCCACAAGTATGAGATTTAAGGACTAACTTGTCCTTGGATTCACTACAACAAAAACTCGGTTATACGATCACTTTGGGCCGCATTACAAGAATTGGACCAAAACTTGGTCCACGGGGTCAAGAAAGAACGGCTGACAGTGTACCATTCAAGTGTGTAAGCAATCCATTCTACTGGAGTAATAATGACTAAAGTAGCAACTTAACAATCAATTTAATTTTAATTACCAAGTTAATATATCAAAGATTATCTATTATCATTTGCATTTAGCCAATTGCCAAAAAGTGGATTCAAGATGATGAGATAAGGAACAAGCTCGTACAGGAATGAAATAGCATGCATTAACAGAAATCTAGTTACACAATTAACCACTAATTATGTGGGTTTCTATTTAACCATTGTATACGTTGAAATGAAGATGATAAACGGCATGTTTTTACACTATGTTTGCATGTAGGGACCAATGTTAATTGAAATCAAAGGGGTACATGAATAGGTCATTAGATCCTCAAAAATATAGTTTTCAATTGGGCTAAGTTGAATGGGTCGATCCCCTAATGATCTGGATCGATCCTCGGGTCAAAAACATCTTTTACCGGGTCTTAGAGCACGTGGGTCGACCCATTGGGTCGACCCCTGGAAATTTCCAGGCATGGGTCGACTCATTGAGTCGACCCCTGGAGAATCCAGGGATCTGCCTGGTGATGGGTCGACCCATTGGGTCGAGCCCTGCAGCTGTGGGTCGACCCCATGGGTCGACCCATGCCAGGCAGACTGCCGTCTGCTTGCTGGGTGTATGGGTCGACCCATGGGGTCGACCCCTGGGTTCGCAGACGCGAACGGGCTTCCGGAAAACACATGAAACTCAACGATTTGGGGTCTAAATGGGTTGGGATCTTAACCACATGGTCTAGGGTTCTTAATAGACATACTAGGGTCATAAAACAAGAGTTTTGAAACACCAATTTCATCAGAAATCAAATGAATCACAACCTATTCTATGATGAACACATGAAACCTAGTTCTTGACATGCTTGTACTAAATCGTATGGTTCTCTCAATATATACAACGAAATTTGGGGCTTCTTATATCAAAAGAAAGCTAACTTAATGCCGATTCTAACCATGTATGATATGCCATATGTGGATCTAGATATCTAACTCAAAAATAGCCCGAAAATCATGCTTCTACTTGAAGAACATACCAGAAATCAAGCCTAAACATGCGCTTACTTTGGGGTATTACATAAATGCTCTTCATGTTCTTCCTTAGTCTTGGAATATATAAGAATGTCATCAATGAACACGACCATAAATCGGTCGAGATAAGGCCTGAAGACATTGTTCATAAGTTGCATGAATGTTGTTGGGGCATTGGTTAACCCGAATGGCATTACTACAAATTTGTAGTGGCCATACCGGCTCCGGAAAGCCGTCTTGTGTATGTCCACATCCTTGATCTTGAGTTGATGGTAACTTGACCTGAGGTCTATCTTCGAAAAATATTCTGCTCCTGAAAGCTGATCAAAGAGCTCATGGATACGTGGCAATGGATACTTGTTCTTAATTGTGAGTTGATTCAGTTGTCGGTAGTCGATACACAGCCTGAGAGATCCATCTTTCTTTTTGACAAATATAACTGGCGCACCCCAAGGGGATGTGCTAGGTCGAATGAAACCCTTGTCTAATAATTCCTGAAGCTGTTTCTTCAATTCCTTGAGTTCTGTGGGGGACATCCTGTAGGGAGCTATTGAAACAGGTGCTGCTCCGAGAACGAGTTCAATAAAGAAGTTTACTTTCCTTTCGGGTGGTAAATCGGGCAATTCCGATGGAAATACATCGGGAAACTCCTTAACAATCGAAATATCTTCTAAGACGATCTCCTTGGATTCGGTAATGAATACGGAAGCAAGGAAAGATTCACATCCTTGCGAAATAAGCTTGCAAGCGTGAAGAGATGAAATTATGGTAGCATGCTTCCTATATTTGATACCAAAGAAGGAAAACCTTAGAAGACCTGGTTTCCAAAAAGAGATAATCCGGTTGCGACAATTTATATAGGCATCGTGGTCTACAAGCCAATCCACGCCTAGAATAGCATCGTATCCTTCCATATCAAGGGATACGAGGTTTGCAGGGAGATTGTGACCTTCTACCATTACCTTACTATCAGGATACTAGTTTGTAAGTTTGGTTCCGGGACCTAAAGGTGTAGTAATAGCAAGGTCCGAAGGTAGAGGAACTGATGAAATAGGTAAAGTTTTCGTGAAAGAATTAGATATAAAGGAATGAGAAGCACCAGTATCGAATAGTATGAATGCAAGATGGGAATAGATTTGGATAGTACCTTCCATTAGCCCATCATTCTTGGGCGCTCCTTCCTTTTCCATAATAGCATTGAAACAAGCCTGTCGCTTACGTCCACCACTGGAAGATTGATCCTTCATGAGTGGGAATCCGGTATGCGGTGTTCCCGGCTGCCACATCTTAAACAAGTGCCAAGGCACTTCTAGCATTCTTCGGTCGAATGACCGAACTTTTCGCACAATGTGCAAGCCGTGATGACTTGGTTGTCTTCTTACTTGACTTTCTTATTTTTGTGGTAGCCATTACCACTCCCATTCTGGGATCTCTTCTTGCTATCACGGGATTTGTAGGGTTCCGTGATGCTAAACTTTCTTTTCTTGTCATGTCGATCAGACCTTCGGCTAGGCTCCTCGCTCTTGCCTTTTAATTTTTTGACCTTCTCTAAGGTCCTCTCACATAGATGCGCCCGTTGGACCATCTCCGCATAGGTACGGATATTCTGAGTCCCAAGTGGTTGAATATAACCGGGCCTCAATCCATCCAAAAATCGATTAGCCTTTAACAACTCGGTGCTAATCAAGTGAGGAGCATGTGGTGCTAGCCTGGAAAACTAAAGTTCATACTCTGCTACTGTCATCATGCCCTAGCGTAATGAAGCAAATTCCATAGCCTTCTGCTCCTTGACATGCTCGGAGAAATACTTGGCTCGGAAAAGTGTAAGAAAATCTTCCCATGTATAAGGTGCATCAGCTGGTGGTGCAGGAATGGACTTCCACCACGTACGGGCATCTTTATTTAATTGGAATGTTGCCAAACGGACCTTCTCCTGATCTGCACATTGCATAACTTCAAAGATGCGATTCATCTCATCCATCTAATTCTCGGCTTCATCTGGGTTAGAGGAACCCAAAAACCGCGGAGGATTTAAGCTCCGAAAGTTACGATGTAAGTCTCCCGCTCTTGCTCCTGTGCCAACTTGCACCATAGTTTGCAATGCTTGAGTCAGACCAGCGACGGTCTCTTGCATACCGTTCCAGTCTACGCGATGAGCCATCGTAAGAATGAGGTACCTGAGAAGAGCAATGAATTTGGTAATTCTAATGGAATGAGTGAGGTTAGTCCTTAGAAATAATTCTAATTTCTATCTCATCCCCGGTCCTACCTAATTCCTCTCATAGGTTGGGAATTTCTTTCCTAGTTTCAAAGGTGTGGGTCCTTAAACCTCGGACTTAACATATGACATGACTTTTCCCTAGGACTTCTAGTCCTAGTGCTCTGATACCACTTTAACTGTCATGCCCTGAGATTATGTAGCGGAAACAATCGGGAATGCAAACAACCGGCATGGTAAGCCTCAAGCAAGCTATATAATCAGAGCGCAATAACAATCACACAAAGTAATTGCACAATAATTCAATCAAACTTTCACCTTTATTTCATATAAAATAATCATAATCCAAGTACACAAATATTTGACTCTTTTGGATCTAGACTCAATAAAAAGAAAAATTACATGTAAAGACTCAATCTAAACATATTTTGACATTCTAAGTCTTCACTCGAATCCATATTCCTTTAATTGCTCTCGGATCCATCACTCGAGTAATCTGAATCCGTCCCACTAGAGTTTCCTGAAAAAGATTGGAAAGTAGGGTAATGAGCACACTTTCCCAGTAGGTATCTTCGTATCAACATGATTAGCAAATTTAAGTAATTAGCATCTTAACTCTAAAGGATAAGATAAATCATGTAAATACGATGAAACATGCGAATAAAGCCAAAATAACAAGATACGATCAAACTTGAGATATGAGAATATGATATGATCAAGTATAGAACAAGAATATAAATTTGGCCTTTCTAGAATTTAACAAGAGTATACTTTTCATAACCATGAAGGTTATGCACTAGAACGTCATGTAACAAGCAAGAACGTACTCTTCACTTAGTAACAAGTACTTCGTGAATTTATGTGGATCACCCGTGGATATTTCACTTATTTATAAAGAAAGTACTCCCGGCGCAATGCGACGCCAGTAGCATCATATCCCATGGTTTAGAGTATATTTCCGATAATCAGCCGAGGGGACTAGCATAGAGCCCTTGAACACAATCAGTGCTCGAACTGCATCTTCAATTATAAATCAAGCTGCTTCCACATTATAACAATAATATGGCCAAGAAAGTACAATTTCAACTATAGTTCCATGATAAGCTAACCAAAAATAAGAATGCTTCTATTGAGAATAAGATATTTCAATAAATGCATTTAATAACTAGGTTATGCTATGGAAATAAATCGGCAGCATAACGGTACATTCCATATCTTTCAAAATTACTTAGGTATCTTTGGAATAATGTGACAGGTTCTAGATAATCAATTGGACCATCTAGGAACATAGGAAAATCAACCCATGAGTCAAACCTTGGGTTAATCAAACTCAGTAAGCTAGCGGTCGTTTACTGGACCGTTTCTTTCTCCTGGCGGTCTAGCTCAGGACCGTTAACTAAGACAGTTCGATATTTTGAAAACAGGACATCTAGAGTCTTTAGCGGTCTAGTGGAGAACCGTTTAGGATCTGTTAGCGGTCTAGTGAATGGCCGCTAGCAGACTCTGGGGGTCAACCAGATGGCATTTGTAGCGACCCGGATCCCGGACACCAGGTATACCCGGTAGGACTACTGAATACACGTGATACCACATGGAACCCGCGAGGCCTCCCAAGAGCGGGAAAGCTCTAAAAGGAAAAAGGCATGTGTAGAGTACATTGAAGCCACAGAGATAGAACAGTAAGTAATTAAATTTCATTAGATCGGTTTGCTAAAGTAGCAGAAATAAAATTACTTTTTAAATAACAATTTTAATTTAACAATTATACACCAGAGTCCAGCACAGAAAATAAAGACAAGTACAGGTCACAGGAAAAGAACGTACACTGAGGTCGGGGGAGACCGGACGTAGGTACCACTGGCAGCTACGAACACGCCACACCAGGAAACTCAAACAGAGACGACGCCCACCTGAAAAGTAGGGGTGAGTCTCCAAACAGAGGCTCAGTAGGGGTCACGCAAAACCCCACTGAAAAACACGCAGAACACAGAACCGAAAGCAACAGTAGAAACAGCAGGTGTAGCAAAGCAGGAAAAGTGATGGGAATCGACACCGAGCCTATACTTTTCTTTTACATTTATGTCCTTTTAGTTTGTGTTTATATCCTTGGGAAAGTATGTACGCAAATGTAAGGCTATATAAGCCAAGGAGTCATTCCCATGGATTGTGTGGGTTTTTATGCAATTATGCAGTAGGACCAGCAACGGGGCCCTCAGCCCTTTCCCATTGGTCCATGTCACCTTGTGGGCCTGGTCAACCTTCCTAGGTGGACATCTAGAAGGGTGGGCTGGTCATATGGACACATGGGGTTAAAGGGGTCAACATTCTAATAGGTTGGCCACCTACCCCATTCAACCTTACACATGGTCAATGGTGTGCCCCCTTCCCCTTGATTTTTTTATTAGTTTTTGTGTGTTATTCACACCTCATCCCAGCCCTTCAATCCCCACCCCTAGATCCAAGGGTTGAGGTTGGATTTGGTTGGAATCATATATAAGCTTGTATTTTCATGTGAAAATTAGTGAAAATTCAGAAAATTTGTTGAAAGGCCAAAGGCTTCTTGCGCCCCCAGCTCCTCCCCTCTGGTTCCTCTCCTCCAACCTCCAGTTCTAGAGTGGTTTCTACCTCCTATCCCCTCCCCTCTATCTCCGGTGATCATCTGTGCCACCGCCGTTCGTGCCGCCTACGAGCCGCCACGGAGCCATCGTCAAGGTTCTGTCCTGCTCGACAGAGGTGACTACCACGAATTCTTTCTGTCAGACACGACCTCAGATGGATTTGAACTTTTGAGGGTGTGTTCTTACCTTGAATCCCCACCTCCACCTAACTTTTTACGTCCAAACTCCTCCATTTAGTAATTTTCCATTTTCGTTCATTTGTCATTCCCAGATCTGTTTTGTCTCTATCTACAGTGACAACAGCTCTGAGTTTCCCATCTCCGACCATCTTTTTGACTTTTCCAAACCCTCCCAATTTTACTGAGAGTTTTTTCCATCATTCCCTACATCCACCATTTTTCTTGATTTTTTATCCGTCATCTATCCATTTTTCCAAATTCGTGTTCTATCTCTGCTACAGTGCTTTCAGCCCATTTCCAGATCCGACCCACTTCCAGTTCAAAAATCCTATCAATTCGTAGCCACATCCAAACTTGTCCAAATCAGTTTTTTCATTTTTCTAGATTGATTTACTACAACTTTTATGAAGACGACCACTTCAGATTCAGACGTTCACATATCGGTCAAATGCAGTTCTTAGAGAATAGCCCTGCAGATCTGAGTGTTCGGCTACTGTATAACAGAAAATTAAAAATTCATTAAAGCCCAGATCCGTGTAGATCCAGACCAGATCTTTAGGCCTATATTGAAGGATTTGAAGTTAGCTTTCCAACGGCACCAGTCTCGTGTCGATCTGACATCGGGACTGATCGCAGCGCCCGTTCTCGCCGGAACGCGCGCTGAAAACCAGAAGTTGCAGATCCGTGGCCGGTTATTCCGACCGGTGCCGATCGGAACCGCCCGGCCTCCGGCCGGCGAACCAGCGCGCCTCCACTCCAGGGAGCGCTCATCCAGGCATCCACCACCACAGCGGTGCCACTGGGTCCCACACGGCCCCTCCGGACAGCACGTGGGCCCCACCGTCACTAGTTCGGGTGTTGCCGAATCAACGCGAGAAGCCGCCCGTCAACCCGAATTCGGTCCTCTCGGACCCCATTGTGTAGCCCTTTACCTCCCTGCGTGGAGTGGGCAGCGATTTGTATTGCTGTAATCTTGTGTATTATTATTCCGGGAGTACGAGTTTCGGCCGGGTCCGTCGTCCCCACACCGAGCGCGTGGAGGTATCGTCCTCGCTCCTTACTTGGCAATTTGCTTACTTCATATATATTTATTTATGCCGCTGCTAGAGAGCATGTGTAGGGATATCTAGCTCGCTTTATCTATTCATTACCGCTGCTGCGAGAGAGTGCGAGACCGTCCCGTGACCCGATCTGGGCACACGAGAGAGCCAACCACCCTAGCTCACTGCCGGTTTCTCAACCGCGCACGTCCGACGCTTCCCTCGTTAAGGGACGATCGCGAGCTTGTCGTGTCCGTGGTCCCGTCCCGCATCAATTTGGTATCAGAGCCAGGTTGAGTCTAGGGTGTCCAAAAAAAAAAGTGTCATTTACGTCTAGCCATTAGTCATTGTCTAAGTCGTATTTAGGGTCATCATTATTTTAAAACAAAAAAAAGTGTCTTTTTGCATTTACATCCCTTTACTCGGTATATCAAAAGGTGTTGTCCGAACGTTAGGCTACGCCTATCGGGAAGGCTGCACACTTGCACGAGTGATCTTCGGATCGATTAACTCCGCCACGTGCCGAGTTTTGGTTACGTCTAGGTGCATCATATTAGTGTTCGTTTGCATTAGTCGGTGTTTCCTAGTCCGTGTCGTTGCATGCCCACTCGGTGTGGTACCCAAACCCATCGCCCCACATCTATGGCTAACCCTCGCGATGCCGCCTCGGGAGACTTCCACTCCTTACAGGAGGCAATGTTGGCCATTATGGCTCGGATGGACCGGTCCGAAGCCATTTTTCGGACCTTCACCGAAACCATGGATGGTCGCCTACGAGCTATGGAGGAACGCATGGAGACATCCGTCCAAGGCCTGGTCGGACGGCTGGAAGGGATGTCCCACGGAGACCCTCCTAGAGTGGTCCAAGACCCACCCCCACCTGCCCAGGCTGCCGCCCAAGGCCAAGTCAATCCTATAGCTCAGGCCCTGCCTGCCATTATGGCCCAGGACCCGCCCGCACATGCTCCTCAGCCACCCGCCCCTCCTCGGGTTCCCGACTTACCACGCCGTGACCTTGGTCTCGAGGACTATGGGTCCGACAATGCCTATGAGGGGTATGGTCAGCGCCGTCATGGCTTTCAGCCACAAAGAGATGAGGATGATAGGGTCCTTAAGACCGTGCGAGCGGACCCTCCCACTTTTTACGGGTCTTTGGATCCGAAAGTCTACCTAGATTGGGAGTTCGGCATGGACCGTTACTTTGAATGGTATTATATGTCGGAGCGCCGAAGGGTCCAATTCACCACCATGAAGCTCATGGGACAGGCGCAAACCTATTGGAAAAATGTAGAGAGCCTGCTACTTCAGCGGCTAGAACCCCCGATTGACACATGGGCCGAGATGAAGAATAAGCTTCAGCAAAAGTACCTTCCTCCCACATACCGCCAGCGACTCATCGATAGATGGCAAAGTCTTAGCCAGGGAGACCGGTCCGTCTCCGAATACATCACGGAGTTTGATGAGTACTTTCTACGATGTGGTGTCACGGAGGAGAGTACCATGCCCGTTTCCCGCTTTCGACGTGGTTTGCGGCCGCACTATCAGTATGAGCTTTTTCGCCGCAATGCCAAGACGTTGGAAGAGGCATACCAGGTTGCTCTCGAGTTGGAGCAATTTGAGGGAGAGTTCGAGTCTAGCCATCGGTTGGGCCCCACCCCTCTCCTTAGTACCGAGCCCCGTCACTCCATAGGCCCACATCAGCGGCCTCCCATGGCTCGACCTCAGGAGCCCACCCGTCAGGAGCACTTCGCTTCACGGCCTCGCCCTCCTCCACCCCGGGATCTATTTCCACCCCAACCACCGGCACCCGTTGCCCGTCCCCCGGCTCCTATAGCCCGTCCTCTGGCACCGGCACCCCCTCCACTATTGTCCAAGGCACCTACATCTCCCCCATTACTGCCTACACCCCCTACCCGACGGGATGATAAGGGTAAGGCCCCTTTTATAGAAGAGAGTAGTAGGTCGAGAGTGTAGTGTTTCCACTGTCACGGGTTTGGCCACATTGCCAGCGAGTGTCCCGCTCGCACCACCCTAGCCCTAGGTGTTGGAGAATCCGTACCTCCCGAGCTTGAGTATGTCAATTACGTGGCCGATGAGGCACTAGCCGATGAGTACTATGCCCTGGGAGGGGAAGAGTTGGACGGCTCTCCGGCCGCCCAGGATGCCGCCACCTAGTGGGCTTGATGTCACCACCTTAGTCTAGAGTCGTGCATGAGTTAGTGTGTCTTTTTTTTCTTGTGTGGTTTGTTTGTGTGGTGTGCTTTGAGTCGATTGTCTGTGTGTAGTGCATAGTGCGTCTGCATGTGTCTTGTGCAAGCTCGTTGTCGTTCTCTTATGAGTAAGAGGCGATTGGACTCACTCGATGAGTATGGGATCGGTTCTATATCTACACCCGGATCTAGTCATCTACATGGACTCAGCGGTGATTCCTAGTGAGTCTTCGAGCTGCTCCCTTCCCTTTTGAGAGTGCCCCACCCGGAGTGTCCACCTTTAGCCTATAGTAGTCCGCGCATATCGAGTATATATGGAATGAGCAGGTGACGATCACCTGGAGTGGAGCGTCCCCGCGTTACCTGGCACGGTGACGGATCCGCCGGAGTACTCGAGCATCCCTACCCCTACTCGACGGGGTCGAGTTCCTCCCACCCGGGAGAGTTGATGGGAATCGACACCGAGCCTGTACTTTTCTTTTGCATTTATGTCCTTTTAGTTTATGTTTATATCCTTGGGAAAGTATGTACGCAAATGTAAGGCTATATAAGCCAAGGAGTCATTCCCATGGATTGTGTGGGTTTTTATGTAATTATGCAGTAGGACCAGCAACGGGGCCCTCAGCCCTTTCCCATTGGTCCATGTCACCTTGTGGGCCTGGTCAACCTTCCTAGGTGGACATCTAGAAGGGTGGGCTGGTCATATGGACACATGGGGTTAAAGGGGTCAACATTCTAATAGGTTGGCCACCTACCCCATTCAACCTTACACATGGTCAATGGTGCGCCCCCTTCCCCTTGATTTTTTTATTAGTTTGTGTGTGTTATTCACACCTCATCCCAGCCCTTCAATCCCCACCCCTAGATCCAAGGGTTGAGATTGGATTTGGTTGGAATCATATATATGCTTGTATTTTCATGTGAAAATTAGTGAAAATTCAGAAAATTTGTTGAAAGGCCAAAGGCTTCTTGCGCCCCCAGCTCCTCCCCTCTGGTTCCTCTCCTCTAACCTCCAGTTCTAGAGTGGTTTCTACCTCCTATCCCCTCCCCTCTATCTCCAGTGATCATCTGTGCCGCCGCCGTTCGTGCCGCCTACGAGCCGCCACGGAGCCATCGTCAAGGTTCTGTCCTGCTGGATAGAGATGACTTCCACGAATTCCTTCTATCAGCCACGACCTTAGATGGATTTAAAATTTTGAGGGTGTGTTCTTACCTTGAATCCCCACCTCCCCCTAAATTTTCACGTCCAAAATCCTCCATTTAGTAATTTTCCATTTTCGTTCATTTGTCATTCCCAGCTCTATTTTGTCTCTGTCTACAGTGACAACAGCTCTGAGTTTCCCATCTCCGACCACCTTTTTAAATTTTTCAAACCCTCTTAATTTTACTGAGAGTTCTGTCCATCATCCCCTACATTCAAAATTTTTATTTATTTTTTATCCGCCATCTATCCATTTTTCAAAATTCGTGTTCTATATCAGCTACAGTGCTTTCAGCCCATTTCTAGATCCGACCCACTTCCAGTTCAAAAATCCTATCAATTCATAGCCACATCCAAACTTGTCCAAACTAGCTTTACTGTTTTCCTAGATTGATGTCCTACAACGTTTCTGAAGACCACCACTTCAGATTCGGACGTTCACATATCGGTCAAAGACAGTTTTTAGAGAATAGCCCTGTAGATCTGAGTGTTCGTCTACTGTACAATAGGAAGTTGAAAATTCATTAAATCCCAGATCCGTGTAGATCCAAGCCAGATATTTAGGCCTAGATTGAAGGATTTGAAGTTAGCTTTCCAACAGCGCCAGTCTCGTGTCGATCCGACATCGGGGCTGATCGCAGCGCCCGTTCTCGCCGGAACGCGCGCTGAAAATCAGAAGTTACAGATCCGTGGCCGGTAATTCCGACCGGTGTAGATCGGAACCGCACGGCCTCCGGCCGGCGAACCAGCACGCCTCCACTCCAGGGAGCGCTCATCCAGGCATCCACCACCACAGCGGTGCCACCGGGTCCCACACGGCCCCTCCGGACAGCATGTGGGCCCCACCGTCACTAGTTCGGGTGTTGCCGAATCAACGCGAGAAGCCGCCCGTCAACCCGAATTTGGTCCTCCCGGACCCCATTGTGTAGCCCTTTACCTCCTTGCGTGGAGTGGGCAGCGATTTGTATTGCTGTAATCTTGTGTATTATTATTCCGGGAGTACGAGTTTCGGCCGGGTCCGTCGTCCCCACGCCGAGCACGTGGAGGTATCGTCCTCGCTCCTTACTTGGCATTTTGCTTACTTCATATATATTTGTTTATGCCGCTGCTAGAGAGCATGTGTAGCGATATCTAGCTCGCTTTATCTATTCATTACCGCTGCTGCGAGAGAGTGCGAGACCGTCCCGTGACCCGATCCGGGCACACGAGAGAGCCGACCACCCTAGCTCACTGCCGGTTTCTCAACCGCGCACGTCCGACGCTTCCCTCGTTAAGGGATGATCGAGAGCTTGTCGTGTCCGTGGTCCCGTCCCGCATCAAAAAGCTACACTACAAAGCTGTAAAACTACTCTAGAAGCAGTAAAGAACAGACGGGGAGTAGGAGTAGGGAACAAGTAGGAAAGGGGAAGAATCCGCGCCAGACAAGCGGCTACCGAACTAACCTCGACACCCCAAACTATTCCAGGCAATGACGGAAGGGCGACTCCGAACTAACAAAGTCAGGAGTTACCGATCTACCAACACAACACCATGCCTAAGACAAAGACCCGCAAGAAAAGACAAAATGTCTAGAAAAGACCCACACAGACGACCGACAGACTCGACGGAACGCACGACCAGAAACATCGTGCACAGTGCCCCACGCACGACAAGAACGTCATGCATGCGATAGGACACTGACCTCGAGCACAGTCACAGAAAGGCTAACTCGGGAAGGTCATGACACACAAGAAACGCCGAGAGTCACGTGTCACATGACGGAAACACCTCCTCACAGAAAAAATAGCCAGCTGCGTCCACTGACGTCTTATGCTGCGCCACAAGTATCTCGTCAACACTGTCGTCACAAAGGCCGACAGGGACAAAGACACCCTCAGAACCAGGTCCAAGGAACAACCATTCCGAGTCCGAGGAAGAACAACAGTACCCACGGAAAGCAGAACCGCGGTACCACAGAAACGAGTAACTAGTCAGGGTCACGCCCGTCGGCGCCAGTCCAAACGCCCCTGACCACATGTGCACACACATGCTTTATGCCCAAGCCAGGCCTCTAGCTAGTTCTCTCCCCGTAGTGGACGCTACTACCACACAGGAGCCCACGGAAACTAGCTTACAAACCGTATGTCGAGAACACCCCTCCGCCATCCGCAGGCGGGTCGGCAACTCAAAGGCCTCAGGGCTACAACAAGATGGAGGCTCACAAGACACAAAGACTCAAAAACACGAGTGCTAAAGTACAGGCAGGCAAGGAAGCACTGCACCACGTACTTCGAAGCACCAATGGTAGCTCAACCACTGCCGACAAACTCAGGACAAGGCAACTAGACCTACCACGTAACGATCTTTGAGTCAGACGACTCAAAGGCAATATCGTCACCGACAGCGGAACAAGCCGCCAATCGGTCTAATCCTAAGCCAGAGGAAACGACACTCCACAGGAAACGACTCACGGAGACCTGAGGGAACACCAAGGACCCTCAGCACACCTGAACACGTAAACCAAGGTAACACAGTACCTCGAGGCATCCAGAACCAAAGTCTCGAACTAGACAGAACCGTCGAGACACACACACGGTTACCCATCAACCACTAGGCCACACCGGGTTGACCGGAACTAGACAACAACAACTCTAAAGTAGGAAAGAGAATCCTACCTCAAGCAATAAAACTTTTGGCTACCTTACAACGTAGTCTTAGCCCTCATAGGATGTCAGGAGACATCCACAGGAAAACGGGCAGGCCACAAGGTCAAGCCAAGACAAGCAGAAATCGAAACAACGGAAATCAGAGCACAAGGACTGTAACACACCACCCTTAGACCGTTACACGAATGTGACGGTCTAACTCTAGGCCGTTACACTCCAACTGTGGTGGTCTAATGCAGATGCGCTACAGAACGTGACGGTCGGGAGGAGAGCCGTCACGCGCACCCCCTAACAAACATCTAAAACGCACAAGGCACGTAACGGCCTGCACCAGGCGCGTTACACCACTCTGACGCACAGGAACGGACGCGTCAGGGCCAACAAACCTCAAGACTAAAGTGACCACTCGAACCACATAACGCACTAGACCAGGCGCGTTACACCGCCTAACGCAATAAGACAGACGCGTCAGGGCCAACAGGCTCAAGTCAAGAAACCACTAGCCGAAAGGCACGTAACGGTCCCGATCGGACGCGTTACAGACGCCTAATGCATGGGGGCGTGGCCGTTAGAGCCAACGACACAGCCACCCAAACTCAGCCAAAACAGCACGTAACTGCCTAGGGCAGGCGCGTTACACTGCTATGACGCACGGGGACACCACAGTTACACAAATCGACTGAAATGGTCAAAATCGGTCAAACTAAACGTAACGGCCTGGGGCAGGCGCGTTACACAAGCCTGATGCACCAGGGCAGGCGCGTCAGGGGAACCGACTTAACCAAAATGCTAGACGATAAAATAAGCGTAACGCATCACACCGGACGCGTCAGAGAGCTGTGACGCGCCACCCCTAGGCCGTCACACTCTCAAAGCCACAAAGAACTAAAAACGCCCAGACGCTGTGACGGTCTGTCGTAGGGCCGTCAAAGACTGTGACGGTCCCTGGAACGACAGCTACACCGGTCACAGCGGGAAAATAATGGAAACGCCAAATCGGGTCGTTCCACGCCCCATTCACGTCGAAGCGCAGGGGAAACACATCTAGACGATAGAAAACAACTCTAGGAGGCTAAAAAGCCCACATGCAAGCTCTAAAACGAGAGATCGGGGCGATTCTAACGAATCCACCCAAAACGAGTCAACGAGGCTCCCGGACTCCTACCGGCCTCGAATGACCACCGATCAACACAAAACTAACATGAATGGGATCCAGACATCCCAGCGGTCAATTTGATACTAACTACGCCTCAAATGGTTGCCATTTTTCGGCGAACCTACAAAACCCAAAAATCACAGTTTAGGCAAATCAAGCCCAAACTCAGCCGTTTTCACGCCAAACGATATGTAATGACAGGAAAAACGAGCAGGAAGTAGTAAGGATCCGTCACCCTACCTCCACCGAAGAAACCGTGCCCCGAAGGGACTAAACCACGCCGAAATCTCCAAAACCACGAACGACGCCATCTCGGAATCCACCGAGGGATCGCGCCATCCTACGCTCCATTCGCCGCCCTAGACCGCATCCCGATCACTCCATCGCGTCCCCGCCTTGGCCAGCTCCGCAACGGTGCGCGCCCCACGCCAAATGGCCCACAGACAAGAGAGAACAAGAGAGGGAAAGAGAGGGTGAGAAAGGGAGGAGAGAGGGAGATCGTGCGAGAGTGGGGGAGAGAGAGAGAGAGAGGGATGAGGGATAGGAAAAGAAATTAGGAATTTTCCTAATTTTTGAAAAATCCGATAATTGAGCCAAAAATGTAATAATTCAGACAAATATGCAAAAATAGTCAAAACGACCGGCTCAGAGAGTACATCGCAGCCGTAGCGTCCACGAGTCGATGAATTGAGAAATAAACTCAACGTAGGGTTCCGTAGCTAGTACGAGAGAAAAACCCACACGACTCGTAAAGCTCAACTCGGAAGCCACGAAAGCGAACCGAAACTCACCGAAATAGATCCGAAAGATCCAATAAAAAATCTAACGAGACCTATCAAGGATCCAGCAGAGATTCAGGGCATTACATCCTCCCCTCCTTTAAGGAATTTCACCCTCGAAATTTAAGGACTAGCAAGGGTAAGCAGGGAAGAACAACCCGACAGCTCAACCACGAAAACAACACAAAGCTCGAGAAACACAGCTCAGAGGAACAACGTCAGACTATAATCACGAGCACACGCTTTGGATCGAGCACGACACAAGTGAACACAAGTCAGACACCTCCGAAAACAAGGCAACGTCGTTTACGTCTCACCAGAAATAGAGACACGACTACCACAACAACAAACAACCGACAAGCAGCAGCTTACACAAGGAGACACAGTCCTCACAGTTGACAGCTCGACCACATCATCGGTTCCAATGCCAAAGGTGACAGAGAATACCTGGCACACAGGATGCCAACGACAACAGCATCGGACCACAAACACACTCAAGTCAGCACTCACTCAGATATCACGTCTGATCGAGTCGCAAGCTAACTCTAAAGAGAAAGAGTACAGCAAGGCTAACCGACAAGACCTGGTCCAAAACAGAAGCACAAAATCATAGAGAAACAGTGCTAAAACAACAACAACAACAACAACAACAGCACCTGCAGGATTCCGACTCCGTACAGAACACTGAACCACGGAACATAACCGCAAGCAAGGTCACATCAAGGTACAAGAACAGCTAAACACACGACCACAAGGGATAGGTCACGCATTAGACTGCTTACCAAGAAAAGACCCATGACAGCGAGAAATAACAATCTCGGGGAACGCAACTCAAGGACTACGATCATGCCTCGAGAGCACAACACCCAAGAGAAAAACACAGAGTAGAGGGTACTCAATCAGCAAAGAATGCCAATAGATTTCCCAATACTCGCAAATGCCAATGCCAACACCAGAATAACTCCAGCAACAGCACGGCAACAGGCAACATCAAGGCACAGGAAGCCAAGATGAAGTTACAACGAGAAGAAACAAATCTCTCGATCGGCCAGAACCTTACAAAAAGATCCTCGACCAGCGGGTAGCCAACCCACACGCTTCCGTTGCGCACTCAACAACACACGTAGGCACCAAAAAAGACCTCGGTATCCACCTCTCAGCACACACTCGGCGCCATCGCAACTCCTAAAAATTGCAACGTAACACGCCAAGAGTACCGATCTGGGGAATAACCGATCACAAGAAGCCTAAGCGCAAAGAAGAGGAGTACCAGCTTCAGCACAAAGCCTAAGCAAAAGGCTAATCTCAGCTTACCTTCACATCCTGAAAATGGTAAATGAGCCTTCACAATACATCGGCCGCTGGACACAGCATGACAAACACTGTGCACAACAGCTCTTAATACCATAATGGAGTCCAAAGCCAAGCAACCGTATAACAAAGAGCAGATCAGGCTCAGAACAAAGCTGTCCACACTTAAGCGGACACAGGACAAAAGCATCGCCAAGATAGCAATTCCAAGGCAAACCTCAAAAAGATTCCACCAAAAGGAACAAGAAGTAATAAGCTCAACCATGAAAGCTCACCAGGAAGGGAAAATCCTAGTTTGCCTGAGCAACTTCTCAACCACGGAATCAAATCGAGCACTTCAACAGAAGCGAGACACATCAGGAGCTGAACAAACTCAAGTCGGGACGACCAAAACAACGTGAGAACGTGTACGGTCATCGGACCAAGGCCAAAGGTCAACAGCAACCTGAACAACACACGAAGAAAACAACGCGGCAAAACATCGCAACACCTAAGCCAGCAAAAGCCCGTACTGGACTTAAGGACTCCGGATACTGCAATATCTCGGATTCCCATGTACTTCACACAACAATGTTCTGATATCTCAGAAAAGAACTCTGAACATCTCAGAACACTGCTCTGATACCATTCTGTAGCGACCCGGATCCCGGACACCAGGTATACCCGGTAGGACTACCGAATACACGTGATACCACATGGAACCCGCGAGGCCTCCCAAGAGTGGGAAAGCTCCGAAGGGAAAAAGGCATGTCTAGAGTACAATGAAGCCACAGAGATAGAACAGTAAGCAATTAAATTTCATTAGATCGGTTTGCTAAAGTAGCAGAAATACAATTACTTTTTAATTAATAGTTTTAATTTAACAATTATACACCAGAGTCCAGCCCAGAAAATAAAGACAAGTACAGGCCACAGGAAAAGAACGTACACTAAGGTCGGGGGAGACCCGACGCAGGTACCGCTGGCAGCTACGAACACGCCATACCAGGAAGCTCGAATAGAGATGACGCCCACCTGAAAAGTAGGGGTGAGTCTCCAAATAGAGGCTCAGTAGGGGTCACGCGAAACCCCACTGAAAAACACGCAGAACACAGAACATGAAGCAACAGTAGAAACAGTAGGTGCAGCAAAGCATGAAAAGCTACACTACAAAGCTGTAAAACTACTCTAGAAGCAGTAAAGAACAGACGGGGAGTAGGAGTAGGGAACAAGTAGGAAAGGGGAAGAATCCGCGCCAGACAAGCGGCTGCCGAACTAACCTCGACACCCCAAACTACTCCAGGCAACAACGGAAGGGCGACTCCGAACTGACAAAGTCAGGAGTTACCGATCTGTCGACACAACACCAGGCCTAAGATAAAGACCCGCAAGAAAAGACAAAAGGTCTAGAAAAGACCCACACAGACGACCGACAGACTCGACAGAACGCACGACTAGAAACATCATGCACACTGCCCCACGCACGACAAGAACGTCATGCATGCGACAGGACACTGACCTCGAGCACAGCCACAGAACGGCTAACTCGGGAAGGTCACGACGCACAAGAAACGCCGAGAGTCACGTGTCACGTGACGGAAACACCTCCTCACATGAAAAATAGCCAGCTGCGTCCACTGACATCTTATGCTGCGCCACAAGTATCTCGTCAACACTATCGTCACAAAGGCCGACAGGGACAAAGACACCCTCAGAACCAGGTCCAAGGAACAACCGTTCCGAGTCCGAGGAAGAACAACAGTACCCACGGAAAGTAGAACCACGGTACCACAGAAACGAGTAACTAGTCAGGGTCACGCCCGTCGGTGCCAATCCAAACGCCCCTGACCACGTGTGCACACACAGGCTTTATGCCCAAGCCAGGCCTCTAGATAGTTCTCTCCCCGTAGCGGATGCTACTACCACACAGGAGCCCACGGAAACTAGCTTACAAACCGTATGTCGGGAACACCCCTCCGCCATCCGCAGGCGGGTCGGCAACTCAAAGGCCTCAGGGATACAACAAGATGGAGGCTCACAAGACACAGAGACTCAAAAACATGAGTGCTAAAGTACAGGCAGGCAAGGAAGTACTACAGCACGTACTTCGAAGCACCAATGGCAGCTCAGCCACTGCCGACAAACTCAGGACAAGGCAACTAGACCTATCATGTAACGATCCTTGAGTCAGACGACTCAAAGGTAAGATCGTCATAGACAGCGAAACAAGCCGCCAATCGGTCTAATCCTAAGCCAGAGGAAACGACACTCCGCAAAAAATGACTCACAGAGACCTGAGGGAACACCAAGGACCCTCAGCACACCTGGACACGTAAACCAAGGTAACATAGTACCTCGAGGCATCCAGAACCAAAGTCTTGAACTGGATAGAACCGTCGAGACACACACACGGTTACCCGTCAACCACTGGGCCACACCGGGTTGACCGGAACCAGACAACAACAACTCTAAAGTAGGAAAGAGAATCCTACCTCAAGCAATAAAACTCCTGGCTACCTTACAACGTAGTCTTAGCCCTCATAGGATGTCAGGAGACATCCACAGGAAAACGGGCAGGTAACAAGGTCAATCCAAGACAAGCAGAAATCGAAACAACAGAAATCGGAGCAGAAGGACTGTAACGCATCACCCTTAGACCGTTACACGAATATGACGGTCTAACTCTAGGCTGTTACACTCCAACTGTGGCGGTCTAATGCAGACGCGCTACAGAACGTGACGGTCGGGAGGAGAGCCGTCACACACACCCCCTAACAAACATCTAAAACGCACAAGGCACGTAACGGCCTGCACCAGGCGCGTTACACCGCTCTGACGCACAAGAACGAACGCGTCAGGGCCAACAAACCTCAAGACTAAAACGACCACTCGAACCACGTAATGCACTAGACCAGGCACGTTACACCGCCTAACGCAGCAAGACAGACGCGTCAGGGCCAACAGGCTCAAGTCAAGAAACCACTAGCCGAAAGGCACGTAACGGTCCCGATCGGACGCGTTATAGACGCCTAACGCATGGGGGTGTGGCCGTTGGAGGCAACGACACAGCCACCCAAACTCAGCCAAAACAGCACGTAACTGCCTGGGGCAGGCGCGTTACACTGCTGTGACGCACGGGGACACCACCGTTACACAAACCGACTCAAACGGTCAAAATCGGTCAAAATGAACGTAACGGCCTGGGGCAGGCGCATTACATAAGCCTGACGCACCAGGGCAGGCGCGTCAGGGGAACCAACTTAACCAAAACGCTAGATGACAAAATAAGCGTAACGCATCACACCGGACCCGTCAGAGAGCTGTGACGCGCCACCCCTAGGCCGTCACACTCTCAAAGCCACGAAGAACTAAAAACGCCCAGACGCTGTGACGGTCTGTCGTTGGGACGTCAGGGACTGTGACGATCCCTGGAACGACCGCTACACCGGTCACGGTGGAAAAATAGTGGAAACACCAAATCGGGCCGTTCCACGCCCATAGACGAGAGAGAACGAGAGAGGGAAAGAGAGGGTGAGAAAGGGAGGAGAGAGGGAGATCGTGCGAGAGTGGGGGGGAGAGAGAGAGGGATGAGGGATAGGAAAAGAAATTATGAATTTTCCTAATTTCTAAAAAATCCGATAATTTAGCCGAAAATGCAATAATTCAGAAAAATACATAAAAATAGTCAAAACGACCGGCTCAGAGAGTACATCGCAGCCGTAGCGTCCACGAGTCGATGAATTGAGAAATAAACTCAACGTAGGGTTCCGTAGATAGTACGAGAGAAAAACCCACACGGCTCGTAAAGCTCAACTCGGAAGCCACGAAAGCGAACCGAAACTCACCGAAACAGATCCGAAAGATCCAGTAAAAAATCTAACGAGACCTATCAAGGATCCAGTAGAGATTCAGGGCATTACAGCAGCTAAGGGTCCAGAATATAAAACTCTGGTATAAGTGCTTTCTAGATAATTGGGCTTTAATGGTACAACCAGCTCGGCGTCCTAGTGGGAATCCCAGGCTCGCGGAGTCTTACGGAGGCCTTGAATCAAGATTTTCTAGCCCGTTGGAAGGAATATCCAAAGAAGAGGTCATCATGTCCAAGATTGTGTTCCTAATGTGCAAAGTGTATTTAATGACAACATACCGGGATATGTGCCATGTACTTAAGAAAATGACTCTTAGAAAAGAGAGAATCGTGATAAAACAATGATCAAGTTAAATCATGAATCATTTATTGTTTGAACATATATTTATTACAAAAGTATATGATTTTTGAGTATAAATTAACATAAGTTAAAATAATTCCAATGTGCAAAAACATGAAATTTATCATGATGAACATTAAATATAACTAAGTATATGAAAATGACATTTGAAAAGGGTATAAAACCTTTCTATCTAGGCTTATCAAATATTACTTAAGGCTATTCTGCAATATGTTTCGGTTAACAAATTTTCTGAAATCAGAAATCGAAAACGGTCAAATAGAAGGCCGTCGCTTGCGGTTAGCGGTCTATCGTACGACTGCTAGATTCCCTTGCGGTCTACAGAAAGACCGTCTCTTCCAGCGTAAAATCGAGTTCAATGAAAACAATATAAAATGCTAATCTAAGACACATCATGTATGGAAATCAACATGTTTTAACTTCCATAATCATGATAGAACAAATATGGCCAACAATATGCATAGGTTCATGTGATTAACAAGAAAATTTTCCTTTTTACTTCATTAGGGCTAGTTCATGCATGAGGAATATACTAGATGCATTGTCCTAAGTAAAACATGAAATTCACAGTGTAAAATGCATGGAATCAATTGAAACAAGAGGGCTTTTATTCCTGACATAAGGTTTAAGCCATCCATGAGATAACCTACCTTAATTAATCCTTCTAGATAGTCAATTTCGGATTGGAAGTCTGCCCTAATTCTGCCCTTTCTTGTACTAAATCAGCAACTTCACGTCCCTCTATCTCCTGATTCCCTTGACCTATGGACGTGAAATTTTTAGGGTAAGTAGAGGATATGAAGGGTAACAAAAAGTTCTAAAGTCACTTCTACTAAATATCTCGTTTAGGGCTCCAAATTCCTCGATCTTCTTGGGTTGAATGCACTAATTCCTGAGTTCTTAATGTAGAATCAGCAACTTTGGAAGCCTCTAACTTTCTGTAGGCTTGATCTCCTTGAACAAAAATCGGAGGGTAGGTACTTCTAACTATAATAAATAAATTTGTAGAAGAAACTTACTTTTAATTCGTCCTCCTTACCTGAGTTTCACGCGTGCCAAAAGTAGGGGTCGCACACGTCAAATCTGGGATCTATTTATAGGGTTAGCTAGAGTTTTGAGGATTAGAACAAACTTAGAGTCCAAATTAGGCTTTCAATTCAATCTACAATCCTTCTAGACCTATCTAATTAGAAGATATAGTTGATCCTATGTGATTTGAATGCCAAAAATCCCACCTTTCCACGCTATTTTCCATTCACAGAACTGCAGTGACTTAGCGGTCTAGGACTGGACCACCAACCGTCTATTAGCGGTCTCGCGATAGACCGTTTTTCACTCCAAGCGCCGAATTTAAAATACATCAAACTCTTTTGATATTATCCCTAATATTATCCTTTTATTTATATCCCAAGGAGTAGTTATCTCCTTAATTCTGTGATTACGCACATTCCTAGCTTCTAGAATATGGGCTAAAGTCCAAAAATAATCTCTTGGGCCTATTAGGTTTATTATATGGGCCTAATCCTCTTGGATCAAATGTAGGGCCTAAATAATTAGATTTTAATTAAACAAAATCCTATTAAATGCTTTATAAATCTGAAAAAAATCCTAGAAAAATTCTCGGGTGTTACATGGTGTGTATACGAGATAGCACATTCCACAAAGCTTGAGTGTGCGATGGAGATAATCAAGATTACATACGATGAAGCAAGCACACTAACCTGTGAATGGGGATAGAGAATATGGAGCAATCACACAAATGCACAACCCACAACACAGGGATTTTTAAGGTGGTTCGGTTGTAAACCCGCAACTTACGTCCACCCCTCACCAAATCCGGTGAGGCTTTCCTGCTGACACACAGCTTGACCGGGGACAAGCCCCAAACCACAGAATAGAGAACACCCTTTGTCTGTCTTCCTACACACAAAATCGGTAGGGACGGTTCACCACAGATCAGAGCACACCTCCGTCTGTCTTCCTACACACAAAACCAGTAGGGACGGTTCTCCACCGACCGGAGCACACCTCCGTCTGTCTTCCTACACACAAAATCGGTAGGGACGGTTCTTGATGAACAAAAATACAAGATGAAACTCACTGCAAGTGCAGTGGGAAAACCATAAAAGTAAGAAGAAAACACCAGTTGAAGCTTTAGATGATGATTTGGAAGTTGGGGACTGCAGCTACAGATTTCAGATCTGAAGATCTGATTCTTCAAGGTTAGGTAGACTGCAGGGTTGCTCTCTCTCTCTCTCTCTCTCAAGGCTTCTCTTTTCTTCTTTTTGTACAGCACTGGACTGAGTCAAACAAGTGCTGGGCTGCACTCTTCTTTTCTTTCTCACAAATGTTCTTCTTGGATGCTCAAGGGCATGGTTCTCTTACAAGGCAGCAGCAGCTTCTTCTCTTGTAGAAGCTTGATATTTATAGACCAGTCACAAGGAAATATGGTGAAGAATTTTTCCTCCAAGAAGTCTTCCATCAGTCCAACTCAATTAAAAATATTTCCTTTGACTATTGAGTGTTGACTGGTCCCATCAATGATAGTGTGAGATAAAATGAAGAAGAGACAGAGCTTTTCCCTCCAAAAACTTTCTTTGACTTTGAAGAAGATTTTTTGTAGGATTTGGCTTGAGCTGGCATTACTTCTAGTCCAAGGATAGGACGGTGGCAGGCTGACAGCAGACCATATCTTTTTTTTTACTGTTCAGATCTCCTCATTAAATGGTCCCTTTGACATGCGGTCTCCTTATTGGCTGAAGTCCACTTTTGTCCTATGTACTCTGTCTGCACAAGAGTCTTCATTTGGTGACAGCAAAAAGGCAGACTGTGAGAAGTGACATTTCCCAACTGTAGATTCTAACATAGCCATCTCCAAAAGGTAGATTAGATGTGATATGATGACAGGGACAAAAGTTAACTTTGGGTACCTCATCCAGACCTCGAAATCCTTGTATTTGGATATTTATGGTACCTGTTTTCTCTCTCTGGATCTTCCATTGACTTGACAGAAAAACTGGCTTACAAAGGTCGACCTTTCTTCAGACGGCTTCATAAGGTGCACTGACCTTGACAGTGCAGGACCTCTGCATGTGCACCGACCTGATGATATATGCATCGACCTTGACTAGAGTATGCTTAGACCTTGTAATGTTGAAGACAAACATTGCACAGACCTTTCTTATGTTGAAGGCAAACATGCACAGACCTAGATGCGTTGAGGGCAAACATGCACAGACCTAGTAATTCACATGTGCACAGACCTATCGCAATGTGCACTGACCTGACAGTCACATATGCATAGACCTAACAGCGTTATATGTAGATGTGCACCGACCTTACCTGATGTGCACCGACCTTACATGCTATCGTGCAAATGTGCACAGACCTTTATGGCGTTGAAAGCAAAACGTGCATCGACCTTGCTTTGTGCTAGCGAAAGGTGCACCGATCTTAGTTTAGCATGTGCACCGACCTTATAGTGTTGAAAGCAAATGTGCACGGACCTTTGTTGAGCATGTGCACCGACCTTATAGAGTTTAACGCATATGTGCACCGACCTTGGTTCAAGATGTGCACCGACCTCCTGAATAGAAATGCACATTTGCACCGACCTTGGTTCAGCATGTGCACCGACCTTAGTCAAAGTCTTCAGCATGTGCACCGACCTTGGTTGCAAGTCTTCAGTATGTGCACCGACCTTCTGAACTGAAATGGACATGTGCACCGACCTTGGTTGCAAGTCTTCAGTATGTGCACCGACCTACTGAACTGAAATGGACATGTGCACCGACCTTGGTTGCAAGTCTTCAGTATGTGAACCGACCTTGGTTGCAAGTCGACCTTCTGAACTGAAATGGACATGTGCACCGACCTTCTGGTTCAATGCATGAATGTACACAGACCTTGTAACGTTGAGGCAAAACATGCACCAACCTTCACTTGCACATGTGCACAGACCTTCAGCAGCGTGCATCGACCTTTGCTCTGAGGTGCATCGACCTTAGTGGTCAGAACGGTAGAAGGTGCACCAACCTTGGCTTGTGCTGGCATAATGTGCATCGGCCTTTGTTCTGTGCAGAAATAATGTGCATCGACCTTCGTTCTGTGCTGGCACAATGTGCATCGACCTTTCTGCATGAACAGTAGCCGCTGCACCGACCTAACCAACATGAAGCTTTTCAGCTTGATTTCTATGCTACTAGTTGCCTTGATTTCTGTGCACCTAATTATCTCATTTTCTGTGCCATTCTTGATTTCTTACACTTTACTTACAATGACCTGAAATGTATGTATATTGACATTATCAAGTGTAAGATAGACTCATCAGTGACTCATAGGCAGACATCATCAAAACCACATTAAGGCAGAGAATAATGCGTGTACCATACATGCACAACATTCTCCCAACAATCTCTCCCTTTTTTATGATGGCAAGTATGAGTCATTATGAGTACATTGTGAGTCAAGGTGCAAAGAAATATAATCATGAATTGAAGCACAATGACTTTCTCTCCCCATATAAGTCTCTCCCCTTTATGCAATTAAGACTCTCCCCCTTATGCATACCCTAGTTAATGGCACATATAATTCTCTCCCCCTTTGACATCATCAAAATAACACAATAGAGAGAATATATGGCACAGTTAGGAAGGTAAGGAGTAAAGTAGGAGATTATCAGCACAAGATGTACAGAGTGAAAGTAAGTACATACCTGTAGGGAGCAATTAAATGTGCAGCAACCTGAGATACCTTCTCAGTGTTCCAAAAAAAATGATATGGAATTACATTCCAATGGTTGTACACTGATTAAAGTTGACAATTGTTGGGTCCCTGAAGGTTCTCTTGTTGGGTCCCTCGTGAAATGTAAGTAAATCAAGTCTTATGTAGAGAGAAGACTGTGCAGACAAGGAGATGATACCACTTGTTAGAGAGTGATGTTGAGTGTTTAGAGAGCAAGTGATACCAATTGTTAATGACCAGCACAATGTAAATTTTTAGGTCTTTTGGCATGGCAAAAACATATTTACACAAATAGGCATCATATGCCATGAAGGCACAACACAACAACATATAGTGAATCATGAGAGGCAGACATGTGCATGAAATTTTAGCATGTCAAAATAATGCAATCTAAGAGCAATTATTTTTTGTTTTCTATTTTTTAGATTTTTAAGATTTTCTATACAATGCATAGAGATGGAAAATGCACACTAACCATATGTTGGACGAACTGAAGCCAATAGCTTTAGGGACATGATACCACTTGTTTGAAAGTGGTAAGTCTTTCATGGCAGCCAGACTAGCTATGCAAATGTCCAGAGAGGGCAAAAATCATTGGAGCAATGAAGCGACATGTCATGCCCCGAGCCTTTATTACAGCAGAAGACTCGCTCGAGGAACGTAAACAGTCGGCATGGTAAGCCTCTTGCAAGTAAGAACGATCAGAGCGCAATGTAATCACACATAAGAATGCAATCACACAATATTTACTCAACTTCAACTTTCATTAATAATCAAATCCAATATTCAAATACAACCACTAATTCAACTTCCATCATGCTAGACTCAAGAAATAAGAAATTACATAGACTCGATCTAAAAAATGTAAACTTCCTAAGTCTTCCCTCATTCTTTATTCACTCTCAGATCTGCTACTTGAACATTCTGAATCCGAACCCGACTCACTTCCATTTCCTGAAAAAGAATGGAAATAGGTAATGAGCACACTTGCCCAGTAGGTATCTTCGCATCAACATGAAGGCATCATTAAAGTAATTAACGTTTTTGCTCTAAAGAAATAAGGTAAAATCATGCAAATGCGATCAATCATGCGATTAAACCAAAGTATGTAAGATAGAATGAGAGCAAGTATGAACTAGTAAGAATGTTATAAGAACATGATATGGCCTTTCATGAACAAGAATGTAACGAGAATGTACTAGCAAGCCACATAATCATCACTCCAGTATCTTTTGCTTATGAGCAAGTGCTTCGTGAATTTCTATGGAATATCAAGCAAGAAAGTCATGTATAAGTATCAATCATGCTGTATCGTGTTGTGGATTTTCACTTATTTATAAAGAAAGTTCTCCCAACACAATGCGACGTCAGTAGCATCATACCCCATGGTTTATAATAGTATGTTTCCGACAATCAGTCGAGGGGACTAGCATAGAGCCCTTGAACACAATCAGTGCTCGATCGCATCTTCAAGTATAAATCAAGCTTTTTTCACGCATGTAACAATAAAGTATGGCCAAGAATGTACAATTCCAACAAGCTCTTGATAATAATAATTCAATGAATGAATGCTTTAATAAGAATCATGAGAAATCAAGAATGACTTATACTATGTTATGCTTATGGAAATAAATTGGCAGCATAACGGTACGTTCTTTATTTTTCATTCAATATATTAGGTTTCTTGATCAATATGATAAGTTCTAGATCATCAAGAGTCCATCTAGAAACCTTGGAATATCAACCCTTGGTCAAACCTCGGGTTAAAATACTCAAGCAGTGTGACGGTCGTGTACTGGGCCGTTACATGATGTGACGCTCCAGTATTGGGCCGTTACATTAGTATGAATCCAGAACCAAGAAATCAGACTCAGTTGGATGTGACGATCGTATATTGGGCCGTTACATGTACCTGACGGTCCAATATAGATTTGTTACACTACTGATAACCAGAAACAAGGATAGTGTAATCTAACCACTTAGATTTTAAAGGTACAACCAACTCGGCGTCCTAGTGGGAATCCCAAGCTCGCAGAGAATTACGGAGGCCTTGAAACAAGATTTCCTAGTCCATTGGAAGGAATATCCAATAGAGAGGTCCTCATGTCCAAGAATAATGTTCCTATAGTGCAAAGTAAACTAATGGACATATACCTGAATATATGCCATGTACTTAGATAAATGACTCTATTGATAGAGAGGATGTGTAACAATAGGAAATGATGATAAAACTCCGTCAATACATCTTTGGAAAATCATGATTTAGATACAAAACTATAGAATTTTGGCACATGAAATTAACATAACTTAAAATAACTTAAGATACCTTAATCATTCAATTTCTATTATGAATCAGTAAATAAACTTAAAGTCGTGATAACAGGTCAAAACTTAGATAACTAGGCTTATTTATAAGTTAAATTAACTAGTTTCCCATTCTGTCTACAGTTACCCTAACGGTCTAGAATGGGTGCGTCACAGTGACTGTGACGGTTTATCGTGAGGCCGTTGTTGTGACTCCTCTGTGTTGATGGTGTTGACATGTACTTTATTTCATATGGCAACACATTATTTTGATTGATTGGCAACATTGTTTATGTTTTGATGAAATTGATTTTATCAGATTGTCTGTGTGTTCTATGCATCTCACAGGTTAACACACTGCATTACACTTCAAGTCTGTACAGTCGTCTCTTGCATTGTTCATTCGTAAAGTCTGTTCAGTGAGCGTCTCATTGGTGAAGTCTGTACACTCACCAACTGAACTTCAAAGTCCATACATTGGCATTCAGACTAGCAAGTCTATACAGCATCTGTTGTCTAGAGTCTCTTGAAGTCTGTACATCGTACTGCTTGCAAAGTATGTACAATGGACTGTGCTTCACAAAGTCTATACATTCACTATAGCTTGCTCAGCTGAAGTATGTATATCCATCATCTCATGAAGTGTGTACATTGCATCATATCATTAAAGTCTGCACATTGGCTAAGTGTATACATCGTGTCCGTCTCAGTCAGCGTCTTAGGCATTTTGTTAAAGTCTGTACACTGGTCGAGCTTTGAAGTATATACATTGGCACATGCATTTACTGTAAAGTCTAGACAGTGTCCGTCTTATTCAGCGTCTCAATTGGACTAAGTCTACACAGCATAAGTTTGGACATTGGACCGTCTCTATTTTGCGTCTTATGCCAAGTCCATACAGTGTCCATCAGCATTTAGAAGTCTATACAGTTTACCGTCTTCATCAGCGTCTCATACATATAGCAAGTCTAGACATTGCACTATAGCATGCATTTCTTTAAAGTCTATACATCCGCTACAGTGCACACACCGTCTCAACTTGCGTCTCATGCCAAGACTGTACAGCCTGCATCGTTTCATGCAGCATCTCATTTGAAGTCTATACATTGGGTTTTTACCTACGGTGCTTGAAATGAAGTCTACACACTGGTTGTACTTCATAGTCTGTACAGTGTCTCTAGTTGGCTAAGTCTATACACCGAGGACGTTGAAAGCTTTCAAGTGTATACATTCTCACAATGTTCATACTTGCTTCATGTTCCAAGTCTATATAGCATTTTGCTTTGCCAAAGTCTGTACAGCCATCAGTGATCTCCCAAGTATGTACATCCAACTGTTCATCTTTAAAGTCTGTACATTGGCTTCAAGACTTTCAAGTCTATACACTCACGGCTGAACTGAGAACTCTATACATCGTCTGTCTGCATTAGAGTCTCATGGAGTCCATACATTGCACAGCGTTTATAAGTCTATACATCGTGCTGTTTCACGCTAAGTATATACATTGCTTCAACTCTACTTTCACAACGCCAAGTCTGTACATTGCTTTGTTATGCATATGAATGTGAAGTCTATAGATTACTTCATAAACATGAAGTCTATACATTGCACTCACGTTTCACAAGTATATACATTGCATGCTCTCTTAATAAAGTCCATACACTGAGCAAGTATATACATTGTATGTCTGTCGATTGAAAAGTCTATACAGAGCTCTTCACTTAACCTGACAATCCGATACTCTGTCTGACAGGGATTCTTACCAAGATTGATGACCTGGCTCGTGATCCCAGGAGGACGAGGTGTGCAGATGCTGCCACGTGGATGGAATTGCCTCGGATCTGGCGAATTCTTTGGGCGGGAAAACGTGGAAGCCACGCGCCCTTATCCACCTGCTGCTGGTGCTGCTGCTGCTGCTGCTGCTGCTACTGCTATATATATAAGTCTTCATCTTCTGTTGAAGGCTGATCGAGTGTGGCAAGTCTATACAGTGAGACTCAGTCTGAAGCCGCAGCCACCGAGATCCAGAGAAGAAAAGCAGAGAAGAAGATACAGAGAGAAAAGAGAGATGTGTTGAGAGAGTTTGAGAAGAGAGAGATGAGTTGAGAGAAGTCTATTGAGAGGTTGTAAGTCAGTCTCTTGGTTCAGAAACCAGAGCTGACTCTGCTCATACTTGAGCTACATTTGTCTGATTTTCATTTCGTTTATTTCTGATTTTATTGCTTTCGATACCTTTGTTCTTCAAGCTGTGTATCAGCGGATGCAGTGGAGGTTTCCACTGGACTGGTAAAGCTGTAATCCTCAGCTGGCGTGTAGCAACCCTGATAAATTTAAAAGGAATAAATAAATCAAAATAGATTAAAAGATTTAGTAAATAAACGAAAGAGCTTGGAATAAAAATAATTAAACCCTGATGAAAATAACGCCTCAGATAAAGGCGCTACTTTATAATAAAACGCCTTCACCTAAGGCGTGTTTTGAATAAAGGACGCCCACATGTCAAGGCGTCAAATTTCAAACGACCAAAATAAATAAAAAAGGGGAAGTTTGCATAACGTCCTTTGAGTGGATGCGTTTCAACAAGAAACGACGCTTGACAAGGCGTCAATTTAAATTCGACGCCCTTACTTAGGTCGCTAATTCAGTTTGAGTTTCGTTCGACCCAGGAGTCTATCCAGGGTAAGTTGATAACTATGAGAAAGAGTTCGAATGTAGTAATAACTCTATATGGAAGTGTTACTTCCAATCGAACACTAACTCTATTAGGTTCACCTAAATCCTATAAATAACTTACTGCTTGAACCGAGAACGCTATTTGGCGTTCGGACTATTCTACGGTATGTGAAGAACCAAGGTTCTTTCTTCTTCTTTTCTGTTTATGATGGTATGAAGAACATTAACAGGTTTTTCGTCTTCTTCTCTTCTTACAGGTTAAGAAGATTCACGTTGTGAAGAACAAAAGGGTAAGTTCTTCTTTCCTCTACCTTCAGTAAGTATTATGAAGAAAAACTAATGTTTCTTCATCTTATTTCTCTGTAGGGAAGTCATCATAACCTACTGAAGAATTGAGGGTTCTTCATCTACTTAATTACCCTTGCTGCTGCTATTAGGATCGAAAGCTTCAAAAAAAAAAAAAAAGACTCTGTTTGTAAAATAGAGTATCGTTCTTTCTTCACAGAATCTGTTCATCCGTCAGTTTATCATCATCAAGGTAGGTTTTCTCAAGCACTGTAACCCAAATCACCATAATAACTATGTTAAACCATATATATTAGTTCATGCATATAGTTTTCGAGAGTTTTAAATGTTTCTATTGTTGGAAAGAAACGCCCTTTCCACGGGCGCTAATTTTATACGCGACCCAGACTAGGGCGCTATTTAAATAAACGACCCTGACAATGTCGTCAATTCAAAAGATTTGACGCCCTGTACACAGACGTCAATTTAATTAACTGTTAATTACCCATGTTAATTAGTCCATATTCACTTGAATACGATTCTAAATAAATCAGTGCATGATCATTAATCCTGATATTTTCCTGTCATGACCATATCTCGATTTCTGGAAATTTCAATACCTGAAAAATTGTAAATTCTTGAATTCACGACCCTGTATAGGTCGTCTCTCACTTGACTAACGCCCCTGTTCAGGACGTGAATTGAAAAGTAACGCCCCTGTCCAGGGCGTGTTTTTGATAAATTTCTGAAAATATATATTCTGTAAAAATAGAAGGAAAGAATGGACGACTACTGATTGTGTCGTCAAATTGTAAATAAACGCCCTTCACCAAGGCGCGTTTTTGGTAAAATACTGAAATATTGAAATCTAGCAAAAATGTAAAATAGATAAACGCCCTTACTGAAGGCGTTAATTACTTGAGTAGTGACTTTACTTAAGTCATTATTTTCCTGTAAAAATGTTTTTACCTGTTCTGATAACCGATGGTTTCAGTATATCTATATATATGTATATCGGCACTATATCTCCACTCCGTGAGTATAGTCCCACGTTTCATGATGTTTTATCGATCACCCTCAACTCTCATTGACATACAAGCTCTCCATTGGACATTCTGTTCCTTTGGACTAGCGAGTTAGTCATAGAGACCTCCGTAAGACTCCTCGTACCTTGGATTCCCTCAAGGTCGACTGAGCTGGTTGTACCCTAAAAACCCATTACACTATTGAATGCCATGTCACTCTAAAAGGAACATGGTATACTGGCCCTTATAATATGCAAAGAATATATCATGAGAATTCTAAATGGGATGACGATATCATGCCATTTGTTGATGTTCTTGTGGACCTCAATTCTATAATAAGAATGAGGGTATCTTGCCTTTGATATACTATTCATGTGGACCTCAATTCTATATAAAGAATGTCCATACTTGTTTGTCATGGTACCCGAGTTAAGGGAACCTAATTCCACCTAGTTTCATCGTTCATCGTGATTGTACCGTTGTTATCGCCTATCTATGTCCAATGTCGTATTTTTGGATTCCATTCTCTCAAAGTTATCCTACGTGTCTACAAGCTTAAATTGTTGAAATTCCATATTGGCTATATATATATATACAAGAGTGGATGTCAAATATACATGATAAATGCCTGCGCATATAGGGCCCGATCTGGTCCTGGGAGGAGCACCCGAAAGTACTTGTGCCTATGGGAGTTGAATGATAAGGTATCTGGCATTATACCGAGTGCATGACTAGCTTGATTGGACATTCCACACAAATCTTGTACTTGACTCGCACTTGACATGACATGAATTGCGTGACCCGAGAAAAGGGTAATTACTTGCTTGCTTGATACATGATAGCCAAAGTTCTTGACATGACTTGCTAAAAAGTACTTGCTTGATTATCCTGTTATCTTTTCTTGAAAGCTCATGACTAGTTCATCTTGCTGTCTTATTGATAATTCTCTATCTATCTTGTCGTTTTATACGAGCATGCATAGCTACAGTACATACATGAAAGATGTAATTATTTAAACCCCTTGCTAGCGCTTGAGATATAATTTCCTACTGAGCGTTCGCTCACTCCGTGTTTGTCCCTTACTTTTCAGGTAAGTCCGACGAAGAAGGTCAATCTGATGGGGAAAGTCAAGAGTGAAAGAGCTAGAGCTTTTCCAAGTGTCATCTAGTCTTCTTCCTATTTTCTTGAGTCAACTATGTACTTTTCTTTTTTTTTTTGAATAGAGTATTAAATTTGTAATAGTCTATACATTATGAAATAAAGGATTGGGTTATCTTTACTTTTGCGCATCTCTATTTTGGTGTCGAATACACTACTACTCTGATTGACATGATTGATATAAACTCGTCGCGCATATCCGAGTATCTTCCGCGCTCGGGACGTGACAGTTTTTGTGGTATCAGAGCCTAGGGTATTCAATTCCTAGGAAAAACCCAAGTCCAAGGATAAGTTTTAACCTTCAACCAGTGAGATTGGGTAGAACCAAGGGTTAAAGTTAACATAGTATATGAGTCTTTAAATACAAGCACATATTAATCTAGTTATTGTAATTGTAGGATAATGGCTGCCGAACGTGCTCAATGGCGCAACATGCAGCGTACCCTTCAAGGCATGACTCAAGTGCTGCAATAAGTAGCACAAGGAGGTGGACAACGAGCAGGAAGTCTCCACCAGACTTTCAAGAACATGAACCCACCCAAGTTCACGGGTTCTACTGATCCAGATGACGCTGAACACTGGATTAGGGAGATAGAACGTATATTCCGTGTTATGCAATGCACAGATCAGGATAAAGTTTTATTAGCTACTTTTCAGTTAGAAAGGGATGCTAGATGCTGGTGGGAATCAATAGAGGCTACTATAAATCAAGATCAGGTTTCGTGGGAGGAATTCGTTGAACACTTCAACGCGAAATATTTCTCGGACCGAGTTCAGGAAAAGAAGGCTGCAGAGTTTGCCGCATTAAAACAACGATCCTTGTCAGTGGCCGAGTATGAGGCCCAATTCTCTAGATTGTCTCGGTATGCTAAGCATCTAGTTAGCACCGAGAAAATGAAAGCTAGGAGGTTTCTTAATGGGCTCAGGCCCCAAGCTATTACTCAACTGGCGCCGATGGACATTCAAGTCTACTCGGAGATAGTACGCCGAGCTCAACTATTAGAAGATGCCACGGAACTGTCTGATAGGATTCGTGGTAAGGATAAGAAGGAACAAGTTACAGGTTCGGGTTCCTTTAAACCCAACTTCAAGAAGAGGCCTAGCAATGGAGGTATTCCCTCGCCAGAGCAAAAGTTCAAGAAGACCAAGCCCTTCTCTATCACCACTACCTCTCCAAATACAGTGTGCAAACATTGTGATAAAGCGGGCCATAGAGCAGAAGAATGTTGGAGGAAACTAGGAGCATGTCTCCGTTGTGGGAGTCGTGAGCATCGGATTCCCGATTGCCCATTACTTAACGACCAAGCCGTTGACGGAAAGCGCCCAGTAACCAAGAATGCTCGTCTTCATGCAATCAAGGAGACCGAGCAAGTAGAAGGAGGCGGCTTAGTGGAAGGTACATTGAAAGTTTGTTCCAGGAATGCATATGTCTTAATTGATACTGGTGCATCGCATTCTATTGTTTCTAAGAAGTTTGCTGACCCATTACCCCTAGAACCGGAATGGATAAAGTTAGTTTTGTCTACTCCTCTGGATGATGAGACTGATATTACACATCATTACCAAAACTGTGAGGTATTGATTCATGGTCAAAATCTCCCTATTGATCTTATATGTTTAGATCTGAAAGAGTATGATATTATACTAGGGGCAGATTGGTTATCCAAGTATCAGGCAACGGTTGATTGCCGCAATATTAAGGTTACATTCAAGGAATTCCCAGAACTAATATTTACTAGCCCCAAGAGTCGGAGCAAATCCCCTCTTATTTCAGCTCTCTGAGCTAGCAAGCTCATCAGGAAAGGATGTACATCTTTCCTTGCCTTTGTCACAGTTAAAGAAACTAAGGAAGCTAAGCTAGAAGACATTCCAGTAGTACAAGAATTTCTGGACGTATTTCCGAAAGATTTGCTGGGATTACCCCTGCAAAGAGAAGTGGCCTTCACCATTGACTTAGTCCCTGGTGCTGGTCCGATTTCAAAGGCACCTTATAGGATGTCACCTGCTGAACTCAAGGAATTAAAGGAGCAATTGATGGAACTCATTAAGAAAGGATTCATTAGACCAAGTACTTCCCCGTGGGGAGCGCATGTATTATTTGTAAAGAAGAAAGACGGATCCATGAGGTTATGCGTCGACTATCGACAGTTGAATCATCTCACTATCAAGAACAAGTATCCACTGCCGAGAATCGATGAATTGTTTGATCAAATTTCAGGATCCATGTACTTTTCCAAAATTGATCTTAGGTCCGGATATCACCAACTAAGAATCAAGGACGATGACATTCATAAGACTGTGTTCAGAAGCAGGTATGGCCATTATGAATTTGTTGTTATGCCTTTCGGACTAACGAATGCCCCTGCTGCCTTTATGCAGTCAATGAATAGTATATTCAGGCCTTATTTAGATCAATTCGTGGTGGTCTTTATTGATGATATATTGATTTATTCCAAGACCAAGGAAGAGCATGAGGAACATTTGAGGATTGCATTACAAATATTAAGGACAAACTAATTATATGCAAAACTTAGCAAGTGTGAATTCTGGCTTGAAGAAGTGACTTTTCTCGGACATGTTATATCAAAGGATGGCTTGTCTGTAGACCCATCAAATGTTGAAGCTGTAAGGAACTGGGAAAGACCGACCAATGCTAGCGAGATCCGAAGTTTCTTAGGTCTTGCCGGCTATTACAGGCGATTCATCAAGGATTTCTCTAAAATCGCCGTGCCACTTACGAGGTTAACTCGCAAGGAGATCCGTTATGAATGGGATGAGGAATGTGGAAGAAGCTTCCAAACTCTCAAGGATCATCTTACTACAGCTCCTATTTTTGCATTGCCAATTGAAGGAGAAAAGTTCGAGGTATACACTGATGCTTCTGGCATTGGCCTCGGGTGTGTTCTAATGCAACAAGGGAAGGTTATAGCCTACTCTTCTCGTCAATTAAAGAAGCATGAAGAGAACTACCCCGTCCATGACTTAGAATTGGCGGCGGTAGTATTTGCACTCAAAATATGGAGACATTATCTTTATGGAGTACAGTTTATTGTATACTCCGATCACAAGAGTCTCAAATATCTTTTTTCACAGAAGGAACTAAATATGAGGCAAAGACGATGGCTGGAATATCTCAAGGACTTCGACTTCAATATACAATATCATCCCGGGAAGGGTAATCATGTAGCAGATGCCCTTAGTCGAAAGCCGAGAGCACTGTTAGCCAATTGTCTGATTCAAGAATGGAAATTGCTGGAACAATTCTCTGAACTCAATATAAGCATGGACACGGACCCTAGATGTGTCACATTGTCTCATGTAAGCATACAGTCAGATTTATTGTCTGAGATACAAGCACTTCAGGATGATGATCCTACATTAGTAGAAATCAAGGGCAGATTAGAAGGACAATCGTATTTCCAATTAGCTTCTGATGGAAGATTAATGTTCAAGAATAGAACTTGTATACCGGACTGCCCAGAATTGAAGAAGAAGGTCTTAGATGAAGCTCATAGGTCAAGGTATACGATTCATCCTGGATCTACCAAGATGTACCAAGATGTGAAAAGAAATTTTTGGTGGCCCAACATGAAAAGGGAAATAGCAGACTATGTATCACGTTGTCTCACATGCCAACAAGTCAAGGCGGAACACCAAAAGCCTGCTGGAAAACTACATCCTCTAGATATCCCTAAATGGAAGTGGGAGGATATTGGTATGGATTTCATCATGGGTTTTTCTAAATCAAAAAGAGGACATGATGGAATATGGGTTATCATTGACCGATTGACTAAATCAGTGCATTTCTTACCAATCAAGAGTCGATGGTCAGTTGATGTCTTAGCTGCACTATACATCAAGGAAATAGTCAGATTACATGGTATTCATGTTTCAATCGTGTCTGACATAGATCCCCGTTTTACTTCTCATTTTTGGAAAGGACTACAACATTCGTTAGGAACGAGACTTAACTTTAGTACAGCTTTTCATCCTCAAACGGATGGTCAGACCGAGAGAACCAATCAAGTAGTTGAAGATATGCTAAGAGCATGCATTATTGATTTTGGTGGAAACTGGCATGATCACTTGCCTCTGGTCGAATTTGCATACAATAATAGCTACCAGGCAAGTATACAACTGGCACCTTTTGAAGCCTTATACGGAAGGAGTTGTCGATCACCCTTATGCTGGGACGAAGTTGGAGAGAAACAACTGTTAGGTCCAGACATGGTAAGGGATACAACTGAGAAGATACAAGTAATCAGAGAAAGATTGCAAGTTGCTCAGTCTAGACAAAAGGCTTATGCCGACACAAGAAGGAGAGATCTTGAATTCCAACTCGGAGATCATGTATTTCTCAAGATATCACCTGGACGTGGAATACGAAGATTTGGTGTTAAGGGCAAGCTTACACCAAGATTTATCGGACCTTTTGAGATACTAGAAAGAGTTGGCGAGGTTGCTTATCGCATCGCATTGCCACCTCAACTGTCTGAAGTACACGATGTGTTCCACATATCTATGTTGAAAAAGTACGTACACGATCCATCACATATTATCGAACATGGAGACCTAGTAATCCAGAAGGATCTCACATATGAGCAGAAGCCTATGAAGATCTTAGATCGAGAAGTACGAACCCTAAGGAATAAGGTTATTCCCATGCTAAAAGTACAATGGAATAAGAATTCAGAACATGAAGCTACATGGGAGACCGAGGAATCTATGAGGAAACAATTTCCATATTTATTTTAGAAGGTACGTACTCTACACTCTCCAAATATAAATATATGATATGGAATTTGGGGACCAAATTCTTTTTAAGTGGGGGAGGGTGTAGCAACCCTGATAAATTTAAAAGGAATAAATAAATCAAAATAGATTAAAAGATTTAGTAAATAAACGAAAGAGCTTGGAATAAAAATAATTAAACCCTGATGAAAATAACGCCTCAGATAAAGGCGCTACTTTACAATAAAACGCCTTCACCTAAGACGTGTTTTGAATAAAGGACGCCCACATGTCAAGGCGTCAAATTTCAAACGACCAAAATAAATAAAAAAGGGGAAGTTTGCATAACGTCCTTTGAGTGGACGCGTTTCAACAAGAAACGACGCCTGACAAGGCGTCAATTTAAATTCGACGCCCTTACTTAGGTCGCTAATTCAGTTTGAGTTACGTTCGACCCAGGAGTCTATCCAAGGTAAGTTGATAACTATGAGAAAGAGTTCGAATGTAGTAATAACTCTATATGGAAGTGTTACTTCCAATCGAACACTAACTCTATTAGGTTCACCTAAATCCTATAAATAACCTACTGCTTGAACCGAGAACGCTATTTGGCGTTCGGACTATTCTACGGTATGTGAAGAACCAAGGTTCTTTCTTCTTCTTTTCTGTTTACGATGGTATGAAGAACATTAACAGGTTCTTCGTCTTCTTTTCTTCTTACAGGTTAAGAAGATTCACGTTGTGAAGAACAAAAGGGTAAGTTCTTCTTTCCTCTACCTTCAGTAAGTATTATGAAGAAAAACTAATAGGGTGTTTGGGAGCACTTTTTTCTTTAAGACTATTTCTCCCTAAAAAATTATGATAATGTGATTTTTAATCTAACTTTTAAAATTGATGAAAATCACACTGGACTGTTTGTCAAAAATATCACAATTTTTAAATTTTAGATAGGCCTGTTTGGAAGCAGGCCGCATGGGGGAGCCGTCGCCGGGAAGGGGGGGGGAACCGGAGAGAGGGGGGGAGGAGCCGGCGCCGGGGAAGGGGGGGCCGCAGGGGGCCTGCGCCGGGGGGGACCGGAGAGAGGGGGGGCACCGCACGGGGAAGGGGGGGACCGGAGAGAGGGGGGGGCACCGCACGGGGAAGGGGGGGGGGACCGGAGAGAGGGGGGAGGAGCCGGCGCCGGGGAAGGGGGGGCCGCAGGGGGCCTGCGCCGGGGGGGACCGGAGAGAGGGGGGGCACCGCACGGGGGGGAAGAACCAGAGAGAGGGGGGAAGCCGGCGCCGGGGAAGGGGGGCTGCAGGGGGGCCTGCTCACGGGGGGGGGGGGGGAACCGGAGAGAGGGGGGGAGCCGGCGCCGGGGAAGGGGGGGCCGCAGGGGGCCTGCGCGGGGGGGGGGGGGGGGGGGAACCGGAGAGAGGGGGGGGAGCCGGTGCCGGGGAAGGGGGGGAGCTGCCGAGGGAGGGGAGGGGGACGCCGTCGGGGGGAGGGGAGGGGGCCGCAGGGGGCGCCAGGGAGGGAGGGGGCCGCCGTCGGGAGGAGGGGAGGGGGCCGCAGGGGGGGGAGACGGTGCCGGAGGGGGGAGGGGGCTGCTACCCAGGGGGGGAGCCGGTGCCGGAGGGGGAGCCGGTGGGGGCTGCGCAAGGGGGGAAGCCCGAGGGAAGGAGAGACGCGGGGGAGGGGAGAGATCGCGAGTGGGAGAGAATTTTTATAAAAAAATTGGTCCGATGTTGTTTTTTTTTTTAGGAAGATTTACACGGGAGTAAAGTATCTCCCTAAAAGTTAGGAGAGGCATACCAAACAGGGTTATACGTCCTCTTCCTCTCTTTTTTAAAATTGAGATAAAAAAGAGGTAAAAAAGAGCAACCAAACACCCTATAATGTTTCTTCATCTTATTTCTCTGTAGGGAAGTCATCATAACCTACTGAAGAATTGAGGGTTCTTCATCTACTTAATTACCCTTGCTGCTGCTATTAGGATCGAAAGCTTCAAAAAAAAAAAGAAAAGAAAAGACTCTGTTTGTAAAACAGAGTATCGTTCTTTCTTCACAGAATCTGTTCATCCGTCAGTTTATCATCATCAAGGTAGGTTTTCTCAAGCACTGTAGCCCAAATCACCATAATAACTATGTTTAACCATATATATTAGTTCATGCATATAGTTTTCGAGAGTTTTAAATGTTTCTATTGTTGGAAAGAAACGCCCTTTCCACTGGCGCTAATTTTATACGCGACCCAGACTAGGGCGCTATTTAAATAAACGACCCTGACAAGGTCGTCAATTCAAAAGATTTGACGCCCTGTACACAGACGTCAATTTAATTAACTGTTAATTACCCATGTTAATTAGTCCATATTCACTTGAATACGATTCTAAATAAATCAGTGCATGATCATTAATCCTGATATTTTCCTGTCATGACCATATCTCGATTTCTGGAAATTTCAATACCTGAAAAATTGTAAATTCTTGAATTCATGACCCTGTATAGGTCGTCTCTCACTTGACTAACGCCCCTGTTCAGGACGTGAATTGAAAAGTAACGCCCCTGTCCAGGGCGTGTTTTTGATAAATTTCTGAAAATATATATTCTGTAAAAATAGAAGGAAAGAATGGACGACCACTGATTGTGTCGTCAAATTGTAAATAAACGCCCTTCACCAAGGCGCGTTTTTGGTAAAATACTGAAATATTAAAATCTAGCAAAAATGTAAAATAGATAAACGCCCTTACTGAAGGCGTTAATTACTTGAGTAGTGACTTTACTTAAGTCGTTATTTTCCTGTAAAAATATTTTTACCTGTTCTGATAACCGATGGTTTCAGTATATCTATATATATGTATATCGGCACTATATCTCCACTCCGTGAGAATAGTCCCACGTTTCATGATGTTTTATCGATCACCCTCAACTCTCATTGACATACAAGCTCTCCATTGGACATTCCGTTCCTTTGGACTAGCGAGTTAGTCATAGAGACCTCCGTAAGACTCCTCGTACCTTGGATTCCCTCAAGGTCGACTGAGCTGGTTGTACCCTAAAAACCCATTACACTATTGAATGCCATGTCACTCTAAAAGGAACATGGTATACCGGCCCTTATGATATGCAAAGAATATATCATGAGAATTCTAAATGGGATGACGATATCATGCCATTTGTTGATGTTCTTGTGGACCTCAATTCTATAATAAGAATGAGGGTATCTTGCCTTTGATATACTATTCATGTGGACCTCAATTCTATATAAAGAATGTCCATACTTGTTTGTCATGGTACCCGAGTTAAGGGAACCTAATTCCACCTAGTTTCATCGTTCATCGTGATTGTACCGTTGTTATCGCCTATCTATGTCCAATGTCGTATTTTTGGATTTCATTCTCTCAAAGTTATCCTACGTGTCTACAAGCTTAAATTGTTGAAATTTCATATTGGCTATATATATATATATACAAGAGTGGATGTCAAATATACATGATAAATGCCTGCGCATATAGGGCCCGATCTGGTCCTGGGAGGAGCACCCGAAAGTACTTGTGCCCATGGGAGTTGAATGATAAGGTATCTGGCATTATACCGAGTGCATGACTAGCTTGATTGGACATTCCACACAAATCTTGTACTTGACTCGCACTTGACATGACATGAATTGCGTGACCCGAGAAAAGGGTAATTACTTGCTTGCTTGATACATGATAGCCAAAGTTCTTGACATGACTTGCTAAAAAGTACTTGCTTGAATATCCTGTTATCTTTTCTTGAAAGCTCATGACTAGTTCATCTTGTTGTCTTATTGATAATTCTCTCTCTATCTTGTCATTTTATACGAGCATGCATAGCTACAGTACATACATGAAAGATGTAATTATTTAAACCCCTTGCTAGCGCTTGAGATATAATTTCCTACTGAGCGTTCGCTCACTCCGTGTTTGTCCCTTACTTTTCAGGTAAGTCCGATGAAGAAGGTCAATCTGATGGGGAAAGTCAAGAGTGAAAGAGCTAGAACTTTTCCAAGTGTCATCTAGTCTTCTTCCTATTTTCTTGAGTCAACTATGTACTTTTCTTTTTTTTTTTGAATAGAGTATTAGATTTGTAATAGTCTATACATTATGAAATAAAGGATTGGGTTATCTTTACTTTTGCGCATCTCTGTTTTGGTGTCGAATACACTACTACTCTGATTGACATGATTGATATAAACTCGTCGCGCATATCCGAGTATCTTCTACGCTCGGGGCGTGACATGGCGAGACTTGGTCTCGGACGGGTTAAGCTGTACTTCCCCAGCGGTTTGCAGAGGTGTATCCTCTGGACAGCAAGCTGTGTTGCTCAGCGGGCAGTGGAGGATTCCACTGGACAGCAAGCTGTGTTGCTCAGCGGTTTGTAGGCCAAGCTGTATTACCCAGCGGACGCAAGCTGTGTTGCGCAGCAGTAAGCCATACTCGGTTGAGTGTGGGGTGGACGTAGGTCATTGACCGAACCACCTAAAATCTTGTGTGCATTGTGTTTGTGAGTTTGCTCGTACGTGACTGAATCTCTTGATTATCTTCACAGATCGCTTGTGTTTTTGCTAAGTTTAGGCACTCGAGTTAGTGTTTTAGTAGATCTGCCTTTATTCCGCATTTGAACCTCCAACTGGTTTTAAATTAGGCTGTAGATCTATTCACCCCCCTCTAGATCCACACTTCGTGGAGATAGACTGCGTCCATCTAACTTCAACAACCGTTACAGTAATGTAACGCTCCATAGATGGTGCATCAGAGACAACAGAGAACTTCAAACACCAAAGAAGGTGTGACGGCTTATAGTAAGGCCATTACAGTCTGTGACGGTCTAAGTATGATGCGTTGGAGTCCCTACTAACAGTATAAAGAAATTAAACGACTATGATTTAAAACCATGTCATGTTTGAAAAAGATTTAACTACCCCAATCATGATAAAACGAAGTAAAGGTCATCTAGATGCATAGGCTGCAGTGAATTGACAAGATGATATCTTTGATCTTTGATTAGGGCTAAGAATATGTATGTATGCATGAACCCACTAAAACATGGAATTCAGTCTATATTACATAAAATCAAGTACAATCAGAGGATTTTTATCTCTAACAAGATGCTTTTGCCAATGATGAGATAACCTACCTCTTAACTAGGCTTTAAACTTCTAATTTAAATCTGAAAATCGAGCCCTAGCTCTCCTTTCCCAACGATTTTCCAGTAACTTCCTGCTGCTCTATCTCTCCAACCTCTTGTCTTAAAGATGTGAAATTTTGAGGGTAAGAATATGAAACTAAGGTGATCAAAAAGTTCTAAAGGATTGAATTCTAATTACCTCGTTTAGACATCCTAATCTCTTGATCTTCAGGGGTCTTTTGCTCTGAATCATGAGTTACTATGGTCAAACCAGCAACTTTGGAAGCTTCAATCTCCTTGGTTGCTTGATCTCCTAATATGAAATTTAGAGAACTATTAGTCTAAAGTATACTAAACAAAATCTTCTAAATAACTTACCCGAAATTCTATCTCCTTACCTTGATTCTTTACGAGCCAAAAGTAAGGGTCGCTCAGTTCAGAACTAGGTCCTATTTATAGGGTTTTGAAGATTAGATCGATTCTAGAGTCCTTAATTTGCCAGAACCTAATCCCTAAGAGTCCTTAGTAATGTTATAAACTCTCCCAAGTCGATCTCTTGTAGATAAGATCACAAAGTTCTAATCTTTTTGTTCGTTCTTTCTTTCACGGAACTGACAGAATGTAACGCATCAAAACTGGTGCGTTACATGGCTATGGTGGTCGCACGATAGACCGCTACATCCAACGTGCACAGAGTTCAACATCAATCAAACTCTTTTGTTAATTATCCATATTATTATCCATAAAAATGATATTTTATCCTTAAAATACGTAAATAGGCTAAATAACCTTCTAGAATATGGGCCAAACTTAATGGGCATAGTCCTTAAACCTTTTGGATTTTATTTAAATAGGCTAGGTTAATTATTTAACATAATTGGGCCTTATAATGACTTATTAATCTAATAATCCTTTTATTAATCTATTTAGCCCTTATAAATTTCAGAAAGTTCTGTAAATAACTCAGAAATTATTACATAAATTCTGGGGCACTACACCCTCCCCCACTTAGAAGAATATGGTCCCCAAATTTAATACATGGGTTATGGAGAGTGTACTTACAGTTGAATAATTCTGGAAATCTTTTTCTCATGGCTGCTTCGGTTTCTCATGTTGTTTCATATGGCCATGTTTTCTTCCATTGAATCTTGACTATAGGAATAACTTTATTTCTTAGTTGACGCACTTCCCGTTCCAGAATCTTTATTGGCGTTTGCTCGTACGTCATATCCTTCTGAATCTCTAGATTGTCATAAGTGATAATATGGTCAGGATCATATACATACTTCTTCAACATAGAGACGTGAAATACGTCATGAACTCCTGCTAATTGTGGAGGTAAAGCCAGTTTGTAGGCCACTTCACCGACCCTTTCAAGAATTTCAAACGGGCCAATGAACCTTGGAGTTAGTTTGCCCTTAATGCCAAATCTTTGAATACCACGACCTGGAGAAACCTTGAGATACACATGGTCTCCTACTTGAAATTCCAAGTCGCGTCTTCGATTATCAGCATAAGACTTTTACCTATCTTGTGCCATCTTTATTCTCTCTTGAATAAGCTTGATCTTCTCTGTAGAATCTCTGATAATATCGGGGCCTAGGAATTGGCTTTCCCCTATTTCACTACAACATATTGGTGATCGACAACTTTTTTTATATAGAGCTTCAAAAGGTGCCATTTGTATGCTGGCCTGGTAACTGTTGTTATATGCAAATTCTACCAGAGGTAAGTGATCATGTCAACTACCTCCAAAATCAATAACACAAGCCCTGAGCATGTCTTCTACCACCTGATTCGTTCTTTCTGTCTGACCTTTTGTTTGGGGATGAAAGGCTGTGCTGAAATTCAATCTAGTCCTTAGTGACTGTTATAGACCCTTCTAAAATTATGATGTGAATCGAGGATCTCTATCAGATATAATAGTGACTGGGACACCGTGTAATTTAACAATTTTCCTTATGTATAATGCTGCCAGGATATCCACAGACCATCAACTTTTGATGGGTATGAAATGTGCAGATTTAGTTATTCGGTTTATGATTACCCATATACCATCATGTCCACTTCTTGTCTTAGATAACTCCATAATAAAATCCATCCCTATACTCTCCCATTTGTTGGTTTTTGTGTCTTCCCTAAGCGTTTTGATGATGAGCAACACTATGTTAATTGTTGTTGATATTTTTGATCAGATATCTTGCACTTGAGTTATCCATGGTTTTATAAGAAAAAGGTGCTAAGAGGTAACACTTCGTATGTCCGTACAGGTTCTGACTTCGTGCTGTTTTCCTTAAACCTCATGTCATTCTTGCTTCGCGTTTTCACCTCGTGTCGAGTTAGCCATGTTGTCGTCTGATTGAGTGTTGTCTTTCACCTCGTGCAGTCTTTGTTACTCTGTTGTTTCCATGTCATCCTTAGCTCATGTCATGCGTTTGTATTCCTGTCTTCGAGTCTGTTTTCGCTGAGTCTCTAAGTCAGTCTTAGTTCAAGTGTTCGTTTCACTTCGTGTTGTTTTTCTCTTCCTATGTCTTCGTGTTATGTTTACATCTTCGTGTTGATCTGTCTTCGTGTCGGTTTCTATTTTTCGTCCTTAAGTTGTGGTCAGCCCGTGTTGTTTTCATCTCGTGCTGTTCTTACTGGCTTCGTGTCGTTTTCTGTGTAGTGTGTGTTTTTGTCACCACTATACTTCGTGTCGTTGTTCTTCACTCTATGTCAACTTCACTTCGTGTTATTTTCACTTCATGTCAAACTTCACTTCGTGTTGTTTTTCACTTAGTGTCAACTTTGTCTTCGTGTTGTTTTCACTTCGAGTCGTTTCTTTATATTCTGTCTTCATGTTGGTTTCTCGCTTTAGACTTCGTGTCGTTTTCGCCTTGACCACACATCGTGTTGCCTTCCGTAGACCTCGTGTCTTGAATATTTGCAACCACTTCGTGTCGGTTTCTGTCGTTAGCCCGTGTTGTCCTCGTGTTGATTTTGCATTCGTGACCTCGTGTCTCTTTTGGCTTATAACCTCACCTCGTGTCATTTCCTTCTGTGTGTCTGACCTGTTACAGAGTATCTCGTGTCGTTCTTGTGTCATTTCGAGTAATAGTCACGTCGTGTTATTACTATATATCTCATGCAGTTTTGGTTTTTGTGGCCATGCAGCGTATTAATGGATTTAATCTCATTACAGGTCCGAGGAAGAACATTCCACACTCCTGGGCTGCACGTGATCCGAGACAAGAGGAACCAATCTGATAAAGGCACGTGGCAGGAAGATTCTGGATCGAGCGTGGGAGGCACACGCGTTTTGTGCCCTATCCACTTGCTGTTACTGCTATAAATAGAATCCTTCGTCCTCAGATGAAGGTGATCGAAGTAGAGAGGAATAGAAGAAAAAATAGGAAAATAGAGAGCCCTTCGATCCAGAAAAAGAAAAGAAAGAAGAAAGAATAGCAGAGAGAAAAAGAGAGAGAGCAGAAGAGTGATCAGAAGAGTTGTTCTGACTTGCGGATCAAATCCGAAGTCTATTGCTCTGTATTGAGCTACATTGTTTCCATTTTCTGGCATTTGATTTCCTTCGTTCGTATTTTTCGTTTATTGTTCTTACCTTTCTTCAACTGTCCTTGTTTGTGTTTCCGATCCTCTGGACTGAGGTCGGGGTCCTCCTGTGAGATCAGGAGAAGGGAGAGTCAATCTCCAGTCTGCAAGCAGCAGGTGGGCTGCTTGTAGGTTCCCTCCGGGTTGGGAGGAAGAGGGGTCTTCGACCTCTGGTTCACTAGTAGCAGGGCTGCTACGAGTGGGGTTCCCTCTTGGTAAAGAGGAAGAGAGACGTGAGTCTCTGGGTTCTAGTGACTGCTGGTCGCTAGAGGTTCCCTCCGTGTAGGAGGAAGAGGAGAGGTTGTTCTCCTGGGAAGCTGTGTATCAGCAGTTGTTTGGCAAGCTGTGTTGCCTAGCCATTAGTGAAGCCACACTCGGTTTGAGTGTGGGGTGGATGTAGGTCTGAAGGACCGAACCACCTTAAAATCCTCTGAGTCCTTGTGTGATCGATTGTGATAATATTGTGGTATGCCTTCTATTTGCTTGAGCTATTAACTGCACTGCATCATTTTCGATAGTCGGAGCTCGAGGTTATTTGCGTTTAGCAATATACTCTGCAGTATTTTTTTAATTCTACGAAAAACAGTGATCTATTCATCCCCTCCCCTTCTAGATCACTTCATATTGTACTTATCAGTTGGTATCAGAGCAGGTTTTTCCCAGAATGTGGTCCAACGGCCAGGGAAACGGATCCACTGGTCCTCGCAGTTTCATAGCTGATGGACAGTCTATCACCCGTCCCCCCTTCTTTGATGGTAATAATTACTTCTTCTGGAAGAACAGGATGGAAGTCTTTATCAGGGCCCAAAGCCACAAGCTATGGAAAGTTATTACAGATGGTCCATACACCCTTCCACCGAATGAAGATATGTGGACAGAAGATCAGGTCAAACTCTCCGCACTGAATTGGACAGCTCTTAACATCATACAGTGCGCCGTCCACCCGGAAGAGTATTCGAGGATCTCAGCGTGCAAGACTGCAAAGAACATGTGGGATGATTTGCAGTTAATTCATGAGGGCACATCTCAGGTGAAAGCTACCAAGGTCAACATGCTTACAACTCAATATGAGTTATTTAAGATGAAGTCAGAGGAGCCGATCACAGAAATGTATGCCAGATTATCTGTGATCGTCAACAGTCTGAAAGGTCTTGGAAAAGATATTCAGCAAGAAGACATAGTCAGGAAGATTCTTAGGTCTCTAACTCCCATCTGGGACACTAAGGTGACTGTCATAGAGGAATCAAGAGATTTATCCATCATGACAGTAACCCAGCTAATTGGATCTCTCATGACCCATGAAATGAATTTCAAACGAGGAAACGATGGGCATGACAGAAAGGGAAAGAATGTTGCTCTGAAGGTCTCACGACATACTAAGAAGAGCAACAACAACAGCAGCAGCAGCAGTGATGATAGCAGCGAAGGCTCTGATGGACTCTCAGACCTGGACAAGGACGAGCAAACTATGCTCACCAGGCAATTCAGAAAGTTCCTGAGAACTAAAGGAAGATTCTACAGGAGGAAGAAATTTAATGCTGCAAGGAAGTCTCCTGAACGAGAATTTGAGAAGAACCGGTTTGCTAAGAAGATCACTTGCTATCATTGTCAGAAACCCGGTCACATAAAAAGTGAATGTCCAGAGCTGCAAGCTAAGGCTCCTGGACACCAGAAGAAGATGGTGCACAAGAAGAAGAAGGCCATGCTGTGCACATGGAGCGATGAGGAGGAAGATCCAGAAACCACTTCATCCAGTGAAAATGAAGAAAAGACTTGCCTCATGGCCGACCATGAGAAAGAGGTAACAAACTTATTTGAGAATTTTACGTTGGATGATTGGGAGGACTCCTATGGCGATCTGTTAAGTAAATATAATTGTTTAACCAAGGAGCACAGAATGCTTAGACGTAAGTTTCATTCTCTTTCTGAGGAACACTCTACTGTTGTCACTGATAGCTTGAAAAACAAGGAGATGGCCATTGAGCTAAACCAGGTTAAAGGTGAGATTGAGAGGTTGAGAATGGAAAGAGAGGAGAGTCTAGCTAGGATGAATGAGCTGAAGTGCAAAGCTGAAGAGTGTAAAGGAGAGATTAGAATGATGGCTGAAAAATATGAGGCAGTTAGAAAAGTAAATCAGGAACTCCAGGACCAATGTAATAAATTTCAGAAGGAGATTGAGGACAAAGAAAAAATACTTGAGAAATTTACAGAGGGGAGAAACAACCTGAATGCCCTTCTAGGGTCGAGGGTAAACTTCAATAGAGAGGGATTAGGATACAATCCCACTAGTAAAAAACCCTTTGAATTTAAAACTACCACGTTCTGCCCCGCCAAGGGCAAAGAGAAACTGGAAACACCATCCAGTTCCAAATCTGTCTCTACAATGAAGTTTTCGACCGGCAAATTCATTCAATCCACTGGTCAGCAACCTAAGTCGGGAAATCCTAAAACAAGAACTGCTCATGTGCAACAGGTGGGGAACAAAGGTTCTCATAGAACCAGTCCTATTGATGTCACAAAAAGGGTGAAAAGTTTTGTTAAGAAAGCTCATCATGCTAATTATCAAGTAGAGCATGGCAACGTTCACCAGTTTCAGCACAAATTTTATTAGAGTAAAAATGCTTACATGAATTATGCTCAACACACACGCGTATCCTCTAAGAGGCCAACCAACAATGCTTTTGTTCAGAAATAGCATAGTTCAAATAGGAATAAGCTTATTCAACACCCACCAAGAAATGACAAAAGGGAAGAATCAACCCACATAAAACCACTGAAGAGAACTATAAAACAAATGTGGGTTCCCAAGTGCTTTTTGCATAATCTGAAAACTGGTTTTGGACCCAATTTGAATTGGGTCCCACATTACTCTGTCTGAATTTTTGCAGGTCAGCCTGGCAGCTGAGCATAACAAGTGGTATCTTGACAGCGGCTGTAGCAGGCACATGACAGGAGACCGGTCCAAATTCAGCAAACTAAAGATGAAGTTTGGGGGCTTGGTCAAATTCGGAGGAAATAACAGAGGAAGGATAATTGGAATTGGTACGGTTGGTAAGTCCTCCACTAACTCCATTGAAGATGTGTATCTTGTAGAAGGACTTCAGCACAACTTGGTAAGTATAAGTCAACTTTGTGACAAAGGACACAAGGTACTCTTGACCACAACTCGTGCACTGTTTTTGAGCTGAATTCTGATAACATCATGTTCAAAGGTCATAGAGTAAATAATGTGTACATCGTTGATCTAGATGATAATTCTGAAACAAACTTGTGTCTGTCTGCTAATTCTGAACATGTTGCTTTTGACTGGCATAGGCGTCTAGGCCACGCTAGTGTGTCTACTTTGAATAAACTGTCTAATTATAACCTAGTCAGAGGTTTGCCCAAAATAAAATTCCAGTTAGGGTCCAAGCTCTGTGATGCTTGTGCTCAAGGTAAACAGACTCGTGCAGTTTTTAAGTTGAGAACTGAGGGTCTCTCATCTAGACCACTACAGCACTTGCACATGGATCTCTTTGGTCCTACTCGAATACAAAGCCTGTCAGGTAAGAGATATGGTCTAGTCATAGTTGATGACTTTACTAGATTTTCTTGGTTGTTCTGTTTAGCAAATAAAAATGATGCTTTTGTTCACTTTGAAGAACTTTTTAATAAAATCAAACTGCAAGGTGAACATAATATCATTACAATTCAGTCTGACCATGGAGGAGAGTTTGAAAACTCTTCATTCTCTGAATTTTGCTCAAGAGAGGGAGTGACTCACAGATTTTCTTCTCCCAGGACACCGGAGCAGAATGGAATTGTTGAGAGAAGAAACAGGTCAATAATTGAAATGGCCAGGACTATGCTGATTGAGAGTGGACTTCCAAGGAGATTTTGGGCAGAAGCTACAAATACAGCATGCTACATTTTAAATCGAGCCTTGGTAAGACCTACTCATAAGAAAACTCCTTATGAACTCCTCAAGGGTAAGCTGCCAAACATTTCTTACTTTAAAATCTTTGGTTCCAAATGTTTCATCCACAATAATGGTAAGAATGGTTTGGATAAGTTTGAAGCAAGAAGCTCTCCTGAATTTTTCTCGGATATTCAGAAACCTCTAGGGCTTACAGAGTCTTCAATAAAGATGAGCAAACTGTTGAAGAAACACCTCATGTAGTGTTTGATGAAAATGTTCTATCTGACAAAAAGATAAATGATGACAGGGAGTCACCTGATGAGGGAGATTTCTTGGAGAAAATTGAAGAAGAAGAGATGCAGCAAACTGCTCAACCAGAAAACTTACAACAAGAAGGAGCAACTGAGGTAGGTGAACCCTCAGGTGAGGTAATATTTCACAAAGATCATCCTAGTGAAAATGTCATAGGTAATTTGCATGATCCCACTAGGACAAGGTCTCATTTTAGAACTGTCCAAGAACAGGATTTAGCTGCTTTGACATCTCAGGTAGAACCCAAGACTGTGGAAGAGGCTTTAAAGCATGATTCTTGGGTATCCTCCATGGGTGAGGAATTAAATCAATTTGAGAAAAATAATGTATGGAAACTAGTTCCTAGACCTGAAAACACTCATGTCATTGGCACTAAATGGGTTTTCAAAAATAAGATTGATGAAAATGGAGCTATCTCAAGAAACAAAGCAAGACTTGTAGCTCAAGGCTACAGTCAGGAATTTGGTGTTGATTTTGATGAATCCTATGCTCCAGTAGCTAGGATGGAAGCTATAAGAATTCTGTTTGCATTTGCATGCTCTAGAAACATTCGGCTACAGCAAATGGATGTCAAAAGCGCATTCTTAAATGGGTTATTGAAGGAAGAGGTATATGTTGAATAACCTCCTGGGTTTAATTTCTCTGTTCAGCCTAACATGGTTTTTAGGTTGAATAAAGCCCTCTATGGATTGAAGCAGGCTCCCCGAGCCTGGTATGAGAGAGTTTCTGAGTTCCTTGTGAGCAAGGGCTACACTCGAGGTAAGGTTGACCAAACCCTCTTCACCAAAAGTCTCGGAAAGGAGTTAATTGTGGTCCAGGTATATGTTGATGATATCATTTTCGGATCTAACAATTCAAAATTATGTAAAGATTTTTCTGAGTCTATGTCCCAAGAATTTGAAATGAGTCTAGTTGGCGAACTAAAATATTTTCTTGGACTGCAGGTCAAACAAATGGAGGATGGTTGTTTCATAAATCAAACCAAGTATACTCTGGAGATGCTGAAAAGGTTTGGAATGACCAACCTCAAGACAATCTCAACACCCATGGGTACCAGCTCCTCACTGGATTCAGACGAAAAAGGTAAAGAGGTAGATGCTAAACTATATAGAGGTATGATCGGTTCACTCCTCTACTTAACTGCATCCAGGCCCGACATTCAGTTTAGTGTAGGGATGTGTGCCAGATACCAGGCTAGGCCTACTGAATTGCATCTGGAAGCTGTAAAGAGAATCTTTAGATACTTATCTACCACCCATGATCTAGGTCTCTGGTATCATGCATCATGTAAGTTAAATCTCATTGCATACACTGATGCAGATTATGCAGGATGTAAATTGGACAGGAAGAGTACTAGTGGTCACTGCGAATATCTAGGAGGATGCTTAGTCTCTTGGGGATCCAAGAAGCAACACTCTGTGGCTCTTTCTACTGCTGAAGCTGAGTATGTAGCAGTGGGGAGCTGTGGCACACAGGTTATATGGATAAAACACCAGCTTCTAGACTACTCGGTTGAGCTAGGTTGTACTTCTATCTTTTGTGACAATACTAGTGCAATAAATATTACAAAGAATCCTGTACTTCATTCCCGAACTAAACACATTGAAATCAGGCATCATTTTATTCGAGATGAAGTAGCTAAGAGGACTTTTGAGTTGATCCATGTTGGCACTAACTCACAAATTGCAGATATATTCACTAAGCCACTGGATACTGAAAAATTTAGCACTTTGCGCAGAGAACTAGGTATTTACAGAATTTCATGATTGAACAATTGATTTCTGAATACCATGTGTTATTGTGCTTATCATATTCATTGTCTGTTGCTGAAGAAATAACTTCATTATGAGTGTTTGGTGACTCACTCCGTTTTGATTGAATAGTCTGTTCAAACTTCATGGTGTTCTCTTTGAAGTGTTTTGAGGGTTGTCTTGGTTAAGTCTGTGTTGGGGTCAAGGTCTCAGGGGGAGCTAGATTTATAATAGGTGCTTTGATCTTTGGCCTAATTTGAACATACTCCGAACGACATCTTGCTGACATCAAACGAGAATCAGGTTGATTAGGTGTATAAAAGAAAGTGTTGGATGCTTTATCCTTTAAGACTGTTCATCTAATTTCTTGTTGGAATTTCAGCTGTTAGTCCCACTGAGATCAAAATCTGAATTCAAAGATTATCTTCCTACACGGTAACTGTCTTCTGATCTAGCCAGTACAGCATACCTATTTAGTCAATGTTGAGTCCGAAATGAGGTATTTTGTGCTTTAGTCTGAATCACCTTGGATCTGGTGTATTGTTCTCAAACGGACTCAAGCTTAATTAACAAGGTTTTAAGAGCTGGTTAATAAAAACAAATATTTCATAAAATTGTTATCAACTGTGTTAACTGCTCATTGAGAAACTGGGATTTTCATCAATGAAGTGAAAAAAAAAAACATCCCATGTCATGAGATGGCAGTACTTATCTGGTTTCTTATTAATTGTCTTGATCATACAGAGCTATGGTACATATCTGGTTAGTAACTGGGGTGTCTGACCTCTGATAAAGGTGTCACCTTAATGTCAACACCAGTTAGAATACTATCTCTGTCCTCTTGTCAGAAGGGGTAATGTGGTCCTGCCACCGAGTAACTGGGGTTTCATGCCTCTAAACAAGGTGTCTCCCTAATGTCAAAGGTGTACTTGACAGACTTACCTTTGATCTTGACCATCTTTAAAGATCCTGCTCACTTGGAGTATAGCTCTTGATTTGTTTGTTCTCAATACCACTGGTCTTTGTCTTCTGACTGTCTTACTTTATACTCTCTAAGTAAAGACTTACTTTGACCAAACTGGTATCTTGTAACTCACTTGCTTAGAATCTGGTTCTGTGTATGGAGCGAATCCTTATTCACAGTTTTTGCAAAGTCTGACTAACTGATCTTCAAAAATCCTCACATAAAATTAATGGCTTTCTTAATTGACTAAACATCTCAATAACCTCCATTTATCTGCCTTACTCTGTCCTGTTTTCTCTCTATAGTCAGCAATTTTCCTTTCTCTGTATCTTCAGACTTGCCCCTAGTTTTGATGATGACAAAGGGGGAGAGATTTGTATTGATAGGCTGCAGAGTTTTGTTGCCAAGGTGTTAAAGGGGTGTGTATGCATGCCATTGTGTTGAGGGGGAGTTAAGTGTTGAGGGGGAGTTAGTTATCCAGTCTGAGGTAAGCTGTTGCTGTGTTCAGGGGGAGTGTTATGGAGTCGTCAGAGGTAGCAAGTGCGTTGAGAGTCTGCATTGTCTGCATTGTTTAGTATGCAAATTTCTTGGCATGATCTCTTTTGCATTTCTTTTGCATTTCATCTCTGATACTTAATATAGTGTTGCCATCATCAAAAAGGGGGAGATTGTTGGTTTTTGTGTCTTCCCTAAGCGTTTTGATGATGAGCAACACTATGTTAATTGTTGTTGATATTTTTGATCAGATATCTTGCACTTGAGTTATCCATGGTTTTATAAGAAAAAGCTGCTAAGAGGTAACACTTCGTGTGTCCGTACAGGTTCTGTCTTCGTGCTGTTTTCCTTAAACCTCATGTCATTCTTGCTTCGCGTTTTCACCTCGTGTCGAGTTAGCCATGTTGTCGTCTAATTGAGTGTTGTCTTTCACCTCGTGCAGTCTTTGTTACTCTGTTGTTTCCATGTCATCCTTAGCTCATGTCATGCGTTTGTATTCCTGTCTTCGAGTCTGTTTTCGCTGAGTCTCTAAGTCAGTCTTAGTTCAAGTGTTCGTTTCACTTCGTGTTGTTTTTCTCTTCCTATGTCTTCGTGTTATGTTTACGTCTTCGTGTTGATCTGTCTTCGTGTCGGTTTCTATTTTTCGTCCTTAAGTTGTGGTCAGCCCGTGTTGTTTTCATCTCGTGCTGTTCTTACTGGCTTCGTGTCGTTTTCTGTGTAGTGTGTGTTTTTGTCACCACTATACTTCGTGTCGTTGTTCTTCACTCCGTGTCAACTTCACTTCGTGTCAAACTTCACTTCGTGTTGTTTTTCACTTAGTGTCAACTTCGTCTTCGTGTTGTTTTCACTTCGAGTCGTTTCTTTATATTCTGTCTTCGTGTTGGTTTCTCGCTTTAGACTTCGTGTCATTTTCGCCTTGACCACACATCGTGTTGCCTTCCGTAGACCTCGTGTCTTGAATATTTGCAACCACTTCGTGTCGGTTTCTGTCGTTAGCCCGTGTTGTCCTCGTGTTGATTTTGCATTCGTGACCTCGTGTCTCTTTTGGCTTATAACCTCACCTCGTGTCATTTCCTTCTGTGTGTCTGACCTGTTACAGAGTATCTCGTGTCGTTCTTGTGTCATTTCGAGTAATAGTCACGTCGTGTTGTTACTATATACCTCATGCAGTTTTGGTTTTTGTGGCCATGCAGCGTATTAATGGATTTAATCTCATTACAGGTCCGAGGAAGAACATTCCACACTCATGGGCTGCACGTGATCCGAGACAAGAGGAACCAATCTGATAAAGGCACGTGGCAGGAAGATTCTGGATCGAGCGTGGGAGGCACACGCGTTTTGTGCCCTATCCACTTGCTGTTACTGCTATAAATAGAATCCTTCGTCCTCAGATGAAGGTGATCGAAGTAGAGAGGAATAGAAGAAAAAACAGGAAAATAGAGAGCCCTTCGATCCAGGAAAAGAAAAGAAAGAAGAAAGAATAGCAGAGAGAAAAAGAGAGAGAGCAGAAGAGTGATCAGAAGAGTTGTTCTGACTTGCGGATCAAATCCGAAGTCTATTGCTCTGTATTGAGCTACATTGTTTCCATTTTCTGGCATTTGATTTCCTTCGTTCGTATTTTTCGTTTATTGTTCTTACCTTTCTTCAACTGTCCTTGTTTGTGTTTCCGATCCTCTGGACTGAGGTCGGGGTCCTCCTGTGAGATCAGGAGAAGGGAGAGTCAATCTCCAGTCTGCAAGCAGCAGGTGGGCTGCTTGTAGGTTCCCTCCGGGTTGGGAGGAAGAGGGGTCTTCGACCTCTGGTTCACTAGTAGCAGGGCTGCTACTAGTGGGGTTCCCTCTTGGTAAAGAGGAAGAGAGACGTGAGTCTCTGGGTTCTAGTGACTGCTGGTCGCTAGAGGTTCCCTCCGTGTAGGAGGAAGAGGAGAGGTTGTTCTCCTGGGAAGCTATGTATCAGCAGTTGTTTGGCAAGCTGTTTTGCCCAGCCATTAGTGAAGCCACACTCGGTTTGAGTGTGGGATGGATGTAGGTCTGAAGGACCGAACCACCTTAAAACCCTCTGAGTCCTTGTGTGATCGATTGTGATAATATTCTGGTATGCCTTCTATTTGCTTGAGCTATTAACTGCACTGCATCATTTTCGATAGTCAGAGCTCGAGGTTATTTGCGTTTAGCAATATACTCTGCAGTATTTTTTTAATTCTACGAAAAATAGTGATCTATTCATCCCCTCCCCTTCTAGATCACTTCATATTGTACTTATCACCAATTCCATTTGGGAATATTCAAGGGATGCAGTTTACCTGCGGGTCTAAAATGCTCTGCCTTTACTTGTTGACAAGTGAGACAGCGAGACACGAAATCAACTATTTCTCTCTTCATGTTGGGCCACCAGAATTTTCTTTTGAGATCCTGATACATTTTTGTACTACCTGGGTGAATGGTATATTTGGATTTATGTGCTTCTTCTAGAATCAATTTCTTTGTATCCTCATGATCCGGTATACACACTCGGCCCTTGAATAGCAATCTTCCATCCTCCGTAATAGAGAAATCCGGCCGTTGTTCAATATTAGCCTTAATTTCTAGTAACACGAGATCATCATTTTGCAACTCGACTAGATCCTCTATTATGGTAGGTTGAGCTCGGATATTAGCTATGAAGCAATCTTCTTCCTTCCTGTCAATATCTAAGTTCAACTGAGCAAATTGAGGAATAAGATTAATCATACTAATCATAAGACTTGATAGCATACCCATTGATTTTCTGCTGAGTGCATCCGCAACAAGATTAGCCTTGCTAGGATGATATTGAATATAAAAATCAAAATCCTTAAGATATTCCAACCATCTTCTCTGCCTCATATTTAGCTCTTTTTGAGAAAATAAATATCTCGAGCTCTTGTGGTCCGAGTAGACCGTAAACTTTTCTCCATAGAGATAATGACGTTAAATTTTCAAGGTGAAAATGACAGCTGCTAATTCCAAATCATGCACATGATAATTTTCCTCGTGACGTTTCAATTGTCTTGAAGAATAACAGATTACTTTTCCAATTTGCATGAGGACACACCCTAAGCCAATGCCAGATGCATCTATATATGCTTCGAATCCACCACCTTCCATCGGTAGTGATAGAATAGGAGCTGTAGTAAGATGATTCTTAAGAGTTTGGAAACTCTTCTCACATTCTTCTGACCAGATAAAAGGTTTTTCTTTTCTCGTGAGTCTAGTTAAAAGAACTGTAATCTTTGAGAAGTCCTTAATGAATCTTCTATAATAACCAGCTAGACCCAGAAAACTTCATACTTTCGATACGGTCGTTGGTCGGATCCAATTCTTGACAGCTTCTACTTTAGAAGGATCCACCACAATACCTTCTTTTGAAATAATGTGACCATAACGACTTCGAAAAGCCGATTTATAAATATCTTCTTCTTTAATTCTAAGCTAATGATAATCCGATCTGAGGTCAATCTTAGAGAAATATTCTGCTCCTGAAAGCTGATCGAAGAGTTCATCAATACGCGACAACAGATACTTGTTTTTAATTGTGAGTTGATTCAATCGCCGGTAATCGATGGATAGCTTGAGAGAACCATCCTTTTTCTTGACAAATAGAACCGGCGCACCCCAAGGGGATGTGCTAGGTCTGATGAAGCCTTTGTCTAGTAATTCCTGCAACTGCCTTTTTAATTCCTTGAGTTCTGTGGGGGACATCTTGTAAGGGGCTATAGAAACAGGTGCTGCTCTTGGGATGAGTTCAGTAGTGAAGTTCACTTCCCTCTCGGGCGGTAAACTGGGTAATTCAGATGGAAACACGTCTGGGAACTCATTTACAATAGGAATGTCCGCTAAGATAATCTCCTTGGATTCGATAATAATGATAGAAGCAAGAAAAGCTTCACATCCTTGTGAGATAAGTTTGCAAGCGTGAAGAGAAGGTATGATAGTAGGATGCTTCTTGTACTTAATGCCAAGGAAGGAAAATCAATCTTAAAGCTAATTAACTATCTTATCTCGGGCTCTACCCAATTCTCACATGGGTGTGGAAATTTCTTCCTTAGTTCATAGGTAGGGGTCCTTAAACCTTGGACTTATCCTATGACATAACTCTTCTCCCTAAGTCCTGAGACTTAGGCTCTGATACCAACTTAACTGTCACGTCCCGAGCCTTTATTACAGCGGAAGACTCGCTCGAGGAACGCGAACAGTCGGCATGGTAAGTCTCTTGCCAGCAAGAACGATCAGAGCGCAAGGCAATCACACATAAGAATGCAATCGCACAATATTTACTCAACTTCAACTTTCATTAATAATCAAATCCAATATTCAAATACAACCACTAATTCAACTTTCATCATGCTAGACTCAAGAAATAAGAAATCACATAGACTAGATCTAAACAATGTAAACTTCCTAAGTCTTCGCTCATTCTTTATTCACTCTCGGATCCGCTACTTGAACATTCTGAATCCGAACCTGACTCACTTCCATTTCCTAAAAAAGAATGGAAATAGGTAATGAGCACACTTAACCAGTAGGTATCCTCGCATCAATATGAAGACATCATTAAAGTAATTAACGTTTTTGCTCTAAAGAAATAAGGTAAAATCATGCAAATGCGATCAATCATGCGATTAAATCAAAGTATGTAAGAAAGAATGAGAGCAAGTATGAACTAGCAAGAATGTTATAAGAACATGATATGGCCTTTCATGAACAAGAATGTAACGAGAATGTACTAGCAAGCTACATAATCATCACTCCAGTATCTTTTGCTTATGAGCAAGTACTTCGTGAATTTCTGTGGAATATCAAGCAAGAAAGTCATGCATAAGTATCAATCATGTTGTATCGTGTTGTGAATTTTCACTTATTTATAAAGAAAGTACTCCCAGCGCAATGCGACGCCAGTAGTATCATACCCCATGGTTTATAATAGTATGTTTTCGACAATCAGCCGAGGGGACTAGCATAGAGCCCTTGAACACAATCAGTGCTCGATCGCATCTTCAAGTATAAATCAAGCTTTTTCCATGCATGTAACAATAAAGTATGGCCAAGAATGTACAATTCCAACAAGCTCTTGATAACAATAATTCAATGAATGAATGCTTTAATAAGAATCATGAGAAATCAAGAATGACTTATACTATGTTATGCTTATGGAAATAAATCGGCAACATAACGGTACGTTCTTTATTTTTCATTCATTATATTAGGTTTCTTGATCAATATGATAAGTTCTAGATCATCAAGAGTCCATCTAGAAACCTTGGAATATCAACCCTTGGTCAAACCTCAGGTTAAAATACTCAAGTAGTGTGATTGTCGTGTACTGGGCCGTTACATGATATAACACTCCAGTATTGGGCCGTTACATTAGTCTGAATCCAGAACCATGAAATCGGACTCAGTTTGCTGTGACGGTCGTATATTGGGCCGTTACATATACCTGACGGTCCAATATAGATCCGTTACACTACTGATAACCAGAAACATCGATAATGTAATCTAACCACTTGGGTTTTAAAGGTACAACCAACTTGACATCCTAGTGGGAATCCCAGGCTCGTAGAGAATTACGGAGGCCTTGAAACAAGATTTCCTAGTCCATTGGAAGGACTATCCAATAGAGAGGTCCTCATGTCCAAGAATAATGTTCCTATAGTGTAAAGTGAACTAATGGACATATACCTGATATATGCCATGTACTTAGAGAAATGACTCTATTGATAGAGAGGATGTATAACAATAGGAAATCATGATAAAACTCCGTCAATACATCTTTGGAAAATCATGATTTAGATACAAAACTATAGAATTTTGGCACATGAAATTAACATAACTTAAAATAACTTAAGATACCTTAATCATGCAATTTCTATTATGAATCAGTAAATAAACTTAAAGTCATGATAACATGTCAAAATTTAGATAACTAGGCTTATTTATAAGTTAAATTAACTAGTTTCCCATTCTGTCTACAGTTACCCTGACGGTCTAGAATGGGTGCATCACAGTGACTATGATGGTTTATCGTGAGGCCGTTACAGTAATGTAACGCTCCATAGATGGTGTGTCAGAGACAACAGAGAACTTCAAACACCAAAGAAGGTGTGACGGCTTATAGTAAAGCTGTTACAGTTTGTGACGGTCTAAGTATGATGCGTTAGAGTCCCTGCTAACAGTATAAAGAAATTAAACGACTATGATTTAAAACCATGTCATGTTTGAAAAAGATTTAACTACCCCAATCATGACAAAACGAAGTAAAGGTCATCTAGATGCATAGGCTGCAGTGAATTGACAAGATAATATCTTTGATATTTGATTAGGGCTAAGAATATGTATGTGTGCATGAACCCACTAAAATATGGAATTCATAGTCTATAATGCATGAAATCAAGTACAATTAGAGGGTTTTTATCTCTAACAAGATGTTTTTACCAATCATGAGATAACCTACCTCTTAACTAGGCTTTAAGCTTCTAATTTGAATCTGAAAATCGAGCCCTAGCTCTCCTTTCCCAGCTATTTTCCAGCAACTTCCTGCTGCTCTATTTCTCCAACCTCTTGTCCTAAAGATGTGAAATTTTGAGGGTAAGAATATGAAACTAAGGTGATCAAAAAGTTCTAAAGGATTGAATTCTAATTACCTCATTTAGACGTCCTAATCTCTTGATCTTCAGGGGTCTTTTGCTCTGAATCCTGAGTTACTATGGTCAAACCAGCAACTTTGGAAGCTTCAATCTCCTTGGTTGCTTGATATCCTAACATGAAATTTGGAGAACTATTAGTCTAAAGTATACTAAACAAAATCTTCTAAAGAACTTATCCGAAATTCTATCTCCTTACCTTGATTCTTTACGAGCCAAAAGTAAGGGTCGCTCAGTTCAGAACTAGGTCCTATTTGTAGGGTTTTGAATATTAGATCGATTCTAGAGTCCTTAATTTGCTAGAACCTAATCCCTAAGAGTCCTTAGTAATGTTATAAACTCTCCTAAGTCGATCTCTTGTAGATAAGATCCCAAAGTTCTAATCTTTTTGCTCGTTCTTTCTTTCACGGAACTGACAGAATGTAACGCATCAAGATTGGTGCGTTACATGGCTGTGACGGTCGCACGATAGACCGCTACATCCAACGTGCACAGAGTTCAACATTAATCAAACTCTTTTGTTAATTATCCATATTATTATCCATAAAAATGGTATTTTATCCTTAAAATATGTAAATAGGCTAAATAACATTCTAGAATATGGGCCAAACTTAATGGGCTTGGTCCTTAAACCTTTTGGATTTTATTTAAATAGGCTAGGTTAATTAGTTAACATAATTGGGCTTTATAATGACTTATTAATCCAATAATCATTTTATTAATCTATTTAGCCCTTATAAATTCCAGAAAGTTCTATAAATAACTCAGAAATTATTACATAAATTCTGGGGCACTACACGACAAGAGGCCAATTTGCCTTAATGGCAGATTCCAGGATAGCTAGACCGAATTCTGTTTGCAAGGGGTCGACTCTAAGGGTCGACATTTGGAAATTTTTGAGGCATAGAATCCAAGAACTGATAAGATGAGGGTTCCTCATTCTGAAGCCAAGTTCTTAAATATAGAGTAACAGATTTTTCAGAATTTCCAGTTGTAGAACTCTAGTAAAGCAACGCTTATAATAAGATTGGTTTAACGCTAATGAATTCTAAGCTTCTCAATAAAACCGCTTGAAAACATCTACATTCAATATTAATAGAAGTGAACCAGAAATACATACTGAAACATGGTTAACCTCCTCTTACCTTACCCGTTCAATTCGATTAGCTCCTTGAGAGTTACTACGAAAAGTATTGAGATTAAACAAGCATGAAGACTAAATGGAATTCTAGAATTTCAGTAGATTTACTTTTACCTTTTGCTATCACACTCATAATTTTCATTGAGCACAAGAGGATTTTTACGAGCATTTAAGTCCAGTCATGCCTTGTATCTTGAGGATACACATTGGTTGGACGCCAGTATCCCTAAGTACTTGGTGTGACTGACTGTCATACCACAAATGGAACAGAGATAGCATTGTCACCTCATGACATATCGAACCTCATATTGTTGATGAGGGGACATTTCTCAGCAACTTTGCCATTGCTCTGCCTTGATTTTTCTTTTATATCACTGCAGAGTTAACAAGGGCACTTCATGACATATCTTACCTCATTTCTTTTATGAGGAGACATTTCTCAGTGAACCAGTGTCATTGCTCTGACACAATTAGCTCTTATAAATTCCAGCAAATCAGATTGTTTAAAGACAATACTTAGCTGAAGTTTCTCAAGAAAGCCTTTGTACTAAAGATAAATTTTCAGATATAAGAAGGCATATCATGTCAAAACATGAAGAGTTGGTTTAAGTCTATTAAGACTGAGTGCAACTACTTTCAGGACAATTAAACTTTAAAACTCAAGGAATCATTAATTTTAAACCAATAGCTTTCATGTTTAGGGCAGTCATAAAGCTCCATAAAGGAAGATTCCTCTAGAAGATTTACTCTGATAAATGAATTCAACAACATACCGAAAAATCTCTAAGTATATCAAGGCATTTAAGGAATTCTAGAGACATTCAACTGATGGTTCAAGGAATGGCAGATTCCGGACAATCTAGAGTAATTTAGTCCCAAGATAGAATATAGTATAACAGCATTATGAAGCAGGGTCTGATTTCAGCAGAGAGGATAGATATGTGGAATAAGAATGAATAGTGAACACTCCCCCTGAGGTTGTGCACAGAGTTTCGGACAGAAAATAGGATTCAAGCATAGTTGAATAGCGAGACAAACAAAATTTTTAAGCTAGGCAAGCTCCCCCTAAGAAGATGCAGACTGTACACATGTCAACAAGAATGAATGCATGAATGCAAACTGAAATTTTGATGTTGACTCCCCCTAAACATGTGCATGGGTTGACAATGAAGTATGCAACCTATGACTTAAGAATCTTTGGGTCCTTTAAACATGGTGTGTATTGGCGTGTATGAGACCACAATATGATACAATCATGGATTATTTACAATGCATTCTGAACTGGAATGTAGACTGGATTTTTTAATGTGCAGATGGATACATGCTACTTACTCCCTCTTTCCAAATGTTCTGAGTGTGCAAGTTAGACATAACAGGATATGCAAGGGAGTATGAGTAAAACATGCCAGTCATGCAGTGTTGGGTCCCTTGATCATGAAATGCATGATAGTGCATGAAATTCCAAGATGATGCTTAATGACCACAACATATACAGACTCAAACAAATACAATGCATTTCTACACTAAGGTGCAAACTTTTAAACTCCCCCTTTGTTGAATGCTCATGGAAGTTAAGATAGACAATCGGCATTTTATTTGTCCATGTGAGTGATGAGTTGAGATATATGCAGCCATGGAAGACATCATCAAGAACAATGATCATCAATGCAAAGCAAGAATTTCACATGGCTGCTAAAAGGTGGCAAGAAACAAACAACAACACATCATCATAGCAATTCCATCAGCATGATAAATTTTTCGTGGATTACGCAGCTGGAATAATTGATCTCTGGTATAAGGCGGAGGTTTGGATCTGAGACCCTGCTCACGCATAGTGAGAGTTCCGGCAAGCTTGACTTGCCTTTCTTCTCTGCACCATTTGATATACTAGAGGTCAAACAGGTGTAAGCAAGTAATCTAGCTTAGATGTTTATCTCACACCATGGGGGAAATTAGATGGAGCATGGGAGTTTTCAGACATGCAGGATTTATTGGGAACTAGAGTAATTCTAAGTGCAATTACTCATGATAATCCTAACATGCAGATTTAACATGAATTAAAAGGTTTATTTACATACATGTGCCTTGAGCATTTATTTGCTGGTTGAGCTTTGCTCAGCTCCAAGGCACCTGCACCCACAATTCTTATTTTGAATTTTATGGTACCCAAGCTTGCTTGGGTCCTTGTGGGTTAGTTCTTCGGGCAGCAATGCAATCATGTGAGTTTCTTTTCTAGGCTGTGTTCATTTCATCGATTCTCATCCAATGGCAGTCATCGAACACATGTCCATTTTTACCGCAATAAAAGCATTGCACAAATGATTTATCATTCTTCCTATGTGCATGTGCATTAAATCTTGGTTGGTGAGCATGGATACCACCATGTTGGCCATGAGAATGATTCTTACCTTTTAGATACCAAGAGTTCTTGACTGTGTGGCCAATCTTTCCACAGTGGAAGTAGCAAGGAGAATGGTTTCTTCTAACGGCCTTTGAGTGCGTCGACCTATCCTGATGGGTGCGTCGACGCACAGGTTCATACATGTGCTTCTAAGCATGAGCATGCCAATCATGCTTTGTCCCAGCGTCGACTTGTCCTTTGCATTGGCCCTTTACATTGTTTCTTTTGTTTTGGCCTGCTCTTAGCTCATCATTCTTCAAGGTGAGGCAATCATGCACAGTGCGACCAAGCATACCACAATAGAAACAATGAACATTCATTTTATGGAAAGCATGGCATTTAACATTACCTTTCCTAGCATGAATATCAGCACAAGCAAACTTGTTTTTCTGTGTTGGCCTTTGTGTTTTCCTTTTCTGATTTCTGTCTTATTTTTTATTTTTCTGGGCACTAAACTGTTTTGGGGGACCACTAGAGGTACTGACTTCATGTGAGCCAGTGACAAAAGGTGTATGTACTTTGTTCTCGTAGGTCTTTTTAATCACCGGGTTGTAGCCTAACCCTTCTTTCTGAAAGTTCACTCTAGTCCCCTAAATTTTATCTAGATTATCTTGGCTTTACACAAATTTTGATAGAGAGTTGTTTAAATCTTTGTTTTCATTCTCCAATGAGGAGACGTGCAGTTCAGATTCAGCAAGGTCCTCTTCGCATGTAGCCAATTGCTCATTGAGCATGGCATTCACAATTTTAAGATTTTCTGTTTCTTGTTCTAAGGCATGCATTATTTCAGAACAATTATCAACAACATGTTTGCCTTTTTCAAGAGCAACCAGCTTTTCAGTCAAGAGATTTATTTGATCTTTCAGCATTTCATTTTCTCTCTTAAGACTTTGATTTTCTTCAGCAAGTGCCTTCTTTTCAATCAAACTTTGATCATGTATTTCAAATTTATATTTATCCCTTGGCCTTCTTACAATTTCTTCCAATCTACTGATCTCGGCTTAAAGAATTCCGTTTTCATCTCTTAGACAGGCTATGCTTTCTTTATGCACACCTATGTCAGTCATAAGAGTATCATTCAGCTCCTCAAAAGTAGAACAATTGTTACAGAAGGAGCTCTCATTCGGACTATTTTTCTTAAGATCCTTTTTCATCTTTTTGTTTTCAGATTTCACCTTTTTGTGCTGCTTGATCAACTCATCATAGGCCTCCATGAGTTCTTCAAAAGTAAAGTCCTCGGAGTCAGAGCTTACCTGAGATAAGGATGGATTGCTTGACTGCTCTAATCGGTTGGCCATGAGGCATTCCTACTCTAGTTCTCCTTTTTTATGGATGTTCACCAATATGTCCAAGATTTGCTTGGTTGTGCTGTAGGTGGACACAAGATGAGATAACCTGAAATCAACTGCAGCTTTTGTCAAGTTGAATGTAGCAAGGTTGTCATTATGTTTGGTCTCGTGATCAGCTAACCATTCATCTGTATTTGATGCTAGCTCATGAGGACCATTGTATATAAGAGTCCACAATTAAGGATCTATGGAATTAACATAGATGAACATTCTCCCTAGCCATATAGAAAATTCTGAACCATCATAAATAGGCGGAGAAGCCATCGAAGCATGTATAGCAAATGAAGCCATTTGATCAAAATGCACCGGGATCTTTCCCTGCAGATCGTAGGATCTGGGAATGGCAGAGCTTGGCTCTGATACCACTTGTTGGGTCCCGCGTAGTGCAATCGGATCTAGAAGGGGGGTTGAATAGATCATATCAAGAACTTTGGCCTATTTAAAGCTTAGCTACCAAGAATGGTAAACCACTCCTATAAAGCAAATAAAACACTTAGACATAAAGCACAACGGATTGAATAGGAATGGCTCAAATGGAAATAGCAAAGCACGGTCCAATGACTGCGCAGGTCAAGGCACAAGCTAAGGTGTTGCTCAGCAAACTTCTGATGTGTGTGTGAATAAGGTGTTTGCTTCACACCCCGCTGAGCTAGCTGGAGTGTGTGTGCAATGGTGATCAACCAGAGTGCTTGTGTGTGTAAGCAAGGTGATCCTTACTTGCAGGAGAATGCTCCCTAGTGCATGCGTGCAAAGATGCAGCAGGCAGCCAAGGAGATGTAGGTACTGTGCAAGGAATAAATGGTGTGTATACGAGATAGCACAGTCCACAAAGCTTGAGTGTGGGATGGAGATAATCAAGATTACATACGATGAAGCAAGCACACTAACCTGTGAATGGGGATAGAGAATATAGCGCAATCACACAAATGCACAACCCACAATACATGGATTTTTAAGGTGGTTCGGTTGCAAACCCGCAACCTACGTCCACCCCTCACCAAACCCGGTGAGACTTTCCTACTGACACACATCTTGACTGGGGACAAGCCCCAAACTACAGAACAGAGAACACCCTCTGTCTGTCTTCCTACACACAAAATCGGTAGGGACGGTTCTTCACAGATCGGAGCACACCTCCGTCTGTCTTCCTACACACAAAATCGGCAGGGATGGTTCTCGATGGATAAAAACACAAGATAAAACTCAATGCAAGTGCAGTGGGAACACCATAAAAGCAAGAAGAAAACACCAGCTGAAGCTTTAGATGATGATTTGCAAGTTGGGGATTGCAGCTACAGATTTTAGATCTGAAGATCTGATTCTTCAGGGTTAGGTAGACTGCATGGCTGCTCTCTCTCTCTCAAGAATTCTCTTTTCTTCTTCTTGTACAGCACTGGACTGAGTCAAACAAGTGCTGGGCTGCGCTCTTCTTTTCTTTCTCACAAATGTTCTTCTTGGATGCTCAAGGGCATGGCTCTCTTCCAAAATAGCAGCAGCTTCTTCTCTTATAGAAGCTTGATATTTATAGACGAGCCACAAGGAAATGTGGTGAAGAATTTTTCCTTCAAGAAGTCTTCCATCAGTCTAGCTCAATTAAAAATATTTCCTTTGACTATTGAGTGTTAACTGGTCCCATCAAAGATAGTGTGAGATGAAATGAAGAAGAGACAAAGAGCTTTTCCCTCCAAAAATTTTCTTTGGCTTTGAAGAAGACTTTCTATAGGATTTGGCTTGAGCTGGCATTGCTTCTAGTCCAAGGATAGGACGGTGGCAGGCTGGCAGCAGACCATATCTTTTCTTTTGTTACTGTTCAGATCTCGTCATTAAATGGTCCCTTTGACATGTGGTCTCCTTATTGGCTGAAGTCCACTTCTGTCCTGTGTACTCTGTCTGCACAAGAGTCTTCATTTGGTGACAGCAAAAAGGCAGACTATGAGAAGTGACCTTTCCCAACTGTAGATTCTGACATAGCCATCTCCAAAAGGTAGATTAGATGTGATATGATGACAGGGACAAAAGTCAACTCTGGGTTCCTCATCCAGACCTTGAAATCCGTATATTTGGACATTTGTGGTACCTATTTTCTCTCTCTGGATCTTCCATTGACTTGACAGAAAAACTGGCTTACAGAGGTCGACCTTTCTTCAGACGGCTTCATAAGGTGCACCGACCTGATAATATGTGCACCGACCTTGATAGTGCAGGACCTCTGCATGTGCACTGACCTGATGATATGTGCACCGATCTTGACTAGAGTATGCTCAGACCTTGTAATGTTGAAGACAAACATTGCACAGACCTTTCTTATGTTGAAGGCAAACATGCAGAGACCTAGATGCGTTGAGGCAAACATGCACAGACCTAGTTGCGTTGAAGGCAAACATGCACAGACCTAGTAATTCACATGTGCACAGACCTACCGCAATATGCACCGACCTGACATTCACATATGCACAGACCTAACAACGTTATATGTAGATGTGCACCGACCTTACCTGATGTGCACTGACCTTACATGCTATCGTGCAAATGTGCACAGACCTTTATGGCGTTGAAAGCAAAACGTTCATCGACCTTGCTTTGTGCTAGCGAAAGGTGCATCGACTTAGTTCAACATGTGCACTGACCTTATAGTGTTGAAAGCAAATGTGCACGGACCTTTGTTGAGCATGTGCACCGACCTTATAGAGTTGAACGCATATGTGCACCGACCTTGGTTCAGGATGTGCACTGACCTCTTGAACAGAAATGCACATGTGCACCGACCTTAGTTCAGCATGTGCATCGACCTTAGTCCAAGTATTCAGCATGTGCACCGACCTTGGTTGCAAGTCTTCAGTATGTGCACCGACCTTCTGAACTAAAATGGACATGTGCACCGACCTTGGTTGCAAGTCTTCAGTATATGCACCGACCTTGGTTGCAAGTCTTTAGTATGTGCACCGACCTTCTGAACTGAAATGGACATGTGCACCGACCTTTTGGTTCAATGCATGAATGTGCACAGACCTTGTAACGTTAAAGGCAAAACATGCACCGACCTTCACTTGCACATGTGCACAGACCTTCAACAGCGTGCATTGACCTTAGTGGTCAGAACGGTAGAAGGTGCACTAACCTTGGCTTGTGCTGGCATAATGTGCATCGACCTTTGTTCTGTGTAGGCGCAATGTGCATCGATCTTCGTTCTGTGCTGGCACAATGTGGATCGACCTTTTTGCGTGAACAGTAGCCGGTGCACCGACCTAACCAACATGAAGCTTTTCAGCTTGATTTCTGTGCTGCTAGTTGTCTCATTTTCTGTGAACCCAATTACCTCATTTTTTGTGCTATTCTTGATTTCTTACACTTTACTTACAATGACCTGAAATGTATGTATATTGACGTTATCAAGTGTAAGATAGACTCATCAGTGACTCATAGGCAGACATCATCAAAACTACATTATGGCAGAGAATAATGCGTGTGTACCATACATGCACAACATTCTCCCAACATTCTCCCCTCTCTCGCATTGGCACTCTTATCAAGTGGGGTGGGGTGTGCAAAGAGAGAGAGAGAGAGAAAGTTCCCCGAGGAGGGGGGTACTGGGGGTGTTTGTAAGAGAGGGAGAGAGAGAACAAGAGAGGGGTACCGTGGGAGTGTTTGCAGGAGAGGGTGAGAGGGCACTCAACGCGAGAGCAAAAGGCGCAATTGGCACTAGAGAGGATTAGGGCGCCCACGGAGTCAACAACATTGAGGGTGCAAAAGTGCTCAGTGAGGTCGACGATCATGGGGCGAGTGAGGGAGTTGAGGGAGCTAGGCCAGTTGACGACGACATGGGCGACGCCAGAGGGGTCCTTGTGCAAGGACCAGGAGGAGGGGCTCCACCTTCGTCGAAGGGGGCTCCATGCGGCGGCGATTATGTGAGAAAAGAGAGAGAGGTAAAGAGAGAGGGTAAAATAGAAAAGAACAAATTAGTGAAAGTGAGGGGAAGAAATATTCCTAAAAGTGAGATGACATATTTCATTTTTTGTTAACTCAAGGGACTTTTTACCATGGGTTTAAAGATTTAGAGGGCTCAATTATAAATAGATAGATTAGGAAGGCTTATTCCTACCATTGATTTTTTTAAGCGGTAAAAGTTAAAAAACCTTTATAATAATACATCAAAGAATGTCATTGGGCTTGTCAAGTCACATCACTTAGCAACATTGTTAAAATAATGCATCGGATGATTCCTTAACAAAAGATCCCCATCCCAGATCAAATCCAGCCTGTTTACATATCTGCTTTTGTCTTTACCCCTAGATTTATGCTGGATTATTGCATCCCATTTATACCTTTTACTCTCTCACAGAATTAGAGGCAACGTGAAAAGTTAAGTAGGTTATGTTTAGTTCTATTTCTTCTCCCCTATAAAGGAAACTCAAGGGTCGCTTTGACATCTGGTTAGGGTAGGGCAGCGGATGAGAGAGAGAGTGATGGACCCCGTCTCTCTCTCACACATAACCTCCTTAATCGGGGACGGTTAACATGCTCGACCCCCTCGGGGTCGAGTACGCTAATCGCAATTGGATGTCAAAGGCACCCTAAGGTCTTCATTAAGCATGCTCCTTGGGTTAGGTTGATGTCAACAAGTAAACAGTGACACCAAAATCTATCATAATAATAATAAATCTTCCAAAGCGGAGTCCGAATTATTTTGAGCTGGGGAGAGTGGATCCACAGCATGAAATGGGGCACGCCGCTGATGCAATGAAAAATGGTGCTGGGTGAACTCGGAACTGGGTCAATACGATGGCTGGCTTAGTTTAAATCCCGTCCCTTCCCAATTTCTCTTTGCTCTCTCTCCACTATTTCTCAGTTGACATTATGCATCATCCGACTCTATTTAGGTGACTTTGATAATAATTTAGAATATGTTACCTGAGATACATTCCGACGAGTTATTTCTTAGTTTTTAAATTTAATAATTTATTTTTATTCTGAAATTAATTGATTATATGTAAAAGTGTTGGAAGAGTTAACTTCGGAATAAAGACCTTAATCCTATCCTATCGACTTTAGGTAATATAACCCAACTATCAAATTTGGTGAAAGACGGGTAAATAAAATAACTCTCTATTTCAGCTTTGTTCCGTTATCAAAGTCGGCTTTAGTGTTCGGGGCGTCTTCTCTCCTCTTCTCCCTCGTCTTTTCGACGGGAGAGATCGAGGAAATGGTGGGGAGGAGCAGCGGAAAAGGTTGGAAAAAAGGAGGAATTTTAAACTCCTTTTCGGCGTAGCTTCCGTCGTTGTTATCCCTTGTCTCCGGAGCCCGGTTTGGGAGGAGGAATCCGGCGGCTGGGCTTATCTGGGTATCTGTTCTTCGAGGGAGGTGGTGGTGATTTTGGGTTTGAATCTGAGGCGAGTTCTTGTGGAAGTTGGGGTTTTGGTTAGTCTCGGGTGGTTTGGTGCTCAAAAGACGGGTTTTTGTTTGGTGGGCACCAGTTGGAAGGGGAAGAAGAGGGCAGTAGAGAATTTACCGCTGCTTCTATTTGGTTACTTGTTTTGGAGAATCTTTCGGGTGTTTTTTTGACAGGCCGTAGGGGATTGCTAGGTTAGGGTTCAATGTCTTGGTCGGGTCCAGAAGACGTCTTCTTCTCAACCTCTCTTGCCAGCTACCTTGACAGTAATCATATCTTCTTCCCTATATGTGTTTGTTTGCGTCTTCTCTCTTCCACTAGTATTATCCTTTTGTTTTGCAAAGTTTGCTATTCTTGTTTGCCCATGGGTTAAGTGATATTGACGTGTTCTTAATGCTGTTGCATCATCCTAAAGCTTTCATTGGAGGTGCTGTTGTTCTTCTCCCTCTATCTCTTGTTTTTCTTTTTTGTTAGCATCTCATCTTAGGGAGCAGATCCCTTGAAGCTTGTTGCGTAGTTTTGTTTCTCTTTGGTTGGTCTTATAAGATAGTACTTCTCCTATTGTAATGCATTTTATCCCCTTCCTCTTTTTTGGAATGGATTTGATTTGTGTGCGTGTGGATGTGGGAATGGATTTGATTTATGTTTATATCATGTATTACTGTTTCCTTCATGTTCTATGTCATCCTAGATGTTGCATTGGTGGAACCCATTCACTTCCATTATCTCCTCCAATTGCTGTAGATGGATTTCATTCTTTGGTAGGGCAATGTCCAGCATTCTTTAGTGGGTCAATGCCACTGAATTTTCTGTATCATCATGACTGCTACCGGAATGCATTATGGCCTTGTTTTTCTGATATTGTATTTCATTTCTCATTTTGTTTGTGTTGCTTCCTGTCATGATGATTGCGGCCTTCTAGTCACTGATATAGTTTTTTTTGTTGCATTTTCTTTTAGTGGACTTATAATTGCTACGAACGGGCACTTTTCCTCTCTGTGTCTGATTGCCTGATAATGATAGACATTTAAGTTGAATTGGTTGTAAAGAAAATGGAAGACATAATTCATAGCTTAGTGACTCATGGCAGTTTATTGATATGATAAGAAAATTCTTTGCGCTTCCAGAACCCTTTGAGACTTTGTGACTTATTCCTTAATGTACCATTCAAAGAATTCATGTCTCTCTATGTCAGCCACATGCTTATCTAATATTCATTTTGCTAAGGATATAAAAGCCTGAATGATGAGGTTTGGACATTTCAAGTTCCTTTCTCATTGTTAGATTGATTGAAGGACCATCAGTATCATTTCTCTCATGAGTCAGCCCACCATTCAATTATAGGGCTTATACTATCAATAGCGATTAAAGGCATGGGAAGAATGGTGACTGGCAGTCAGTCTGATCTTGCTAGTGACCCTCCATGTTTTTTTTCCTCAGAAAATGCTCTGTAATAGTTAGTAAACAGTATGATTATGTACAGAAACCCTTCTTGAAAAAAAAACTACAAAAGTATAACCTTTTAGAATTATTACTCTGTCTAATATCCCTTTTCCTGAGATTGTTTAACACTCTTTTCCCTTCCCTTTAGCTATAGGAAGCTCTCCAGCCTGCCAATCTTCTCAGCTCTCTCAATGTGTCTAATTTGTTTTACAGCACTTATGTAGAGTTTTTCGGTTTATCCATGGTAAAGGAAGCTTATCTCAACGTACTTGGGTGTCTCCCAAACTGTGTAATTACCATATTGTTCTTGTGCGCATAACCAAAACTTGTGACATTAAAAGTCATGGATGTTCATGTTTAAACTGAATAATAAAAATGCAGATACTCTACCAACTTTCCATTGTGCTATCAACTTATGTTTAAACCTTCCGGTTTTTTGACCGTTGAATAAAGGGAAGAACTTGTAGAGTTATAGTTGATTATTTTTTTGAAAGTGGATGGTACCATTATATATATTAATTGAAAATGGAAAAGACGGGATTTACAAGTATAAGCTGTATGCTTTTAAAACATCCCTATGACACCCTATACAAAACAGAGGGGGTCACACCAAGCAAATGTGTTCAGGCTAGTCCCCCACCGTTGACAAAAGGGAAGAATTGTGTGAGTCTTTTTGACAAAGAAGAATAGCCCACTCTCTCACCCTCTCCCCAACAAAATCCCAAACGCTCTTTGGGATCGTGGTCGCATTTATGAAGATCCTTCTGTTCCTCTCCCCTCAAATAACCCAGAGGGTGGCATGGAGGATGAGTCACCAGATCCGCCTATTTCCCTTGAATGGCTAGAACCAATGCCACCCCCTCAACAGTTGTTGGACCGTCTGCATTGCCTGTACCTAGCGCCAGATCTTTTTGAGGACATCCTGCCACACTCTTAAGAGAAGTGACAATCAGGGAAGCGGTGATCAATATTTTCCTCCTCGACCTCACACAGACAACATTGGGTATGTATATAAGCCAAATAGGTAGCAACCTTGTCACAAGTTGGGGGCCTTCTATGAGAGATCCTCCAAATGAGAATCTTCACTTTCAGTGGGCTTTTGGGTTTCCATATTTGTCTCACCAAAAGGTGCTTGAAACCACTATCAACAATCGTCTGGTATGCTGATTAGATTGAAAAGTGGCCCTCCTTATCCCATCTCTATGTCCATCCATCGGCCTTATTTACATCTGGCATGTGTCGTTGTAGCATATAGAGCAGAGACTCGAGCTGATTAATCTCTTGTTTCCTTAAATTTCTTCTGAAAGTTGGGTTCCAAGAACCCCCTGTTGTCTGCCTATCAAATAACTGACTCACAACTACAAGTTGTTCTACTGAGACTACATAGAGTTGAGGGAACAAAACCTCTAGAGGATGGTTTGAGCAGCATCTACATTTCTAGATTATGTAGTCGAAATCGCGCCTAGACGAGCGCCTAGGCGCTGAGGCGAGGCGATGGCAACTGCCTCGCCCCGTCGTGGCTCACTGAGGCAAACGCCTCACCGTCGTCTCACGTCGCCTCGCCCTCTTCGCCCGCCGTTACAGCCAACTCGGCCTTAGCGGAGCCGCGTATCGGGTATGAATACCCGTTAATCCTTGAAGGCGGATCCGTGTTTTAGCTCGTGAGGGTTTCATTCCCCTCCCACTCCGCGGCCACTTCTCCCTCCCTCCCCCAATCGGCAACCCTAATCCCCAACGGCGACAACGGCTTCCGGCGACAGCGGCGTCCGGCGAGCGACCGGCAACAACGGCGTCCGGTACTTATCTCCCTCTCCTTCTTTTTGTCTTTCTCACATAGTTGCACACACACACACACACCCTCTCGCCGTCTCCCTTTCACTGTCTCTTCGTCTCCCTCTGTCTCCCTCTCGTACTCTCCCTCTCCCTCTCTCTCTTGCTCTCCCTCTCCCCCCCCTCTCTCTCTCTGTCTCCATCTCTCACCATCACCCTCTCACTATCTCTCTATCTCCCTCTCCCCCACTGTCTCCCTCTCTCTCCGTCTCCCTCTCTTACTCTCTCTCTCACACAGTCACACACAGACACAGAGAGGCGATCACCCCCTCTTCCACTCTCTCTCTCTCTCTCTCTCCCCTGCTACTCTCTCTCTCCCCCTCTCTATCTCCCTCATAGTGAGAGGGAGGGGCCGAGCCCCTCTCTATCTCCCTCTCCCTCACTCTGTCTCCCTCTCTTACTCTTTCTCTCTTACACAAGCACACGCAGAGAGGGGCTCAGCCCCTCTCCCCCTCTGTCACTCTCTCTCTCCCCCTCTCTATCTCCCTCACAGTGAAAGGGAGGGGTCGAGCCCCTCTGTCTCCCTCGCCCTCACTCTGTTTCTCTCTATTCTCTCACTCTCTGTCTCCCTCTCACTCTCTCTGTCTCTCTCTGTTCTCTCAGTCTCTCACTTTCTGTCTCTCTCTCACTCTTTGTCTCTCTCTGTTCTCTCAATCTCTCACTCTCCGTCTCCCTCCCCCTTTTTCTGTCACACACACACACAGAGACAGACAACTAGAGGGAGGGGCCAATCCCCTCTCTCACTATGTCTCACCCTCTCTCTCTCTCTGTCTCCCACAGTGACGATCAATCGTGCAAGGCAATCGGTGTCGGCGACGCCAACGATCTCTGTTTTATTTTGACTTTGGATAATTCTTGGCAATAAACAATCAGCAAAAATATATGTTTTTTACATTTATTGTTTGATGTATTTTTTGTAATATTATTTAAATTTGTTGTTTGATTTTCTAAAGATGTCTTCACATACACCACCTGCTTTTGTGTCTATTTGTGGTGGTGCATCGTCAAATGCAAGCACTCAAGGGTCCAATGTAGAAAAGGGCAGACCAAAAGATATTGGGTAAAAATATGGAACCTCTGCCAATCAAAAAATAGAGATGAGATAACATGTAATTTTTGTAAAAAGGTGAGTAAAATAGGGATTTACCGGCTGAAGCAACATTTAGCCGGCATAGGTATGAATGTGACAGCTTGCCAAAAAGTTCCCGTGGATGTGAGGATAGAAATTCGAGAATACATGCAAAATGTTAAGAAAGCTAGAACTGAGAAGCCACAGATGGTGAGGGAGGTGGAAGGTAGAGATGATTTGTTGAAGGATTCATCTCAATCTGTGGTGGTCTCTCAAGTTAATATACTTGATGATATTATTGTGAAGCCACCGCGGATGAAGGGTCCTATGGACAAGTTCTGCACTCTTGATCTGGAACAAGTTAAGATAGTAAGAGATAAAAAATGGGAAAATGAGTATCGTGACAGGATCCTCCAATATGTAGGTATATAGTTTTATCAAGCTGGCATCCCATTCAATACTGTGCATCTACCTAGCTTTCAAACAATGTGGGAAGCCGTAGGAAAATACAGTTCGGGATTTAAAGGGTCTAGCTATCACAAGATTCGTGAGACTATTTTACATAAAGAGATAAAAACTACTCAAGAGTTGGTGGATGCCCAAAAGGAAAATTGGGTGAGATATGGTTGTAGCATCATGCCCGATGCATGGACAGATGCGAAGGGGCGAACATTGATCAACTTCCTTGTGAACTCTCCAGGTGGGGTTTCCCCCCTAAAATCAGTGGATGCTTTCAATCTATATTCTATTTTTCTTTCTATGTCTCTCACTATCATTCTGTCTTACTCTCTGTCTGTAGGTGGGATTATTTTTTTGAAATCAATTGATGTTTTTACACACGTGAAAGATGTCAAATTGTTGGTAGATTTATTGGACAAGGTTATTAACGAAGTTGGCGTTAAGTATGCCATCCAAATTGTGACAGACAATGAGTCTAGTTATGTGGCAGTCGGGAAAATGTTGATGTTAGCCCATCCGAATTATTCTGGACACCATGTGTTGCCCGTTGCTTAGACTTGATACTGGAGAACAATTTCAAATTGTCTCCAATGAAAGAAACCATTTGTAGGGCCAAAATGATGACTATATTTATTTATGGGCACACGATGATTCTTGCTATGATGAGAAAGTACACAAATGACAAGAATTTTGCACGTGCAGCTATCACTCGCTTTGTCACCAACTACTTAAATTTGTAGAGTCTGCTTGATTGCAAAGATAGCTTGAGAAGGATGTTTACATCTGTTGATTGGCTTGCTAGTAACAATCGGTGGGCCAAAAAAAATGAAGGGAAGAAGGTAGATGGCATTATCTTGAAGACTTCTTTTTGGAATGGTGTGACATATTCATTGCAAATATTCAAACCCCTTGTTATGGTTCTATAGTTGGTTGATGGAGAAAAGCCAGCGATAGGCTACATATGTGAGGCTATGGATCGTGCAAAGGAGAGTATTAAGAGTGCATTAAATGAAAAGCTTGACAAATATGGCCCAATTTGAGAAATCATTGATAGACGGTGGGACTTTCAAATGCACCGTCCTTTACATGCAGCTAACCTTTATCTTAATCCGGCTCTTTATTTCTCTAATTCAAATTGAGTATGATCAAGAAGTTAAGCAAGGGTTATATGATTGCATTGAAGATCTAGTTCCAGAAGCCTTAGTCCAAGATGCAATTTTCAAGGAGCTTGCAGCTTATCAGTATGCCCAAGGGTTATTTGGGAGAAAAATGGCTATTAGACAACGCACTTCTATGGTTATGGATATGGATGCTTTTCTTGTCTAATTTTCATTGCAATCGTGGAGTAAGAATTATTTTGAATTATGATTTTTTTGTGGTGTAGCTACTTAGTGGTTGAACTTTGACACTGTCACACCACACCTTCAAAAGATAACCATTTGGATCTTAAGTTTGACATGTAGTGCATTCAGTTGTGAACGCAATTGGAGTACATTTGAGTAGGTTAATTTCATATTTGAGTACATAAAGAAAAGGAATATGTTGAAGCAAAAGAAGTTGAACGATCTTGTTTTTGTGTAATATAATCAACGTCTCCATGCTCGTCATTTGCGTCTTCAGCGAAGTGACTATGATCCTATTTCTTTGGATGACATTGATGATTGCAATGAGTAGATAGCTAATCCTCCAGAAAATGAAGATTTTGTGGATGAAGGGGAGGACCTCACATGGCTAGATGTTGAAATCGTTGCCGGTGTTATTGGAGACGAAGGATCAATCACAAGGCGACAACCAAATAGCGTCGTCTAGGAAAGGGGAAAAGCATTGCCACATCTCACTCCATAAATGTGAGAGATGTTGACTCCGAGGAGACACAATCGGAGAATGAGCTTCCAAGTGACAGGGGCTCCTCTTTTATGAGTGATGAGGAGACTCGAGAGTTGAGAGAAATTTGAAACACTTTGTGTTATGGGATTATGTAATTTACTTGTTTGGTTGTTTAATTGGTTTTATTTTGTTATAATATTGCACTTGCTATTTTTGTTTAGTGTATTTGCAATATGACAATATGAGTGTTATTCTTGTTTAAGAATGAATGGATTTAGAAAATTTATTGATTTTATATATGCAGTTTTTTGATATATATTTTTGTGATATTTAGACATATAATTTAAATTTTAAATTATATAGATTTATTTAATAAAATCTCGTTTCAAACGCCTCAAATGTCTCGGCCATTGCCTAGGCCTTTGAGACTTGAGGCGACCCCCTGGTTGCCTCATTCGCCTCACGCCTTTGACTACATAGTTTCCAGAAGTGACATTTCCACTCATCTCCTAAGCTGACTCTGACTCTTATGTGATAAAGTCACTACTCTATAGTATGCCCTTCCAGATATGAGATAGGTAATGCTGGGGTAAACCCGACAGATCCCAAGACCTTGCTCTGCAATAGTATTTCTGCCCAATGATCGTGCTCCATAGCCCCTCTTTCTCCGTGCCGCCCTTCTATAGCCATTTGCTCAGCAAAGCCAGGTTGAAATCCTTGATGTTCTTTAAACCTAGCCCACCCACTTCTTTGCACTTTCATGCTTTTCCTCATGCAATGTCATGCCAGTCTCTGCTTCTTATGTTACTGCCATGTCAAATGAACCTTGCCTGAATGACCCGTAGCTTCCTTGCTATTGAGATAGGGATCCGGAAAGTGGAGAGGAAATAAATAGCAAGGATGTGTAACATTGATTTGTACAGCACCAATCGGCCCCCATAAGAGAGCAGCTTCGCCTTCCACCCTACCAGCCTAGTAGAGTTATAGGTGATTACTGTCTGTTTATTTAGATGCATATAGACTATGGCACCTGTAATAGGACGTTATTCATGATATGTGTACCCAAGTTTTCTTTTTCTCATGAGCACAATTCTATTCACCATTTTTTCTTGGTTGATGAAATTGGGATGCCAGAAATGGAGATCCTCTTGTTATCTCCCACTTGCGAAGCAGTAGCAGATCTAGGGATTTTTAGTTTTCAAACCCTATAATCCTTCATATTTATGGATTAGCCCCTCCAATCTAGATATTTATTTTTAACTCTTTAAAATCTCAAGTTATTTAGTGAAACACCCATGTCATTACAAAAAAGCCCATCATATGTTCATGGAAAAACCCCTATTGTCTCACCTCTCCTCTTACCCCTGTCAAATATTACTTTTCTCTAGTAATTTTGCTATGTATCTCCTTACCACAATAATTGCATTTCACTTTTCTTCTCCTAGCATCAACTAAGGAGAGGTGGGCCCACCCTGGATCCTTCTACCTTTGCTGCTCTTGACTTTGTTCACGTCTAGGCTTGATGCTGCATTAAGACAGTCAAAGACAAATAGTTGTAAGTACAATGAAAAAAAATGCAATTCAACGTGATAGAGCTCCAAATTATTGAATGAAGCTTAATTGAGCTTCAATTGAACCTTACTAAACCTAATTAGAGGAAACTCCCAAATTTAAGGGTGTAATTACGGTTTAATTAACAATTTTAGCCTAATCACCATTCTTAAGAATTAATTACCGACATGCTTCCGCTTCAAATTATTGAATGAAGCTTAATTGAGCTTGAATTGACCCTTACTAATGTTAATTAGAGGAAAACCCCAAATTGAAGGGTGTAATTAGGGCTTAATTAACAATTTTAGCCTAATCACCCTTCATAAGAATTAATTACCAACATGCTCCCACTTCAAATTATTGAATGAAGCTTAATTAAGCTTCAATTGACCATTACTAATGCTAATTAGAGGAAAGTCCCAAATTTAAAGGTGTAATTAGTGCTTAATTAACAATTTTAGCCTAATCACCCTTTATAAGAATTAATTACCAGTATGCTCCGGCTTCAAATTAGTCAATGAAGCTTAATTGAGCCCTAATTGACCCTTACTAAACCTAATTAAAGAAAAACCCCAAATTTAAGGGTGTAATTAGAGTTTAATTTGAAGTGTTAAAAAGTTAATCATGGATTAAAATTAACCTACAACAGAAAATTTAACCTACAACAAAAAAATTTCAACAACCCAACCAAAAAAACACAAAACAAAAAACCCCCCAAATTTACCTCAACAAAACTACTCACGCTGCAGTCTCCGCAGTGGCACAGTCAGCCTTGCAGCCCGCGGCCCAGGCCACCACAGCAGCAGGCAGACGGCTCGTGGCCCTGGCCAGCACAGCAGCAGCAGCCCAGCCTGCTGCCTGTGGCTGTGGCAGTAGCAGCAACAGCACTTGGCAGCAGCAGCAGCAGCAGCACCTGTCACAACAGTAGGGGAGGGTTTTGGCCGTGGCTTTCGAAACATGAAAGTTTCGGGCGAAACCAATATCGATTTCGCTCGAAACCAATAAACTTAACAGTGTTGGGTTTGCTACAATGAACACCCCCATTTTCGTATCGGTTACGGCCGAAACCGATACGTTTCGGCCGAAATTGACAACCAGGTGCTCGACCCCCCCCCCCCCCCCCCAACAAAAAAAAAGAAGAAATATATGTGCCTTTGATATCAAAGCCAAGGCCAGTTAATCCAAACCGAAACGTATCGGTTTCGGCCGAAACTGACAACCAGGTGCTCGACCCCCCCCCCCCCACAAAAAAAAAAGAAAAAAAATATATGTGCCTTTGATATCAAAGCTAAGGCCAGTTAATCCAAACCCCTAACACTGGCGCCAATACCACAAAGTTTGGCCCATCCGTCTCGCAAACATTGTAGGTATAAAGAAAAGAAAAGAAAATGTGCTTAAAATAGAGATGTCCAGGCGGACTTAGTCATTTCCATTGGGGGTATGTCTAAGGGTAAAATGTCTCAAATTTGCCTGAGGTGAAAACCCAAAAGGGCGTCTCAGGTAAAAATGGGTAACCCCTCGGTTTGAAAATCTGCAAGGGCACACTGGAAAAAATCAAAGAGGGTCAGCTTCGGTGAAAATCTAAAAGGGCGGTGAAGTTAGTAATGTGAAAAAAAAGGAGGACAATATTAAGTTCCATGGCCCCATACCTTTCTAGGGGTCCACAGAAGATCACTTTTTGTTACCTCCATACGTCAAAAGAGGTCATACCTTGGCTATCTACATACCTTTGACGGTTAATAGCTGCCCAAACCTGTCAAAGGGGTCATACCTTGGCTATCTACATACCTTTGACGGTTAATAGCTGCCCAAACCTACACCATTGGTCTTATGCCCTCCATGGCTTGCGGCTACAAAAATCAAACCTTGGTTCAAAACCCCTTCTGGGTTCATAACCATGAAAATTCAATCCATTCGTCTCATGCTCTACAAGGCTCGCGACCACAAAAATCAAACCTGGGTTCAAAACCCCTTTCGGGTTCGCAACCATGAAAATTCAATCATTTGGTTCCATCCCTTCTTGCAGACACAAAAAAAAACTTTGGTTTCAAATCTCTTTCGGGTTCTCAACCATGAAAATTCAATCATTTGGGTTCTATGCCTGCAAAAGCTCGCAACCACAAAAATCAAACCTTGGTTCCAAATCCCTTCTAGGTTCGCAACCATTAAAATTTGATCCTTTGGGCCCATGCCCTCCAAAGCTTGCAGCCACAAAAACCCTTGGTTCTAAGCCCCTTTTGGGTTAGTAACCTCAAAACATTCAATCTTTTGGTTCCATGCTCTCTAAGAGTTGTAGCTGTAAAAAAAAAAGAAGAATGAGCCTTGGTCCCAAACCGCTTTCGGGTTAGTGATCACAAAATATTCAATCCCTGGGTCTCATATCTCCCAGGGTTAGAAACCACCCATGAACATACCGCCTTCGGTTCCATGGCTTTCAATCTGCATACATCCACAATCCAATGCCACATTTGTGGCAAAACAAAAGCAACAACAACTCGGGTTATCATACTCTACCCGTTGTGACAAGTTCACCTTTATCGATGCTTGTTGTTGTTTTTTTTAAGTGGGGCTTAAAATAGTGGTCTTCTGACGGACTTAGTCATGTCCATGAAAAGGAGGGCTAAAGGTAAAAATGCCTAAAACTCGGTTGAGGTGAAAACTCGAAAATGCGCCTCAGGCAAAAATGGATAATCTCTCGATGTGAAAATTTACAAGGGCGCACCAGAAACAGCTAAAGTGGATCAGTTTCGGTGAAAATCCAAAAGGGCGTCGGGGTTGGTAAGGTGAAAAAAATATGTAAATGAAAAAAAGAGAAGGTCGTCAATAATTAGCGGCATGGTCACTCTCCATTCAAAGGTCACACCACGGTGTAAGAGGAGACTTGACCACTCACTAAAAAAGGAAGAAGAGTAGGAAAGCTCAAATCCTCGGTTCAAAACCCTTCCGAGTCAATAATCACCAAAATAAAATTCAAATCCTGAGTTTAAAACCCCCTTCGGGTCAGCAACCATCAAAACCAAGGAAGGCAGAATCGGATCGGATTGGCCCGGATTGGCCGATCCGATCGCTTTTGGGCCAAACCGATCCGATCCCGAGCCCTCCGAACTTGATTCCTATTAAGCCAGTCCCACCCATGTTTGAAAAAAATAAAAAGAAGAAGAAGAAGAAGAACGAGAAGTACAAGAATAAGAGGAATCGAAGAAGAAGAAGAAGAAGAACATAAGAAGATGAAAAAAAATTGAAATAGATACCTGTTGGTGCCGTCGTCGCCCCCCTGCCACTAGCATCGTCGCCGTCACCACCTGCCTCCGGCTTCGTCGCCGTTGCCACCTGCCACCGAAATCGTTCCTCGCTATCTCTTCCTCCGTCTGTCCGTCGTTCCTGCTTCACAATCGAGCCGCCATCTGCACACGAAAGGGAATGGGGGAGATGAAGACATAACAATATAGTAAAGTAGGGTGGACATTTGTATAAGAACCCTAAAACCTTGCATACATACAACTTAACCTTTAAATATTTAAAAATTAGACTCGGTCAGGATCGGTCCGGGTCCCACCGATCTAGATCGGTTTTGGACCGGCCGATCCAATCTCGATCCCCGAGTCTGCCTTCCTTGATCAAAACCAACTCTTTGATTGCCCAAACCTTTCTTGTATCTCCAAAAAAAGAAATAAAAAACCCAAATCCTTGGTTTAAGACCCCTCTTGGTCAGTAACCAACAAAACCAAATCTTTGTTGTACAAACTTTTTTTGAGTTACCAACCACAAAAATTCAAATTCATGGTATCGAAACCCCATTCGGGTCGGTTATCATTCCAAAACCTAAATCTCATCTTCAAGTCTTTTTTCAAGCCAGAAGGTTACATGCTTACAAGCCATTGGCTCCACATCATCCTTATGATGAAGGGTCAACGGAATTCCAAGCACTCTTTCCTAATAGCAATAAGCAGCTATGGTGACAAACAGTAAGCAAGCAATAACCCGTAATAAGCAGTGAGCATCAAGCAATAAACAACGACAACAATAACGGTAGAGGCAGTAGCAAAAAAAAAGTAAAAAAAAGAAAGAGGGGCTTAAAATAGAGGTGCCCTTGCAGACTCGGTCATTCTTATCGAAGGAATGGCTGAGGGCAAAAAGGTCAAACACTCGGCTGAGTTGAAAACCCAAAGGGGCATCTCAGGCAAAAATACGTAATCCCTTAATGTGAAAACTCTAAAGGTTGCACTGGAAAAAGTTAAAGGGGGTCAGCCTCGGTGAAAACTCGAAAGGACGGTGAGGTTGATAAAGCAAAAAAAAGAAACAAAAAATAAGACAAATAAAAAACTTTCCTTTTGTAAGATGTTCATACGGGCAAGCCGGTTCAATGGCTTTGCCCTATAAGGGCGACTACACTCCAATAGAGTCACAACCATAACTTTGACGTAAACTTACAACATCTGGTTCCCCTGTGATCGCCAGAATCACAGCCAACCATAACTTTCGACTATCACACCTCAACAGTCAGCCAACAACACGATCTTTGGCTACTACATCTCAACGGTCAGCCACCAACATCAACCTTGGCCAACATATCCCCAAGGGTCGACCAAGAACAACTTTGGCCAATTCCCCCAAGGGTCGGCCAACATCAACTTGGCCAACACACTCTCAAGGGTCGGTCAACATCAACCTTGGCCAACACACTCTCAAGGGTCGGCCAACATCAACTTAGGCCAACACACCTCCAAGGGTCGGCCAACATCAACTTAGGCCAATACACCCCCAAGGGTTGGCCAACATCAATTCCAGCCAATGCACCCTAAGGGTCGGCCAATATTAACTCGACCAACACACCCCCAAGGTTCGTCCAACATTAATTTTGGCTGATTCATCCCAAGGGTCGGCTAACATCAACTCAGGCCAATAGACTCCCAAAGGTCGGTCAACATTAATTCAGGCCAATATATCCCCAAGGGTGGGCCAACACTAACTCAGGCCAATACACCCCCAAGGGTCGGCTAACATCAATTCCGGCCAGTACACCCCAAGAGTCGGCCAACATCAATTCAGGCCAACACACCCTTGGGTCGGCCACCATCAATTTAGGCTAACACACCGCCAAGGGTCAGCCAACACCAACTTAGGCCAATACACCCCCAAGGGTTGGACAATATCAATTCGAGCCAACACACCCCAAGGGTCGGCTAACATCAATTTCGGCCAGTACACCCCAAGAGTCAGCCAACATTAATTCAGGCCAACACACCCTTGGGTCGGCCACCATCAATTTAGGCTAACACACCGCCAAGGGTCAGCCAACACCAACTTAGGCCAATACACCCCCAAGGGTTGGACAATATCGATTCGAGCCAACACACCCCCAAGGGTCGGCTAACATCAATTCCGGCCAGTACACCCCAAGAGTCAGCTAACATTAATTCAGGCCAACACACCCTTGGGTCGGCCACCATCAATTTAGGCTAACACACCGCCAAGGGTCAGCCAACACCAACTTAGGCCAATACACCCCCAAGGGTTGAACAATATCAATTCGAGCCAACACACCCCCAAGGGTCGGCCAACATCAACTCAAGCCAACACACCTCCAAAGGGTCGACCCTTGGGATGGGTTGGACAATATCAACTTGGCCAACACACCCCCAAGGGTCGACCAACACCAAATCTAGGCCAACACTCCCCCAAGGGTCGGCCAACATTAAAGTTCAGACTGACAAACCTCGTAGGGGCAGAGGCCAACATGAAGCTTCGGACTGATAAACCCTATGTAGTCCAAGGCGTGAGGCGACCCCGACAACCAAGGGGTCGCATCATGTCTCAAACACCTAGGTGATGGCCTAGGCATTTGAGGCATTCGAGGTGTTTTATTAAAGGTATATATACACAGTTCAAAAAATATAAATATGTGTTTAAATATCATAGAAAATGCATACATACAATCAAGATTTTCAATAAAATTAATAGTAATCAAGATTTGAGGTAAAAATACATACATACAAATAAGATAAGATTTGAATAAAGGAGGTTTAAACTAAGATTAGACCAAAAGAAGAAGAAGACTGAGAGTGAGACGTTTGAGGCGAAAGCGAGGCGATTTGGGACCGCCTCACCGCCTCAAATTCCTAGGCGTGCTTCTAACTACATATCATAAACCTCGTAAAGATAGGTATACACCAACTACAGACCAACAAATCTCGCAGAGGCAGGTCTACACTACACTCCAAACCTTTGGCTTCAAACCACAAAGGTCAACCAAAATTCAAATTTAAACCCAATTTTCGGCTATAAAATCACAAAGTCAGCCGAGCCTAATCTCTACCCTCAGCCATAAAATCACATAGGTTAGCCGATTAAGATCTAATTCTCTGGTTACAAACCACAAAAGTCAACCAGCTCAAATCCCCATCTTTGACTCCCAAATCATGAAAGTTAGTCAATTCTGACTATCCAATCCTTGCGCATATGTCATTTATCCCACCGTGGCAAATACATCACTCAAACTTACAAAATCTAAAAATTCCTAAACCCAAAAACCCTAAACTCTTTAAAAGTATTGTCTACGAAGGCCAATCAATTTAAAACCAAATTCCAAATTCTTGGCTTATAAACCACAAAGGGTAGACAACTTAAACTTCAAACTCTTGGCCTCCAAACCACGAAGGTCGGTCGAACCTTTGTCTATCAAATTACAACGGTCAACCATAACAAATTCAAAATCTTTGGCTACAAACCATCCAAGTCTGCGAAATCCCACAAAGTCAAAACAAATTCGGCTACAAACTGTCCAGGTCAACCAACCTTAAAACTCCAAACTCCAAATTTCTGACTTTCCGAACTACGAAAGTCAGCCAACTTGAAACTCCAAATTTCAAATCTTGTGCGTCCCACCGACACAAGTGTTCAAACAAATCCAATGAAGGTAATGAACTCTGCCTCATTCATCAACTTATGTCAGGAGTCTGAGACAAGCTCTTGGGGTGGAGACATACAAGTGAAAGAAATGTACATCAAGTGCAGAATCCAGTGCCCCCAGGGTCCTCCCTTTTTAAGCTATATGCTTCGCAAGGCCACCTTGTATTGCCTCAATGGAAGGAAGGGGCTCCTGGTTGAGCAGAGTCTGCAAGTCAATAATAAGCAGGGCAATTGTCCCTGATTCTACAAAGGGCCACGTCCATGCGACATTCAACCACTCAACTTCGAGATTTGGAAAGTGTGAAGCTCTTTCGTAGCATGCACTTGATCCGATAGCTCGGGGAAAAGTCTCATCTGCTGAACTTGTGAAAAATGTATGTCAACATACATGAAAGATCAAACCTTCCGAACAAAATTGGCAAGAGAAATTTTCTAAGATGTCAGTTCTCACACTCTGCCAGGCAGTTGAAGACTCAACCAGTTCAAATTCCCACCCCTCTAGAGCTTTTTTGCCTGGTAATAGTGGTGAACTAATCGCATCTGTTGAGCCAGAAATCACCGGTGGCATGTGTAACTTGTCAAGTAAATTTTTAGATGCACTGAGGGCACTCCAACCTTAGGGTTAGCTTGGTGGAGAAAGTCCATGCCACTTCCTTGAAGTGGTGTGCGCTCTCCTGAGTTTTTTCCGGGGGGAAATATCCAAAAATAATCATTGTCAAGTCCAAAAGTGGTTGGTTGGTGTTGCACCCATAACTTTCTCGAAGTATTTCGAGAATTTCACTTCATAGCAATCGACATATAAAATATGGCGTAACGTCGATATCGTCGTTCCGTAGAGTACCTCTGCAATTTAGGGTCCATCAACCCGATCATATATCGTCGCAAGAGGCGTCACAACAAGGGAAATTAAGGGGAAAATACATGCGCATACTTGTCGAAGTGGCTGAATAGTTGTGTATCATGCGGCCCAGACAAACGCAAAAAACTCCCCTTGGCGAATGGAGCACACAGAGACGACAAACGAACAAGCGTTTGCTCCCTCTTGGTCCTCCACCAACTCGCTGCCACCACGCGGCAGAAAATGTGTGTTGGAGGGCAGTAAATGTTGGGCGGCGGCTTCTCCTCCACCCAGGGCGACGAAAAAATGCAGAAGACCGGCGAAAAGGGGCCAAAAACCCGCCCCGGGGGTCAAATGACGCCGCTGGGTCCCCAACGGGTTTGACCGACCCTGCGGGGTCGTGTCCACCCTAGTGGGGTCAAATGACCCCGGGCGGGGTCCTGTCACCCCGTTGGGTCCCAACGGGGTAAAACGACCTCGGGTGGGAGCCATTTAACCCCGTTGGACCCTAGCGGGGTCAATACGACCCCCGCAGGGTCATTTGACCTCGCTTTGTCCCGCCCGCGGGTCAAATGACCCCTCTGGGCCCCTTTTCTCATCGTGAAGAGAAAAAAAATAAAAAAGGGCGGGCCACCCCACCTTGTCAAAATTAGGGCTAAAACCCATTCTTTTTGTCAAAATTGAGGCAAATCCTCACGTTTTTGACAACCTGGGTCCTCCCACTTCTATAAATAGCCTTTTGGGCCGAGGACACACACACAGAGAGAGATACAGACATACATACGGACGAACAGAAGAAGACACACTCGACGGAGTTTGTTCGTTTGTAAAAAGGCCCATCAAGGGTATGATTTATACATACCCGGGTCTTGCGTTTATGCCTCTGGAGGCTATATTTGTAATTCTTCATACATTCTGGATGGCCAAATTACCTAATTCGTTCAGATAATGAGGAATTACAGAAATGTCCTCCGAGAATTGCAAGAAAAACTAAAGTCTTGTAACTGCAGTCTTATCCTGCAACTTTGTGTAATTGTGGCTATGCTCTCATGTCCCGCGTCAGTGCGGAGGCCTTTTACGTACAGTCAATAATTCGCCGACGACCCTTGTGCTTACATGAAACATGAGTGTACTCAGTTGCCTTCCCTCATGTGTGTGCCAAGGAAAATTGTGGATAGATCCTGACTTTTAGAAAACTGTGCATATATCCTTTGCTTTTGAGCATCAACACATACGCGCCTTCTATGAAGGCTACTATTGCTCCTTCATTTAGGGACCTTGCTAGCTCAGTCTTGCACTTAAGTGTCAACTCAAACTTAAGTCCGCCTGGGGTTTAATAAAATTATCAAAACACCCCTGTGACCTAGAAATGGCCTAAGAGCTTTCAAAACTTCCCGAAAACTACCTCAGTGCGCTAACCCTTGGAAGCTGGAGATCACACCCTAGTCTATTTCCAACCTGTAAATTCTAAAAATGCCCCTGGCTTGGTAAATTTACCAGAATACCCCTGGAGCCTGCAAATGATTAAAATATCTTTGGGATCCAAAAACTATCAGGATGCCCTAATATACCTTCGGTCTTCTGTAAATCATACTTATGTCTTTAAATTTTAAGGTTTCGTCAATGGCCTCAGTTGAAATCCTAATTCTTTCAATAGTGACTTTTGTTGTTGGTGTACGAAGGGAGAAGTGCATTATGAGCTATGCAAGTCAGCATGCCCTTGGCCCCAGGACATGTGTAAGGGACTTTAGGACTTTCTTTGACAATTAAACAATGGTGTTCAGACATTATGTCGATGTAAATCAACACTGACTGCGGTCAGTGGGGAAAGGTCTAGCACTTGAACCCAAATCATCTGATACGATGCGCACCCATGGAATAAACCATGCACAGGCTATCTATACACCCCCTCAATATGCATTTTTCATAAATTCCCCTTTTCCTTCTCTCTAAAAGGATCAGTAAGAATTTTGTGAAACCAATAAGGAAAAATATTTCGTGATGTCAACAGATTGGATGGAGTAATATATTGAAATCCAATTTCTATAGGTCTGCATCAAGGCTCTACACTAAGTCCATATCTCTTTGCCTTAGTTATGGATGAAGTAACAAAACTATTGCATGATGATATCCCTTGGTGTATGCTATTTGCAGATGATATTGTTTTAATTGATGAGAGTATTGATGCTTTAAATGTTAAGTTAGAGCGTTGGAGACTTGCCTTGTAGTCTAGAGGTTTTAAAATTAGTAGGAGCAAGTCAGAGTTTATGCATTGTAATTTTAGTAATGGAAGAGTGATACAGGAAGACATGGTTCTAATTGATGGACATAACATTCCGAAGAGTAGTAGCTTTCGATACTTAGGGTCTATAATACAAGAGAATGGGGAGATTTATGACGATGTTACACATAGGATTAAGGCAGGCTGGTTAAGATGGAGAAGCGCATCAGGAGTCCTTTGTGATCGTCGTATGTCTGTGAAACTCAAAGGGAGATTTTATAGAACGGCTGTGAGACCTGTTTTGTTATATGGTATCGAGTGTTGGCCAGTACAGATGGAACATATTCACAAAATGTGTGTAGCAGAGATGAGGATGTTGAGATGAATGTGTGGTAAGACTAAAAAAGACAAGATTAGGAATGAGCGCATCTGTAAGGACTTAGGGATAGCCCCAATTGATAGTAAAATGAGAGAATAGATTCAGGTGGTTTAGACATCTGTTTCGTTGTCCTAACTCAGCGCCGGTTAAAAGATGTGACCGAATCTTAGTGGATGCTAGTAAAAGAGCTCGAGGAAGGCTTAAAATGAGATGGTGCGATGTTATTAGGAAGGACATTAGTTTCTTGGGTTTAAATATGAATATAGCACTTGATAGAAATCTTTGGCGGAACATGATTCATGTAGTCGATCCCAAATAATTAGGATAAGGCTCTGATGATGATGTCAACAGACTGGCACGTCCGGTGGGACCTTTCTCGCCTTTCTTCTTCTTGTCGAAGAAGTCCAAAACCTTCTTCAAGGTTCTGATTGTCCCTCTTCCTCTTACAAGACGGGAAGAGGAGGGCATTTGTTTGCACGTCTACGTGCTCACTTGTGCATTTGCACGTCCTTTCTCTCGTGCCAAGCAGCGACTCTGCCAACAACGGCATCAGCCATGGCCGCCGTGACGTACGAATCCTAGGTTGTTGCCAACCATGTCAGGTTTGGATACTTGGCAACCTCGATTGTGTTCGACGACTTCCTAGCCGTCGTCGGGTCGCCCTTCTTTTTGGGCGTTGTCCCTGTGGCTGAGGCCAACTCAACCACACCAACTACTCCAACTGCCAAGGGCGCAAGGCCCTCTGCTCCAGCAACTAGCCGGGCTTGCTCGGTCAACAAAGCAGCTGCCGGGGGTGTCGGGTCCTCCATTTAAGCAACTGGCCGTGCCCGCTCGGTCAACTTTGCAACTGCGCCAGGTGTTAGGATTTCTACCCCAACAACTGACCGAGTCAGATCGATCGTCGAGCCGTTGGCTGAAGGTGTCGGGCTTTTTGCCAAAGCAATTGGTCGGGCCCGCTCGGTCAATGAAGCAACCGCCGGGTTGTCAGGCCCTCCATTCAAGCAACCGCCTAGGTCCGCTCGGTCAACTCTGTCATTGCGGGATGTGTTAGGCCTTCTGCCTCGACAACTGGCCGAGTCAGATCGGTCATGCTACTGGTCGAGTTTTCTCGGTCAACCAAGTTACTATTGGTGTCGCCCCTGCCCAATGGGGGCAGCGCTGTCGCCGTAATAGCACAAATTCTACTGCGGCCACCCTCAGAGGTACTGCTCCTGCACAACGGGGGCAGCGTTGTCGCCACAACGACGCCGCGCCTATGGCAGGCGTCACTAGCGCCGCTCCTGCTCAACAGGGGCAGCGCCGCAGCTGCAAAGGCACAAAACCTGTAGCGGCAACATCTCTCTCCGACAAGACGACAATTGTCAGGGGTCTCCACATCCGGCTCGATGGAGGCGAGCCGATTATACCTCGGCACCAGCACGTCCCAACTATCTCCACCTCCAACCGCTTCGAGCTTTTTCGGCAAGTCCGGGAGGACGGGGCGAAAAGGAAGTCCATTGTACCGGCGGCAAACCAGGGTTCGATGCAACGGCCTAAACCACCAGCTCCCCGATCCACGTCAGGGGGTAGCCCAAATGAGGAGTGTCAGCTCCAAATGAAGAAGATCTGGGTCACCATAGAGGAGGCCTAGGCCATCAGACGGGCAAGGTCAGAAAGGCCCATCCACATGTTAGAGCTACAACAGGTGCGGAACCTGATAACCCGCCATCAACATGAGCTTCCGACCTCTCAGGGGTCTCAGACTCAATTTTCGCAAGGGCGGAAGCGTCGAGGAGCCCATAAGCAGGTCCGACCAACTTCTCCGTGGGCCAGTTCAACGCACATGGATGAAGATTGCTCGGCACAGGCTTCTATGTCCCGAGTGTCTATTTTTGACAGATTAGGGATGACACCCAAGCGTGGTAGACAACTGCCTAGGAAGAAGAGGGTGGTTCAGGTGACCAACGACACCATCAAAGTGTTCACATGTTACACAACCTTCACTGATAAGCAGTCGGAGGACACCTAGGGAGAAATGAATTAGCCTCTCCAGACTTTGAGGAGGTCAAGGCCAGTCTTCCAGGTTCTCGCACAGATGCAGCATACACCTGCCGCTAGAACATCTCAACCCGAGCCGGCGCGGCAAGAAGAGCACCAAGAAGATATCCATAGTGTCGATGGGGATAGCAACCCCAGGTGCGAGGAAGATCTTGGAAGAGAGGCTCAAACCCTCGCGTTGGAAGAACTCCGACGCAAAAATCAAGAACTTAAAGAACCTCTTGCAAGCATTATTGCGTGAAAAGGAGGTTCATATTCAGCCTCAAGCGGTGCCCACTGGGATGGAACAACAGCCTCCTCCCATTTCAGCCATGGCCAACGCGTTAGTTACCGCGACAAAATTACCGATAGCGGCAGAGTTTGAATCGCCGCAACATGAGGTCAATGTGCGATCGTCTGCCACTCCTACTGCAAAAAGTCTCATGGCTCAAGCAGATGATTGAGCGAATTATGAAGGCGAAGTTTGCTCAACATGGGGAGGGCGTGGTCACCGTTGATCTGTACATCGTGCCATATCCCCTCCACCATCAGTTTAAGAAACTTCTGCTTGATTGCCCAAAAGTCCCAAAACGCTAGAGGTTTAATGGGCAGGGTTGGCCTACTACATGACGACCATAGGCGAATTGGCATTGGAAGAATCATATCTTCTGCGATATTTTGCCACATCACTGACGGGCACCGCCTTCTAGTGGTATTCCAGGCTGAAGCCCAACTCAGTGGCTGATTGGGCTGATATGCATAAGAAGCTCGTAGACCGTTTCCAAACGGCTGAACGGAAAGTCTCTCTTGCGGAGCTTTGTACCCTCAAGTAGAGAAAGGGTGAGATCGCATTGGACTTCATTAAGCGATTGACGGATGTCAACATACGCTGTGATAATCCTCCAATGTCCGAAGACGCGATCACCATATGCCATAGAGGCTTGGTGGCGGAAGTTAGTGAAAAGCTTCTGGGCTCAAACATCAGAAGCTTCGACCAGTTGAACACGGTGGTAGCGGAGATTGAAATGTTCTTCGTTCATCACTCAGACCCATGCTTCTGCTAAAGGTAAACTCTCCAAAGATCGCCTGATCAACGGTAAAGAGGTAAACTCTGTGGACTTCTCCTCGACGAATGGAGACAAAGGGGAAGGAAAATCAAAGGGTAATAGCAAAAGCCCGATGCCAAGGCGAATGCGGCTCTGTTAGCGGAGCATATGAAGGCGTCTTACTCCTTCAGAAAAGAGCATACAAAGATGCTCTTTGATCTGTGCATGAAGGAAAAGCTCATCACCCTACCTGATCTGCGAATGCTTGCGAAGGTAGATAAAATAGACAACCCGACTTATTGTGTGTATCATCGAAGGTTGGGTCACACCGTTGGGGAATGTTATGTTTTTAAGAACATAGCAGAAGAGCTCATCCAGAAGGGCCTGATAAATATGTTAGGCCATGCGGTTGACCTGCTGTAGTCTCATGTCTAGAGCAGATTGAACCGGTCGGCCAATGTGGTCTATATGGTGGCAACTGCTTCGAGCTCTAATATACCAGAAGTTGGGCCATCAAATCAACAACCCAATGTCGGCCTCAGAGTCGCTCCTTCCTCACTACCTGAATGCCTAGCATTGCGGAGGACCATTCGGAAGATTCGAGGGGAGATCCGGTAGCTGTAGCTGGAATAAAGGCGTCTGCTGCAATTCTTGAAAAGTATCGATGAGCAGTTGGCCACCTTCCTTTTTGGGTCGTTTGCCAGGGGACTAGCTCTAACACATGTGGGAGGCAGGTGTATCACCCACTGCCTGAACTCCTCTTAAGTCGGGGGGTTGGCTCTGAGGAATCGTCTGACTCATCTGAGGACGTGAAATCGGAGAAGTGATATTCTTTTCCTTGCAAAAGGACCCTGCAACGCGTGTCGTCGTGAAGGGCTACCAGACCTTTCGGCGTCGCCCAATTAGCAAGCAGCAGACGCTGCGTTACATCAGGGCTATTGTCCATACCACGAGGTTGTAAGCCACATCATTCATGATTGTTAGGCCTTCAAGGACTTCGCTGAGGACTTGATTAGGCGAGGAGTGATTGATATGGGTGACTCCTTGGTTTGCCCGCCACAACCACATAGACAGGAGAATTTGACTCTCTCTGTCAACGTCATACATACTTCGGTTGCATTCCAACTCCCTGAGCCGAGAAAGGAAGGAGCAACCTCTCCATCACCTGAATCCACATTGTGGTACCTGGGGTGGCGACCCTCTCATCAATGTTCTTTCCTCAACGACACTGAGAAGATCTTCGACAAGCTCCTAGAAGAAGGCCGAGTGATGGCACATGACCCGCCGTCCTACTACAATGAAACGGCCAAGAGTCACCCCCAATATTTCAAATATCACCCAAGGGTGTCTCACCCCACTGGGAATGCTCGGAAGTCCAAGACTGCATTGCAGCCCTCATCCAGAAAGGGGAGATCGATGCGCAGGGGAATTCGACGACGAGGTGGCATGTCAAAGAGATTGCTGAGAAGATTCTTCGGCAAGCCCAACAGGGGCAGGTCAGGCTACCACGAGTGACCAAGTCCACCTCTCAACAGGTTCAGCTGGGTAGGTCTACAAGCGAAAGTTCCCTGTCGAAGCCTAAAGGCAAGGCCAAGTGCAAGGGGCCTAAAACCCAGAGTCCAAAAGGCCAAGCCATGGGAGGAAGCTCCAAGTCAACCCAGAATGACTACAGGTGAGAATCCTCAGTCGAGCATCAAAGGCAAGGCTAATATGAGGGAGCCCAAAGCCAAATCTCAATCCCATGTCGAGCCAACAAGGTCGTCAATTGTAGAAAGACCTCAACAACTCGAACATGCAAAACCACCAGCTAAAGCAGAACCTGTGAAATTGCCTCAAGGGCCCCATTTTGGCCTCGTAGAGTTCCAGGAGCTACCATCGAAAATAATTGTCTAGCCGATCAATGCCACTTTTCAGGTGCAACCAGAGGAGGCCAACTGGACTAAAAGGTTACTCCCAGACGGAGCCATGGAACCAAGGCTCCCAAGGAGCCGGCCCGTAGTAAAAAGTAAAATTTCGAAGGCAAATCAGTCCCACCTCCAAAACCAAGTCCACTTTTTTCTCAAGAGGCGGCATGCCAAAAGAAACAGGAGAAGAATTGCAAGAAGAATCTGAAGAGGAGGTTGAAGAAGTAAGTTGAGCAGGCAGCAGCTATGGAAGCCCCCAAGGAGTTAACTCCTTTACAATGGCTACAAAAGCTCATAGATGAGTTGGAGGAGTATACTCCCCCTCGCCCCACCAGGGTTGTCACTCTGGACAAATATATTTTCTGGGATAAGTTTGAGTGTAAAGCCCGGCTTTTCCAGTGGCTCCGGGAGATGGTCTACCGTCTTAAAGAGGGTGAAGAATTTCCAATTCCTGAAGAGCTTTCCTTATTTTACAAGAATGAGGAACACACCGTCGAGATGCTCGAGGAAATGATGCAAGAGCTCTCCTGTAATATGGTAACGATCCTGCCGCCCAACAATATCAACTCTCCCTTCGATCAAGGCACTTCGGCCGCTAACCTCGGGGGCAAGGCTCCCATGGTGACATATCAGCGTTGCGCGGTGAGAAATGGCCGAGGCCGTGGCAGAGGACGAGGGTGCGGGCATGAAGGTCCCCTAACTCTCGATCAGGTCATATTATTTAGAGGGGAGTAGTCAAACCAAAGACATAGGTACAAGGTGTCCCCTTCATCCTCGACTCCTCAGAGGGTTCGGGTCCCATCCTAGAAGCTAGAAGACCGGGTGGTGTCCCTTTCATACTCAACTCCTCTGATGAAGAAGAAGAGCCTGCAAGGCCACCAATCTAGGATAAGGCTTCAGAGCAAGCGGGTCCCTCTGACAGGGGTGAAACCACAAACCAAGCAGGTCCTTTTATCAAGGGCGAACAGGATGAACCCTTGCTACCTTCGGAGGAATCTCTGGCACCATTATTCCAAGAAAATGTGGAGGGCCGGAGTGAGGAACGTCCTTCTAGGCAGGAGAAGCTTCGCAGGGCACCGAAGACTCTAGCAGAGATCATGCCGCCATTTGATAAGACCTGTGCTCGGGCGGACCGCAAGATCATTCACCATATGAAGCGGTGTTCAACAAATGTTACCATTTGGGAATCCAACTCTTGGAGCAAAGATCTAAGGGAAACTCTCATCAAGATACTCCAAGATCCGAAGGCCTATGAAGCTCATGTTGTAGAGTTGCAGGCCTAAGCATATGAGGCGTTTGCAGCCAACATCACATTTACGGACAAAGATATGTTGCTGTCCTCTCTGTGTTATAATCGCCCTTTATATATGCGGGGGACGATCAATGGGCACGAGGTGAATCAAATTCTGGTCAACGCTGGAGCGGCTGTTAATATAATGTCTTTAAAGGCCTTCAAGTCTTTGTACTTAACACCTTACTTGCAAAAGGTGAATGCCATTAAAATTTTGGGGCTAAAACCCATTCTTTTTGTCAAAATTAAGGCAAATCCTCACGTTTTTACGACTTGGGTCCTCCCACTTCTATAAATAGCCCCCTGGGCCGAGGACACACACACAAAGAGACATACAGACATATATACAAACGAACAGAAGTAGAGGACACACGTGATGGAGTTTGTTCGTTTGTGAAAAGATCCATCAAGGGTATGATTTATAAATACCTCAGGTCTTGCGTTTATGCCCCTGGAGGCTATATTTGTAATTCTTCATACGTTCTAGATGGCCAAATTACATAATTCCTTCAGATAATGAGAAATTATAGAAATGTCCCTCCGAGAATTGCAAGGAAACCAAAGTCATGTAATTACAGTCTTATCCTGCAACTTTGTGTAATTGTGGCTATGCCCTCATGTCCCGCGTCAGTGCGGAGACCTTTTATGTACAGTCGATAATTCGCCGACAACCCTTGTGATTACATGAAACATGAGTGCACTCAGTTGTCTTCCCTCATGTGTGTGCCAAGGAAAACTGCGGATGGACCCCGACTTTCGGAAAACTGTGCATATATCCTTCGCTTTTGAGCATCAATACATGCGCACCTTCTATGAAACCTACTATTGCTCCTTCATTTAGGGACCTTGCTAGCTCAGTCTTGCACTTAAGTGTCAACTCAAACCTAAGTCCGCCTGGGGTTTAGTAAAATTATTAAAATACCCTTGTGACCAAGAAATGACCTAAGAGCCTTCAAAACCTCCCGAAAACTATCTCAGTGCCCTTGGAAGCTGGAGATCACACCCTAGTCTCTTTCCAACCCGAAAATTTCAGAAATACCTCTGGCTTGCGCAAAGTGACCAAAATATCCTTGGGATCCAGAAACTATCGGGATGCCCTAATATACCTTCGGCCTTCCGTAAATCATACCTATGTCTTTAAACTCTAGGGTTTCCTCAATGGCCTTAGTTGAAATCCTAATTCTTTCAATAGCGAGTTTTGTTGTTAGTGTACGAAGGGAGAAGTGCATTATGAACTATGCAAGCTAGCATGCCCTTGGCCTTAGGACTTGTGTAAGGGATTTTAGGACTTTCTTTGACAATTAAACAAGGGTGTTCAGACATTATGCCGATGTAAATCAACACTAACTGCGGTCAGTGGGGAAAGATCCAGCACTTGGAACTCAAATCGTTTGATAGATGCGCACTCACGGAATAAATCATGCACAAGCTATCTATATAGCCTCTCAATGTGCACTTTTTATAAATTTCCCTTTTTCTTTCTCTAAATGGATCAGTAAGAAATTTATGAAACCAATAAGGAAAAATATTATGTAAAGTCAACGGTCGGCCAAAATTGGCAATGTAAACTAAAGGGACATTAGCATCATAGATCAACCTAAAATTCTGGTGACATATTGGCAATGACATCACACGATAGTGAAAGCGCTGGAGCAATATACAATGACTCTCAGTTCCTTCCCAAGATATTGTCATATCCCAAAAGATTTCCATCCAAGGCGCGAGGTGTCTACAATCACTTTCGGCTACACTACCTGGCATGTCACCGAGACTTGGGGATAAAAATATGGTACATGGGCTGATTGTTAGTGTTCAGCGTATTCCCCCACTATTTCATCAAGAGTCAGAGGTGAAAAGGCCGTTTTATCCGAGCGCATAGGTTTTCTACCATCAGCATCATTCCCTTCCATGTCATCAAGACTTAGGGATGAAAATGTCATATTTTTGAAGTGCGTTGGCTGCTCGTCACTACTTTTGGCTATATTTCTCGCCATGTCATTAAGACTCATGGGGCAAAAGAATAAGTCCAACTATATTCTCCGCCATACCATTAAGACACGAGAATGAAGAAAGTTGCAAAAGGTATAGATTGTCTACCAGCACCTTTGGCAAGATTTCCCTCATGTGGCTTTGAATTCGGCCACGAAGGCCTACAAATCATGACAGGACGATGTCAAGATAAAGAAGAGAAAGGGTGAGGTTGCAAGAGTCCAATGTCTTTGCTATGTCATCAAGACTTAGGGGGTGAAAATGTCACACTATCAAAATGCATGGGCTACGTCATCGCCGTTTACCATATTCTCTATCACGTTGACAAGACTAGGGGGAATGAAAAAAAAAAGCAGTTGTAGGATGCACGGGCCGTCTGTCGTCGCCTTCAACTATGACAGACGTCCCGTGGGGGGCATTTGTTGAAGTCAAAAATTTTAATGAAAAAGAAAAGAAAGAGAAAAAAGGACAAAATAAAAGAGAGGCCGGCCACCCCCTCACTCATATGGGGGGTTTGGACGGGTTAAACCCCCTCAAATGGGGGGTTAGAGGGTTTGGTCCAGATAAACCCCCCATTGGGGGGTGTGGACCTGTTAAACCGCCCAAATGGGGGGGTTTGGACTGGATAACCTCCCTATTGGGGGGGTTGGACTGGATAAACCCCTCATTTGGGGGGTTTGGTCCGGATAAACCCCCTCATTGGGGAGTTGGACTGGATAAGCCCCACACCTTGGGGGTTTGGACCGGTTAAACTCTCTAATGGGGTATTTGGTTCGGTTAAAACCCTCTAATGCGGTATTTGGGCTGGTTAAAACCCTAAGTAGGGTACCTTGCTCTCGATAAACTCATTCTTGGAGTTTGGTCCGGATAAAGCCTTAGATTGGCCACTTTGGACTGGTTAAAGCTCTAGATGGGCACCTTTTGACCGGTTAAGCTTGGTAACCGCTCCTGGGCTCTATAAATACCCCAGTGGGACCCCAGACGAAATACACATACGACACAGAGAGGAGAGATCGCAGAGAGGCAGAGCCATGAGGATTATTGTGCTCGTGCTTTTGTTTGTGCTCATAGTGAGGGTATGTTATAAAACTTCCCTCTCCTAGTCTGTGAACATCATGATCTTCATGTGATTTACGTAATTTCATTGGGGAAGATGATATAATCCCTCAACTCCCAATTCATGTAAAAAGGGCCTATATGAGCTTTACAATTATGCAAAAGTCTGGAATACACTTGGAAAATGTATACAAGTCCTATTCATCTGCAAAAAGGGCTTTGTAAAACTCTAGAATTTGTCAAGAAAATGGTTGAATCCCTCAAAAGGGGACTTTGGATGGGTTAAAGCCCTAGAATGGGCACTTTGGTCTAGATAAAACCCTAGGTTGGGGACTTTGCCCCTGTTAAACCCATAAAACTCTCAAACTGGGACTTTGGACCGGTTAAAGCCGTAGAATGGGCACTTTGGTCCGGATAAAACTATGGGTTGGCTTTTTTACAAAAAAGGTCTGCATCCTTGTGGTTATGTCCCTTGTGCCAATCTTTGGAGAGGGATTATAAGAAAATTTTCTTTCAGGGGGTTTTGCCCCCTGTAAAACCTTCCGCAAGGGGTGCTGCCCCCTTAATCCCCGCGATCTAACCGCGCAGGTCGATCCCCAGCGCTGCGTTGACGGACGCATGAAGTTGGACCACAATCGATGAGAGCGTAAGAAAGAGAAATAATTTCCCGAGAGTCTTTGGCCAGCGCGCCTCCACTAGGGGGGGACTTGTGCCTCATGTCAAAATTACACGAAAATCCCTGTACAGTCCAAATGTTACAAAAATACCCCTATCCTATGCAAACTACACAAATACCCCTGAACTTTTCTAGGAGTTGCAAGTCAGCCCCTACTTAAGGGAAAATCATAATAAAACTCAGAAAGGGTTCAAAATTTCAAATAAGCCCAAAAAGGGATTTGCAATTGCAAATAAACTCAAAAAGTGTTCAAAAACTCAAATAAACCCAAAAGGGTCCAAAATTATCATAGGTGGACCTTAGTGTTGCATCACTCAATTTCTCGTTGAAGTATGCTATATTGGATGACCCTTCTGACTCAACACTCCACCTATGTTGACGCAAGAAGTATCACAAGAGACCTCAAACATTTTCGAGAAATTTGGCAATTGAAGAATAGGTACTTGGGTCATGCGCTCCTTGATGACTCGAAAGGCCGAAGTAGTGGCCTTCGTCCAGACAAAGTCTCCCTTCCGAATGTAATCCAGGATTGGAGTCGTGATAGAGTTGAACCCACAGATGAAATGAGGATAGAAGATTGCCAAGTCGTGGAAACTGCTCACATCATGGATGGTCTGCAGTTGAGGCTGCTCTACAATCACTCTAATTTTCTCTGGGTCAGTGAAAACACCTTTGGAAATAATGAATTCCAAGAATCTAACATGATCGGTCATGAAGGCACACTTCTTGAAGTTGCCATATAAGCTCTCGCCGCGAAGGACGAGACACACCTGACGCAGGTGATCCACGTGATCATCCTTAGAACGATTGTAGATAAGTATACTAGCAAATTACACGACCAGAAACACCCCAATGAAGGGTCGTAAGCCTTGGGTCATCAACTACATAAAGGTACTAGGGGCGTTGGACAACCCGAAGGGCATGGCCAACCACTTAGATAGACCATCCTTCGTCTTGAAGGCCATTTTTCACTCATCCCTAGGCCAAATCCTGACTTGATGATAGTCACTTTTTAGATCGATCTTTGAAAATATAGTGGCTCTTGTTATCATATCCAGCATGTCATTAAGGTGGGGAATAGGAAAATAATACTTCACCGTAATGCGGTTTATGGTGCGACTATCCACGTATATTTTTCAGGTGCCATCTTTCTTTAAAGCTAAGAGTGCGGGAATGGTGTAGGGACTCATGCTCTCTCTAACGGAGTCCCTCCTCAGGTACTCCTCAACCTGCATATACAACTCTACATGCTCCGTGGGGTTCATGCGATAATGAGGTAGGTTGGGCAACGTGGACTCCGGAATCAAATCAATAGTGTGTTGGATGTTACACGCATGGGGTAAATCATTTGAGAGATCCTTGGGGGAAATGTCTTGGGGCTCTTGAAGGAGAGAGGTAACCTCAGTGGGGTATCCACTCGGGGTCTCATCAACGACCTCTCTCCACTAAGGGAAAGACCGACTCACACTCAAGAGGCTCAGACTCAAACTCCTGAGCGGTGATCAACTGTAGGGCCTTGGAGGATGGTGCACCCAAGATAGAGGCCTTACGTGCAGGAATGCTACTTGACTGGGGAGCGCTGGAAGTGGTAGGAGTAGGGCTGTCAATGGGTCGGGTCGGCTCAACAGGCCGGCGGGTCTGGCCCGATTTCGGGCCGGGCCGCAACGTCCTTTTTGGTCCGCGGGCTTTTAGTCGGGCCTAAAAGTCCGGCCCGACTAGGCCCGCGGGTCGGGCTCGGGCTTTGAGTTCGGCCCACGGGACGGCCCGACCCGTTCTCTTTTTTTATTCACTTCAAATTTTAAAAACTATTTAGTTAAAATTATGTTATTTTACTTAATTAGAAAATTTAACTCTCTTTTCACTCAAATTCTATAATTAATATCAAAATTTTAATTATTTTAGTGAGATTATAAATTTTATATTATTAAATATATTAATTTTTATTATTTTTATTATTTTATTTAAGTTGTCGGGCTAAGCTGGACCTTAGTCGGGCTTTGTATTTTTAAAATAATGTTGGGCCCGGGCCGGGCTCGGGCTTTGTCGGCCCGGCCCCGGCCCATTGACAGCCCTATGTAGGAGTGCCCTCCTGGGAAGTGCTAGGAGTAGCAGGGGTGCATGATTGGGATGAACAAGGAGTGATTGGGGCACTGGGCGAAGTGTTGAGGAGGAGATGCTTGCTGTCAAGAGGGCTGCAAGGTGATGCGCTGGTTGTCATACTTGAATGCATAGGTGTTGGACCGACCATAGAGTGTCATACCCGAGCCCGGCCCCGGCCTATTGACAGCCCTAGGTAGGAGTGCCCTCTTGGGAAGTGCTAGGAGTAGCAGGGGTGCATGATTGGGATGAACAAGGAGTGATTGGGGCACTGGGCGAAGTGCTCTGTTGAGGAGGAGATGCTTGCTGTCAAGAGGGCTGCAAGGTGATGCGCTGGTTGCCATAATTGATTGCATAGGTGTTGGACCGACCATAGAGTGTCATACCCACATCATAGATTCATGGCCTACCCAAAATAATGCTCCCAACCTCCATGGCAAAACATCACACTAGATCTAGTCCTCATTCGGGTGGAGATGTATCGAAACGAGGCATGTCGCCTGAACGGGAATGGATGTCTAATCCACCCAGGACACATGGTAAGGACGAGGATGATCAACATGGACTAACCCAAGGCGTGGGACGGCACCGGTGGAGATTGCATTAATGCAACTCCTACTATGACCTTGCACACCTTATCACCTAAGTGATAGTAGGTGTTGAAGATCGCAGTGCAGTGCCAATCATCACTCTCATTCGGCTAGGTCAGGATGTAGCGAACGACCCCATGCTTGTCATCATCTGGCACATCCTTGACGTCCTCCGCCTGAATATAATATGTCCAAATATAGTCGACAACATCACCCTCCAATTGAAACTCTTCGGCCATATCGACACTAGCCTCATAGGTCACATCCTCTAAAATGGGCGGGGGATCCTCCTAGTCAGTGCCCTTAATAGTCAAAGTCCTCGATGGGCAAAAGGTGGCAGAAGGGGCAAATTTCTAGCACCGATAACAACGATTACGGGAACTGCTCTCTAAGGCCAGTCTCCCATAATAAGGGCCTTCCTCTTATCCTCTTGTCTGGCCGGTGTGGGTGAGTAGGGGGGGCTAGTAGGGTAGGCACAAGATCCCTTTGGGGAGGAAGCCGAGGCTAGGGATGTGGATCTCGACGAGCAGTCTTGGGTAGTCTGACTGTAGGACTCCTCTGGGGTGGTCCTGGTGTGGTACGCTAGTCAATGGGTTGCTGATATGCCGACCTCAAAGCATGGGGATGAATGCACCTCAGTCTCAAACTGCTCCATCTCATGTAGAACCTGATAGGCATGCTTGATGGTCATCACATGTTGACAGAACAACTCTTGCTGATAACTATGGTGAAGCCTCTTCCGAAATTAGGTAAGGGTCAATGCACTCTTCTCATGGGCTCCGCATCTCAATAGGTACTCATCAAACTTGTCGATGTACTAAAAAATGGATCGAGTATCCTGTGTGATGCCTTGCCAACAATCAATCAGGCAAATGACTGTACATCACGGGGACGTACTTCTCACGAAGTTTTGCCTTCATCTCCTCCCAAGATTCAATGGGCTCCTCATATCTTTGCTCAAGAAGGGCTTTGACATTTGACCAATAGATATGAGCTTTGCCCGTTAGCTTCATCTTGGTGAAACAAGCTTGCTTGAAGTCTGACATATCCAGCCACTCAAAATAGCGGTTCATGCTAGCTTTGCATTCAGGATAGACCTTCGAGTTCAAGGACTCGTAAAAGTTGGGAGCCTCCGCACAGGAATTCCGACCACTTGGATCTCGGTACGACCCCTGCTCATTATGAAAATCATGATCACGTCTCTCCAATCAAACCTCCTATACCTATGTGCGGTTGGTACTCTATGAACCTCACCCATCTCCTCTAGTGAATCATCATTGAAGCTATCGTCCTGATCTTGCCAACCATTGGCTAGATCAACTCTAGGGGGCGAGGGTGGTGGTGCAGGATGAGGATCACGGCGGTCCACTGCTCTCACAGAATCTTGACCCTGGATAGCTCCCTCCATGGCAGTGATGCGACCAACCATCCCTTGGATGGTACGGTCAGACTCTGCAAACCTATTTGAAATGCCCCAAGGGTGCCCTCAAAGTGATCTAGTTGCTCGCCAAAGCGTTGGTCCATCTGATCTACTCTGTGCATGAGCTGACGAATCAACTCGGTCAAGTTGGGGTCCATTGGGGTACCTGTATGTGAGCCCGACATCTGTGTAGCATGGGATACTGTGCACCATCACGAATGGGCATGCAACGATGAAGTGAACTAATCTAAGATATAGCTAAACGTGGAAGGACACGATATAAGTGCAAGATGACAAGTAGTAAATGACAAAATGCAACGAACTAGATTGACGACGTGGTGAACTACCCTAGACAACCTAATCTGGCTCTGATATCAAAAATGATGTGGGACGGCTATTGCAAAGGATCCGACTAATAGTAACTATCGGGGATCAACAAGACGTCATAAAATACCAGCATAATATCGGTCATGCTCAAAATTCCAAGAGAAATAATGCGTGATAATAATAAGAAACTACGCTCAAAAGGCCATCCCTTGCAGCGAGAAACGACAGACCGAACGGTAGATAGAGCTACCACATTTTAGGATATCAACTCCACGCATAACCTATCTCAAATCGACGTCCTGAGCCGGCTTCCTACATGCACACAATCCAACAACAAATAATATATAAGGGGTTAGAAGATCCTAGCACAGTCATATGGAGGCAAATTCAACCACATATGAGATAAACAGGATATGAATGGGCTATCATCCATTAACCTACTCGCTGTGGAGCAAGGCACACAAATCTAATCCACATGGGAAGTAGCTTGGCACTGTACGGGCTGGCCTTTGCAGTTGGCATGCGAACCACCGGTCCAGGGAGCGATCTGACGATGGCACTGGGCTGCGGGCTGTGTTCCGTCTGCGGTTCCTGCCCCTCCAATGCTAGGACAAGAGCGGGTGCAGGTGGATGAGGGGCGGTGGGAAATTGCGGTTGGCAGGGAAGTCGGGTGCCATCGACAGTAAGCTCTGCGGCGGCTGGAGCAGCGAGGTGGCTGTGGGTGTAGTGGGAATGGTTCTCGGCTGACGGGTGTGGCCGCACAAGTCCCCTGGTCCACAGACGGGACCGTCGCAGGCGGGTGGTGTCGGCGCCGGGGTAAGCGGCTATTGGGTTCAGCCAGCATTGGTGCCTATGCAGGACGCAGGTGCAGGGCTCAACAGGGCGGCCAAAGATCTATCCACGTATGGGGAGGGGAAGAAAGAGGAAGAGAGCAGGGGCGGATGGCGGTTGTACGGGGCTGCTGCTGCCGTTGCCGGCGGTTGGGGGGGGCAGGTGGGAGGCAGCTGGCATTGAAGAGGAGGTGGGTCGGTCGGGTAGCTGCGGTGTTGGGTGTTGTTAGTGTCGGCGGAGTAGAACGACACCGGAACGGGTAGGGGTACTCGCTGCTGCAAGTGGCTGTGGTGGTCTGAGGTGGAGGTGGAGGAAGGAGTATGCGAAGGAGGAAAAGGCTGAAGGAAGTCAAAGAGGGCAAGGGCATACGGGAGAAAGAAGAAGAGGAGGAAGGAGCAGGCTGTGGTTTCTCTGGGGAGAGAGAGAGGGGAAGAGGTACCCTAGGGCTTCGTGCCCCTTCCCTTTACTTGACAAACACAATGGCAGCTCTCAAAATTTTAAAACTTCATCATTCCTCATTAGCACGGGATTACAACAATATTTAAAGGGTTCAAACCCTAATGAACAGACAAATGACTAAACTACTCCTAAAGCGAGAGAATAGTCTAAACCTTGTAGAAATGCTAACAAAAATATAAATAGGACTAAACGGGCCTCAAATGGGGTACGTAACATCTGAGACACAGATGAATCCTCAAGTGGACCATCATTGAGCCAAATCGAGGCCTGAGTTGCTACTGGCATCCTCCGAGGGTGGTAGACGTGGGTTGGATCAAATCAGGTCCATGCTTGGGTGACCTCACTAGGGGAGCATCGGCGCCAGAGGAGGAAACCCCTCCTCCGACACTTGCACTCGCTCGCTGGGGGAGCGTTGCTCCCCCTCTGGCACTTGCACCTGCCTGTTGGGGGAGCGCTGGTGCCGGAGGGGGCCTCCCTTTCTCTCTTTGCTCTGCTCTCTTTGTCTCTGCTCTTTGTCTATCTCTTTGCTCTCTGTCTCTCCGTTCTCTCTCTGTCTCTCTCATGTAACTAAGGGTTATTTTAGTCTTTTCTTACACTTTGGTGAAGTTAACCATACATGGGTTAACATTTTTCTTGACTGTACATTACGGAGGGAACCTTACGGGCATTTTAATGAAACCAGGAAGATTTGGGGGGGGGGCTTTCTGACAAATAGGTAGATTACGAGGACTAATACGTAATTACGAAAGATTGTAGGGCCTTAAAAGAAAAAATCACTTGTTTTAAATAGTGTTGCCTTTTGTGTTGTTTTGGATCCTGGATCAGGAGTGTTCTGCACATGATATTAACCAAGGAATGTCGGTTCTTTCCCATTTTATGATTTTTTTAAACAGGTCCTTGATAATTTCGGCACTTGTATAGATCTTGGATAACTGAACATGGTTTTGCTTTGCCATGCTTTCCCACCAACTCTTTTAGTATGCTAATGCTGTTTGATGGGCTTCTCACTTGTAGGGATGTAGGACCTTAAGGCATGAGTTGGTGAGGACCTCCTTTTGTCAGCCCAAATTCTAGTTTGGCTGTCATCATCATCAGCCAATCTTAACTAATTGGATTGGGGATAATCCTACCCTGTCACTTCACTCAATCATATATCATGTTTATATAAGTAATCAAAAAGTGGTCTGAAATCCATGAGTGAATAAAGATAAAAGTTTTTATGATGAGATGTTTAGAGATAGAGTGTGGATGAATGGTAATGGGTTGAGATGGTTCAAGTTTTCTTTGACAGGAGGGGAACAGGGAGCAGAAACACTTTTGGGAGCAAGAACAATGGAAAAATAAGTACGTCCTGCTTCTAAGATCAGATGACCTTCTTGATGCTATCCTTCCTCTGCTTGGGCTTGGGAAAAACTGTCTAGACAATGAAGATGAAAGTCCCAATATTGATGGAGTTGCTAGTTTTCAGTCAACTGACTGTAGAAAATGATGTCTCAGCTTTCAAATGTCAGAAGAACAGTTTTAATGCAAAAAATCCAATGGTGAAGATATATTCCGCATGTAATACCTAGTGTGAATTGACTGGTCAATGAAAACTGTATGGTAGACTTAATGATACTTATGATGCTTAATTGTGGTTATCAGATTTAAGTGGTGTTGGAAACCTTGTTGCTCCATTAACCCAATCCACCTCATATTTCTTTTGATCGTCGCATCCCATCTAGATATACACAGCACTCTCATTGAAGAGCAATCTTTGCTTTCTGAGGTCCTTTCTTCAAGTTGTAGGTTGTGAATCATTCTTCTTATTCTCTTGATACCATGGACTTCATCATCTGCAGGATCCTGGCATCAAATGAAGTTCTGTTCATGGGAGTAGGAATTTTGTTCAACCATGGGTGCTTGCTTTAAAATGAGATGGATTGATGTAGGACTGCTCTATTCAGAATATTCTTTTTTTTTCTTTTTTCACACAGACTTTATTTACATCCAATAGTGGTGCATTGCATTGTAGTGATACTCTTCCATTTTTTCCATGCCGGACTTTGACTAGGTTATCATTCTCCAGAATAGCCATTTAATTTATGGTGTACATGTGAATTTCTGTTCGCCGTCTTACTTTCTAACTTGTTTACCATGCAGAGAAACTACTTGTCTTATTGCGGGATGGTCGAAAACTTTTGGGCAATTTTCGGTCTTTCGATCAATTTGGTACTTCGCCCCCAGTCTCGACCATGTGTAATTTTGCTCTGTTTGTATCATTTTGTTCTTGTGCTTATTCAACAGTTTCTTTTTTTGTGCCAGCAAATGTAGTTCTTGAAGGGGCCTGCGAGCGAGTTATAGTTGGGGATCTGTACTGTGATATTCCACTAGGTCTATATGTGATTCGGGGGGAGAATGTCGTCTTAATTGGGGAACTGGTACTAGCTATCATTTGACTGTATCTACATATCTAGCTTGCAAACACTGACAAGTCTTAATTGTTTTGTTTTTCCATTGGCTAGGATGTGGCGAGCGAGGAGCTTCCTGCCCACATGACTCGAGTTTCTGCTACTGAGATCAGTAGGGTGAGTAATTTTTCAGAAAGGAACATGTGAAATTCCGTCTTTTTCTAATCTTTCTGTAGTGATCATTTGAGGTGCTTCCTGCTGGACTGAGTACTAACCTCTGTTTCTTCAGGCACAGAAAGCTGAAAAGGAGGCAACAGATCTCAAAGGATCAATGAGAAAGAGAATGGAGTTCCTTGACATGGACTGAAATCATCTTCTTCATGCTTGTACACCATTTTATTTTGGTTGCTCATGCTGTCTCATCTCATCCGCAAATATTAACGCGGCTGTCATCAGGGAAACTGGAGAAGGCGGTGTCTATTTCCCTGTTATCTCTCATTTTCTTCTTTTCTTTTCCTTCCCCTATGATTGGGTCCTGTTTTAGAACATTCCCAGACTGGTGTGGACTGTGCTCTTCTGTTGTCTATTAAACAAAATCCTCGGTGCCCCTTGGTTTCAGTTCAGAAGCAGTGAATGGGAAGTTATGTGGATCAAAGGCCCTGTGCAGTCGCTGGTGGGGGTGTACTTCACACTTTCTTCTACCCTGGGGAGGCAATGGTCCGGGCAAATAAACTGCTGTTATTCTGTCAACCTACATAAGTCTAATGTGCCAGTACCAAATGTCACAGCTGCAATTAGTCGCAGTTTTTTTGTGCAGATAAGTTTCAGGCGCAGCGTGTAGAGTCGGATTCCATTATGATTGAAGAAAATCAACAGCAGAAGCAAAAGAAGGGTTTTTATGTTATTATTTAGAACCATTATTATTTAGTAATTGACTCAGCTTGTTTGCCAGTGAACACTCTTTTGATTGGTCAATGGTTGAATCAAATGTGACGCAATCATGTAAGCATTGGGGGATCCAATTTGGTGACCTAGTTGGGTGATCAGTTCAGTCGTTAAATTCAGTGGTTGGTCCATGTGAGATAAAATTATCTTGCTCATGTTGAAAATGTGAGTTTGGATGCACTTTCAGCCTGCTGGAGTTTGTCATGAGACTTGGGGACTGGATTAACAGCCTACTCTGGTCCTCCAGCACATGGTCAGTGACAACTTTTTGGAATTTGTATTGGAATGATTTTCTCGACACCCTTTGTGAACCCTGTGTGTGTGTGTGAGAGAGAGAGAGAGAGATTCAGGCATGGATGGATTTTCATGGATAAGTGAAATCATTTGTTAAGGTGTGATACTTGCTCTTTTTCCCAAGTTATGCCGACTGATCTCCGGCATGTGGTCGATCATGGAAACAATATTACAGACATTTTCTTTCGTTGTTTCAAGGTTGAACTTTTTATGTAAAATATTTGAAACACCGAAACGAGAATGACAAGAATATACAAGAGTTCATGGTTTGACTCTTAATGTGCTTGTCATTCTTCAGTGCACTGTTCTTTTCAATAAATTTGATCTAGAATGGTATATGTAAAAGAATTGCCCATGCCAGTTTACAAAGATGCTACTTAATAATCTAGTTTTTTTTTGATCTTGAGGAATGAGGGATGGAAGTTTCATGGGTAATGTTTCATCTTATTTGTATCATAGTGAAGAACTGAAGGTCCAAATTGGTTTTCACAATTGACCCTTGAGGAGGGGAAAATATGTCAAAGTCCAGTATAACCCAGTAACGTTAGGTCCACTACGGCCTGATGTCGTCGTGTTCGTAACGGCCATCATTAGTTATTGGCAACTCAGGAATGTGGTCCGTTGATCGGCTCACGAGCATGATCTCCACAAGCACAGATGTCGTGAGACTCGCTAACGGGCGAGTGTTGGTCATGATCGCAGGGTTTATCCTAACGAATGTTGGATCACATTCACGTCGCCTTGAAATTCATCACGATGTCCTTCCTCAGAGAATGGATGAGTGGGTAACAGATGACCTCTCAGATCAAGTAGGGCATCACTCCACTAACCATGACCTCAGAGAGTCAAGAAAGAGACGACGTCATTAAGACTAGTATAAATAGGCCCTTAACGGACCTAGGAAGGGAGGAGAGACAAGGATAAAGGTGCATACACAGAGCCAGAGAGATACTCAGAGAGAGACAGCGAGTTTCCTATCGTTCTCTAGGTCTCGGTCACATTGCTGAGCACTCGCCCCGTTGTTGACCACTCTTTTCTCTCTCAAGATTTTTTTCTTCTTTCTCTAATCTCCTCTTTGTTATTACGCTCGTCTTTGACTTAAGCATCAGAGAATTATCCCCTGGGAGTGATTTCCTATCGTTCTCCAAGTCTCGGTCACATTGTTGAGCACTCGCCCCGTTGTCGAGCACTCTTTTCTCCCTCAAGGCTATCTTCTTCTCTGTCTAATCTCCTCTTTGTTATTACCCTCGTCTCTGACTTAAATATCGGAGAATTGTCTCCTGGGATCACTCTCAGGGCTCCTTCTAACGTGCAGTTTAGTGTATGTAGGTTTCCTCGGGGTAGTCAGACGCTCATCCCCATCAAGCAAATCGTAAAGGTGTAGCATGAGGCCGAGAAAACACTTCTTAACCTCTACACTTTTTGACGCCGTTTATGGAAAATAAGTGGAAAGCCATGACATCCCCGTGGGGACTATCGTAACACTAGCAACCCCCAAGGGGTCCCGGGCTCTCAGCAAGTTTCTTAGGAAGTCTCGTTCGCCTCGCACCCATCTTGCGACGTTGCTCCATCGAATCCGATTGCGAATGAAATTGGCGAGGATGCATTGCAAGATTTAGTTGCTGACGGAGGCGTACCAAGGTCTCCTCAGTCGGTAGGCGGAGCAGGACAGTGCTCTGATGGCACTTCCCTAAAACAGAGGTGCATTGACCTTGGTAGAGTCACGCTGGATGCGTGAACTTTCACTCCTCTCCGCCGCCCACACTCCTTGCCCACATAGCCAATCCTCGCGGCGCCCCGCCAACCCACTACACTCTAACCCCAAGATGACCCAATAGTTACAGTGCCACGAGGCAGTCAAGCGCGAGCTTGAAGGTAAGATTCACTACCTGGATGACATTCTCTAGGCGGCACGGACCAAGGGGTTGATCGACGATGACTCTGACTTTCATGCGCCTTTCTCCTGAGAGTTCATGGAAGCACCGATTCCCCAGAAGCTTCAATTGCCTCTGTTCACTCCATACCATGGTACTACCGACCCCGTCGACCACATGAACAGCTTTGAGTCCAACCTGGTGTTCCACCGGGCCTCGGGCGCTGTCAAGTGTTTGGCGTTTCGTCACCACCCTACTGGAGAACGCTTGGACATGGTTCGAGTCGCTGTCCGTTGGGACCATTACCTTCTTCCAACAACTCAAGAGGATGTTCAAGGAGAACTTCCTTAGCTGCAAAAAAGAGGTCAAAACTGCCGTGACCCTCCTTGCCATAAAAAAGGGCTGCGAGGAACCCTTGTGGGGCTTCATTGCCTGCTTTCGCAAGGACGGCCTCCGCATTCCCCACCTGGACGTGATCATCACCATGACAACACTAATGCAAGGCACTTAACACGCCATCGTCTGAAAACCCTAGGGGTGGAGTCCCCTACCACGTTGATGGAACTCCTCGCCCTGACCCAGAAGGATGCCAACTGTGAGGAGAGCAATGTAGCGTTAGGACGAGCAGCCGGAGCCGATCAATCTATGTTGGTCCAGAGAGATGGCGGACAAGAAGGGGGGGTTGAATTGTCCCCTTACCGAGATGGCGGATTTTAAAAACTTTCTTGACTAATCACAATGCAATGATGACCAAAGTCCGTGCAATGATCAACAAGGTCCGTGCAATGAAGGATTAGGTCCGTGCAATGAACCACAAGGTCTGTGCAATAATGAATAAGGTCCGTGCAACGAACATCACACATAAGGCTAACTCTCACCAAAGTTATATCAATGCAAATCATACCAAAACATTGATTCAGTCCAGAACAAAACTAAACCTACACAACCTTTACATATCAAATAGATGCAAGCAATCCATTTAAGAATTCCAAGTCAGTCCAAAAATGAAAGTTCATTTCAACACATAGTTTCCAGTCAACATTAATTAAATGCATTTGAAGAGCTTACTTCAAAACAATTTCTCCACAAGGAAACCTCCTTCAACCTCCATCTAAACATCTTGAAATGCAATCAAATGAACTAGCCAACAGAATATCATGCAAGAGGAGTCATAAAACCAATATCCAGAAATAGATCAGTGCATGTGAAACACATGAAGTGTCGACACTCAGCAACCCAATGTCGGCACTTTGTGAAAGCAATAAACCTGGCCATCCAAATGTAAGTATGTGCATGGAAAACTATTAAGTCCAGTCAACCCAAGAACATCCAAACATGCAAGGCAGAATATCAACATGTGAGCTCATTTCAATAAGACATTTTCCACAAGATAACCATTATAATAGCTTGTTTATCATTAAGACATTTTCCACTAAACAAGCACACAATATTTTTACTTTAAAGCAAACATAAAACACACAATATATTGGAATCATCAAAACCATTGTCAAAGATAAAGAGAGGGTGAACGGAACCCAACAATCTCCCCCTTTTTGATGATGACAATATATTGTGTGACCACAAAAACTCTCTCCCCCTTTGACATTATCAAAAAGTGGGGGACGAGGTGAACAGATATGAAATGGTTAAACCGAATGAGACAGAATAGACGGTGCACGAAACCAGCAATGAACCTCCCATAAAAGGAAGATGTGAGAATTATGAACACGTATAAAACTAAGAACATGTGTGAAACTATAAACATTTATCTAGAGTTGAAATTTGAAATATGAAACTATATGCAGAGTGTAAGACTAAGTTATGCACAAAATAGATTATGCTTAAAAGCACATTATTTCCCCCCAATTGTCAAGAACAAGAACCAACTGACAATGGGTTATTTAACATGTTATCTACAAGTATAACTTAAAGATGCAAACTATGGAATGAAATATGATATGATCAAACAGATCAAGCATTCAGGCACTCAAGCATGCATAAATAGGTTATAGACTCATGCAAGTCCCTTCGGGACGGGTGTAATGATAATGCAATTGATCGTTGAACATGAAGTGCATGAACAATACTAAGAAGGTCGTGTTTACATAAATAAAGTACTATATTAATCATGAAAGACGACTGATTCATAAAGGACATTCGAACAATCAAACTCAAAGTGTATATGTGAAGATTGAGCAATGAGTTTCAAGTCAATATGGAAAATCAGATTTTCTAAAGAACACTAAAAAGAACTTCTCATCCATACACTTTCATACACAATGCTCGAATATTGGTAGCTACGTATGACCTCAATTTTTTAATAACTAAAAATGGTGTGACTAACCTTTTGACACAAGTCATGCCCTTTGTTTCAGGGGCAATTCCCGGTTACTCAGTTTCGTCACTTTTTATGATGTGGATGAGACACTTTTCGACGCGAGTTGTACCCTTTATCTCAGGGGCACTTCCCGGCTACTTGGTGGCAAATCACACTTATTTTAATGTAGATTAGTTTCTCCTTTTGACGCAAGTTTCCTCCTTTATTTCAGGGGGGATTCTCAGCTAATCGGATCTATGTTCCACTTATACATATTTTTGGTGGGGTAAACAACTTTTTCCTCACGAGACATGTGATTTCTATGTAGAGAATCAATAGCCCTCTAAAGTGTAGAGTAGAAAATAGTAATCCTTATTAGATTGAATCATTATCTCAAAAAAGTGCATTTTGTGTGGGTGGTTGTATTGAATGTAAAAGATGAATTAACCTTATCACAGTAATGTCTCCCCCTAAATGTATGCACAGTTATAAAAAATCTCCCCCTTAATATATGCCATGTAACAAACATGTCAAAATCAATGTAATTTCATTTACCAATGGATGAGTCATAGAAGGAGTCAAAAAGTGACTGTATAAAGTATATACATGCATTCAACCAGAGATTTTCCAATGACTTCAAGCAGATTGATTATCGGCACTTGACAGAGAACGTAGGTCTGAAGACCACCTCACGCGTAGTGAAAGTTTCCGACTGAACATAATCCAACCTTCCACTAACACCATTTTATATACCGAATAGTCATGGCATTCAAGCAGAGAAGTATGTAATGATATGTAAGTATATGCATGTAACTTGAAAAGATGATTGAAAAATTATTCCTATTCACAAGTATGCAAAGATGTGTATGATATGTGCAAGTGTTTCATGCAACTAAGTATGTGTTCTATGTATGCACATGTGAGTTGTTATTTGTAAAAAGTAAGTAAGAGTATGAAAGACTCTATGCACAGTGAGAAGCATTCAAAGCCAAATTTATTTGCAAATCGAAAGAGAAGATGTGTATAAGGAACCATATATGTCCATGATTAAGCATTTAAGAACTAAGATTATTCACAAGATGTGCAAAGAGAAGCATTCATGACAACTACTCATCAGACTCAGGAGATCTGAACATTTCAAAAGATACCAAAGTAACATAAATTTTACCTTTTCAGATTTTTCAAAGAGAACCAAAGCAAAAGAAGTTTCAAAACAAACCATTTTTGTTTATCGCCTTGAGAGTCCTTTAATTATTGACTTTCCTTGGCCTCAAGGCGCCCCTGCAAAACAAATTTCTCATTTTGAAGTTTTGGGTACCCAAGCCATCTTGGGTCCCGAGGGGTTAGTTCTAACATAACCAAATGTTTTATTTTTATTTTTCCTCTCATATCATTCATCATCGACCCTCATCATGGTACAATTATCTATTGAGTGTCCATTCAGGTCACAGTAAAAATAATGAGCAGATTTTCTTTTCAAAAACCAATTGTCATCATTTTTCATTACGCAACAATCATTCATTACATGTCCAAAACTGCCACAGTAATGACATGAAAAGTTCTTTTTAGCAAACCATTCATCATCATTTTTCTTCATGAAATAATTTTCAAAAACATGACCATGTAACCCACAATAGTAACAATGAGTGTTGGGGTTTTTCGTTGTGGGTCTCACATGATCTTTGGAATCAGTATCACTTTTCATTCTAGATTTCAAAGTCACATCATCATCAATTTTCATCAAAAAACAATCATACATTTCACGATCAAATTTGCCATAATAGTCACAAAAGACATCCTTCTTTTTCTTGGTGTATGAACATGTTTAACTTTTGGGGGTTTTTCATGCATGCATGAGCAATCAACAACATTTTTCTGTTTCTCATTTCCCTTATCACACAAACACAAAAACTCATTCAAAATTTTGATTTCATTTTCCAATGATGAAATGTGCAATTCACAATTAGCAAGCTCTTCTTCACATGAAACAATTTTTTCATTTAATAAGAAGTTAACACTCTTGTGACTTCCAATTTCTTGTTCAAGAGCATGCAATTTGTCACTATCATCGATGGTCACATATTTTCCTTTCTCAACCTTTTCAAGACTTTTCAATCTGTCTTCAAGTAAGAAAATTTGAATTAACAGAGCACTATTTTCATTTTGTAGTTTTTCAAATGAGTTTCCGTTCATGGAAGTGTGTTCAAGTTCTTTCATTTGAAAACTCACAGTTTCATCAACCATTTTATTCATAGTTTCATTGCATTCAAATTTATCATTCACATTCTTAAAGCTTTCTATTTCATGTCTTAGCTCCCTTAACCATTCATATTTGTCAACAGACACTCATTTTTCCTTTTCAAGGACAAGCAATCTTTCTGACATAGCACTATTATGTTCTTTTAGATTCTCATTATCTTCTCCCGTATGTTGAAGTTCTGAAAGCTTTCCTAATAAAGATTCATTCTCAGCTTTCATAATTAATATAATTTCTTTATGCACATCAACATCATGCAACAAGCTTTCATTCAAGTTCCTAAGCTCAGAACATTTTTCACATGAAGAATTAACATCACAAGCATTATCAATTTCAAGGCACTTAGCACATGGAGAGTTAACATGTTAAACATCATCAAGTTTCTTTTTCATTTTTCTATTTTCAGATTTTAATGCTTTGTATCTATCAACTAGTTCATCGTAAGCATCCATTAACTCATCATAGCTAAGTTCATCCTTTTCCTCAGAATCAGAGTTAGAATTTACCTTGGAATTTTTCTCGCTTTGGCACTCATTTTCTTTGTTTGCCACGAGACAATCACTCTTCCAGCTTTCTTCTTGGGCTTCGCTTAGTCCATCCCAAATCTCTTTGGGAGACTTACAGTTGAAAACAAATAGAAATTTGTTAATGTTTACTTCTGCCTTAAGAGCATTCAAAGAAAACAAATTATCAGAATTCTTTCTCTTATCCTCATCGGTCCATCTCAACTCATTTTTGGGTAACACATGAGGACCATGAGTCATTAAGCTCATAAGCTTTGGATTAATGCTAGTAATTCAAACATAAAATTTTCCTAGCCATAAAGTATAATCAAAATCATTAAAGACATGAATAGAATTCACACTAGTCATCATGGAAAAGATCTTTACTCTACGATCGCAAGGTCGACTAAAAAATTAGAGACGAGGCTCTGATACCAATTGTTGGCCCAGAGAGATGGCAGACAAGAAGGGGGGTTGAATTGTCCCCTTGTCGAGATGGCAGATTTTAAAAACTTTCTTGACTAATCACAATGGAATGAATATTAACCATGTTAATTAACTTAAACAAACGTAATATTAAAAGAGTTCTCTCAAGCTTTCCGATCTCATTCGAATTAAAAATGTAACTAGTCAAAAAGATTAAGCTCAACACAGATAACGGAAGTAGTAGTGTACGACGATGTAGTGAATTAAAAATCTATTTAATGGACCTGTGAAGGGAGATAGAAGAAATGATAAATCACACAGGCAATCACATGGAACACGAAGATTTTTAGGTGGTTCGGGACCACGACGGGCTCCCTACATCCACCCCTCACCGAAACCCGGTGAGGCTTCACTACACGCTACTTGCGTAGTAACACGGGGACGAACCCCAACCACACACACGCTGCTTCCGCAGCAATACACGCACGATGGCACGAGGCGTTGCCTCAAAACGCTGCCACTACAGCACACACACACACACACACACACACACAACATCGGGGAACACACCCCGAACTCGACAACCACACGAAGTCACAGCTCCGTCTTCACACTACCAACCACGGGGAACCTTTCCCCACAATAACACCACACATGCGAAGTCGCAGCTTCTCCCACACACCATGTATTCTCAGTTTAACAAACAAGGAGGATATACAATAAACGCCCAAACTTGAATAGATGCTCAAATAAGAAAGTAGAAATGAGAGAAGAAGAAATCCCCCTCAAATCTGCAGTGAACCATGTCCATTTGGGTAGTAGGGTGCGCTGGAATGTTTCCTTGTGGAGTGGAAGCCAACCAAGGACGTAGGAGACGCCCGGAGACGAGTCTTCAGAAGATCGCTTCAGAACTGGAACGAATCTGCGGTGATGAGCTTGTAGAGGATGTGCTCCTCTTCTTCTTCTTCCTCCTCCAAGTAGAGCTGCGCCCTCACCCTAGTCCTCCTTCACCTGAAACAGATAGAATGATGTTAGCTCCGGAGGAATACCTCCCATCGTGGGAGAATGCGGCTATATAAGCAAGAAGCAAGGTTTACACAATAAGACCACAAAGCCCATGTTAAAACTCTTCTAAACCACACCTAAGACATGTGGTGAAACCCTAAGGGAAATAGGGTAAAAAGCCCAAGCAATCGAATCTTGAAATGGACAAATCGAAACCAATCCGGAAAACTCGTTCCGGACGAACCAGAGAAAGTGTCGACTCATAGAGTCGACATTTTTTCCACACAGCTCTGCCAAAGAGCAAAAATCAGCACACAACATAAAAGTGTCGACTCTTAGAGTCGACACTTTTTGCCAAGTGTTCTGCCAGAACACAGAAATACAGCCCTGGTCAACCAAAGACCCCCTTTTGGTCGACCACAAACCTGTAGAAAACCAGAAACACAGTCCTGGTCGACCAAAGACTTACTCTTGGTCGACCATAAACCTGCAGAAAGCTAGAAACAGAACAGTCTGAAATAAGTGTCGACTCTGTGAGTCGACACTTTTTCTGACAGTCATGAAACACGAATAAAACTCAATTGAAACCCCATAAACATTAAAGACCAAAATAATACCATTAAACCCCATTCAAAAACAATAGAATGACATGCATGAGGGGTCTTTAAAACACACATCAAACCAGATTTTGAAAGCAAGTTTAGGAATCAAAATGACCATGATGCATCAAGAAGCTCTACTTAAAAATGCCAATTAAGCAACCAAATAAAATCCAAGGCCAAGATACATGAAACAACCCAATCTTGGCACTTGGAAAACCACATAATCATGAACTTATACCAATGATCCAAGGGATTGCAATAAGAGTGGAATCTTACCATTGATGTCAAGGATTTGTGGGCATATTTAAACCTGCACTTTCTAGAAATTCAACCACATGAGAATAATGAGTCAAGGCAATTGAAGAAACCATTTTCAACAAAACTCATTCAATCCACATTGAATTATATTCAATCATGATTTCTTACCTTGAACAAGGGAATGTGACACATTTGAGCCTTGCATGCTTAACAACCTCAATATCATGTTGAAGCACATAACACATAAGAATTACTTAATGCATTCTATAATGTCTGTGCATATAACCCATGGTCGGTGCAAATGTGTAGAGCAACCAAGATTGAGTCGATGCACAAGTGAACTGAGTCGATGCATGTTTGAACAAGTTTGTGCACAATTGAGCAGAGTCTGTGCAAACTGTGTAGAACCCATAGTTAAGGTCAGTGCAATGATGACCAAAGTCCGTGCAATGATCAACAAGGTCCGTGCAATGAAGGATTAGGTCCGTGCAATGAACCACAAGGTCTGTGCAATAATGAATAAGGTCCGTGCAACGAACATCACACATAAGGCTCACTCTCACCAAAGTTATATCAGTGCAAATCATACCAAAACATTGATTCAGTCCAGAACAAAACTGAACCTACACAACCTTCACATATCAAATAGATGCAAGTAATCCATTTAAGAATTCCAAGTCAGTCCAAAAATGAAAGTTCATTTCAACACATAGTTTCCAGTCAACATTAATTAAATGCATTTGAAGAACTTACTTCAAAATAATTTCTCCACAAGAAAACCTCCTTCAACCTCCATCTAAACATCTTGAAATGTAATCAAATGAACTAGCCAACAGAATATCATGCAAGAGGAGTTATAAAACCAATATCCAGAAATAGATCAGTGCATGTGAAACACAGGAAGTGTCGACACTCAGCAACCCAGTGTCGGCACTTTGTGAAAGCAATAAACCTGGCCATCCAAATGTAAGTATGTGCATGGAGAACTATTAAGTCCAGTCAACCCAAGAACATCCAAACATGCAAGGCAGAATATCAACATGTGAGCTCATTTTAATAAGACATTTTCCACAAGATAACCATTATAATAGCTTGTTTATCATTAAGACATTTTCCACTAAACAAGAACACAATATTTTCACTTTAAAGTAAACATAAAACACACAATATATTAGAATCATCAAAACTATTGTCAAAGATAAAGAGGGGGTACACGGAACCCAACAATCTAACCGCAAGCAACTGACTGAATCTCCCAGCCGGGAGAGGAGGATGGGATGAAGGAGAAAGCCCTCTATAGGCACTACACTACTGTGATGGCCCCTCCCGAGTAGATCTTCATGGAGATATGTGAGGAACGCTATCTCCACTAGTTTTGAAAGATGACGTCCGATCCTCGGACGAGGAATCATAGAAGGTACTATCGCTTCCATCGCGACCATGGCCATGACACGGTGGATTGTGTCCAACTCAAGGATGCCCTCGGGGACTTGCTCCGCCGAGGGCTCCTGGATAGGTTCATCACCAAGGCTGCCAAGCGATGGTAGTGGAAGGCCAGCACGCCACCCCTCATCGATAACCGACCTAACGGAAAAGAGATCATGATGATCTCCAGAGGGCCGGCATCAGGCGAGGATACCTCCAGTAGGCGCCGTGTGAATGTCACCCGAGTCAACTAGGTGGAACGCGATGACACCAGCTGCCATGACTCACCTGCTTGGATTCCTGCACAGGATCGCCACAAAGAGCCCATCATCTTTTCAAACGAGGACTTGGCAGGCGTGACCACTCCACACTCCGACGCTTTAGTTGTTTCAACAACTATCAATCAATGTATTGTGTGTCATATTCTTGTAGACAATGGAAGTGGTCCAAACATCATTTCTTACGATTGCCTTGTCCTAATAGGTGTTGATCTCTCCCACATTGCACCCCTGCACACACCCCTGCTTGGTTTCTTTGGCTCCACGGTCTATCTTGAGGGCGGATCTCTCTTCTGATCACTTTTGGAACCACCCCAAGGGATGCGCCCTTTATGGCCTACTTCACAATCGTGCGAGGTATAACTGGTTACAACCCCATAATCGATCGAGGAATCTTGGGGGTACTGAAGATGGTCCCCTCTTTGTACCACCAGAAGCTGAGGTTCCTCACCCCCCACGGAGTGGGGGAAGTCCGAGCAGACCAGATTGGAATCCCGTCGGTGCTACCTGATCTCCACTAAGGAGATGAGCGTGGAAGACACCCCACTAGAGAAGAAGGCCAAGATCGATGAGCTCGGGCCAAGCGGAAGCACCCTGGCTAAAGATCTCTTCCTCATCTAGGTAGGCAAAAACCCTAACCGCTCTATGCGAGTTGGCTCGCTATCGTCTGAGGAAGAGAAGGAAGCATATCAATGCTTCCTGATGGCAAACCATGACGTGTTTTCTTGGTCCAAGGATGAGCTCCCTGGCATACCTCCTGAGGTAATTACTCACCAACTGAAGCTAGATCCCAAATGTCACCCGATTCAACAGCGCAGGTGGCACTGTAACCTCGAGTGACAGGCGATTATGCAGAAGAAAGTGAGCAAGAAGCTACACTCGGGACTACTCAGATCAGCCCAGTACCCACACTAGGTCTTCAACGTGGTTTTGGTCCCCAAGAGCAATGGGAAGTGGTGTATGTACATCGATGATACCGACCTCAATAATGCCACACCCAAGGACAACTTCCCCATGCCACGGATTAACCAGCTGGTCGATACGACAGTCGAGCACGAGTTACTGAGTTTTGTGGATGCGTACTCCAGATGCCACAAAATTAGTATGTATAGGCCCAACCAAGATAAGACCGCTTTTATCACCGACCATGGCTTGTATTGCTACAATAGGATGTCTTTTGGTCTAAAGAATGCAGGAGCCACGTACCAGTGTCTCGTCAACCACATATTTGACTCCCAAATCAACCACAATATGGAGGTGTATATCGACGACATGCTCATCAAAAGCCTACACACGACTGACCACCTGGAAAATTTGGTGGAGAGAGATATAACATGAAACTCAATCCGAACAAGTGCACATTCGGAGTGAGGTCGGACAAGTTCCTTGGGTTCCTGGTCACTCACCGAGGCATCAAAGCAAACCTGGAGTAGATCAAAGCCATGTTGGACTCCAGAACGCATGAGAGACATGCAGGGCCTCATCAGCCACGTTGCTGCACTCAGCCGATTCCTATCCACAACAGCCAAAAGGTGCCTCCCATTCTTCCGGTTAATCAAACAAGCCAACAAGTCATTGGAGAAGAAAGGGCACCCCAACTGGGATCAAGAGTGTGAGTGGGCCTGTGAAGATCTCAAAAAGTATTTATCGTCACCACTGATTCTCTCTAACCCCCTTCCCGGTGAGTAGCTATTCCTCTATTTGTCTATGATGCTGAGCACGCTCAGTGCTATGCTTGCTCGAAAGATTAGAGATATTTGAAGCCGATATATTACGTAAGCAAAGCCCTCCAGGGGGCAGAGTTTCGGTACTTGTGGACTGAGAAGTTCACGTTAGCTCTGGTCATGGCCGCACGTAAGTTGCGACCATATCTCCTATCCCACATGATCATGATGTAAGGATTCTTCATGCCCAGGTTTGGAATGCATAGCAGATAATAAAATTAAATCCTAAACCTGGGTGCCTTGGAATCCAAGAACCGTGTCGTGATCGATGCAATCAAAAATTATCCAACCCCAGAATAGGGTTGCAGATCTTTACCTTGCGCAGAACGACGTTGTCCGCAGTGCCTGCTGTAGATTTTCTCGAACGCAGAGCCGCACAAATGTCCAGCCTCTAGAGTAGATCCACATGGATCCTCGCGATGTGATGATATCTGCTCGTTCCTTTTTCTCCCCGTGTGCACGAATCATGGATCTCTCAGGTTCCCTTCTACATTTTCCCCTTGTCCTTTCTTCCTTGAGAGAGAACAAGAGAGAGAGCAACGAGGGTGAGGGTGAGGGAGTGATGCACGCACGCGAGAGGGGGGGGAGGAAAAATGGGAAAGATGACTGAGCTTCTCTTTTGTTGCTTGGTCAAAAGAAAACCCAACATGAGATATATATATATGAGTGTGTTAGGTCCTTTCCAAAAGGACCCGAGTAACACATATTGTATATATATCCCTAGTGTTATCGTGTATATATATATGAGTCCCTTCTTTTCAACCCTTTCCCCAAGGAAATTAGGCTTATATATATATATATATATATATGCATAATAATACTCCGTCACTCGAGAATCTTTTGTCTGAGATCCTCTAGGCCCATAGTCACTCTAGTTTAAGACCCATTAACTTCTAATTCTCAATTAGAAGTAAATTAAACTTAATATTTGCTTCTACAAGAGCCGAATAATAGTTTAATTCATCATGAACCTATGATAACGTTGGGTCAAGCAAATCTACGTGATCTCAGAGGACGTTGGGTTCAAACCACCCTGTATGTTACTTATTTGTCCACAGTTGTCGTATCGCTATAATCCCTCGCTCCTTCTATGTGTCTGGTTCGATCGAGGATATGGTAACTGTCAAACCCCATGATCGTGCCATTTGACCATGACCTCCTAAAAGTGTTGACGTCCGTTCCAAATGAACTCACACGACCCTGGCCAGGGATTTAGTGGAGCGTCAGTGTCTTGACCTATTAACTGTCTGACATATACCTGACAGTAAGCGATCCCCTCTTGACCATTGACGATCTTCACACATATCTCGACATGGTCCATGACTTGACATTTCAAGACTTATGGTTAAGGTTACTTAACCAAGTATAAAACCATGATAGTCCTCGGGTAAGATCTGATCAATGTCTCTGGTCAAAGGACCAACGATGCTAATGAGACAATTGGATCTTCAGTTGACATTAGATATAATTAACCATATGAAGATCCAATGGCAGATTAGTTCAGTGTACATCCTCCCAGAATGTACGACTACACATATGTCTTGATGCCCTACACCAGTGGCCATGAGACTACTCACCCACACATCATGTGTACTGGTTTAACAGGTAATCAATGTCCCCGAATGATTACCCTCTAACTAGGGACCATTTCAAGGTATGTGTCTATGTAAAGTCAGTCTCATGATCGAGATCCCATCTCGAGTTGACTTTATAACCACATATCCTAGGGACAACGTAAAGTAATATACAATTATAAATTTATGCTCAAATATCACTTTATTAATGATGAACAAGATTGTACAACTATCGGGCCTACCCGACCCAAAATTTATCTATAGGAGACCCAATACTAACAATCTCCCACTTGAACTACAACCAATTGCTCACAACCTTAAGGCCCATCTCATCCCGATGGTGCTCAAACATAATTTGTGTCAAAGGCTTAGTTAGTGGATCTGCCATGTTGTCTTCAGATGGTACACACTCTACCATCACATTTTCACGATCAATAGTCTCCCGAATAAGGTGGAAGCATCTCAGAATGTGCTTTAACCTTTGGTGAGACCTTGGTTACTTCAGCTAGGCGATGGCCCCATTATTATCACAAAATAATGGGATGAGAGCTCATATGTTTGGGATCATGGCAAGATCCAAGATAAATTTCTTCATCCAGACGGCTTCATTGGCAGCTTTAGCCGCAACAATGTATTCTGCCTCTGTTGTCAAGTTTGTAGTCATATCTTGCTTGGTGCTTCTCCAACTGATTGCCCCTCCATTCAACATGAATACATATCTAGATATGGATTTGCAGTCATTTGGATCTGATTAAAAACTAGAGTCTATGTAAGCTCTAAGCTACAGATCCTCTCCTCCATAAAGAAGAAAAAGATCCTTAGTTCTTCGCAAATACTTAAGGATGCACTTTACTACTTTCTAGTGCTCCTCGTCTGGATTTGCCTGATATCTACTGACAATACTTAAAGCATTGGCAACATCAGGCCGTGTACATAGCATTACATGCATGATCGATCCGATAACCAAAGCATAGGGCACCTTACTCATGTGTGCCACTTCCTTAGGTGTCTTAGGGCTCATCCCCTTGGACAGGCAAATTCCATGTCTCATGGGTATGAGACCTCTTTTGGAATTTTTCATCTTAAACCTTCTAAGGATAGTGTCTATGTACATGGATTCAGATAGTCCCAGCATCCTTTTAGATCTATCTCAATAGATCTTTATGCCTAGCACATATGATGCTTCTCCCAAATCCTTCATGGAGAAGGTCTTGGACAACCAAGACTTAGTTGATGTCAACATCTCTACATCATTTCCAATGAGTAAGATGTCATCAACATATAGGACTAAGAATGTTTTAGAGCTCTTACTGACAGATGCTTGCTTCAGTCCATAAATGGACCTCTCGAGTTTGCATTCCTTATTAGGATGCAGTTTGGAGGTGAGTCATTCAGGCTGTACCATGTACAACTCTTCTGATAGGTTTTCATTAAGAAAAGTTATCTTTATATCCATTTGTCAAATCTCATAATCTAAGTATGCAGCAATGACAAGGAGGATTCTGATTGACTTAATCATGGTCACTGGTGAAAATGTCTTGTCATAGTCAATGCCTTATCTTTGACGATATCCCTTTGCCACTAATCTGGCCTTATATGTGTCAATGCATCCATCTACATCAATTTTCCTCTTAAATATCCACTTACAGCCGATATGGACTTTCCCTTTGGGTACATCAAACAAGTTTCAAACTTGATTGGTGTACATAGACTGGATCTCTGAATCTATTGTCTCGTTTCATTTCTTGGAGTCTACACTATGAATCGTCTCTTGGTAGGATTGAAGATCTTCATCTTCAGTGATATGTACCTTAGAAGATCTCTATGAGACATGCCCAACACATCTCTCAGGTTCTCTAGGTACCCTACCAAATTTTCATAGTGCATGTGTTTCACCCTGACTGGGATAAACCGTTGTTGTCTCATCTAATGAGATAGTATCCTTGGTTTGTGATTCTTGGATCTCATCCAATTCAATCTGGCTCCCACTATTTTTCTAGAGTAGATATTCCCTTTCTAGAAATATAGCTCTCTTAGTCACTAAGACCATTTGCTCAGAGGGGTGATAGAAATAACATCCAAAGGTCTCATTTGGATATCCCACAAACCTACACAAGTCGATTTTAGACTCATGCTTGTAACATTCGTTCCTTTTCACATGGGCAGGACACCCCCAAATTTTAATGTGATTAAAATTTAGTTTTCTACCCTTCCATATCTCATATGGTATAGAAGGAACAAATTTACTTGAGATCCTATTCAATAAATAAGCCGTAGTCTTTAAGGCATAGTCCCAGAGAGATAAGGGTAGTCCTAACATGGATATCATGGATCAGACCATGTCTAACAAGGTCATATTTCTCCTCTCGGATATACCATTGTGCTGTGGTGTATATGGTGGGGTCCACTGAGAACTAATCCCATTGTCCTTAAGGTAAGAAGTGAATTCATGACTAAGGTATTCTCCTCCTTGATCTGATCGAAGAGCCTTAATACTCTTGCCAGTCTGTTTCTCTACTTTATTCATGTATTCCTTGAACTTCTCAAAGGCTTGTGATTTATGTCTCATTAAATACATAGCCATATCTCGAGAAGTCATCAATAAAAAAGATGAAGTAAAGGTGACCCCCTTTTGTCTCTATGGACATGGGTCCACACACATTCGAGTGTTTGAGTTTGAGAAGGTCAGCAGCCCTCTCGCCATGTCCACTAAAGGGAGCCTTGGTCATCTTCCCCATGAGACAAGACTCACAGGTATCAAATGACTTGTATTCGAATGAGTTCAAATACCCATTTAAGTGTAGGTGAGAGAGCCTATTTTCACCTACATGACCAAGCCTGTAATGCCAGAGGTATGTAGGATTCACTTCTTTTACACTGGCATTGGAAACCTACATAACATTTGAACATGTATCCAATACATAAAGATCATTGACTAATGAACCATTGGCTATCACTAAACCATTATTCATAATAGAGCACCCAGTGCTATTAAAAGTCAATACATATCCACTGTTATTTAAACTAGAGATTGAGATAATGTTCTTTTTTATTTCAGAATAAAAATAACAATCATTCAATTCTAGAATGACCCAACTACGGCGTGTAGTCCCAACAGCTTTAGCAGCAACCAAAGCTCCATTGCCCATCCTTAGCTCAATCTCTTTTTTGCCTAGCCTCCTCTATTTGCCAGCACCTGCAAAGAATTGTAGATATGAGATGCACATCTAGTATCCAATACCCGTGATGGATTTCATATATGACAAATTAAGATCTATGACAAAAATACCTTCATTCAGAATTACCTTGCAATTCATTTTCTAATGCCCAAGTTGTCCGCACTGAAAATATTTGTCCTCTTTTTCATTCTTCTTGCCTTTTCCTTTGTCACCTTTGGTGATTTACTTACCCTTGGCCTTCTTCTTTACCTTCCCTTTGGCGCATGTCTCGGCGGCCTTCCTTTTCTTGTTGGCCCGGCCAACAACCATTACAGAAGATGATTTATCTTTCTGCATAGTCCCCTCAACACTCTTCAACATGTTAAGCAGCTCAGGGAGAGTTGCTTCAATCTTGCTCATGTTGAAGTTTAGGATGAAAGATGAAAAGAAGTCAGGCAATGACCAGAGAATGAGATCAATGCACGTTTCAAGATGTAACTTGAACCACATTCCATTGTGTCTCTCAATCCACTCCATCATTTTCAGTACATGAGCCTGTACTAAAGCACCCTTTGATATTCGAGTTCTGAAAAGCTTCTTGGAGATCTCATACCTCTCTATCCTACCCTACTCTCTAAAGAGCTGGCATAGGTTAAGAAGTATAGTTCGACAATCAATATTTTCAAACTGCCTCTGCAGCTCGGGAGCTATAGAGACTAGCAAATAGCACTAGGCAAGGGAAGAATCTTTTGACCATTTGGCGTAAGTCATGAGATTGCCCTCACTGGCATCAGCGACTGGCTCAGAATGAACTGTGCTCAACACGTAGGCACTTTTTTCGGCAGTAAGGACTATATGTAAATTACACAGCTAGTCCAGAAAGTTTGGTCCAGTTAGCCTATTGGCATCCAATATGCCATGGAGGGGGTTGGACGACGACATGGTGATCTGGATAAGAAATAAAAGACAACTTAGCATATGCTCAATTTCTAACTTAGATGTGATTTTCTATCTTAGTTAGTCCTATTATTTTTCAATCAAACTATATAACCCTCAGTATATAGAATGAGAGATCAACGGGATCATCCTAGTCGGTCGGAATCCCAAGAAGACTAAGGTATGACCTTGTGGAAAGCACAACAAGCCATACGCCATCTCAAGGGCAGTCAACAAGCACTTGCATCTAATGCAATATCTGACTTTCGGCCCCCGAGAAGTCATCCCCTTGTAGAAAGCATAACAAAGGATACTCTCCGTTAGATCTCACCACTATTACTACATGGCCGTGAGTTCATGACCCGACCTTTGTGGAAAGCACAACAAGGTCAAGTTCAATTCCTCACCCTATTGAGGCCTTGTCTTGGAGTTGAAATCCTGCCACCAGCCCATGGGCCTTGTGGAAAGCACAACAAATCCATGAGATGAAGATATTCATTCACCCCATAATGGTGAAGGGCCACGACGGCTCCTAGAGCCACGCTTATCAGATCTAAAATTAATTTGTTAGGGAATTTAATTTTATCTTGGTCTCACCCTAGGTGGGAATATAAATATATCTAATATATTTATTGTACCTAATAGTTTGCACAAAATAAATGCATCCAATGCAAAAATTAAAATCGAGTGATCATGGACCCTAAGCCTAATGCTACTAAGATATCCGACTCGCTTCCAAAGCAATTGAATCATCCTCCCTGTTCGTCCTCCATGCCTTCAATCTCTGATGTCACATAGATTACAAATTTTACATGGCTCGTAGGCCGGAGAAACTTAAATTACATGAAATTTTTTTCATAAGCCCTTAGGGAGAGTACAACTAGTGGAGGTAGAATTACATTGGAAATATTCCAGAGGGAGAAGGGAGGCTGGCAGGTCCCAAACAAACTAACAACAACATCAGCTATGTCCATGATCACTCGCCAATCCACACATTTAGATCAATCAAGTAAAGGGTTATTTTTCAAAATAATCCTAATATTTTTTGGATTGAAAAGTGGGATGTGCAAACAAAAATAGTTTGGCTTTATTAATTTAAAAAATCCAGATTGGATTAATTAAAATTAATTTGCATAACCAAGCCAATACACTACAATAAGAAGCAAGGCATACATAGAACCATCACTAGTAGAAGGGGCATGCATGTAATGTCCCTGGGTTCTCGGATTGTATTTCCGCAGGTTGCGGATCGTGTCCATATGGGTTTTGGACTTTAATATCGAATCTTCGGACCCCTATATGGTATGCATTTAAATTATTTTGGGTCTGTGGCGGCGCATGGAGCGGCCTAGCTTTTTCTTGAATTTTTTCGGTGTCAGAATGTATTTTTGTGGTTTTTCTAGAGTTATTGGAATTTTCTAATTGAAAAAAAAGAGAAAAGAAAAAGAAATAAAAATTTCTTTTAAAGCCCCCTCACCCCCCCTGATTTCTCCCTCTCTCACTCTCGTGACCCTCTCTCCCTCACTCTCATTTTCTCCCTCTCTCACTCTCACGTCTCTCCCTCTCTACCTCTTCTTCTTCGGCGGCCAACAGGGAAGACTTGCGGCGAGGTGGAGGGCGGCACGGGCGACGAGTGGCAAGGATCGGAGTGTGGAGCGGGAGGCAACATCATGGTGGAGGATTTTTTGAGATTTCGTGAAGAACCGGCCATGGGATGAGTGATTTCGGCGTGGATCGGCCCCGAACTCACGTGATTTCTTCGGAAAAGGTAGGGGGATGGATTCTTACCCTCGTGTTATTCTCTCATGATTTCAAGTCGAATCAGGCGAGAAAGAGTGGGTTTCCTTCATGTTTGGGCTGAAATGCATATTTCGGGACGAGTGATAGTTTTATCAATTCGGGCTACGATTCTTAGTTCATTTGATGTGAATGGGTGTGTTAGAGGATGAGGAGCGTTTCCCTATGGTTCCCGCTCGCAATGGAGCGAGTTGGGCTTGGAACGAGACCTCGCGGAGGGGTTATAGTCACGAATGTGCCAGAATCGGTCGATCGATTCCTGGGTTCGGTCGACCGCTTGGGTACCTGTCCGGGCCAATAGCCACTGGGCGGATTCGGTGGACCGCCATGGGCCGGCCGGTCGACTGAACCACCCAGTCGGTCGACCGACCGGGGTGTTGGTCGACCGACCAGCACTTCTGGTCAACCGATTGGGACCTGTTCGTTCCAGTTGACCCCTGTGAACGGGTTTTCATCCTCAGAATATAAAAATTAATGTTTTATACATGGAAACCCATTGAAATTGGGCCATTTTGGCCTCGTGAAGGTGGCGGTCGCCCGAGAATAGATTCACGTAGTATGAGGGTTCATGGGTTCCCTATGGTGGGTTTGGCCGTGTACATGTAGTGTAGTCTCCACGTCGCTTACATGCTCGTGGTGAGTTATATACCGCGTGAGTCCTGTGACAGCGGAGGGTCATATCCACGTGAGTTCCATGCTTTTTTTTTTTACGTGAGTTTCATGATCACAGTGAGTAGTCCTTGTATGAGTTTAGTGGGCCGATACCCACTATTTTCCTACACCCGATCATGGCTAGTTTTCCTGGCACCTAGTGGTGTCATACTGTGGTTTATGGTGGTTTACGTGTGTGTGTATGCCTTTCTTGAGATTCCCACGAGACCACGTATGATAATGTTTTATGGTAGATTTTACGAGACCGCATATGATAGAGTTCGGCAAGATTCTAGGTAACGCCCCGAGATCCGATCCCCATTTTATGGGCTTATATATATTTTTCTTTCATCGGACCCCGAAGCATTACTTCGTTCATATCACGGAAGCACAAATATCTGATCATGCATGCATTCGCATGAGAGAGAGAAACTACATTTACAAGAAATGTAAACAACATCACAACTATTCATAATTTCCAAAAGAGAGTAAATGCCCATTGTTCCAGATAAACTTGAGTCCTCATAGGCTTACCACCCCATAACCATACATATAAGAGAGACATTCATCCACAGAATACCCAGACGAACTATGATCTAGCACTACTCCTCAGTTGCAGCCTCCTCCTCAACCTCCTTCTCTATGTCTCTTGAAAACACGTGTCACAAAGGGGTGAGTGTGACACTCAGTAGGCAGCCTAAACAAACCGGGGTTAACTCACATCTATATAACCAAATTATATACATAATTCAGATGTTAATAATAGCATAATCTATTCATTATCATCTACTTAAAATAACTCATATGAGGAAAATACATATTCTTTAACTAACATATAAAGTACCCATGCATGCGCTAAAACCACGGTGAATGAGAAATTACACATTATCACATTTTCGTTAGTCATGGAAACAAATAGCTGCCGCAAACACAGGAGGCCCACACAAACGAATGAACGAAAGAGTACTGCGCAGACCCAAGAGCGAACTCCCACCTAGACTCCTTTGGCCCACAACGTCCTATGGCATTACGTATCACCATCCCACAGAGCAATCGGCCAAGTCATCAGATTTCATCTAGATTCCTGAGGCCCACAATGTCCTGTGGCATTATGTATCGCCATCCCACAGAACAATCGACCGAATCATAGGAATTTTGACCAGGGCGTTACGTATCGCCGTCCCCTGGGATCTTTTACTTCCGCGGCGTTACGTATCACCGTCCCGCAGAAGGGCCATCCCATAGAGGGACCAAAGTCCCATCTTACAGAATGCTGTTGTTTCCATTCATAACATTCACATCGTATTCGCATTCACATTCATACTTGGAGAGGGGGAATCTCACTGCCCTAACGGAGAGGCCAAATGAGGTTCGACCCGACCCAACGAGGCCCAGCTCCTTAGAGTGATAGCCCCCGGGGCCCACTCAATACAAGCCTAATAACTCACTCGGATCAAGCACTTCTGAGGCGGCCTTTGGTTTGGGAAGTCCGAGCATCAGATCGATCGGGAAAGCTCCCTCGGAGCCTAGTATTCCCTGCCTAAAACCACGCACTCATCGCTCGGGAGGCATCTCCTGGGCCAGTGCCTCACGCTCGAGCCAACTGATAGAAGCTTATCTGTATGGCCGTTACGAGCCCTTTAAAAGTTGGGAGCTCAAGGGGATAAGGGAGATCAAGAGTCCGTGTGCTATAAAGAGCCCGCAAGAAGGACGTAACCCCCCTGAAACTCCTCAGCTCATAGGGATCATTCACTCAACGAGCCACTATTTAAGCTGGAAGAGCCCTACTCTGAGGAGGTATGCCAAAAACCCTGAGCAAGAACCACTTCACCTCTTGGTGGAGAGGGATCTCGCGCCCCTATCTTCCCCTTATCTCTTCCCTGCGCACCAGTGCTCTACTACATTTACTGACTTAAGCATCGAAGGGTTTTCCTTGGGGATCCATCCCTGGGCACCTTTGACATGTTTCCCTTCTTGCAGTTCATACTTCAAGGGTACATGGTTATTCTCTTCCCCGCTCAAGAGTAGTGCGAGATCGCCCCTCTTCATCAGGCACCGTCTGTGGGAAACGTACAAAGAGCCATCATGGTGCAAAGAAGTTCTGGTAGGAGAACTATCGGCGATAAGGGAAAGGCCTTGGCGATGGAGGAAGATGCACCTTCCCTCCCCACGGAGAATTCCCCGTCAAACAACCAAGCCAATGAAATCCCTCCGTTGGTGGCGGGGGAACAGCTTCCCGACGGGAGCACTGACGCCCTCCAAACCCTCAACGCAAAACTGGATGTCCTCGTGGATCTCATGAGGGCCTAGGCGGCCAGGGAGGAGAAGTCACATCTCCCCTAGAAAAGCCCCCCTCACGGAGATGCCTCCCAGCAAACCGCTGGAGGCCATTTTACCCTTCGTGGGCGGCAACTCATCTGCAACCAGTCCGGAGGACCATCGCATGCCCCTCCCCCGGAGCAGGAAGCCTCCTCCACCCCGAGGAGGGAGAAGTCCAGAGAACGCCGATCGATCCCACAAACCGAGGCCCCCGGGGAGCACCGGGACAGCATGCAAGTGCGCCCCCTAGCCCCTCAGGCCAACGTCAACCAGAGTTGTCTCTCTAGCTGCGAGACTTTGAGAGGCATTTCACAGAGCAAGAGCGCGCCCTCGGCGCCTTGCAGAAGACCTCTCCTATGGAGGACGAGGAGCAATCCCCGTTCTCTGATTACATATTGAAGGCCGAGATTTCCCCCAAGATCTTACTTCCGACCTTCAAATCGTATGACGGCCGGGGAGACCCGGTCGACCACTACGATAGCTTCGACGCCCTCATGACCTTGCATGGGGCGTCTGACGTGATCAAGTGCCGAGCGTTCATGACCACTCTGGTTCAGGGCGCTCAAGCCTAGTTCAGGGCCCTCACCCCCGGCAGCATCCACAACTTCAAGCAGTTCGGGCAAGTGTTCAAGGAAAGCTTCATCGGCAGCGGTCCTCCTCGGTCAGTGGCGGGATTACTGGCCCTCAAGCAAGAACAGGGGGAGAAGCTATGGGCTTATATCAACCGATTCAAATTGGAAGCCCTGCGCATGTCCCGCCTGGATGTTGCCTCGGCCATCATCGCATTAACCGGGGGTACCCGTGATAAGAACCTCCGACGCGAGCTAGTCCTTCATCCTCCCACTTCCCTCGCCGAGCTAGTGACCCTGGCCCTGCGCCACGCAGAGTGCGAGGAAGTCCTCAGCGCCTGCCAAAGCACGATAGGCTCAGGTCGGGAGGGGGACAAGAAGCGACCATCCGAGCAAGTCATAGGCCAAGGAAAAAGGCGGAACCGGGATGGGGACAGCAAGGAGCCTCCCCGAAAGTATGAGCGGTACACCCCCCTGACCGCTCCTATCTACGAGATCTACGAAGACATTAAAGGCTCAGGTCTCCTCCACCAACCCAAGCCTATGAAGGCCAAGCACCGCAATCGCCACAAGCATTGCCTATTCCACAGTGATCACGGGCACCACACCGACGATTGCCATCAACTCCAAGATGAGATCGAGCGCCTCATCCGCCAGGGGCAAAAGGAAGACCGAGGTGCCCCTGAAGAAATTGATAATGCCCCCTGTGGAGTCCACATCAACGTCATCACTGGCGGAGCGACATCAGGAGGAGATAGCAGCCGAGGAAGAAAGCATCGCGCAGAGCGGGCGAGCCGAGCCTCCGCTGAGTCCCCTAAGGCCCCGCAGGCGAGCGAACCGCATGCCCTGGTATTCTCCGACCAAGATCTGGAAGGGTTAGCCACCCCGCATGACGACACTCTTGTTGTATCGGCGACAATAAACCATTGTAACGTAGATAAGATCTTAGTCGACAATGGTAGTGCCCCTGATGTATTATCCTACGAATGTTTCCTCAAGATGAGAGAGAATCCATCTAAACTCCGCCCGATCCGAACCCCCCTCTGTGGGTTCAACGGCCAGGTAACTTATCCTGAGGGAGCCCTGAGCCTGCCAATCACTATCGGCACCCCCCCCAAAATCGTTACGGTTATGGTGGACTTCATCATCATTAAGGGAATGACGGCCTATAACGCCATCTTCGGCTGAGGTATCCTCAACCAAACGAAAGCGGTGCCCTCTACCTTTCACCAAAAAATGAAGTTCCCCACCAAACATGGCGTGGGGGAGGTCCGGGGTAACCAGGCATTGGCTAGACGGTGCTATATAATCTCGGTCGAAGCCACGATGCCGGAAGGGAAAATAAAGGAGTAAAGGGAGCCGAGGAGGAACCAACAGCATCTGAGCCTAGTGGCGAGTTGCTAATGGTCTTCCTCAATGGTGACCCGACTCTAAGAGTCAAGATCGGAGGCGATCTACCATCCGAGGAACGAGAAAAATATAAGGATTTTCTTGCCCAGTACATCCAAGTCTTTGCATGGTCTGACGAGCACCTCCCCGGGATCCCGAGAGACATGGTGATGCACAAGCTCAACCTCGACCCAACAGTGAAACCTGTCCAGCAATGCAGGAGAAAGCACACCCCGGAGAAGCAAGCGATCATCAAAGAGCAAGTCATCAAGGGGCAAAAGATTGGCCATTTTTGTCTAGTCCTGTACCCTACGTGGCTCGTCAACGTCATCCTGGTACCAAAGGCTTCGGGAAAATGGCGGATGTGCATAGATTTCACCGACCTCAACAAGGCTACCCCAAAAGATTGCTACCCGATGCCAAGCATCGATCAACTGGTCGACTCAACCTCTGGCAACGAGTTGCTCAACTTTCTGGACGCCTACTCCGATTACCATCAGATCAGGATGGACCCATAGGACATCGAGAAGACTACCTTCATCGTTGGGGTAACATATCAGAGACTAATCAACCACATCTTCAAGGGACAGCTCGGTCGGAACGTCGAGGCCTACATTGATGATATGCTCATCAAAACGTCGAAGGCCGAAGACCATCTTGCCGACTTAGCCGAGACCTTTGACACCCTCCTGAGGTGCAACATGAAGCTCAATCCTGCTAAATGTGCCTTCGGAGTCAGATCCGGGATGTTCCTAGGCTTCCCGGTAACTCAGCGTGGGATTGAGGCCAATCCCGACAAGGTTCAGGCCATCCTGAACATGTGGCCACCCACCTACATCAAGGACATCCAACGCCTTACGGGGCGCATCGCTGTGCTCAACCGCTTCCTATCCCGGGCGGCCGAACGATGCTTACCCTTCTTCAAATTATTGAGGGGACCCAAAATGGCATATGCTACGTTCGCCTGGGATGAGGAATGTCAGAAGGCATTCGCTGAACTCAAGAAATTCTTGGCCTCGCCCCTGGTGCTCTCCAAGTCGGTCCCGGGCAAAGCTTTACACCTTTACCTCTCGGCGACCCCTTCCACAGTAAGCTCAGTCCCAGTCAGGAATGACGCGGGGGTCGAGAGACCGGTCTACTATACCAGTAAGGTGTTTAATGAGGCTAAAAGAAGGTATCCCGCAACTGAGAAACTCTTGCTAGCGTTGGTTACCTCAGTCAAACACCCCCGACCCTACTTTCAAGGGCACTCCATCGTTGTATTGACCGGCGAACCCCTTAAGAAGATCCTCTTTCACCCTGAAGCTTCGGGATGCCTAGTCAAGTGGGCCATCATGCTCGGGGCCTACGACATCTCGTATCGCCCCTGCTCGGCCATCAAGGGATAGGCCCTCGCGGACTTAATCGCCGAAAGCACCGTCCCGATTGAAGAGGCACTTACACCTGCGCCCAGGCCCACTTGGGACCTGTTCATCGACGGGTCCTCCAACTCGGCCGGATGTGGCACCGGTGTCCTTCTCAAATCTCCCGAGGGGGCGGAGCTACGGTACGCCTTGAAATTCAACTTCCAGGCGTCCAACAACGCCTCTGAGTATGAAGCCCTTATCTCCGGGGCCAGGATGGCTCGACGACTGGGGGCCGAACGAGTCAAGATCCACACCGACTCCCAATTGGTCGCTAGCCAGGTTAACGGTGATTATGAAGCTTGGGAAGGACAAATGATCAAGTACCTCCAGATGGTCAAAAGGATGGCCTGACTCTTTGATAGCTTTGAGGTAGTCCAGATAGTCCGAGAGGAAAACTCCTGAGTGGATGCCCTCTCTCGCCTGGCCTCCTCTTTCGACCCCGAAAGTACTCGGTCAGTCTTCCTCGAAGAGCTCGAACAACTGAGCATCGAATCCGAGCTAATGACCGTTGACCCAGCACCCCCGAGCGACTGGCGGACCCCCTACATATCCTGGCTCCGGGATTCTCAAGAGCCCCCCGACCCTCGGGAGGCTCGAAAACTTAAGTACCAAGCTCGGCGTTTCGTCATGCTGGATGATGCCTTGCACCGTAGATCCTTCTCTGGTCCCCTCCTCAAGTGCATCGGCATTGATGAAGCCAGCCGAGCGGTTCATGAAGTACACGAAGGCATCTGTGGCACGCACCAAGGAGGAAGATCGCTCGCCAGGATCTTGCTTCGGCAAGGTTACTGGTGGCCCACTCTCCAGCACGACTGCACGACCTACGTACAGAAGTGCGACTGATGTCAGCGCTTCGACCCTCTGATCCGCCAGCCCGCTACGGAGCTCATCACCCTTGCCGAGCCATACCCCTTCGCTCGGTGGGGGATTGACATCTTAAGGCCATTCCCTATGGCTCTGGCTCAGAAGAAGTTCATCATCGTTGCCATCGACTACTTCACCAAGTGGATTGAGGCCGAGGCCAGCACCAGGATCACCGAATCGATTATATGGAGTTTTGTTTGGAAGTCGATCATTTGTCATTATGGTGTCCCTCGAGTGATTGTGAGCGATAACGGTCGACAATTTGATTCTCGTTACTTCATAGACAGATGCGCCAACCTAAACATTCGCAATCACTTCACTTCGGTAGCCCACCCTCAGGCCAACGGACTAGTCGATAATGCCAACAAAACTATCTTAAAAGGCACCAAAACCCGACTCGGCAAGGCCAAGGGAAGCTGGCTCGAGGAAGTACCGGGCGTACTATGGTCACATCGAACTACTCCGAGAACGGCCACCAGTGAAACATCTTTCCAACTGGTATATGGCACGGAAGCCATGATCCCACTGGAGGTCGGCAACCCCTCTCTCCGAGTCGTCCACTTCAAACCCAGGGTAAACGAGAAGAAACTGCTGGAAAACCTCGACTTAGCGGAAGAGATCCGAGAGATTGCAAATATCTGAGCAATGAAATACCAATGGCGTATCGCTCGATACTACAACTCCAGAGTTCGAGACAGACATTTCCAGCCAGGGGACTTCATCCTGAGAAAGGCCGAAGCCTCTCTACCACTAGAAGCGGCGGGAAAGCTAGCCCCTAACTGGGAAGGCCCCTACCGAGTGGTCGAGACGCTTGGGAAAGGGGCGTATCGATTGTCCACTATGAAAGGAGCACCCACCCCTCGGACATGGAATGTGACAACACTACGCAAGTTCTACTTTTGATCATCTGGCAAACACGCACATGTAAGCAATGTAAAATAAACGCCATTCCTCTCTTTTCATTAAACTCTGGTGTACATCAAGTAGGCCACAGCCAATACAACATGAATTAGCAAACAAAAATTACATCCACTGGTACCATGACGCGAGCAGAATGCTCGACTAACTCGGTGAGCACTCCTACGTCCAACCACTAACTCTGCCTAGCGCAGAAACTGGCTTGGATAAAGGATAGCCGACCCCGTTGGTTCGAGAAGCTCGAAAGAAAGGTGCCAGAGGGATTGGAAGAAGAAGAAGGAAAACAAGAGAAGGCCTCCTCTGCCAACTCTTTGGAAGGAGGACGGAAGTCGAACAGAAAGTAAGCACCCTCAAGAGGTGTGAGCAAGGAAAGAGGCACCCTCCGAAGAGTGAAAGAAGAGGGAGAAAGATGAACGGCGAGGGTGGAAGAGGAGGGAGAAGCGGGCTAAGGTGAGAAGGAAGCTTGAAGAGCTCCCCCTCCCCTCAAGATAGCATCGGCAGGTCGAGGGCATGAAGGCAACATGGTCTAGCATGTCGAACTCTCTTCCAAACTATCCACCGATTGTCGAACCCCCTTCCAAACTAGAGTAGCAAGAGCTTCCCTCCTACTGCTATCCGCATCACCATCTTCTGAAGTGCCTTCCATGCCCCACTAAGATCGATAGCACAACACTTCGCGGAAAGGGAAGAAGGAGAAACCGTCAGGGATGGCCTTAAGCGATGAAAGAAAGAGGAGATGCCCCTCGGACCTTTTATAGGCCGAAGAGGAGCTGATTGCCTTAAATGACTCTCCCCTTAAAAACATGCTAAAGGAGCCTTCCCTGAGATGGTTACCTCATTTCCCAACATCCCCCCAGCGGACGCGCGAAGCGGCAAGTCATTTAGGGCGGCATGGGAAAGCAGAAAGGCGTCGGCGCCATGTCAGTTATCTGACAGATCGGCACGTGTGATATCTGCAGAGAAAATCGGTGCCTTCCCCAACAACTAAAGATACGGTAGTCAAATCGCACCAAAGGCGGTAAGAAACAGTCAATTCAGCATTTAATATCACTGCTACTATACTTTCCAAAAAAAGTTTTTTCGCAACTACATAAGGGAAAAAAGAAATAGAAAGAAAGAGTTGGTACATCAGGCCTCGGGCCCATCTCGAGGCTCAGTAGACGAGGGCCCCTCGACACTAGACACTCTACCCCCGGTACTCTCGGTGACGGCCGACCCAGTCACTGACCCCACATGTGTGGGAACTATCTCGATCGCATGCCCTCCCGAGGCTGTTGGAGTTGGTGATCGCTCGGACGAGGTCGAGGCCCCCCGACTCTCCTCTTCGCTTGACGTATAGTGGGAGGAGTCGGTAGAAACCTAGTCCGAGTCATAGCGTTGCCCGGAAGGGAAAATGAGCCCAGATGCTTGGGCCTTCGCCTCTATGATGGCCCAATTGAAGCCCTGGGAGAAGCCATTCTGAAGGCCCCGACGGTAGCCCGACTCATAGTAGGGGAAGGCAGTCGTATGAAGAGCTACGTGGTAAGCCTCTTGGCATTTATATTGCTTAAGCGCTTCCACCCCAGCCAGCTCCGCCTTCCTCTCATGCTCAACTATCCTCTGTTATGCCTCGGACAGCCTTTTCTCGGCCTCGCTCCGTGCATCCTCGGCTCCCCGGACTCCGTCCTCGAGTCCCTCACGCTCGGCCTTCCATTGCTCATCGCGCTCGACCTGAACTCTACGCTCTGCCTCCAGGAGCCCATTCTTCAGATCGACCATACGACGGGCCTGGCCAGCTATTTCGTTAATGACCGAGCCTCTGCCTGGCTCAACAGCACGTGTGCCCGGAGCGGGGCCACCTCCCGATGAAGGTCCCCAAGTTCGAGGGTCAAACGCTCGATCTTCCGATCAAGCGCACCATGGGCCCATGAAAGAGACTTCCGCTTCGAATCCACCCAAGCATATACGTCCACCGCCTCAGCCCCCAGCTGGGCCAAGACTAGACCACCCTTCATAATCCACTCTAGAAGCACAGAGGGGGGACCTTTCCTAAGTTCTCATCGTGTGGATCCTGAAGCTATGGAGTGGCACCTCCAGTATAGACAGGCCCAAACGCTGAAGGTACTGGTCGAGGGAGGGGTGATCCTCTCCAGAGCGATCGGGATTGGGGCGCCTCCCCCACCGGTTGGCTCGGGTTGGGCCGCCTCGCCGCATACCTCCCCGGCCTCGGTCGGCTGCGACTGAGTCGCTTCATCCTGCGACCCTCCAGCCTCGACCGGCTCAGACCGACCCCCTCCGTCTTGCGCCCCCTTTGTCTCACTCGACGCCCCGACATCGTCCATGACCCCTTCGACGTTGGCCCCCTCTTGCTCTATAGAGGGGAAAGGCAACAGAGGAGCCTCATCGGCCGGGCGGGCGACCTCCGCCTTCCTCGCCCGTTTCTTCTCGGCAGACAAGGCCTGCATCGAAGACCTTAGCAACTTCGCCACGAGATCCTTGCACTTGACCCCCCGGCACTCAGAAGCATCATCCTGGGTGGCCCGCTTGCCCTTATCTTGGGCGCGGGATGAGCCCTCCGAAGCTTTAAGATCACTCAGAGCCAGCGTATCATCCACGTCTATAACCTCTAGCTTGGCTGGCGGTGCCTTCTCCTCAACTGCTCGCCTCAGGTTTGAACGAAGGAGAGTAAATTGTGAGAAGGAAGGCACTTACCCGATATAAGAAAAAAAAGGGGGAACAAGCCTCTGAAACCCTTACCTGTCGACAACAGCACTCGAGAAAGAAATTCCTCGATATTGGATGAGGTCACCAACTCAGCAGTCGAGCAACGATTCTTCAGAAGGATAGCAGCCTCCCTCTCCACCACCGGGGAGACCTCCGTTTGCTTCGAAGGAACATTCAGGTAAAAGTTGGGCACCGTCGGAAAATCCCAGGACACATCGGCCGCAGACGCGCCCACCCAGAAGTACTGGGTCTTCCACCCCTTGTGAGAGGAATGCTTCAAGGAAAGGTGTTGGGTTCGGTGCTATGTATTCAGAGGGGGGGTGAATGAATATACCCTTTAAAAAAACTTCGCCCAATTAAGAAATTCTTCCTAATACAACCAGAAGCCCAATAAGCAATTACGGAATTCAGATTTATTAAGACAACTGAAATGCTTATAGATGAACTAACTAGTGACTTAGGAACAATGTCAACGAACTCTCAATACCACAGTCAAACATATAGTGTGCGCAGCAATGAAATGAACACATATAGAAAATCAAACCATATTGACCCTATGCATTCATCTAGCGGCAAACCCACAAAGAGATCAAACCACTGCACAATGATTTTTAGGTGGTTCGGTCTGTTGTGCATCCCTAGTTTTGATGATGACAATCCACAAATCATTGAGATACTCAATTAAACACAAGTAGAAACATTCTCCAATTTATGAATCAATAAGAACTTCATTCTTCCATGAATCCAGGTACTGATGACATTGCAGGCAGTGGTAAAGTGATATTCACTCCAAGGGTTCCACTGATCAACAGTTTGATGGAAGGGATTGAGCGTCTCATTTAGCGTCTTTATGCATGAAGCTTCAAGTCTGCACATTGGTAGCCAGTGCATGCATTATCTAGCAAGTCCATACAGACTTAGTGAAAGCTCAGCAACTTTATACACTGGCACTATTAAGTCTGCACATTTGTGGCCACGTCTCACCTGCATGTTCATCAAAGTCTGTACAGCCACCGCCTCAAGCATTTCAAAGTCCACACATCACTAAAGCATGCACTGTCAAGTCTATACATCGTCAGCCTCTTCTTTCAGCGTTTCACATGTTGGCAAGTCTACACAATAGAAGTCTATACATTGGACGTTCAAAGTCTGTACATCGGATGAGCTTCTAATATCAAAGTCTATACAGCCTGTATATTGCCCTGCTTCAAAACGAAGTCTATACATTCGTTTCTAAGGCAAGTCTGTACATCGCCTGTGGGCATCAAAAGTCTGTACAACGCTGCATGCGTTTCGTCAAAGTCTGTACAGCCTCTACAGCACCTTCAAGTCTGTACACGGTTCAGTCGTTTTGGCTTGTCCACTCATCTTGAAGTCTATACAGTGCATCATCTCTTCCAGCGTCTCACGCTATCAAGTCTGTACAGCATTAGCCTACAGCGCATCGTCTCTCAAGTCTGCACATTGCCAGTTTGCGTCTCACCTAGCGTCTCAGTGGCAGGTTGAAAGTCTGTACAGCATCACAGTCTCACTCAGCGTCTCAAGCTTCATCAAGTCTATACATTGGGGCTCGTCCAGCAAGCAGAAGTCCATACATTGGCCGCTGTCATGAGAAGCCAAAGTCTGTACATTGGCCGTTGCCATGCGAAGCCAAAGTCTGGACACTCAGTTACAGACTTGCTGCGTCAAGCTTCTAAGTATGTACATCCGTTGCGTGAGGCCTGTCAAAGTCTGGATAGAACCTATAGAAACTAATTCCGATTTGAAGGTCTAAAAATATGGAAAGCAGTTGACAATGGCACGTGAGGCATGGGAGAATATTCTGGTCGATCTATTGCTGCATCTCTTGGAGATCGAGTCAGCCTTGCGAATAGGATTGAAGAAACTGAAAAATAGATTTTCGCCCTAATAGTCAGCAGAGAATCTGAGCGCGAATATCAGATTGGCTCAAGCTTCTGTCTCGCGCCAATTCTTGATGACAGATGGAGGGAAACAAAAAGAATATATGCATGCCGAGAGAGGTGGTGTGTAAATACGATTAGAGAGAGAGTGGAAGACAAGGGTTTTATGCAAGAAGGAACCGGCCGCGTTCAAGCCCTACTATGCAGTTCGTGTAGATGCAAGAAGATATGCTGCTGAAAATAATGGGGATCCAGCTGTGCAAGGACTTAAACACCTGAAGGCTACCCAGCTCAGAGATCGTGATCTCAATGCGCCAGCAGCCCTATGCACTTGGATTTGCCAAAATTCTAAAATCTCATATCTTCAGTTTAATGGTTCCTTGTCGTTCTTAAATCAACTATTTTCTTCTGATTGTATCAAGCTGTGAGGCAGCAGTGTCAAGCTATGAGGCAGCAGTGTCAAGCTGTGTGTCAGCGTGTGTGCAAGCTGTGAGGCAGCAGTGTTGCTTGAGACAAGGGTCTCTTGGTAGTGAAGCCTCACTCAAGTTGAGTGAGGGGTGGATGTAAGTCTCGCATAGAGACTGAACCACCTAAAAAGATCATCTTGCATGTGTGATGAGTTTTGGTGTGATTGCTTTCGTTGCATATTAGTTTATAATCTTGATGCATTGAGTAGCTAGATCTTATTGACACTCTAGTTAGTTACATTGACTCGAGCAATAGTTCAAATAAGGCTGGAATAAATTAAAAAGGGGGAAAGATCTATTCACCCCCCCTCTAGATCTATTCAACCCTCACAGAACACGTGGTATCAGAGCTTGGCTCTCCAATATGTGGTCTAACAACCAGGAGAGAACAGGAGGATTGATGTCTAAGGGTCTGACAGCTGAGGGACACTCAGTGAGCAGACCACCATACTTTGATGGAAATGACTACTCATATTGGAAAAATCGTATGCAGGTATTTCTAAGGGCTCAAGATCATGAAATGTGGAGAGTAGTAAGACGTGGCCCCTATGAGCTTCCTGAAGATGAGGACTCGTGGACAAGAGAACAGATTCGAAAATCAACCATCAACTGGGGCGCAATGAATGTAATGCAGTGTGCACTACATCCCACGGAGTTCTCAAGAGTCTCTCAATGTACAACCGCAAAAGCCATGTGGGACAGGCTGGAAGTCATATACGAAGGTACATCTGAGGTAAGAGAAACTAAAGCCAACATGTTAATTTCAGAGTATGAATTGTTCAAAATGAGAACTGATGAAAGCATCTCTGAAATGTATGCAAGATTGATGCAATTAACTAACAGCTTGAAAAGTCTAGGTAAGACTTACACGGATCAAGAGTTGGTAAGAAAAATTCTCAGGTCTCTTACTCCTGTGTGGCATACCAAAGCCACGGTCATTGAAGATTCAAAAGACCTCACCACTATGAAAGTGGACCAGCTAATCGGGTCTTTAATGACGTACGAGATCAATCTCAAGAGAAGTGAAAATGAGGACAAAAAGAAAATGCCAGTAGCCTTGAAAGCCAGCCCAAGCAAATATGAATCTTCTGAGACAAGTGAGTCCTCAAGCACTGAGGAAGACAACGGTGAGTTTGCTATGCTAACCCGAAAGTTCAGGAAATTTCTTCGAAGAGAAGGTAAGGGACTCAACAACAAAAAGGGAATGGTAAGAAAGCTTTCTCAGCACAAGTTTGATCAACCCAAGAAATCCTCTCACAAAGTAGTTTGCTATAATTGTAGGAAACCAGGTCACATGAAGGCTGAATGCCCTGAGGCATCCAAAGGCATGACCCCTAAGTGGAGAGGGAAAAAGCCTAAGGCTATGGTAAGTACCTGGAGCGAAGAAGAAGAAGACAGTGAGGAAGATGCGTCATCCGATGAAGATGAAGGGAAACTGTGTCTCATGGCAGAAGGAGAAGGTGAAGATCTTGAGGTAACCTCTCCTTTCAAACACTTTTCTGTTTCAGATTGGGAAGACGCATACACTGAATTACTTGATCAGTATGATGTAATCAGAAAAGAGAATAAAATCCTGAAGAAGAAAATCAACATCATAAGTCACGACACTAGCCCAGTCAACAAGTGCGCTGACTTAGAACTAGAGATCACCAATCTGCACAAAAAATTGAGTGAACAGGAATTAGATGAAAACATGTTTAAGTCTCAGGAAGAAGAAAATGAACTACTGAGGAAAACAATTGATGAACTGAAGTTAAAAGTGCAAAGATGTGAACAGGAGACAAAATTGATCAATGAAAAGGCTAACGCGATGAAGGAAGAAAATAACAGACTTCTGGAAGAAATCAAAAGAATTCAAAAAGCTTTGGAAGATAAACAAGAAAGCCTAGAGAAAATGGTAAGAGGAGAAGAAAACTTGAATGCCATGCTCGGAACAAAAGTAAATTATCAAAAGGAAGGTTTGGGGTATAATCCTAATGCCAAAAAGGAATTTCAAATGAAAACCATCACCTTTGTGGCCGGAGCAGATCCTAAAGGAAAGAGACCTCTCATAAACATGTATGAAGTTGAAGAGTCAAGTAACACAAATGCAAGAGAAAAAGACTCTAACAAAAATGACTTGGAAGACTCGAGGGTAAAAGGCCAAAGCTCTCAAAAACTCTTCTTGAAACAAGGCCAATCATCCAATAAGGAAACAAACCCAATCAAGGCATTCAAAACAAGAAATAAAGAGTTCTGGAACTAGGAAAGTCGGCTCAGAAACCCCCCAAAGTCGACCACAGGCAAAGCCAGACGGAATGCTGAATTCTGGCAGAGCCGAAGTCGACCACAACCCCCTCAGGTGTCGACCACAGCCAGAAACAGAAACTGGATGAATTACTGGGAAGTCAGAAGCCGACACCTATGGCATCAGAAGCCGACTACGGCCCGTAACAGCAAGTGGGAAAACCACTGGGATGGCAGAAGCCGACACCCAGGGCTCCATAAGCCGACCACGGATCTTAATAGCAACCATGCACCAGTGAGCAGAAATCAGAATTGGCTCCAACCCACAAGATCCACCAATCAAATATGGATTCCTAAATCTGTCTTAAAATATTTGAGTGACTTTGCTAGACATATTGAACCCAAGAGCAGCTGGGTTCCAAAAATCTTCACATGATATGTCATGCAGGAATGCTTAGCGGCCGTCCACAACAAATGGTATCTTGACAGCGGCTGCTCGAGACATATGACCGGAGACAAGAAGAAGTTTTATCAGCTGATTAAAAAGGATGGTGGACACGTAACCTTTGGTGGAAACAACAAAGGTAAAATCGTCGGCACAGGTAAGATAGGTAAGAAGCCTTCAAACTGCATTGAGAATGTGTTGTTGGTAGATGGCCTAGAGCATAATTTACTGAGCATTAGCCAACTATGTGATAAAGGACACAAGGTAATATTTGACTCAGAAAGCTGCAAAATTATGGAACCTAATTCAGATCTAGTGAAATTCTCAGGAAAAAGAGTGAACAATGTATACATGATAGATTTAAATGATCCTGTTCATTCTAACTTATGTTTAACTGCTAAAAAGGATGATCTGATCTGGCTATGGCACCGCAGGTTAGGACATGTCAGCTTTAGAGTTATGCATAAATTGGTTAAAAAGAACATGGTAAGAGGGCTGCCTGAAATCACCTTCAGTAAAAACATCAAACTATGTGCTGCATGTGCCCAGGGAAAGCAAACGAGAAAAACCTTCAAAAGCAAATCTGAAAACCAGTCCTCTAAACCACTTGAATTAGTGCACATGGACCTATTTGGCCCTACAAGAACAGCAAGCATTAGTGGGAAAAGATATGGCTATGTGTTAGTAGATGACTTTTCCAGATTTATTTGGGTATTCTTCTTATCCCACAAGAATGATGCATTCCATGAATTTCAGGCCTTCTACAAAAGACTGAAATAGGATGGTAAGTTCAAAATATGCTCAATCTTATCTGACCATGGCGGAGAATTCGAAAATTCTGAATTTGATGCCTTTTGCAGAAGAAAAGGAATAATGCATAGATTCTCAGCACCCCGGACGCCAGAACAAAATGGGGTGGTGGAAAGAAGGAATCGAACTCTGGTAGAGATGGGGAGAACAATGTTGGCAGAAGAGAACCTTCCAAGAAAATACTGGGCAGAAGCAGTCAACACTGCGTGTTACATTGTGAACCGTGTAATGGTAAGACCATCTAGTGCAAAAACTCCATATGAAATGATCAAAGGTAAGAAACCATCCCTAGCTCACTTCAGAATATTTGGAACAAAGTGCTTCATCCATAACAATGATAAGAAAAACTTGGACAAGTTTGAACCTAAAAGTGACCCAAGAATATTCCTGGGATATGTAGATCTCTAATTTAGAATAATCCACTTAAGGAAAATAGCAAAGAAAAGACATGCAATAATCATCAATATGGAGGAAAATATATGCACGAGGTGCACAAGGGGAGTGTGTGATCGCCAGAGACGCGAGGTCTCAAAAATATAATCAATAAGAACATGGGAGGAATGATCGTGAAAAATACCTCAAAAGATGCGGGGATGTGAGTGCTTCCTTTCTCTTCAAATCGGTCGGCCGATGAAGAGAGTTCTTGCTTTTATTACCCTTGCAAAAAAGACAAATACCAATAAAAAAATATGGATTAGAAAATGGTGTGTAGCATCAAATTCTATATGTAAAGATGAGCATGAAAATATGGTGAAAAACACACCTTAAGGGTGTTGGCCCTTAAACCCCTATGCAAAGAGGGTATGGGAGATGAATGATGCATGAAAATATGAATAAAAATTAAGGGGAAAGAGTGCATGAGTTGCACTATGGGGAGATCTCAATGATGGTTGAGAGGAAGAATTAACATGAGATAAACATGCATGCATGCATATGAGCGATGATAATAGAACATAAAAAGAATAAACTAATAAGAGCCTGTGCTTGGCTTGGATGCTCGATGGGGAGAAAGGCTTTAATTGGATGATGACATGAAGCGCCCAAGAGCCTTCTCCTTCAGCCAATAACAACACCTGCGTAAGAAGGAAAAGAAGAAAAAAAATAAGATAGAAAACAAAAACAAAAAGAAGGCAGAAGAACGGGGAAGAAGAAGAAGAAGGGGAATTCGAAAGGGAAGAATCCACGGGAGGAGAATGAGGAATCCAACCTTAACAACAGAGCAGTCGGCCCTATTAAATAGAATTGGAGGAGATAAACATGGGCAAGAGTCCAATAAAGGGGAAGGATAAGAATGGGCAAGAGCCCCAATCAAGGCAGGAGTCTAATGAGGCAAGGACTCTCTGGGGAAAGGGCTGCGAAGCCAGCAGATGAAACACGCCCTTTGTTAGGGCGTCAATTCAAGAATTGACGACCTGTCAAGGGGTGTTAATTCAAAACACGCCCTGGGTCAGGGCGTTTCTTCCTGGATTAATTTTAGAAATAAACATTTCTTTTATTTGGAAATTGTAAGAAACGCCTCAGGGAGAGGCGTTAATTGAAACACGCCCCAATGTAGGTCGTGAATTAACATTTTTTTAAAATATTTATTCTTTTTCAAAAATTAGATAATGCTGGGAATTGACGCCCTCATCTCAGGGCGTCCTTTCATCAAGAAACGCCCCAGGTCAGGTCGTGTTTTAAAACACGCCCTTCACTAGGTCACGAATTTATAAAATAGGTAAAATGGGGAGAAATAGATAAAATGGGGAGACACGCCCTGGATCAGGCCGCGTTTAAAAACACGCCCCTCTCCAGGGCGTTAATTTAAAAAAGAGGGAAAGGGGAGAAAATCCATGAAAAATGGAAAAAACACTCAAATAAGCTAATTTGAGGGTCAAATGGGGCATAACAAGGTAATATGAGAAATACTCAAAGTAATGTCAATTTTGGCGTGTCTACAGCTGCCCCGCCTTGGCGTCTGCTTTGCAAGGGAGCATAGCAAACTGAAAAGTAGATGCCAAGGTGTGATGAGACACGCAATCAACATCACTTGATGAGAATCAAATCAAAAGCACGAGATGAAGCAAATCTCGAGAAATTCAATGAAATCAACAATGTTTGGATAAAAGGGGAGTGTGCACGCGGTGCACGAAGGAGATAAAATAAATGATCAACTTCCAACGCGGTGGAAGTACCCCAGGTCACAAACCTGTAGATTTCACCATTGGGGAGCGGTTACCAGCCAATGTGGACGTGCTGCAGCCAAGGTGGATCAAAGGGAAATGATTAAAAATAAGATGATAAAAATCCAAACAAGGAGCTCTCGAGAAAATGACCCAAAATAATGACAAATCGAACTGAGGACTCAATTCGGCAAGGAATATCTCATATCGAGAAAGATTAAAATCAATTCAACTCTCAACATCAGCTTAACAGAATAATTTTTCAATGTTAATTCAAAGTCCTACATGAATGCATGCTGGGTTAAAGGGAAAATAATAAATGAAAATATAATATAATCAAGGATAATATTGTTAAACTGCCCAGACTGGGTCAAGAAACTAATTCTGCGAGCTGATACTAAGCCGAAGCCCGTTTATCCACGCACCAACTCGTAAAAAGGGAACCATCGTCCCCAGTCTTGGACGGCTCAACGGCCTATCCGTGTGACTAAGACTTCTCTGGAATCATCATTGTTTTTGATGAAGGGGAACTCAAATCCCAGATTTACCAAAGCCACAAGGTCTTTGATATAATCTAGTAACATATGTAACATATAGTAGAATGCATACAGGAGATGGTGGGGCAATGAGCATGGGAACTGAGCTGCAAGCACCGTGGGGCTTGGATGATGATGCCCAGTCGGTGGGACCAAGAGCTTCTTATCCTGCGCTCAAAAATTCATTAGCCAAGATATAACAAGTAATGAATAAGGCATTTAAGCGTAGCATGCATAGCATGAATCAAAGCAACCAATCATAGCATATATCATGAACAGCATAAGTCAAATCATGGCACAGTAAATCATCATTATTTGTTGTTTGTCATGAGGATGACAATCTGGCTAATCAAGTTTTGGAGTTAAATAATCAGGATCTGATAATGCCCATCGGCGGAGTAATCAGATGAAACGAGCAGGAGTTGATTAAAAGATTTGGAGATGAATAATCATGAGATATGATAATCAGAATGATATAGGGAGATGATGCCCCTGGGTGGCATGTCATGAGAATATTGGGAAGAATCAATAGATTGATAGCAATAAGTAGAGAGAGGACCCATCCCGTGCTTTTGGTCTCTGCAAAGCTGTTCCTGCAAAACACCATCAGAAAATACAATGCAATTTTTGGATTTTGGAAATATGCAAATTTTTATGAGTTTTGGAATATGCAAATTTTTATGAGTTTTGGAAATATTTGAATTTTTATGGAGATTTTTGGAAAATATTTTGAATTTTTGTTGGGATTTTGATCGGGAAATATTCAATTTTTTTTTGGATTTTGGCTTAGACATTGTTAATGCAGCGTCAAAGGGTTGCTTAAACCACTGGCTAGGGGTCCTTGTTCCTTCCCTTTTTGCTAAAAATTGCCCAAAGCTAGACGTGCATTGAAAGTGGCATCCTATAACCGACCGTCTTTGATCAACGGTGCCCCTACCAAGGCCATACCTGAGAAATGTTCGGTCTTGGAGGGAGAAGAGAAGAATAATTGTGACAAGCTTTGTGCAGGATGGGAGATATCGGGACTTGAATTCCTTCCAAGGTGTTCCCTTCAAAGAGGTAGTCTGTTGTGCCGGGGCTTTATGCCTTTGATTTTTAGACCCTTGACATGCATACGACCAGGATGTTCCCTGCGGGGACTTTGCCACTCTTGTCATGCCATAATTCACAATCTTGCTTTTATCGAAATTTTGACTTGATTTTCATAATAGTCCTTTTGACGAGATGTATATCATGAAAACTCATATTTAGTTTGGGTCAAGACTGCCCCTATTTGAGACTCCTCTCGTATTGGGGATTACCAAGGTTGGTCATCTCATCCGTCAACCACTTGCCCCTGCATGCGGCCGAGTGAAGAAGAGAAAAGACTTTCAGATATACTCATGGCATGGCCAAGGTAGCAACGGTGTTTAACCAAAGGAGCCGGCTAAGGACGCCGTGAAGTGTGTGAGGTGCCCAGCTGAGGGTTGATCTTAACAAGCAGGGAGAGAATGTTGAATTCCCAGCGCCGGGTTCTTATTAACCAAGAGTGCTGCAAAAGCAAGCCTAAAGACTCTTTTTGGAATATTTAATTAAACAAAAGCCTAAGATAAAGGTCTAAAACACCACTCTTAATCTTGTTAAGAAGCACTTCATTTTGAAAATCATGCGTGAAGTAATGAGGTAATGATATCATATAAATGCATACTTACGCCAATATGTTACCTTGCAACCTTTGTAGAAGCAGCTGTCAGAGGCGAGGTTGATCATCGTGGGATTTGTCCTCTTTGACAGTCAAAAGGATTGGAAACAAAGGATTTTGGGAGTGGCTTAACAAGAATGAGTGGTGCTCAAACCAGACTCAGACGAATAAGAAGAAAAGGAAAAGAGGCGAGGGCTAGAACTCCCTCACTAAGGCGCGTAGACCCTGATCACATGGAACAGTCTACAGAAGGAGAGGAGAATTAGAAGGAGGAATGAGGACTAAAGCCTCGAAAGCAGTGGGAGAAAGGGCAAATGCCCAAGGCAGTGGATGTGGAAGAAGTTGGGTCGGACCCAGAATCAGGAGGAATTAGAAGAAGAAATTGGTAGATAGAAAGAGGCGGATCCGGAGGGTCCGGAGGCAAAGGAGAATCATGAGAGGAAAAATCCGAAGGCTCCGGAGGGATGACAAAAGAAGGGACGCGATGCCCTGAGACGAAATAGGGAAAAAGATGATGGAAAAGGAAGAAAAAAATGAAGGATGTGATGTTCAGGAAGATTAGAAAGATGAATCGGAAGAAAGATGGATGGTCCGGAGGTTCTGGGGGAAGCAAATGCCGAGGGACGCGATGCCCAGTGAGGAGAGAAAAATCTGGAGGTTCCGGAGGAATGAAATCAGGAAGGAGAAGGTGGAAAGGGGCGTCGTGCCCGAGGGAAAAGTCCGGAGGTTCCGGAGGAAGCAAATGGAAAGGGGCACGATGCCCGGGGAAAAGATGGAGACAATCAGGTGGAGAATCCGGAGGTTTCGGAGGAAGAATATAGAAAGGGGCGCGATACCCAAGAGAGAGGAATGAAGGAGGATCAGGAGGAAAATCCGGAGGTTCCGGAGGTAGCAAATGAGAAGGGGCGCGATGCCCAAGGGGAAAATCCGGAGGTTCCGGAGGAGGAAGGTGGAAAGGGGCGCGATGCCCAAGAGAAAGGTCCGGAGGTTCCGGAGGAGGAGAATGGAAAGGGGCGCGATGCCCGAGGGGAAAGTCCGGAGGTTCCGGAGGGATAGAATCAGAAAGGGCGAGATGCCCAAAGAGGAGGGATAAAATTCCTGGAGGTTCCAGGGAGATAGCAGGAAAAGGGACGCGATGCCCCAGGGATAGTGGATAAAAAGATGAAGATGAATAAGATGGGAAGTGCGGAATATCCGGAGGTGCCGGAAGGCGGGGAAGATACGGGTTTGGAAACCCGGGAAGCAGGAGGTGCAAATGCATGCAATGGGATGGATGTGATGAATGCATGAAATGCAAAGAATATGAAGAATGTGAAGGGCGAGAGGATGAGATCCTCCTCCTAACCCTGGGAATGGCCCATGAAGAAAAAGTGATAGAGATGGATGAATAGAAAGTGGAACAAATAAGGGATGGCCCCTTAGCATTAAGATAACTGCCCCTCCACGGCAGTGAAAGTGTGTGAGAAATAGCCCCTGCCGAAGCTTTAATGGTGAATGTCAACTCCCTTGGAAGGCAAGGATCAATGATGTGAGGGAGTTGGAAAGTTGGAACATGAAGCATTGCCATGCCCATTAATTGTGGTGTACAAGAAGTGTTGAACAAAATGGGCATTCGCCCCTTGTATGGAGGAATGGAATCAAGATTTGGAAGATGGAACAAAGGGTGCCCTGCCCGGCCCTTGGATGGCATCAATGCTTGGCATTCTCTGAGCAATGGTGGTGACCTGGCCCCTTCGACCATGTTTGGCACAATAATCCAGATTGGCATCCGGCAAATAAATTCTTGGGTCTTGAACATCACGGCCATGGCCAAATCTGTCTTGCCCGGCTCTTGATCATCTTCGGCACATATACTTGCAGAAACACCCACATTTCGAGTAATAGAAGGAGGTGAAGCGGAGGCGGAAGGCTTTGTGAGTGGTGGAGGTATAATAGAAAGTGTTGGCGTAAGTGGAGGCGGAGGTTCAAACACATCGAGTTTCTCCCTTTGCTTGCAAGCGGTTGGGGTTAGCTCGAGTGCAAAAAGTGGTGGATCCTGCTCAGGATTAACCATGGGTAAGGGTAAAGGGTTAAATGGTGGAATGGGCAAAGTGGGTTTTAAAGGGATAATAGAAGGCCGAGGTGGCGGTAATGGGAGGTTAACTGGGGAAGGTTCAATGGTGGGTTCGATGGAGGCTATGGTGTGGAGGTAGATGGCTTAACGGGTGGAGGTTTAATAGTGGAAGGCTTGGGGGAGGCCAGTGTTGCGGAGGTTAATGGTATAACTGGAAGAGGTGTAATGTATGCGGTGTCAAGGATAGGAGGAGACTTACAATGCGCCGGTGTGGGTGATTGAAGTATCGACCCATCATCGTAACACCAATTAGTCTCATAAATAGGGGTTGGATCAGGGATGATTTCATCCTGAGCAGGGGGTTCATCGAATGAAAATGGGGAAAGCGGAAAGTTAAGGAAACTCGGAAGGGGTGCCTGCGGAGCTTCATCATCATCGTATACTGCCTCGGATTCTTCGAATGCCGGCTCTTGCTCACTTGAACCGCCGACGCCGTAATCATCCCTCCTATCTTTCCATTCTCTCTCCATCTTTGTAATATCGTCCAAAGCGGCATGGAGAGGATTGACTGGAGTAGGAGGAGCCGTGACCTTCTTTATTTGTTCCTCCATCAAAGTAATCTTATCAAGCAGAGATTGTTGGAGGGGTGTGACTTGAACAACCGAGGGCTGGCAGGGCCTTGAAGGAGGAAGGGCCGTATAAAAAGGCCGTGGAGGGGAATTAATGGGCCGACCCATAGAAGAACCCGGATGGGCCGGATTGCAATGAATAAATGGGCCTTGGGGCCGTGATCGAGAGGGAATAGAAGGAGGCGGGTGTCGGACCACCCGAGGAGGAGTGTGAATAGAAGGAGATGGGTAATGGGCTACCCGATTAGGAATATGAATAGAAGAGGGAAGTGGGTGATGGGCCACCCGAATAGGATTAGAAGGAGGATGAGATGAAGGAGATGCACCCTCAACGGCGGCCTTAAGGGCTTGGACCTGTTGAGGGGTGAGATGATCTAATACATGCAAAATTTGGGAGACCTTCTCATCATTGGGACGAGAGGGTCCCGAAGGAATAGTGGCTCGTGATTGAGTAGGGGGACCATAAGGATGGACATTGCCCATGGGTCGGGCAACACCATAAGAATGAGGACGTGGTTCCTTGAAAGTATGGTGAGAATGATGAACATGTTGAATTTGAGGGGAATAAGATGTGCTAGGTTGATCACCCTCATGAACATTAATTGAATTGAACATGTTATTTTGTCTATCAAAGTAAGCCATTCAAGCAATTTAATGTGCAAGCAATTTGCAAAGAAACACACATGTTGTGATGGTTACCTTGATTTCTTGTGTTTGAACCTTGGTGAATTAATGAATTTATACAAATTGATATGATTCACAGAAGGGGAGGAACCTAGTTTCAAATATGATTTAACTCCAATGCCAACTAGGAACACTCTCTCACCACGTTTAGGCCAACTAATTCGGGACTTCAAAAGGGTACAACCTGCCCGACGTCCGTGAGGGAATCCACGGGTGCGGGGACTTACGGAGGCTTGGAAAAGGGATTTCCAGTCCAAAGAGACGGAATGCTCAATGGAGGGTCGTCCCGATTCCAAGAGGGTGTGTGGATCCTAATGGAGAGGAGGGGGCTCCCAAACCAATGCAAAGAATGAATGCAACAGGGGAAATCAGGCCAGCCACAATAATATGATCAATCAACAAAGATAAGCATGAAATATCATGAAAAACCACAGTCGGGAGGGTTCTGGAAACCCACAGTAAAAAACACGCCCTGGAAGGGGGCGCTACTAACCAAAGACACGACAGTGCAACTGTCGTGAATCAACGTGAGGGGCCCAGGGGCAGGGTAAAATGCGCCTTAGGGTGAGGCGCTATCAATAAAAGCACGCCCTTTCCAGCGGGCGTCAAATTCACAAGACACGCCCTAATTTGGGGCGCTAATCAAGTAAAAGACGCCCTGGATCAGGGCGTGAATTCACAGGCAGCGTAAAATAACGGAAGAAATCAGGAGATATGCTCGAAGACGCCCTGCCAGAGGTCGTTACACTGGAATAAGACGCCTCGAGTTAGGGCGTTAACTTAAAACGCGCCTCTGTCAGAGGCGCTAATTACCTTTCTTCCAGAAAACCTTCACGGCCGACAGTATCAAGCACTCACAGTCACAGCAGGCAATCAACAATATGGATATTAAGATAACAGCATGCTCATCAAAGATTTGGAATAAGTGGAAATTCTAAAAAAAAAATAACAAACTGGCAAATCACTTAGGGAAGAGTGCAAAGCCAATGGAGGGTGCCCGAGGGGCACAAAAGGAGACGCACCGAGGGTGCAATAGGGGAGACGGCACACGCGGGTGCCTAAGGGGAAAGGGTAATAAACAAAGAACACAAAGTGTCCCACCGTGATTGCCAATTTGTAGATCTCTAATTTAGAATAATCCACTTAAGGAAAATAGCAAAGAAAAGACATGCAATAATCATCAATATGGAGGAAAATATATGCACGAGGTGCACAAGGGGAGTGTGTGATCGCCAGAGACGCGAGGTCTCAAAAATATAATCAATAAGAACATGGGAGGAATGATCGCGAAAAATACCTCAAAAGATGCGGGGATGTGAGTGCTTCCTTTCTCTTCAAATCGGCCGGCCGATGAAGAGAGTTCTTGCTTTTATTACCCTTGCAAAAAAGACAAATACCAATAAAAAAATATGGATTAGAAAATGGTGTGTAGCATCAAATTCTATATGTAAAGATGAGCATGAAAATATGGTGAAAAACACACCTTAAGGGTGTTGGCCCTTAAACCCCTATGCAAAGAGGGTATGAGAGATGAATGATGCATGGAAATATGAATAAAAATTAAGGGGAAAGAGTGCATGAGTTGCACTATGGGGAGATCTCAATGATGGTTGAGAGGAAGAATTAACATGAGATAAACATGCATGCATGCATATGAGCGATGATAATAGAACATAAAAAGAATAAACTAATAAGAGCCTGTGCTTGGCTTGGATGCTCGATGGGGAGAAAGGCTTTAATTGGATGATGACATGAAGCGCCCAAGAGCCTTCTCCTTCAGCCAATAACAACACCTGCGTAAGAAGGAAAAGAAGAAAAAAAATAAGACAGAAAACAAAAACAAAAAGAAGGCAGAAGAACGGGGAAGAAGAAGAAGAAGGGGAATTCAAAAGGGAAGAATCCGCGGGAGGAGAATGAGGAATCCAACATTAACAACAAAGCAGTCGGCCCTATTAAATAGAATTGGAGGAGATAAACATGGGCAAGAGTCCAATAAAGGGGAAGGATAAGAATGGGCAAGAGCCCCAATCAAGGCAGGAGTCTAATGAGGCAAGGACTCTCTGGGGAAAGGGCTGCGAAGCCAGCAGATGAAACACGCCCTTGGTCAGGGCGTCAATTCAAGAATTGACGACCTGTCAAGGGGCGTTAATTCAAAACACGCCCTGGGTCAGGGCGTTTCTTCCTGGATTAATTTTAGAAATAAACATTTCTTTTATTTGGAAATTGTAAGAAACGCCTCAGGGAGAGGCGTTAATTGAAACACGCCCCAATGTAGGTCGTGAATTAACATTTTTTTAAAATATTTATTCTTTTTTGAAAATTAGATAATGCCGGGAATTGACGCCCTCATCTCAGGGCGTCCTTTCATCAAGAAACGCCCCAGGTCAGGTCGTGTTTTAAAACACGCCCTTCACCAGGTCACGAATTTATAAAATAGGTAAAATGGGGAGAAATAGATAAAATAGGGAGACACGCCCTGGATCAGGCCGCGTTTAAAAACACGCCCCTCTCCAGGGCGTTAATTTAAAAAAGAGGGAAAGGGGAGAAAATCCATGAAAAATGGAAAAAACACTCAAATAAGCTAATTTGAGGGTCAAATGGGGCATTACAAGGTAATATGAGAAATACTCAAAGTAATGTCAATTTTGACGTGTCTACAGGATACTCTAACATATCAAGGGCTTATAGAGTATTCAATGTCAAAGATCAAGTAGTTGAGGAATCTCCCCACATCTCATTTGATGAGTCTAATGAATCTATGGATGGTGAACAGGTCGACAAGAAGAGTGAAGATGGAGAATTTATGGAACCCAAGGATGAACCAGATGAGCAAGATAAGGAATCAAGCCACGAAGAAGAACAAGGCAACAATTCAGGTGAACAAAATGCAAGTGTAAATGGATCAGGTAACAATCTTGAAAATGTGAGAGTGCTTAAGGATCACCCCCTTGATAGCATAATTGGTAATGTAAATGAACCAAGGAGGACAAGATCTCAGTGGAGAGCTATTAATGAATCAGACCAACTTGCACTAGTCTCCCAAATTGAGCCAAAAACTATATAGGAGGCCTTGAAGGATGAATCCTGGATAGATGCAATGCATGAGGAGTTAAATCAATTTGAGAGAAACAAAGTGTGGAATCTTGTTTCCAGACCAACCTCTCAATCGGTCATTGGAACCAGGTGGGTGTTTAGAAATAAATTAAGTGAGAGAGGGGAGGTCATTAGAAACAAGGCTAGACTTGTAGCCAAGGGGTACAACCAGGAATTTGGTATTGATTTCGAGGAATCATATGCCCCTGTGGCCAGATTAGAAGCAATCAGAATGTTACTTGCCTTTGCATCTTCTCATGGGATCAAACTACAACAAATGGATGTAAAAAGTGCCTTTCTAAATGGAGTCATCAAGGAAGAGGTCTATGTAGAGCAACCTCCTGGGTTTGAAAATGAGAGTTTCCCTAACCATGTTTTTAAACTCAATAAAGCATTATATGGTTTGAAACAGGCTCCACGTGCATGGTACGAGAGGCTAAGTTCATTTCTTGCCAACAAGGGTTACTCAAGAGGTAAAATAGACCAGACCTTATTTTCCAAGACCCAAGGTAAGGATATTCTCATTGTGCAAATCTATGTCGACGATATTGTATTTGGGTCTACAAAACCTCAATTATGTAATGAATTTGCAAATCTGATGACTGCGGAATTTGAAATGAGTTTGATGGGGGAATTACAATTCTTCCTTGGACTGCAGGTCATACAATGCAAGGATGGATACTTCATTAATCAATCCAAGCACATCAAGGAAATGCTAAAGAGATTCGGCATGGAGAGCTGCAAAGCAATTGGAACACCAATGAGCACAAATGTAACACTAAATACTGATGAAAGAGGTAATCTGGTAGATACAAAAACATACAGAGGTATGATTGGCTCCCTGCTCTACTTAACTACCTCTAGACCAGATATACAGTTTAGTGTGTGCATGTGTGCTAGATACCAAGCATGTCCTAGAGAATCACACTTAGGAGCTGTCAAGCGTATTCTCCGATAGCTGGGCGGCACCCAAGATTTGGGACTTTGGTATCCTGCCTTCTGTGATCTAGATTTAATTTCATACTCAGATGTGGATTATGCTGGATGCAAAATAGATAGAAAAAGCACGAGTGGCTATTGCCAATTCTTGGGTGGATGTTTGATCACTTGGACTTCTAAGAAGCAACACTCCGTTGCACTCTCCACTACTGAGGCAGAATATGTCGCAGTAGGGAGTTGTGGGACACAAGTTCTTTGGATCAAACATCAGCTCCAAGATTACAACATAGATCTTGGATGTGCTCCAATATTATGTGACAACACGAGTGCTATTAATTTGTCAAAAAATCCAATCCAGCATTCTAGAACTAAACATATTGAAATCCGTCATCACTTCATAAGAGATGAAGTCAGCAAGGGCAACTTTGCACTGCATTTTATTGAGACTGAAAAATAACTTGCGGACATTTTCACAAAACCCCTCAACAATGATAGGTTCACCACCTTGAGAAGAGAATTGGGGTTATGCAGATCTCCTCATGAAAATCCATAACAGCCTTTCTGCAACAATTTTCCGTAATGATCATTGATTGTTTTCTGGCAAATATATGTTACATTAAGGGGGAATCTAGGCTAGTGAAGTTCAGCATGCATGCATATGGCCAGCTCAGTTAGCATGTCTTCTTCAGTTAGCATCTCATGATAGGTACTAGTGTCACTAGTCATCTAGCTGAAACTGGTGGAAATTGAGCAGACTGAGCCGACTGCTTGGCATGATCCTTCTCCTTGTTGCCTATATCCTGTTCATGTTTTTTAAACCTCTACAAACCCAATTCAATCAAAATCTTCACAGCCTACATCAACAAAATCTCACTTCCTCTAACTCTGCAAAGACTCTTGAACTAAGGGGGAGGATTTGTATACACCTCTTCTATTCTGAAATCGTTGGGCTGTCACATCCACTATATGATGAACATAATTCTGAGAACATAGTAAGAACAAGTTTGGTTGGCTGTAAAATGAGCTTGAGTTGTCATGCTTCAATAAACTAAACATATAGGAGTATGCCATTTACATGCCCTTGAATTTTATAATTGAGAGTAGTAAAGTTATCTTACTCAAAGTGCTCATGCTGTCAAATGAAAATCAAATTCAATTAATTCATGAATGCCTTGGGAATACGCTATTATCATGTCTGTCAGGCAGAGCAATGGAATGGCCTCTGAGAAACTGCTGTCTCTCCCTACAAAAAGAGTGATGTATAAAAAGGGAGAAACACGTGTGTCATGAAGAGCCAAGCTACCTCTGCCAGTATGAATAAGGGGGTGGGAGTACTGAGTAACTGTGGATACTGGCGTCTAATCAACGTGTATCCTCACGTAAAAAGGTGCTCACCAATTCCCAAGTGAGACGGTTAGGCATGCAAAGTAGCCCGGGTCTCTGGCGTGTAAAAAGCGTGTTACCTCATGCAGAAATGTATGTGATAAACCAGACCACTCATCGATCAATTAACCAAAAATGTGTGTATGCAGTTCAAAATTTGTTAGTAAAAATGTCAGACAAGTTAGATGGTTGACCCTTGGCACCTCATGACAACAAAATTTTCCTGAATTCATATTGCAGCTGGCATTTTGGTCAAATTAACTTGTGCAAAATCAATCATAAGGTTACTAGATCATGTAAAGAACCATATCCCACTTTGTTGAAGTTTATTCCTGTATTGACACTCAAACACACTGATAAAGCCCCAAATTTATTTCACTAAATTCTTCAGAATGAAATTCATTAAGTTAGTGGACAAATCAACTAATACGATTCTTTATGGAAAGGATTTAAACAAAAGCCCCCCCTTTCAATTTAAGGTCTTTGCAGGTTTGTTTTCAAAAAAAAAAAAAAAAACTCTCATTCGCTTCAAACTCTCATCTGCCTCTCTCATTTACCAGAACACTCATATTGCAAATGCCCAGATGGCAGTTCATGCACAGCTTAATGACATAGTCAACAGACTGAGTTGGACTGAGTCGCAGTTAGCTCCACTGCCTCCACCAGGGTCTTAAATTAGGTTCCCCCCCTTTCTTCTTTTGCTGATGACAAAGGGGGAGAAAAGATGATGTCAATCATTGTAGGTTGTAGGATGTCAAATGTCAAATGTCAATGTCAGTCAGTTCTTTATATAATTCAGTTCTTTATATACTCAATGAGATGTTTGGCTTGGCTACAGTTTTCAAATGCACTGCACTTATGTACTCATACTTGATATATTGATTGCAATGGCGTCACAATGACTTTTGGTTGTCATCACCAAAAAGGGGGAGAATGTTGGGCATCCCTAGTTTTGATGATGACAATCCACAAATCATTGAGATACTCAATTAAACACAAGTAGAAACATTCTCCAATTTATGAATCAATAAGAACTTCATTCTTCCATGAATTCAGGTACTGATGACATTGCAGGCAGTGGTAAAGTGATATTCACTCCAAGGGTTCCACTGATCAACAGTTTGATGGAAGGGATTGAGCGTCTCATTTAGCGTCTTTATGCATGAAGCTTCAAGTCTGCACATTGGTAGCCAGTGCATGCATTATCTAGCAAGTCCATACAGACTTAGTGAAAGCTCAGCAACTTATACACTGGCACTATTAAGTCTGCACATTTGTGGCCACGTCTCACCTGCATGTTCATCAAAGTCTGTACAGCCACCGCCTCAAGCATTTCAAAGTCCACACATCACTAAAGCATGCACTGTCAAGTCTATACATCGTCAGCCTCTTCTTTCAGCGTTTCACATGTTGGCAAGTCTACACAATAGAAGTCTATACATTGGACGTTCAAAGTCTGTACATCGGATGAGCTTCTAATATCAAAGTCTATACAGCCTGTATATTGCCCTGCTTCAAAACGAAGTCTATACATTCGTTTCTAAGGCAAGTCTGTACATCGCCTGTGGGCATCAAAAGTTTGTACAACGCTGCATGCGTTTCGTCAAAGTCTGTACAGCCTCTACAGCACCTTCATGTCTGTACACGGTTCAGTCGTTTTGGCTTGTCCACTCATCTTGAAGTCTATATAGTGCATCATCTCTTCCAGCGTCTCACGCTATCAAGTCTGTACAGCATTAGCCTACAGCGCATCGTCTCTCAAGTTTGCACATTGCCAGTTTGCGTCTCACCTAGCGTCTCAGTGGCAGGTTGAAAGTCTGTACAGCATCACAGTCTCACTCAGCGTCTCAAGCTTCATCAAGTCTATACATTGGGGCTCATCCAGCAAGCAGAAGTCCATACATTGGCCGCTGTCATGAGAAGCCAAAGTCTGTACATTGGCCGTTGCCATGCGAAGCCAAAGTCTGGACACTCAGTTACAGACTTGCTGCGTCAAGCTTCTAAGTATGTACATCCGTTGCGTGAGGCCTGTCAAAGTCTGGATAGAACCTATAGAAACTAATTCCGATTTGAAGGTCTAAAAATATGGAAAGCAGTTGACAATGGCACGTGGATAAAGGCATGGGAGAATATTCTGGTCGATCTGTTGCTGCATCTCTTGGAGATCGAGTCAGCCTTTCGAATAGGATTGAAGAAACTGAAAAATAGATTTCCGCCCTAAAAGTCAGCAGAGAATCTGAGCGCGAATATCGGATTGGCTCAAGCTTCTGTCTCGCGCCAATTCTTGATGACAGATGGAGGGAAACAAAAAGAATATATGCATGCCGAGAGAGGTGGTGTGTAAATACGATTAGAGAGAGAGTGGAAGACAAGGGTTTTCTGCAAGAAGGAACCGGCCGCGTTCAAGCCCTACTATGCAGTTCGTGTAGATGCAAGAAGATATGCTGCTGAAAATAATGGGGATCCAGCTGTGCAAGGACTTAAACACCTGAAGGCTACCCAGCTCAGAGATCGTGATCTCAATGCGCCAGCAGCCCTATGCACTTGGATTTGCCAAAATTCTAAAATCTCATATCTTCAGTTTAATGGTTCCTTGTCATTCTTAAATCAACTATTTTCTTCTGATTGTATCAAGCTGTGAGGCAGCAGTGTCAAGCTGTGAGGCAGCAGTGTCAAGCTGTGTGTCAGCGTGTGTGCAAGCTATGAGGCAGCAGTGTTGCTTGAGACAAGGGTCTCTTGGTAGTGAAGCCTCACTCAAGTTGAGTGAGGGGTGGATGTAAGTCTCGCATAGAGACTGAACCACCTAAAAAGATCATCTTGCATGTGTGATGAGTTTTGGTGTGATTGCTTTTGTTGCATATTAGTTTATAATCTTGATGCATTGAGTAGCTAGATCTTATTGACACTCTAGTTAGTTACATTGACTCGAGCAATAGTTCAAATAAGGCTGGAATAAATTAAAAAGGGGGAAAGATCTATTCACCCCCCCTCTAGATCTATTCAATCCTCACACAACACGGTCCTGCAGACCTACATCCACCCCACACTCAAACCCGAGTGTGGATTCCGCTGACTCACAGCTTGAACAGCTGGGCATCACAGCTTGCCATACAATCCACTGAGCAACATAGATTGCTGTCCAGTGGAATCCACCACTGCAACCGCTGGGGATTACAGCTTCCCCGTCCAGAGGCAGCACCTCTGCAAACGCTGACTAACAGCTTGAAGAAAGGATAAAAGATGAAACAAAAATAAGAAGACAATCAGCGACTGAAAGCTGTAAATGAAAGCACAAATGATATAGCTCTCGAAGGAGCAGCTCTGGCTTGGATTTGATCCAAATGCCAGATATCCACTATCTCTCTCTCTTTCTCTGCTCGAGCTCTCTATCTCTCTCTTTCTCTTCTTTCTCTTCTACTCTTCTTCTCTTTCTCTTTTTCTTCTTTACTTCTTCTGCTTCTCTTTTCTTTCTCACAGGATCATGCAGGCTATCCTCTGCTTTAGTCGATCAGCCTCCTTCTGATGGAAGAGGCTTCATATATATAGAGAACCAGGAATTTGGTGTGTGCTCTCCACATCTCCCGCCCAAAGGCTTTCGCCAGAACCGAGGCATTTCGATCACCTGGCAGCATCCTGGTTGGGCTGCATCCACGTGTCATTATCTGGGCACCTCGTCCTTCCTTGGATCACGTGCCTTCATTAGGCTCTGCAAAGAATCCCTGTCAGACAGTCGAATAGGATTATCAGTTTAAGACTGAAACCCCTGTACAGACTTCATAGTATACACAATGCATTGTATAGACTTTGCAAAGCGACAGGAATGTATGGACTTTGCAGTGTGTAATGTGCAGACGTTATGCAATGTATGGACTTGCGTTCAGCAGCAGTGTATAGACTTGAAATATGCAGAGCTTAAGCTATGTACATACTTCAAATATGCAGAAGTAAACGTGCATCAATGAGTAGACTTAGCAAACCAAAGTATGAACAAAGCAACACAATGTGCAGACGTCGTGCAATGAGTGAAGCAGTGTATAGAGTTAATGTTCAAGTGATGTACATACTCTGCCAAGAGCAATGCACAATGCACATATGAATGTACACACTTTGTTTGTGCTGTGCAAGCATGCTAAGATGCAATGTATAGACTTTATTGAATGCATTCTATGCAGACCCTATACAGACTTGATGAGACGATGCATTCACAATGTATAGACTTCAGCTCGTGCAAGCAAAGCCAATGTATAGACTTGGCATTTGTGTGAGCATGCGATGTACAGACTTTGTGTTGTGATCACAGGCTGTACAGACTTGCTAACATGCATGAACAAATGGCATTGTATAGACTTGGCAGTGTGTTATGCATAATGCATCACGCAAAGTATGAACATCAAGAATGAATGCACAATGGCTGTATGGACTTGACATTCTGAACAATGTACATACTTGCTACCTAAAGTGAGAAATGGAGTGTTTAAACTTTGCTTTGAATAAGGCACAATGTATAGACTTAGTCATGCGTGCAGGAAAGATAATGTACAGACTTGGTCTATTGTACAGACTTCATGAATGATGTAAAGACTTGCAAGGGAAAGGCTGTACAGACTTGAGCACAGCAAAGCAATTGAATGTATAGACTTCACGATGTGAAGACTTGCCAAAGACAACTGGACGATGTACAGACTTGAGCGAAGCAAAGTTTGTACAGACTTGAAGGTTCACAATGTATAGACTTTGGCAAAGCACCAATGTACAGACTTACACAGTTCTAGCTACAGTGCAATGTATAGACTTGGAAGCATATGTGATGAGGGCATCCCTTGCCCCTCCACTCTTTTTCCAGACTCGGATTGTTCGACGGCAAGCACCATTATATTTGTCATGTATTTTTGAGACTAGTCATGTAATCTTCACATTTTCTTTGAGTCATTATCATGTAATTTTCCCTTTATTTTGAGTCATGTACCTAGGTAGTTGAGTCATTTTCCTAAGTATTGAGTCATTATGTTGGTTAGATAGGTTAATGGGCCCAATCCATTGGGCTAGGCCCAGGGGCGCCCCTCCCTTGGACTGTGTGGTCTTTAGTTAGTTTGTCAGGGTCAGTTTGGTCTTAGGAAAATTATGGAGTCTATAAATACCCCACCCCTCTCTCATTTGTAACAACTTTTGATGAATATTGAAAAGCATTTGCCATCTCCCTCTCAATCTCTCCCTCTCTCTCTCTCTCTCTCTTACTATCACTCTCTCTAAGTGGGTTGTACCCCCTCTCTCTCTCTCCTCCCCACCCCAATTTCGAAATTCACTCTCTCTCCTCCCCATTCACCCCTCATTAAGGCCCCTTCCCCTTCCCCATGCACTCATTCAACTCCCCCTCAAACCCCTAGGTGGAAACCCCTTCTCCTAGGCACCTTTCCACTTTCCAAAGCACCCCACCACCTTCCCAAGGCTGAATTAACCCCTCCCAAAGCCCAAATTCGAATTTCCCTCTCCCTAGGGCTGTGCCCCTCCATCTCCCCCACCCCCAAGCTCCCAAATTCGTCCCCCACCTCCCCTTGGTCAAACCAAGTTCACCCCCCCTCTCCCTTGCTCTCCCCTTGCACATCTCCTCATTCTATCTCTGTTTCAGGCAGCAGAACTACAACGAGTTGCAGAAGCAGCCACGACCGTTACTTGAAGATTCAAGTAGCAAGGCCTACATCTCTGGAAAGGTCTTCCAGAGAGCTTTCCAGGCGAGGCGGTTTCGTCAGCATCCGAGCTCCGAGCAGTCCGCAGCATCCATTCTCCCTCGACTGCGCAGGAGACCCCAGGCAAGGAACCAGAACGTGATTGGAAGCTCAACCACGGCAAACCCTTTGGGATTCAGATCAAGTGTTCTTCAGAAGAAATCTTCCCTCTCAAGTCCTCTTTAATCCTCAAGAAGCAGAGCTGCATTTGGATATCGGAATCAGAAGTTACGAATTTTCTACTCCAAGGCATCAGGTCAGTTTTCAGGAGCCAGAACCGACATCCCTCTGCTCATCTGTTCGTCCCGGTATACTCCAACATCTTCCGACATCGCCGTCAAGTCCGAAAGAAAGAAGACTTGACCACGGTTCCAACGGTTCAAGTCTCGCCTCAATCAGAGCTCGGTAGCAATCGTGGCACCCCCTGCATCCAGTCACATGGTTCTGCACCAGACAGAGGCAGAACCAACCATCCCGGTTCCAGATTCTGCCACAGCCAGCTCGTGAAGGCTCTGAGCGCCATTTTTGGAGGGGAGAAACTACTTCCCGCTAGCCGCCACCTCCAAGAAGAAGGGACTCAATCGACCTCTGGAACCCTCTGTTCCAATTTTCTTCGTCGGAGAGGGCAGACTGCCCCTGTGGTCCCAGGTTAGATCAGTCTTCATTTCTCCGGTCACTCCTCTCTCCACTGACATCGGATTGCATCCCCGTCAACTCCTGCTCGAAGCTACTCCGACCAAGTTCGCGTCACCACTAGTTTCATTCCAATCGGAGTCCGGGAGAGCCCACAGTGACTTCTGCAACCTACTGCTTCAGCCCGATACCAGCCAGAGACCAGACGGTGCTGTCCTGTTCCAGTCGCCGGTGCAGTCAGCCCCGAGACTCAAAGCTTCCCCAAAAATTCAAGCTTCATCCCCTGTCAGCTGAGGAACTTTTGGCAGTGGTTTCGTCAAGTTTGGAGCCCCGTGGAGCCCGTGGCAGTGTCAACAGCGACACCCTATCCTGCAGACCTGCAGATTGGCAGAACCGGCGGACTCGGAAGATCGGCTTTTCCTTCGCATAAAACCCCACCCCGCTTGGCCGGCTGAAGGCCCCTCCCTGCGTGGAGGTAGTTTTGAATGTAATAAGAATAATCCCCACCCCAAGTTCATCCCTCCTGCGTGAGGTGTAGTGGTGTAATTCTTTCAATTTCAGGTTCAAGCTACATCGCCGCGGCGATCGGGTGTATACCCTCGCCTCCTGGCTCGCCCTCGTCTCCGGCCGGAGTCGGCGTCTTCACGCCGGCTAGGTGAGCCTCAGTCCCTCTCTTGCTTGGTTTAATCACTTGCTTAGCTTAGTATTATTGCTAGTACTGCGTCGGACGGAGAGTGAGAGCTCGGCCCAACTTGCTAGTTCCGTGAGTGACCACCGCGGGCGAGTTGAGAGTGAACCCACTAAACCCACACCCTTGGTGTGCTGGCCGCCCATGGTTTGGGCATCCTAGGCCCATTTGGGGTTCTCCACAAGCTAGCCAACCATTGGAGCTTCATGGTCCCGCCTCGGACCCTCTCCCACATCGCTTAGTTGCCAACGGGCACAAGTGTGCACCAAACGGGTGAGTTCGCTAGTGTGAGTCCGCTGCTCAACTTGAATGCTTGAAAATAGGTCCAAGGTTCGGTGTCACATCAAGTGGTATCAGAGCCAGGTTCACAACTTGTCTCTATCAAGTTGGTCCTAGGGCATGTCTAAGCATTTAGAGTCTTCAAATGCATCACTCTTGTCCCCTAATATGGCCACCTCATATCGACCTTACCAATCGGCCCACTCCATAAGTCCAAGTCACCAAAAGATGCCTACCACTAACACCCATAACTTCCCGGGCCATATCAACTACTTCATGAAAGCCTTGACCTATGCCAATGAGCGGCTTGATAACATATCGGGCCGACTCGATCAACTTGGAAAAAATAGGCCCGCCCCAAGGACGGACGATAGGATGGCCCCTTTCCCACTTCCCACCTTTGATGGGACCTCTCCTAGCAAATATTTAGATTGGGAAGCTACAATGGACCAATACTTCAATTGGTATCATATTTCCAAGGATGAAAAAGCATGGGTTGCCAAAATGCAACTAACCAAAAGGGCTCAAACTCATTGGTGTAAAATTGAGGGCTTAAGGATAATTAGACGGGAAGCTCCCCTCACCACATGGGAGGACATGAAGGATCAACTAAGGGCTAGATATGTGTCCCCTTCTCACTCGGATCACCAAAACCCAAGGAGCACTCCCACTCCTCCCACCCCACCCGTCCAAACCCTTATCACTAAAACCCAAGTACCTAAGACCTCCACCTCCCCACCTAACCCCATGAGGTCCCCCACACCCCAACCAAAACCCCCTTCCCTAACCTACACTAGTCAAGCCCCTTTAGCCCCCACTTCCACCCCAAATGATCCCAAGGGCAAGAGACCCCTAACCGACCCAATTCCCTCCATGGTGACCACCACTCATCCAACCCTCACCATTAAAAACCATGTGGACACCATGTCCACCCCTCCACCAAGGCCCATAATGGCCACCACCCCAAAACCCAAAACCCCTCACCCAACCCACCTCCCACTTCCTACACCAATCTTTCCCCAACCTAGGCCTCCTCTACTTCCCCTTCCTAGCCCAACCCAAGCCCATGCTTATTCACCACCCCGGGAGTGTCATACGCTAGCTATCACCAAACCACCCACCATAGATCCCCCTACTCCATTAGCAATAGAAGTTGCAACCCCCACACCCACCCAAGTGGAAAAAGATGCCCCTCCGGATCCACCTCCCAACATAGAGGAAATCCAAAGGCCAAACAACTCACACACCCCTAGCCTAGATCCTCTAGAGACACCCAACCTCACCATAGATAAGTCCATACTCCAATGGCTCAAGAAAAGTCTCACCATTCCTAGTTCACAACCATGCCACCTACCTATGGGATATCAATCTCAAATCATTCCCATTCAGCCACATGTCACTTATCAAACTTCCTATTGTGTGGAAGATTTGGGAGACTTAGTGAACTACCTACATGGGCAAATTCACTTGACCAATATGCTAGCCATGAGGCCGCCCGAAACTAACACCATTAGCCTAGCATATCCCACAATTGGCTCCATCACTTCCATCTATACTAATGGCCAAGTTACTAGTGAGATCATCCTCCTTCTTCCCATGGAGGAAGAACCTATCATAGTCTACTCCCCAACCATTGAGATCCCAAGTGCTTTGATTGGCCAACCCATTAGCAACCTTGGCCCAATTATCTTGGAGGAGGATGACTCACCATTTGAGGTCCTTAAGAACACGGAGTACCCCTACCTAGGTGACCCTTACCATGATCCCTTTGACCCTTTTCCATGGGAGCCTAAATCTCCATGTGACCCTCTCCCCCTATTCACCACTCACCTCACCCTACCCATACCACCCATGTTGACCCAAACTCCTCCCTTCCTGGAATTGGGTTACACCATGAGAGCATTGACCTTAGACAACAAACACCTCGGGATTGAGGAAATGACCCACCCTATATCCACCTACCTAGATCCCTTCGACCCTTTTGAGTGGAAGCTCAAAGACCACCCCACCATCCCACATAAGGAAGTCATCTTTGGGAAAGGAGTTCATATGTCTTGGCACATCACACCGCTTGGCATGATTAGTCCGTCGGGTACATTCATCCATATCACCCACATGTCAAGAAGAAAAGATGAGTGGTCAATATTTGGTTGTCATGGTCCACCATCATTCATCATAAATCTCAAGCATGTTAGGAGCATTCATGGATGTTCGGATCCTCCAACATTCATCACACTCACTCACAAGAGGGACACCTATGGATGCCCTGGTCCTCCCAAATCCTTCAAAGTCTTCATACCATCAATGCATGATAGGTCTATATGTGGTTGTCCTGGACCCCCTTTGCATACCATACATTGTCAACTCACACCGCGTCATAGTACATGGCATATGCATTCAAGCAAGTATCAAGCAACAAGCGGTGAGATTCACAACAAGCGAGCAAAAACTCGTGAGCGCCACTTGGAATTCCAAGTTGGTAACTTGACGATGATGACTTTGGAGTGGCTCTACCCTAGGGTCACCTCCAAATTGAGGGCACGAGGACTTGGACCTTGCCAAGTTCTGAGTGACTTTTGGCAACCCGGCTTATAGGTTGAACTTTCAAAAGAGTTTTGGGATTCTCCCCATTTCTCATGTGGCGGATCTAGCACCCTATAAGGGCACCGCGGTGGATCCTAGTGAGTGCCTCCAGCTTACACCTACCCTTGTGAGAGACACCCTCGGAGTGCCACCACAAATAGCCTGAGAGCCCGACGTGAGCACACAGCGGCAATACTAGGCAAGCAAGATCCCATCACCAGCATGAGGGTATGACCGAGTCACTTTGTCGACTGAAGCACCGTTCCCCGACTAGAGTCGCGGGTTGAGTATGGAGATCGTGGATCGCCCCGAGCTGCAGTTCGATGCACTACTTCCCTGGTGGACCCATACTCGACGGAGTCGAGTTTTCCCCACCCCGGGGGTATGATGAGGGCATCCCTTGCCCCTCCACTCTTTTTCCAGACTCGGATTGTTCGACGGCAAGCACCATTATATTTGTCATGTATTTTTGAGACTAGTCATGTAATCTTCACATTTTCTTTGAGTCATTATCATGTAATTTTCCCTTTATTTTGAGTCATGTACCTAGGTAGTTGAGTCATTTTCCTAAGTATTGAGTCATTATGTTGGTTAGATAGGTTAATGGGCCCAATCCATTGGGCTAGGCCCAGGGGCGCCCCTCCCTTGGACTGTGTGGTCTTTAGTTAGTTTGTCAGGGTCAGTTTGGTCTTAGGAAAATTATGGAGTCTATAAATACCCCACCCCTCTCTCATTTGTAACAACTTTTGATGAATATTGAAAAGCATTTGCCATCTCCCTCTCAATCTCTCCCTCTCTCTCTCTCTCTCTCTTACTATCACTCTCTCTAAGTGGGTTGTACCCCCTCTCTCTCTCTCCTCCCCACCCCAATTTCGAAATTCACTCTCTCTCCTCCCCATTCACCCCTCATTAAGGCCCCTTCCCCTTCCCCATGCACTCATTCAACTCCCCCTCAAACCCCTAGGTGGAAACCCCTTCTCCTAGGCACCTTTCCACTTTCCAAAGCACCCCACCACCTTCCCAAGGCTGAATTAACCCCTCCCAAAGCCCAAATTCGAATTTCCCTCTCCCTAGGGCTGTGCCCCTCCATCTCCCCCACCCCCAAGCTCCCAAATTCGTCCCCCACCTCCCCTTGGTCAAACCAAGTTCACCCCCCCTCTCCCTTGCTCTCCCCTTGCACATCTCCTCATTCTATCTCTGTTTCAGGCAGCAGAACTACAACGAGTTGCAGAAGCAGCCACGACCGTTACTTGAAGATTCAAGTAGCAAGGCCTACATCTCTGGAAAGGTCTTCCAGAGAGCTTTCCAGGCGAGGCGGTTTCGTCAGCATCCGAGCTCCGAGCAGTCCGCAGCATCCATTCTCCCTCGACTGCGCAGGAGACCCCAGGCAAGGAACCAGAACGTGATTGGAAGCTCAACCACGGCAAACCCTTTGGGATTCAGATCAAGTGTTCTTCAGAAGAAATCTTCCCTCTCAAGTCCTCTTTAATCCTCAAGAAGCAGAGCTGCATTTGGATATCGGCATCAGAAGTTACGAATTTTCTACTCCAAGGCATCAGGTCAGTTTTCAGGAGCCAGAACCGACATCCCTCTGCTCATCTGTTCGTCCTGGTATACTCCAACATCTTCCGACATCGCCGTCAAGTCCGAAAGAAAGAAGACTTGACCACGGTTCCAACGGTTCAAGTCTCGCCTCAATCAGAGCTCGGTAGCAATCGTGGCACCCCCTGCATCCAGTCACATGGTTCTGCACCAGACAGAGGCAGAACCAACCATCCCGGTTCCAGACTCTGCCACAGCCAGCTCGTGAAGGCTCTGAGCGCCATTTTTGGAGGGGAGAAACTACTTCCCGCTAGCCGCCACCTCCAAGAAGAAGGGACTCAATCGACCTCTGGAACCCTCTGTTCCAATTTTCTTCGTCGGAGAGGGCAGACTGCCCCTGTGGTCCCAGGTTAGATCAGTCTTCATTTCTCCGGTCACTCCTCTCTCCACTGACATCGGATTGCATCCCCGTCAACTCCTGCTCGAAGCTACTCCGACCAAGTTCGCGTCACCACTAGTTTCATTCCAATCGGAGTCCGGGAGAGCCCACAGTGACTTCTGCAACCTACTGCTTCAGCCCGATACCAGCCAGAGACCAGACGGTGGTGTCCTGTTCCAGTCGCCGGTGCAGTCAGCCCCGAGACTCAAAGCTTCCCCAAAAATTCAAGCTTCATCCCCTGTCAGCTGAGGAACTTTTGGCAGTGGTTTCGTCAAGTTTGGAGCCCCGTGGAGCCCGTGGCAGTGTCAACAACGACACCCTATCCTGCAGACCTGCAGATTGGCAGAACCGGCGGACTCGGAAGATCGGCTTTTCCTTTGCATAAAACCCCACCCCGCTTGGCCGGCTGAAGGCCCCTCCCTGCGTGGAGGTAGTTTTGAATGTAATAAGAATAATCCCCACCCCAAGTTCATCCCTCCTGCGTGAGGTGTAGTGGTGTAATTCTTTCAATTTCAGGTTCAAGCTACATCGCCGCGGCGATCGGGTGTATACCCTCGCCTCCCGGCTCGCCCTCGTCTCCGGCCGGAGTCGGCGTCTTCACGCCGGCTAGGTGAGCCTCAGTCCCTCTCTTGCTTGGTTTAATCACTTGCTTAGCTTAGTATTATTGCTAGTACTGCGTCGGACGGAGAGTGAGAGCTCGGCCCAACTTGCTAGTTCCGTGAGTGACCACCGCGGGCGAGTTGAGAGTGAACCCACTAAACCCACACCCTTGGTGTGCTGGCCGCCCATGGTTTGGGCATCCTAGGCCCATTTGGGGTTCTCCACAAGCTAGCCAACCATTGGAGCTTCATGGTCCCGCCTCGGACCCTCTCCCACATCGCTTAGTTGCCAACGGGCACAAGTGTGCACCAAACGGGTGAGTTCGCTAGTGTGAGTCCGCTGCTCAACTTGAATGCTTGAAAATAGGTCCAAGGTTCGGTGTCACATCAATATGAACATGGCGCTGTATAGAATTTGAGTGAGAGCCCAATGTACAGACTTGGTGGAACTGAGCGTAGGTAAAGATTAAGAATGTATAGACTTGCTCAGTTCAGCACGTAAGTAAAGATGCCAATGCAGTGTACAGACTTTGAAAGAGACACTAGACGCTGTACAGACTTAGCAACAAGCTGAGCAATCGGATGTTTAGACTTGAGATGAATGCATGAACAGTCCGATGTACAGACTTGCCAAATGTATAGACTTTAAGTCCAATGCAGGAGGCTGTACAGACTTTGATGAATAAACAAGCCGATGTACAGACTTGCCAATGTAGAGACTTGAGACTTAATGCATGGTGGCGAATGTACAGACTTGCCAGTGTATAGACTTGAGAGCTCTGACTATGTTCACGCAATGTATAGACTTGAATAGTGAGACACAAGGAGAGATGCTGAATGAGACACTAAAGTCTGTATAGACTTTAACAATGAGACAGTGTACAGACTTAGCAGCGAGCAGACAAACGATGGCCAAGATAATGTATAGACTTTGCGTCTTATGTGATACGAACGATGTATAGACTTAGCCAGCCTTCAGCTCGATATACAGACTTGCCTTAAGCAATGGCTGTACAGACTTCATGAACGATGTTCAGACTTTTGTGTGTGATGAACAACCGATGTATAGACTTATGCATGAAGCAAGGCAATATGATGTGTAGACTTTCTCAACACAGTGGAGTGCAACTAAATGATGTGTAGACTTCAGAAATGCATAGAGACGCTATAGCGTGACAGCGTCGACGCAGCAGTTCACCCTGATGTGAAGTTAGATCTGGGTCAGTTCAGTGGGTCGACGCAGTGACCCCATGCATCAACGCATCCGGCCTTATCTTCAAAGCCATCTGAGGTATTTCAAGGCTGCGTCAACCTCGTGGACTCAATGGGTTGACGCCATCTGAACTACTTACGAGATGTATAGACATGCAAATCTGATGTAAAGACTTGAGGGGGGTCGACTCATCTAAGAAGGGGGTCGACCCACAGAGCTAGCACACTCATGCATTCTCCACAGAACAGATCAGATATAACACACTCATGCATTCTCCACAGAATAAATCAGTCATATCCATTCATGTTGCTATCATTCAATGTGATGTTCTTAGCAAAATAATATGGTGACTCATTTATGTTGCTATCATTAAAACACCACATAATCATCAAAGCACAAGGGGCACAACAATCTCCCCCTTTTTGATGATGGCAACATAATGAGTCACACTGACTCGTCAAACTATTCTCCCCCTTTGACATAATCAAAAAGAGAGGAAATGGTTTGAGAGACAAAATTCAGCACACAAAGTCAGAGAATGAATCATGGTTCATTAAAATGAGGTTCTCCCTTATGACAATGAAACATCTGTCCCCCTATCAACATGCTAGATGTACTACTCTCCCCTTAAAAGCAGATGACCCATAACTCCCCCTGAAGCATAGGAATGAACTCTGGTTATCTAATAAATCAATCTGAAATCTGCCATTACAAACAATCTAAACTCTGGTTGTGGCACCTCACATATGCATGAACAGAATGAAACATGTGGAAAGTCCACAGAACCATAACTTATTGCAAAACAAGATGGAAGATTCCAGCAGTGTGGAGAGTAAAGTGATTGATGATAGAAAGGCAAGAGTAGATAACAATCATCACAAGACATCTCAATGAATAATCAATATCAAGATTTATGTTGATCAGGCTATCTGGAAAGAATCTGATCATGAGGGATTTTAATGCTTGCACCACTTCAATAAGTCTTGAGAAGTATAGACTCTTCTATCATAAAGGGTTATGAAGTGGCAACTTAACCAATCTGATTTAATTATGATGTATACCAAATTTGTCAAATTAAACTCAATACTCATATATGAATCCAAGTTTTAATAAAGGTGAACCAAATATTCAAATAACACTCAAAATCAATCATCTTTATCTTACACACATGATCTCAATGACTCTTTTAAGAGTTACACAGATTAGTATTGATGTTAAACACTTTTTCCAAGAATATGAGTTGATAGAATTTTCATTATATTTTCATTTGAAGCACATTATATTTTTCCTGAGCAATTTAGGTTGATCAACACCTTTTTACATGAGGCACCACACGTCTCAGATGAAGTGACCCAGTTACTCAGTGTGATAACTGTCATTGCCTCTCAACTTTGAGAACATAGTTAGCAATATGAGTGTCTTTTTACATGAGAAGACACCTTGATCAGAGGCCAGACTCCCCAGTTACTCAACATAAATAAGCCATTGCTCTATCAGGTTTTGTTGATAAATTTTTATCAGAGATAACTATGGCACCTCATGACATGAGTTACTTTATTTCATTGATAAAGAATCCAGTTTCTCAGTGACCAAGTCATTGCTCTGAATTCTCAATTTTTCATTTAGTCAACATTTCTCAAGTTAATGTTTAATCACATCACTCACTCTATGTATCTCTACCAAAGTAGCCTTGATTTCAAATTTTCAGATATCAGATGAGAGAGTCTAAGGTTTACATGACACATGTGGTTAAAGTTTATTAAACCTTATCATTCAGATATTTTTTTTAATTTAATTATAAATATGAGAATACATTAATCTTATATCAGTCTGATTCAGTGGTAGTTCTTAAACCTATATGATAGGAATTTCTACAAAATTCTCAGACTGAATTGCATGACATGCATCTTAAGTTCCTCAGATCAGAATAATAAATTTAGCTGACCAACAATCAACTGTAGAAACAAATCAGTCACACCAGCTAAGAGATATATGAAGGATGAGTATAAGCTGGTGGAAGAGTCAATCACCAATAGAGAAGAGCATTAGAAGAGAGTTTATCAACAGACAGTAGCTGAGTCTGGAATTCAGACAGATCAGCTATTTTGGTGAAGACAGCAGAGAATCAATTGAAGTAAACTGAGAGCATTAGAAGATCCAATAAACTAGATAGAAGGATTTCAGGTGAAAGTGAATGAGATGATCAGAAAATTTGCTCTGTCTAGATTCATCATGAAAATAGCAAGGCATGAGCAGCAGAATGGTTAATCAGAACAAGTTGAGCTCCCCCTGACTAAGTGCATGAAGTGTATTGAAAGCACATCACATGATATCAAATTTTGCATTCAGATATGATTCATGCAAATTAGACAGAAGAGAATTACCATAAGCATGATTGTTCAATTCATATTTCAGAAAGCTTCAGTTTAGCACCAACAAATCAACATGATATGCAACTTTCTCTGCCTATATGAAAACTTGACCCTTGGTACTTGGCGGAGTACCTGGTCTCAAGGACCATCTCACACATAGTAAGAACCTCCAGGCAGATTTCCCTGCCTTTTAGTATCTTACCATTTGATATACCAGGGTTATGCAAAGATATGCAATGCAAAGAAGTCCTATGTGTAGACAATTATTTCTTTTTGGAGTTTTTCAGTATGATGATATGCAATGCATTAACTACATGTATACATATGTAATTTCAGACAATCATCAATATGCAAATCATGTATGAGCAGAGTTCAGAAAATCCAAACCTGACAATGCCGAACATGAAAGAATATGCAAAACACAGATTTAACATGCTATGCAGAATGTTTATTCAAACATCAGAGCATTCTTTATTCAGATAGCATCATGCGAGAGCAATCAACTTTTCAAGATAAATCAATTTAGCATAGACAGATCATTATGATATGCGATCATCTAAAGGACAACTTCAGAAGAAAGAATTTAAACTGAGTTTTCAGAACTAACTTGAATAGTTCACTTCTAGGGGTTCCATTTTTGAGTGCCTTAGATTATTAACCCCTTTATTCTTCAGCTTCCAAGGCACACCTGCAAAGATGTTAATCAATTTGATCCTGCAGGAACCCAAGAAGTCTTGGGTCCTGAATTAGCCCTGATGGGTGTTCTGAACAATCTTTTAGCAATATTATCATCATGATCTATCAGGTAACAGTTATCCATGGAATGACCAAATTTTTCGCAGTATCTGCATGATTTAACAGCTCTTGAATTCTTTTTGTGAACATTTGTATAATCATGGAATCCATGTGAGTTAGCATGAAGATTTCTGTTACTTGCATGAAATTTTGATTTACCGTTACCTGCCCACCAGCATTCAGAAGCTCGGTGGCCAGGTTTTCCACATTCAGAACATACAAGTGTCTTTCCTTTAAAAACAACTTTATTTCTACCCAAAAAATTTTTATTTGCAGGGAATCTGACAAATTTGGAATTAAAGTGATTTCCCTGAGCATACCAGTAGTCCTTGACTGCATGCCCATGCTTACCACATTCAAAGCACCTAACATGCTTACTTCTAGATCCAGAATTATTCCTGTAATTCCCTGACCAACACTCAACAGCCTTATGACCTGGCTTGTTGCAATTGAAGCATGTGATGTGTTGGTTGAACTTAAGTTTGTTTCTTTTGTACCCATGATGATCAGAAGATTTAGCATGCAGTTTATCATCTTGTTTCATGATGAAACATGCATCCATGAAATGACCATGCTTACCAAAGTAATAACAAGAAGCATCAGATTTCCTAGGGGCATGGTTTCTATCAGATGAATTCCTAGATGCATGCAAATGAGTATAAGAGGCATGAGCATTTTCCATTGACCCATTAGATTCAGCAGAGCTAACAGATTTTAGGGTATAACCAGAAATATTCTTTGCCTTCTTTGTTTGACTCTTTCTTATCAATTTCTGATTATCCTCAACAGGTTTTGTTTGCTTTTCAATTTTCTGGGCTTTGAACTGAAAAATAGATTTTGAAGGTGATTTCTTATTTTTATTTTGTTTTGGGGATTGACTTGAGGTACCAGTTATATCAGAGCTTTGCACAAAAGTAGTGTATAGCTGGTTTTTAGTAGTTTCTTTAATATTAGAACTACAACTTATCCCCTTTCTTGAATTGTCATTCTTATCTTCCATGACAGCTTTTATCTTTCCTTCATTTTTAGCAGACTTGGATACTGAGTTTTCCAGATTATGAATTTTACTTTCCAAGCTAGCAATGTGAAGCTCATAACTGGCTATCTCCTGTTCACTGTAATTTACACATTCGCTTAGAACTTTGTTTATAATTTTGTACTTCTCAATTTCTTGTTCTAGACTGATCACCCTTTGTGATTCTCAATCACAAGTGAATTTTGCCTTTTTTAATGTGAGAAGTGTTTCAGATAAGCCATTGTTTAAACACTTTAAATTTTCAATTTCAACTTTCAGTTCAGTGTTTTCTTTCTCAAATTTTTGAGGTTGAACTTCCTTAAAAATAGATTTCTCTTTTTCGATAGTCAGAAACCTCTGTGAGAAAACAGTATTTAAAACCATCAGTTTTTTGTTTTGTTCCCTCAATTCTTTGTTCTCTTCAGATAGCTTCATGACTCCTTCATTACATTTTCCATTTCCAGACATAAGCTTTAGCTTTTCAATTAGTTCCTCTTCTCTTTCTTCCACTTTAGTTTTCTCAATAATCAGATTTTTGTGATCCTCTTCAAACGAGGCAATTTGCTTATTCAGCCATTCATTCTCACTAAAAAGATCTTCATTACGTTTTCTTAGAGCTGAGCACATATCACAGCTTGACTCTACAGAAGAGATATGCATTGCTTCCTTGTTGATTTTCTCTATTTCAGCTTCAAGATTTTTATTCTTCCTAAGAATTTCTACATTCTGAGCTTTCGATTTCTTCAGATCAACCTTAATCCTTTCCAACTCCTCCAGATTCATCAAATGTTCATTAGTTTTCAGTTTCAGCTGACTTCCTAATTTGGAGATTTTATTGAAACCTTCTTGGTTTTCCTTTTTCAATAGGCACATTTGTTTCATATTCAAGTGATTCTCAGAAAGACATTTATCATATAATTCATTTATCTTTGAGCACTTTTCACATGATGAATTAGAATCACATTTCTTAATTTCCTTTTTCAACCTTTTATTCTCAGATTTTAATTTCTTGGATACTTTTAACAAATCTTCATACATCACTATCAATTCATCAAAAGAGTATCCATCTGATCCAGAGCTTACCTGAGATGAGGTCTCATCATCATCATTTCTCCGATCAGCCATCAAGCATTTGTTGTGATTCCTGGTGAGCTTTAATTTTTCCAAAATTTCTTTGGCAGACCTGCAAGAAGAAATACATGAGATTAAAGCTCTGTCAATTGATTCTTTCATTAAAACTAATGCTCTAGTATTGACAGAATCTTTCAATTTATCCTTCTCAGTCCATCTAGATTTATCTTTTGATAAGTTGTATGGACCGTGAGTCATTACCTTCCAGAGATTAGGATCAGTTGATTTTACATACAGATGAAACTTGTCTAACCAAGAATCAAAATCATTACCTCTGAATATCAGAGGATTAGTCATCGAGATGTAATGAGTGCACCGAAATCAGATAAGCAAATAAAGACACGGAGCCGGTGAAACAAAACACAGAACACAAGAAGCACACTCTGAAATGCACCAACCAGAAATGCATGATCTGCTGCGGATTATTAGATCCTATGCACAGCAACCCGCTCTGATACCAAGTGTTGGGTTCGGTGCTATGTATTCAGAGGGGGGGTGAATGAATATACCCTTTAAAAAAAACTTCACCCAATTAAGAAATTCTTCCTAATACAACCAGAAACCCAATAAGCAATTACGGAATTCAGATTTATTAAGACAATTGAAATGCTTATAGATGAACTAACTAGTGACTTAGGAACAATGTCAACGAACTCTCAATACCACAGTCAAACATATAGTGTGCGCAGTAATGAAATGAACACATATAGAAAATCAAACCATATCGACCCTATGCATTCATCTAGCGGCAAACCCACAAAGAGATCAAACCACTGCATAATGATTTTTAGGTGGTTCGGTCCTGCAGACCTACATCCACCCCACTCTCAAACCCGAGTGTGGATTCCGCTGACTCACAGCTTGAACAGCTGGGCATCACAGCTTGCCATACAATCCGCTGAGCAATACAGCTTGCTGTCCAGTGGAATCCACCACTGCAACCACTGGGGATTATAGCTTACCCATCCAGAGGCAGCACCTCTGCAAACGCTGACTAACAGCTTGAAGAAAGGATAAAAGATGAAACAAAAACAAGAAGACAATCAGCGACTGAAAGCTGTAAATGAAAGCACAAATAATATAGCTCTCGAAGGAGCAGCTCTGGCTTGGATTTGATCCAAATGCCAGATATCCACTATCTCTCTCTCTTTCTCTGCTCGAGCTCTCTATCTCTCTCTTTCTCTTCTTTCTCTTCTACTCTTCTTCTCTTTCTCTTTTTCTTCTCTGCTTCTTCTGCTTCTCTTTTCTTTCTCACAGGATCGTGCAGGCTATCCTCTGCTTTAGTCGATCAGCCTCCTTCTGATGGAAGAGGCTTCATATATATAGAGCAGCAAGAATTTGGCGTGTGCTCTCCACATCTCCCGCCCAAAGGCTTTCGCCAGAACCGAGGCATTTTGACCACTTGGCAGCATCCTGGCTGGGCTGCATCCACGTGTCATAATCTAGGCACCTCGTCCTTCCTTGGATCACGTGCCTTCATTAGGCTCTGCAAAGAATCCCTGTCAGACAATCAAATAGAATTATCAGTTTAAGACTGAAACCCTTGTACAGACTTCATAGTATACACAATGCATTGTATAGACTTTGCAAAGCGACATGAATGTATGTACTTTGCAGTGTGTAATGTGCAGACGTTATGCAATGTATGGACTTGCGTTCAGCAGCAGTGTATAGACTTGAAATATGCAGAGCTTAAGCTATGTACATACTTCAAATATGCAGAAGTAAACATGCATCAATGTGTAGACTTAGCAAATCAAAGTATGAACAAAGCAACACAATGTGCAGACTTCGTGCAATGAGTGAAGCAGTGTATAGAGTTAATGTTCAAGTGATGTACAGACTCTGCCAAGAGCAATGCACAATACACATATGAATGTACAGACTTCGTTTGTGCTGTGCAAGCATGCTAAGATGCAATGTATAGACTTTATTGAATGCATTCTATGCAGACCCTGTACAGACTTGATGAGATGATGCATTCACGATGTATAGACTTCAGCTCATGCAAGTAAAGCCAATGTATACATTTGTGTGAGCATGCGATGTACAGACTTTGTGTTGTGAACACATGCTATACAGACTTGCTAACATGCATGAACAAATGGCATTGTATAGACTTGGCAGTGTGTTATGCAGAATGCATCACGCAAAGTATGAACATCAAGAATGAATGCACAATGGCTGTATGGACTTGACATTCTGAACAATGTACATACTTGCTACCTGAAGTGAGAAATGGAGTGTGTAGACTTTGCTTTGAATAAGGCACAATGTATAGACTTAGTCATGCATGCAGCAAAGACAATGTACAGACTTGGTCTATTGTACAGACTTCATGAACGATGTAAAGACGCAAGGGAAAGGCTGTACAGACTTGAGCACAGCAAAGCAATTGAATGTATAGACTTCATGATGTGAAGACTTGCCAAAGACAACTGGACGATGTACAGACTTGAGCGAAGCAAAGTCTGTACAGACTTGAAGGTTCACAATGTATAGACTTTGGCAAAGCACCAATGTACAGACTTACACAGTTCTAGCTACAGTGTAATGTATAGACTTGGAAGCATATGAACATGGCGCTGTACAGACTTTGAGTGAGAGCCCAATGTACAGACTTGGTGGAACTGAGCGTAGGTAAAGATTAAGAATGTATAGACTTGCTCAGTTCAGCACGTAAGTAAAGATGCCAATGCAGTGTACAGACTTTGCAATAGACACTAGACGCTGTACAGACTTAGCCACAAGCTGAACAATCGGATGTATAGACTTGAGATGAATGCATGAATAGTCCAATGTACAGACTTGCCAAATGTATAGACTTTAAGTCCAATGCAGGAGGCTGTACAGACTTTGATGAATAAACAAGCCTATGTACAGACTTGCCAATGTAAAGACTTGAGACTTAATGCATGGTGGCGAATGTACAAACTTGCCAGTGTATAGACTTGAGAGCTCTGACTATGTTCACGCAATGTATAGACTTGAATAGTGAGACACAAGGAGAGATGCTGAATGAGACACTGAAGTCTGTATAGACTTTAACAGTGAGACAGTGTACAGACTTAGTAGCGAGCAGACAGATGACGGCCAAGACAATGTATAGACTTTACGTCTTATGTGAGACGAACGATGTATAGACTTAGCCAGCCTTCAGCTCGATGTACAGACTTGCCTTAAGCAATGGGTGTACAGACTTCATGAACGATGTTCAGACTTTTGTGTGTGATGAACAACCGATGTATAGACTTATGCATGAAGCAAGGCAATCTGATGTGTAGACTTTCTCAACACAGTGGCGTGCAACTAAACGATGTGTAGACTTCAAAAATGCATAGAGACGCTACAGCGTGACAGCGTCGACGCAGCAGTTCACCCTGATGTGAAGTTAGATCTGGGTCAGTTCAGTGGGTCGACGTAGTGACCCCATGCGTCAACGCATCCAGCCTTATCTTCAAAGCCATCTGAGGCATTTCAAGGCTGCGTCAACCTCATGGACTCAATGGGTTGACGCCATCTGAACTACTTACGAGATGTATAGACATACGAATCTGATGTAAAGGCTTGAGGGGGGTCGACCCATCTAAGAAGGGGGTCGACCCATAGAGCTAGCACACTCATACATTCTCCATAGAACAGATCAGATATAACACACTCATGCATTCTCCACAGAATAAATCAGTCATATGCATTCATGTTGCTATCATTTAATGTGATGTTCTTAGCAAAACAATATGGTGACTCATTTATGTTGCTATCATTAAAACATCACATAATCATCAAAGCACAAGGGGCACAACAAAAGGGACACGCAACTCCTTTTCCGCTTTGCCTGGATGAAGAAGAAGCCCTTTCCCACGTAAAGGTTCTCCTTCAACTCAAAAAAATAGTGGAAAAGGTCCAGCGAGGTGTTCACCCCACTCTGGCCACAGAGGAAAATGAAGGAGAAGATAAGGGTATAGGAGTTGGAGACCAGCTGAATAGGAGCCAGCCGGTAGAACCGAAGGAAATCAGCAACAAAGGAATGTAGAGGTAGGCGAAAGCCGCATTTCTAGGCCAGAAGAAAAGAACAAAAGCAACTGGAACGAGTGGTCAGGCTAGACTCGTGAGGTTCAGGTGCGAATAACTAGAATCGCCAAGGCAGCCTATACTGATTCTCCAGTGGCTTCACATCTACCTCCCTCAGCTCGCTGCGGAGTGGTTCCGACAGTGCCAAAAAAGCCCTCGGGCTCGTTCTTCCCACCGCCCCTCGGCCTCAGGATTTTGGTCCACCATAGAACAGATAGAAGAACTAGAGGAAGAAGGGGAAAGTTCCAGACCAAAGGACTCCGGGGGAGAAGGAAGCTGACGGATCGCCGTCGCAAAAATCTCTTCTAGTTTCGCAAAAGCCACTGTGATTCTCTGCCCCTCTGAATTGCTCTCACGGCACGTGAGCACCCCCCTCAAATATGAAGGCAATAGAAGGCAAAACCCTAAACCCCAGAGATAAAGGGACGCGAGCAACGCGCGATGCTTATAACCCCCAGAAGCGGCGTGGCGCTCCGATCTCCCGAAGAGGGGTCTTCTTACAATAATTCGCCAGAATTATCTTGACGGGCGTATTTTCAGGACAAGCCGCATCATGTGGCCCCTGCCAGAGAAATATCTCCACCCAACCAGAGCCACGAAAAGTCCAGCCCAAATGCTACTCATCCGAGCCTAGTTTTGGCTCGGGAGTAGGAGGGGGACATGTGGAGAGGGGAAATCTCACCGCCCGAATGGAGAGGCCAAACGAGTTCCGACCCGACCCAACGAGGCCCAGCTCCTTGGAGTGATAGCCCCCGGGGCCCACCCAATATAAGTCTAATAACTCACTCGGATCAAGCACTTCCTAGGCGGCCTTTGGGTTGGGAAGTCTGAGCATCAGATCGATCAAGAAAGCTCCCTCAGAGCCTTGTATTCCCTGCCCAAAACCACGTACTCATCGCTCGGGAGGCATCTCCGGGGCCAGTGCCTCACGCTCGGGCCAACTGATGGAAGCTTATCTGTACGGTCGTTGCGAGCCCTTTAAAAGCTAGGAGCTCAAGGGGATAAGGAAGATCAAGAGTCCGCGTGCTATAAAGAGCCCGCAAGGAGGACATAAGCCCCCTTGAAACTCCTTAGCTCACAGGGATCATTCACTCAACGAGCCACTATTTAAGCTGGAAGAGCCCTACTGTGAGGAGGTAAGCCAAAAACCTTGAGCAGGAACCACTTCACCTCTTGGTGGAGAGGGATCTCGCACCCCCATCTTCCCCTTATCTCTTCCCTGCGCACCAGTGCTCTACTACATTTGCTGACTTAAGAATTGGAGGGTTTTCCCCGGAGATCCATCCCTGGGCACCTCTGACCTGTTTCCCTTCTTGCAGTTCATACTTCAAGGGTACGTATTTATTCTCTTCCCCGCTCAGGAGTAGCGCAAGATCTCCCCTCTCCAATACTCATTTTACAAATATTTGTATGATAGTTTATCATAACAAGTATGCTTCCAAATGGTTTTAGTGGTCATATCACAACATAAGCTTACTTGATGTAGAAGGGAGCATGATCAGGTTACTGTATAAAAGAGGGCAGATTTACTTCTGGGCTACACATGCGTAGAAAATGACTTATAACTGTAAGCGCATAATTTCTAAGAGCATGAAACCTTTACAGTGAGTTACCAACTTAGTCCTCTATGATTTTCCTATTTTTCAGATTTTTTTGAATTAAAATGACCTCTCAAAACTCCTTTTTTCTAAGTTTCTGGAAGTTGGTCCAGAGTTCCCAGAGTGTCGACACCATCATTGAGACAGCGGCCTGGATGTGCACAGACCTATATGTGCACAGACTTTAACATGTGCGTAGACCTTGAATTCCAAATGTGCACAGACCCAAAACATGTATAGACCTATATGTGCATAGATTTGAAGATGTGCACAGACCTTGAATTCCACATGTGCATAGACCCAAAACATGCATAGACCTATATGTGCACAGACTTGAAGATGTGCACATACCTTGAATTTCAAATGTGCACAGACCCAAAACATGCATAGTCCTATATGTGCACAGACCTTGAATTCTAAATGTGCACAGACCCAAAACATGCATAGACCTGTATGTGCACAGGCTTGAAGATGTGCACAGACCCAAATGTGAACAGGCCCAAAACATGCGTAGACCTATATGTGCACAGACTTGAAGATGTGCACAGACCTTGAATTCCAAATGTGCACAGACCCAAAACAAACATAGGCCTATATGTGCATCGACCTTTCTCATGGACCTGCAGTGACCTATCACATGTGCATCGACCTTTCTCATGGACCTGCACTGACCTGACCACATGTGCATCGACCTTACCATGGACTGCACCAAATGTACATAGACCTTACTATGGACTGCACCAAATGTGCATCGACCTTACTTTGGACTGTACCAAATGTGCATCGACCTTACTATGGACTACACCAAATGTGCATCAACCTTACTATGGACTGCAATAAATATGCAACGACCTTACTATGGACTGCACCAAATGTGCATCGACCTTACTAGGGACTGTACCAAATGTGCATCGACCTTAGTATGGAGTGCACCAAATGTGCATCGACCTTACTATGGACTACACCAAATATGCATCGACCTTACTATGGACTGTACCAAATGTGCATCTACCTTACTATGGACTACACCAAATGTGCATCGACCTTACTAGGGACTGTACCAAATGTGCATAGACCTTACTAGGGATTGCACCAAATGTGCATAGACCTTACTAGGGACTGAACTTTGATAAAAATTCAGTAGAACCTTACGAAAACACGTTTCTTGATGGAAAAATCTATAAATTAAACATGGTAGTCGATCCCTCATGACCATAGTCCCTCTTTGAAATATAGGAATTATTTTGAAATCGTTCTAATGCATCGTTTTCCCCTATGATTTAAGGTGAGGTGTCTGGCTTTAAAATGTTAGATCGACGATCCGGGGATGAGATCCACACCCTAGATCCACCTAAAGCTTTTCCCCCTGGAACCCGGGGCGCTGCAGGTTTGTCCACCACGTGCCAGATCGTCCACCCATGCACCATCTTATCCACCCGCGCACCGGATGGTCTGCCCACGAAGAGACGAGGTCCCTCACTCTCTTCCTTACTCAAGAAGGGTAGAAGGTGGTAGAGGGTTGATGGGAATGGTTGCTAAAGGCTTACTACCCTTGAAACCCACCTCCTTATATAGTTTTTAGATCTCCCAAGATTCTACCCACGACCTTCTAAGTTCCATCTTGCTCCCAAAGTCGTAGGTTTAAAGAGGAGTTAATGCTAAGCACCTCGTCAGGTTTGAACTGGTGTGACCCTTCGACCTCTAGTCATAAATTCTATTGGACACGCTCTTCCGTCAAGATTCAGGCTGGGACATCTTCATGTGAAATTAAGAGGACTTATTTATCTAACTCTAGGTCATGTTTTCATCGAATTTCATTATCCCTATCATGAGTTATGATTTTCGTAAGATTAACATTTATTCTCCCTCGTTCCGATTGTGACCTTTCGGTAGCCCGAGATAATCCGGGCATAACTCTAGTATCCAGGCAGTATTTGACCTTGACCTCAACATGGAAGTTGTATCTAACATCCCATTCAAAAATATGGCCTTAGTTTGAAGTCATTTTATCAACTAAAGATGAAGTTATGATTTTCTAATTAATTACGTGTGAGTTCTCTCAACAGTCGCACCACTTCGTGACAGTTGGCAGAAAAGGGCTCAGAACCTTAGGTTCTAATGCAAATTGGGTTTCCATATCAACAGAAGAGTTTGGGCTAAGGGTCCAAGCTTTCTAATGAGCCTAGTTTCATCTCATTTGGTTGACTGTGAACCAAGATATCCTTATTTTAACGAGTGACTATTTTGGCCCATTATCTCAAACTCCGTCTTACCCCTTATTAGGCCTATTTTTCAGAAGTTATACTCTTCACCAAAGTTATTCCTTACTCAATGGTCGTTGTATGGGGTTTGGTTTCACCTAATTCTGACCTCCCTATATTAAATTATGAATTTCCTAAAGATCCTTCAATAATCTGTCCAGATTTCTAGCTTATTGAGTTCATGGGCCCGAATTATTCTCATTTGGGCCTGCGCTCAATTTGGTGGTCATAACATCCTCTCCCCCTTAAAAATAATTTCGTCCTCGAAATTGACTTGAAAATTTTTTAAAGGTTACTTACCAAATAGTTGAGGATATTCACATCACATCTTGTCCTCTGCTTCCCATGTTGTTCCCTCAGAACGAGAATTCTTTTATAACACCTTCACCAGCCACATGTTTCTTCCAGTCTATGATCTCACTGGGCTGCTCCACATAAGACAGTTCTGCTTGAACCTCCAAGGGCTCGTACTCTATAACATGTGGGACATCCGGGACATACTTCATGGGCATAGAGACGTGAAGGTCTGGATGCGACAGAACAGGTGGAAGTGCAAGTCGATAATCCACCTCGCCAGCCTTTTGTAAAATCTCGAAAGACCCGATATATCTAGGACCTAGCCTACCCTTCTCCCTGAATTGCATGACTCCCACGGGAGAGACACCTTTAGGAACACATGGTCCCCCCTTCAATTTTTCTTAAACATATGAACTGAAACGACTGAGTTTTTCAAAGCCTATAACTCCATGTTAAAGCCCACCCACTCAACAATCTGAAAATGGGGGAACGATCTCATATCGCATGCAACTCAGAACTTCAAAACTAACTTGGTGAGGCATAGGGCAACCCATTGATACATGCGGTGGGGAATCCAGACTGACGATCAATGCTGAATGGACATTATCATTCATGGCAAAACTATCACTATGAACCATAGTAGAACCCCCTTCGAAGCTTTGATAGGCATTTGCAACTAGTTGAGGAGCAAGGTCATCAGTTTTAAGTATGCAAATGAATATTTTTGCCTAGAATCATGGCATCAACATAACGTGATATCTTAGTAGACATTAAATGTGTTAGAGACATGAAAAGTATGACCCTAGATATCAGTTTCTTGAAGTCTAGAGCTGACAAATATCTTAACCAGACCTTGATGGTGCCCTGGACAGTCCTCTTTGCTGCAACTATGTCAGACAGGATTGTTCATTTCTTACCATGCCTTTTGGAAGGTCAGTTTCAGGGTTTTCTCCCCCCCTTTTTTTGAAGAACAAGAGGCGAGTAGAGTCGACCTCCGGTTGGAGTCTGCAAGGAAATTAAGCCAAAGTAAGGGTGACGACTCAGCTGGACTAACGATGACAAATGGCCAGGTAAGAGTGACAAATGGTCGACAAAGCTAGAAATGACCGAGTAATGATGAGAAATGCATTGTAGCTATGAATCCTTCGCGTTTCTCATCCTTGCGTCAACGCCAAGGCCACTTATGTCAACACAGTCTAGTGGAAGCAGTAGCGATGGTCATCTGAAAACTAAGGGTTATAAATAGATACTCAATGGTGACAAATGGCTTACCAGGCAGATAAATAGTCCTTCTAGGCTGTAAAATGGCCAGTAAGGCTATGAAATGGACAGGGTATACAGACATATGGTCGAACATGTAAGTAGCACGTGAGGTGAGTTCATGCCTTCGATGCCAATCATTTGGTACGAGATCCAAAGGGTATTTGGGACCTTATCATGGCAGAAGATTGTTCTCTACTTTCTAGGTGGACAAATGGAAAAATAGTAGGGTCAAATCACTTTATCCAAAAAGCTTTTATGGAGGCCCTATTCTATATATGGGTTCTAAACCTGCTCTACCCCTTTATATGGGTTCTAAACCTACTCTAAATCTTTTCACTCTAGCCTATTTATTCTTCTACTACTTGGACAATTGGAATGGTTGTAACCATGGTTTGTCTCTCGTGCTCTGATACCACTCTGTAACGCCCCGAGATCCGATCCCCATTTTATGGGCATAATTTTTTTTTCTTTCATCGGACCCCGAAGCATTACTTCGTTCGTATCGCGGAAGCACAAATATCTGACCATGCATGCATTCGCATGAGAGAGAGAGAGAGAAACCACATTTACAAGAAATGTAAACAACATCACAACCATTCATAATTTCCAAAAGAGAGTACATGCCCAATGTTCCAGGATAAACTTGAGTCCTCATAGGCTCACCACCCCATAACGATACATATAAGAGAGACATTCATCCACAGCATATCCATACGAACTATGATTTAGCACTACTCCTCAGCTGCAGCCTCTTCCTCAACCCCTGAAAACGTGTGTCACAAAGGGGTGAGTGTGACGCTCAGTAGGCAGCCTAAACAAACCGGGGTTAACTTTTTTTTTTAAATAAAGTGTCTGTTAGGGTGACAGGAGAGCGCTCATCCCCTCAGAGAGGTGATAAGTGAATCGCTCCACCACACACCCTAAAGACCAAAATTCATTAATCAAAGAAGTTTACAGTAGAGCTGTGGGGCATACCCCTGAATGAGAACAAAAAGAAACCACCATAAGAAAGTGACATCCTACTACAGTCTAATAGAAAAGAGACCAAGTCGGTCTGTAACAAGTGCTCCATAGCAACTCTCGGGGAGGCCGGAGGATGAAAAAACACAAAGATTTTCATAAGCAAAGCACGCATGCGACGCAAGTGCATCATCAAGTTGGTTGGCTTAACGATAAACATGAGAGATATGAACTCCTGAGGAATCAAGAAAAGCACGAATTTCTCGCCACCAACGAAGACATCTCCAAGATGGAGGAGATCCATAAGAAAAAGAATTGGCCAGAAGAGAAGAATCTGTGCGAATCTCCACAACGTGAAGCCCACGGTCCATAATGTACCGCACACCATCATAAAGAGCATGGGTTTCAGCGACCAAATTGCTACCAACACCATAGAAATGTGCAAATGCAAGAACCAGAGTGCCATTAGTATCCCTGATACATCCACCACCCCCACAAATCCCAGGGTTCCCTTTACTCACTCCATCAACATTAAGCACCAATCCCAGTATAGGCGGATTCCATCTGACAAGCTTTACCTGCATTGTAGCCTGCTTAAACCTGAATCCGAGATTGAAGATGTCCTCTAGTTGTTGCCTCGTCGGACTTTGATGGAAAATTTTCTTCCCTAGCGCAAGACTAACATTAAAATGGATTGTGCGGATGATATTAGATGCAGAAATAGACACACCTTCAAACCTTATCTTGCACCGCGCTTTCCAGACTTCCCATACCAGAAGTACATAAGAGTATATAGCAATGAAACCCACAGGGGAGCGAACATTACAGTTGGCAAAGATATACCAAAGGCGGACAGTAATGTGGTTATGTAGGCCGAAGCCATGTCCCAGAATTGGTGCAATCCAGTGCCATAGCACCACAGCTAGATCGCTATCAATAAACAAATGATTAAGGTCTTCATATTGGGGATTACGGCAACAACTGCAGTGAGAGGCCATTGCAATGCCACAATCTGCAATACAAGAGTCGACAGGAACCACACGGTGAAGCAATCTCCATGTAAAAATATAAGCCCGTCTCGCAAAAGAGCCATTCCAAATAGATAGCAAAGGAGGCCTTTTAATACTTTCTGATCGCACCAGATTATAGGCACTCTTCATCGAGAACTCACCTGAAGGGGTGAGAGACCAAAGACACTTATCATCATGGCTAGATAAGCTTATGCCTTGCAAGGATAATTCAGTTGGTAACAGCGACCGCAGAGGATGAGTGTCATTTAGCAAGACATTACACACAAAGGTGGGAGGCCCCTGATAGGTTTGAGATAAGAGATGGCGCAGGGGTTGATTCCCAACCCACACGTCATCCAAAAAGTTAATTCGACTTCCATTACCAAGAACCCAGCAGGTATGTTCAGCAACGAGCTCACACGCATTCTGGAAGATCTTCCTGGAGATACCGTGTGGGTTGGTTGAGAAAATGAAATTCCCTTCTTTCAGATAAACCGGGGTTAACTCGCATCTATATAACCAAATTATATACATAATTCAGATGTTAATAATAGCATAATCCATTCATTATCATCTACTTAATTAAAATAACTCATATGAGGAAAATACATATTCTTTAACTAACATATAAGGTACCCATGCATGCGCTAAAACCACGGCGAATGAGCAATTATACATTATCACATTTTCGTTAGTCATGGAAACAAACAACTGTCGCAAACACAGGAGGCCCACATAAACGAACGAACGAAAGAGTACTGCGCAGACCCGAGAGCAAACTCCTACCTGGACTCCTTTGGCCCACAACGTCCTGTGGCGTTACGTATCGCCATCCTATAGAACAATCGGCCGAGTCATCGGATTTCACCTAGATTCTTGAGGCCCATAGCGTCCTGTGACGTTACGTATCGTCGTCCTACAGAACAATCGGCCGAATCATAAGAATTTTGACCAGGGCGTTACGTATCACCGTCCCCTGGGATCTTTTACTTTCGCGGCGTTACGTATCGCCGTCCCGCAGAAGGGTCATCCCATAGAGGGACCGACGTCCTATCTTACAGAATACTGTTGTTCCATTCATAACATTCACATCATATTCGCATTCACATTCATACTCATTTTAAAAATATTAGTATGATACTTTATCATAACAAGCATGCTTCCAAATGGTTTAAGTGGTCAAATCACAACATAAGCTTACTTGATGTAGAAGGGAGCATGATCAGGTTACTGTATAAAAGAGGGCATGTTTACTTCTAGGCTACACATACATAGAAAATGACTTATAACTGCAAGTGCAGAATTTTTAGAGCATGAAACCTTTACAGTGAGTTACCAACTTAGTCCTCTATCATTTTCTAATTTTTCAGATTTTTCTGAATTAAAATGACCTCTTAAAACTCCTTTTTTCTAAGTTTCTGGAAGTTGGTCTAGAGTTCTCAGAGTGTCGACACCATCATTGAGACAGGGCCCTGGATATGCACAAACCTATATGTGCACAGACTTTAACATGTGCGTAGACCCTAAATTCCAAATGTGCACAGACCCAAAACATGCATAGACCTACATGTGCACAGACTTGAAGATGTGCACAGACCTTGAATTTTAAATGTGCACAGACCCAAAACATGCATAGACCTACATGTGCACAGACTTGAAGATGTGCACAGACCTTGAATTCCAAATGTGCACAGACCTAAAACATACATAGACCTATATGTTCATAGACTTGAAGATGTGCACAAACCTTGAATTCCAAATGTGCACAGACCCAAAACATGCATAGGCCTATATTTGCACAGACTTGAAGGTGTGCACAAACCTTGAATTCCAAATGTGCACAGACCCAAAACATGCATAGACCTATATATGCATAGGCTTGAAGATGTGCACTGACCCAAATGTGCACAGACCCAAAACATGCATAGACCTATATGTGCACAGACTTGATGATGTGCACAGACCTTGAATTATAAATGTGCACAGACCCAAAACATACATAGAGCTATATGTGCATCGACCTTTCTCATGGACCTACACTGACCTGTCACATGTGCATCGACCTTTCTCATGGACCTGCACTGACGTGACCACATGTGCATCGACCGTACCATGGACTGCACCAAATGCGCATTGACCTTACTATGGACTATACCAAATGTGCATCGACCTTACTATGGACTGCACCAAATGTGCATCGACCTTACTAGGGACTGTACCAAATGTGCATCGACCTTACTATGGACTATACCAAATGTGCATTGACCTTACTATGGATTGTACCAAATGTGGATCAACCTTACTATAGACTGTACCAAATGTGCATCGACCTTACTATGGACTGCACCAAATGTGCATCGACCTTACTAGGGATTGTACCAAATGTGCATAGACCTTACCAGGGATTGCACCAAATGTGCTTAGACCTTACCAGGGACTGCACCAAATGTGCATAGACCTTACCAGGGACTGTACCAAATGTGCTTAGACCTTACCAGGGACTACACTTTGATAAAAATTCAGAGGAACCTTACGAAAACACATTTCTTGATGGAAAAATCTATAAATTAAACATGGTAGTCGATCCCTCATACCCTTACTCCCTCTTTGAAATATAGGAATTATTTTGAAATCGTTCTAATGCATCGTTTTCCCCTATGATTTGAGGTTAGGTGCCTACCCTTGAAATGTTAGACCGATGATTCGGGGATGAGAGCCACACCCCAGATCCACCTAAGGCTTTTCCCCCTCGAACTCGGGGCGTAGTAGGTTTGTCCTATACTCGCCAGATCATCCACCCATGCACCGGCTTGTCCACCCACGCACCAGATGGTCTGCCCACGAAGAGATGAGGTCCCTCACTCTCTTCCTTACTCAAGAAGGGTAGAAGGTGGCAGAGGGTTGATGGGAATGGTTGCTAAAGGCTTACCAGCCTTGAAATCCACCTCCTTATATAGTTTTCAGGTCTCCCAAGGTTCTACCCATGACCTTCTAAGCTCCATCCTACTCCCAAGGTCGCAGGTTTAAAGAGGCGTTAATGCTAAGCACCTCTTCGGGTTTGAACAGGTGTGACCCTTCGACCTCCAGTCATACATTCTGTTGGATGTGCTCTTCTGTCGAGATTCAGGCTGGGACTTCTTCAGATGAAATCAAGAGGACTTATTTATCTAACTCTGGGTCATGGTTTCATCGAATGTCATTATCCCTATCACGAGTTATGATTTTCGCAAGATTAACATTTATTCTTCCTCGTTCCAGTCGTGACCTTTCGGTAGCCCGAGGTAATCAGGGCATAACTCTAGTATCCAGGCAGTATTTGGCCTCGACCTCAATAGAGAAGTAGCTAACATCCCATTCAAAATTATGGCCTTAGGTTCGGGTCATTTCATCAACTAAAGACAAAGTTATGATTTTCTAATTAATTACGTGCGAGTTCTCTCAACAGTCGCACCACTTCATGACAATTGGCAGCAAAGGGCTAAGAACCTTGGGTTCTAGTGCGAATTGGGTTTCCATATAAACCGAAGAGTTTGGGATAAGGGCCGAAGCTTTCTACTGAGCCTAGTTTCATCCCATTTGGTTGACTATGAACCAAGATATCCCCATTTTAATAGGTGACTGTGTTTTCTATAACTGTTTCGACCCATTATCTCATACTCCCTCTTACCCCCTATTAGGCCTATTTTTCAGAAGTTATACTCTTCACCAAAGTTATTCTTTACCCAATGGTCATTGTATGGGCTTTGGTTTCACCTAATTCTGACCTCCCTATATTAAGTTATGAATTTCCTAAGGATCCTTCAAAAATCTATCCAGATTTCTAGGTTATTGAGTTCATGGGCCCGAATTATTCTCATTTGGGCCTGTGCCCAATTTGGTGGTCATAACATTCTGCGAGACCGCGGATGATCATAGTGGCCGATCGTGGTTGGATCGGGCGAGACCGCCTAGTGTGTACGACACTCCTTGTGTAGAGGCGAGACCGCCTGAGTGTGTGTACCTTGGTTAGGACAAGTGTACGTTGCTGACGGATGTAGTGGCGCGTACCCCGTGTCAGGTAGTTGGGCATGGCCGTACTGACGGGGGTAGAGGTACGGATTCTAGAGAGTCCTAGGGTGTGATGTGTGTGTGTGTCTCCTCTGCTCCTCTCGAGACCAGGTGTGGGTAGTGTGCGCATATATGAGACCTTGGCGCAGTATAAGACGTCAGTAGATGTACCTGGCCTTGTTGTGTATACTTGAGTAGCGGACCCTATGCCGGTGAGGGTTGAGTTACCGATAGCATTGTCGTGGCCCTTCCGGTAGATGGGCTAGTGTCACCCTGTGTGTAGGGCAGAGTTCTCTCACTGGTTCTAGCTCGAGACCGAGGTTTGTTGAGTCTCTCCAGATGATTTTGATGTTAAAAAATCCCGGCATTACAAATAGGTTGATAACTTGCTTAAACCCCTCTCAAGCCATCTTCCATCAAAGTAAATGCCTAATTCTATCATGCCTCAAAAATGCCTAGGATAAGTCAAACCAACTCATATTGTTTGGAACAGGAAGTAGTCTCAAAGTAATTTGTTTACAAGCTTTGATTCATTGGCTAACTCCACTAAAAATGCAGGTTTTTCCATGCACGGTCGACCGCCGGCCAAGGACCGGTCGACCAGTTTTCCCAGCGTTGAAAGGTTCAATCTCTGTAAAATTCTGGTCGACCGCCCACTTATTCACGGTCGACCGCCAGCTTCGAAGCCCGCATTGTTGACTTGGTTTTCTCCACGAGGCTGAAGCATCTATCAATGGTTTTTTAATCCCAAAAGTCTCCAGACATCCCTAGAATTGTGGATATGTGTCTTGGCTTGTCCTTGACCATCCAAGTTATATAAAAATATCCCTTGGGGGAAAGAAACCCTAATCACTCAAGGGAGATCAAAGGGGGCTGCCAAGAGAGAAAGAGGGCTACTACTGTAGCTCCGTGAACAGTGCTGCGTCCAAGAGTTCTTCATCCAAGAGCAAGGTTTTCAAGATCATCTGCAAGCCATTCAAGTGAAGATCAAGTTGAGGAGAAAGCTTCATCCAAAATAATCTTCATCCACTAAGGGGGAGCTTTAATATGAAGTTTTTATTTTGTGTTTTTCCTTACATCTTTCATCAAGCTTCAAGTGTATGTTCTTGTAATATCTAAACACTTGTGTGTGTGTAGATCTCCACAGATCCGTGTGTGTATGCGTGTGATTCTTCTCTTCTTCACATTTCTGTGTGATTCGGTGCTTGTGCTCCTTCGTGGGAGTTTCGAACTCTACACGAGTGTGTGTGTGGTTTTATCTTGTAATCTTTTACAAGATAGTGTGGGAATCCTCACAGATCATGAGGGGTGGACGTAGGTTACCGTTGTTGCATCCGAACCACTTAAAAATCGTGTCTCTTGTGTGGTTTGATCTTTTTCTCCTATCTTCATTTTGTGCAAGCACACACGTAAATTAATTAGATCGCATCTCCTGAGTTAGATGTAACATAAGTTATCATCTTCACATTAGACTTCGGATATATTAAAAGGTGGTTTCGGATCGACAAGGCAAACCTTGTCAGAAAGATAACATCTTACGTGAGTAGAATCTTCGGATTCACACCTCCGCCACGTTACCAAGGATTTATTGTGTGTGATAGATTATATTAGATATGATATTTTTATTTAGATTTGAATCTCATTGTGGCTATTCCTCACACTTGTTTAAATTGACTGAGATTTCATTAAATTTTTGTAAACACCCAATTCACCCCCCTCTTGGGTGTCATTGATCGCGGGACTTCAATTGGTATCAGAGCTAAGGCTCTATATTTTTCAGATCTAACGATCTAGAGAAAGATCCAGATCAATGGCCAATAAGGGGATGATGCCCGAGGGTCACTCAATCCACCGTCCTCCATACTTCGACGGCTCAAATTACTCCTATTGGAAAAATAGGATGCATATTTTTCTGAGAGCCCAAGAGTACGAGATTTGGAGGGTGGTGGAGAAGGGTCCATATGAGGTCTCTAAAAATGAAGATGAATGGAACCTTGAGGATATTAAGAAATCCACGGTGAACTTTAATGCTATGAACATTATGCAATGTGCTATTCATCCTAATGAATACTCTCATGTTTCTATGTGCAGCTCAGCCAAGGAAATGTGGGACAAGCTGCGGCTTATTTATGAAAGAACCTCCAAAGTCAAAGAAACCAAAGCCAATATGCTGGTCAGGTATTATGAGTTGTTTAAAATGAAGCTGGAGGAGACAGTCTCAGAAATGTTTGCAAGGTTGATAGAAATTACCAATGGTTTCAAGGGCCTTGGGAAGGAGTATACTAACTCCGAACTTGTGCGGAAGGTATTGAGATCCCTTCTACCTGTGTGGCACACAAAAGCCACGGTTCTTGAAGATTCAAAGAATTTGTCAACACTATCCTTGGATGAGCTCATAGGGTCACTGATGACCTATGAAATAAACATGAAGAGAACAGTTGAGGAAGAATCCAAAAAGAAGGAAACCGTGGGCTTGAAAGCCAACCAGTCTTATGACGACTCCCAAGAAGAGGAGTCCAGCGAGGAGAGTAATGAAGAAGAAGACTTGGCTATGCTGACCCACCAAGTGAAGAAATTTCTGAGAAGAAAGAAGAATTTCCAAGAAAATTTTAGAAAAGGGCAAAGGAAGCCCTTTCAAACCAAGGGTGAGTCGAGCAAGCTCAACAATGTTATTTGCTATGAGTGCAAGAAGCTCGGACACATGAGAGGAGAGTGCCCAGAATTGAAGAGAAAATTCAAGAAGGATAAATTCAAGAAACCTAAAGCCATGGTCGCTACATGAAGCAACGAAGAGGACGAATAGTCCGACGAGGAGCTGGAGGAGCTCGTGGAAAGCTTGTGCCTCATGGCACATGAGGATGACTCAGACGAGGTAAATTCTGACCCTGATTTTATTTCAAATGAACAATGGGAGTCAGAATATGAAAAGTTGTATACAAAATACAGAAAAATCAGATCAGAAAATAAATCCCTCAAGAAAAAGGTAGAAGATCTTACACATTAGGATTCTTTAATTAATTTTTAAAACTTGAGCAGGAATGGTTTGAACTAACCGAGGAAAAAGAAACATTGTTACAAACAATTTGAGATTTTGAAAAAGCCAAAGAAGAGCTATCATGTAAAATGTCTGAAATTGAAAAAGTTTGTGAAAATCTCAAGAATGAAAAAGAAATTCTGACATCCTCAATTTTAGAAATTGAAAATAAAAATGTAAGCTTGAATAAAGAGGTGACTGACTTGCAGTTCACTCTCTCTAGGTTTGTTAAAGGGAAACAAAACTTAGGCAATGTGTTGGAAGTTAAAGTTAACTTCTGGAAAGAAGGATTGGGGTACATACCCCAGAACAAAAAATCCTTTGAGCACAAGATTACTACATCTTACGTGCATGAAAAAGAAAATGATTGTGCTTCATGTTCTCACATCAAGCCCCAACATGTTCAATATAAACCGCACAAATATCAAAGAAGATTCTCAAATGTCAACTACTTTCATTGTGGTAGATTTGGTCATGTTATTTCTAATTATTGGTTCAGACAAAGCACATAAAGAAATCATGCTCCTTGGATAAAGAAAAGATATGTGCAGAATTGGACTAACTCCTATGGACTTAAATTTAGTTTGGGTACCAAAAATAATTGCTTGAGAATGTTGTCTTTTGCAGATATGCCTTGAAGCCAGGGGGAGCAAATGGTACCTGGACAGTGGTTGCTCAAGACATATGACAGGGGACAAGAAAGTGTTCTCTACTCTGTAAGATAAGGATGGGGGGCTGGTTGCCTTTGATGGAAAGGACAAAGGTAAGATCATTAGAATTAGCAAAATAGGTAAGAATTCTAAAATTCTTATCGAAAATGTGCTCTTAGTGAAGGGTTTAAACCATAATCTTCTAAGCATAAGCCAACTATGTGACAATGGTTTTAAAATTGTTTTTGACGAAACTCATTGCCTTGTCATGAATAAAATCTCTAATCAAATCAGATTCATCGGCAAAAGGAATAACAATGTGTATACTGTTGATCTTGATGATGTTGTCGGTGATGATGTGTGCTTGGTAGCAAACAACCATGATAATGCATGGCTATGGCATCGAAGACTAGGTCATGTTAGTTTGGAGTAATCTCCAAATTGTCTAGACATGACTTGGTAAATGGGCTGCCTAAATTAAAATTTGAAAGTGATAAGATCTTTGAGGCTTACACAAAAGGCAAGCAAACACGTATCTCTTTCAAAATAAAAATTTGTTTCTACCGCTAGGCCTCTAGAACTGCTCCACCTTGATCTTTTTGGTCCGACTAGGACATCCAGCCTAGGAGGAAAATCTTATGGATTTGTAATTGTTGATAATTACTCCAGATTTACATGGGTGTTATTTTTAGCTAATAAAAGTGATGCCTTTATGGAGTTTCAAGTGTTTTGTAGGAAAATTCAAAATGATAAAGGATACCTCATCACCATAATTTAGAGTGATCATGGTGATGAATTTGAAAATCATGATTTTAGTAATTTTTGTTAGGAACAAGGATATACACAACTTCTCATCACCCAGGACGCCTCAACAAAATGGAGTAGTGGAGAGGAAAAATAGAACATTGATAGACATGGCTCGGACTATGTTAAGTGAGAACTCCCTAACCAAATACTTTTGGGCTGAGGCAGTAAGTACTGCATGCTACATCATAAACAGGGCAATGGTAAGGCCGATCTTGAAGAAAACCCCATATGAGCTCTACAAGGGTAAGAAACCGAACATTTCCTATCTCAAACCATTTGGATGCCCTTGCTATATTTTGAACAATGGTAAGTCAAATCTAGGAAAGTTTGATGAAAAGAGTGACAAAGGAATCTTCCTAGGTTACGCATTAAATTCTAGAGCTTACATGCTATTTAATAAAAGGACTTTAGTTGTTGAAGAAAGTCCTCATGTTATTTTTGATGAATCTGAATTAAAACTGACAAATCAAAATTCTTCTACCTTTGATGCAGATGAAGCTCCCAAACGCTCAGATGATGCTAAGATTAAGGATGAATCAACTGAAGGGATCTCCAGCAAAAGTGAAAAGGATGAAGATCCAACAATTGATACACTTCAAGAATAGCGAGTGCAGCACCCCGACTTGCCAAGTTCCTCCACGTTCTTGAAAGATCACCCAACTGAAAATATCATAAGTAATCCTGAAGATGGGATAAGAACTAGATCCTCTCTAAGGCAAGTTGAAGAAGAGGATTTGATGGCCCTTATCTCCCAAGAAGAGCCTAAGGATATTCATGAAGCTCTTCAAAATGAATCTTGGATCCAGGCTATGCATGAAGAGTTGCACCAGTTCGAAAGAAACGAGGTATTGACTCTTGTGCTGCATCCTAAGAATCAACCCGTAATAAGAACCCGTTGGGTTTTTAGAAACAAGTTGAGTGACACGAGATTGGTTGTTAGTGTTGTGCCTCGGACTATTTTGATGGAGATCTTGTATGAAATGTCATGAGCTCTCATTGTGGTTGATTCACATTGAGATACATATTTGATGAATGATGAGGTTGATGAATTTCAGTCTGTGTTTGATTGATTTGGCTATACCAAGCAAAATGCTCAATATCGCTAAAGTCTGACTTGGACTAATTTGTTTGAATGAGTTTGTTTGAATGAGTTGCTTTGGTTAAAGATTGAATGAATGGATTGTTTATTCAACTTGATATGGAGTGAGTTTAGAAGTTTACTGTCTTGAGTGAAATGGTAATCCATACTGTGTAGGTACAGTGTGGGTTTGAGGCTCAGAACATGGAATTGTTAAAAAGACCATATTTGAAGGTTGCTCAAAAGGCAAATGAGAGGGCAATGATTCAAATATAAAAAACACAGGTTTATTGTGAGACCTCGCTCACAATTTGAAGGCCAATGGTGAGAATGTTTGTACTAATTGAATCTGAGTTTGAATGGAATGATCCGGGTAAAAATTCATGCTTAACCATGTTTATCTGAGTTGTATGAACTCCTTTGATCAACATTGCTATATGTATTTGATTCATAAAGGTTTCAATTCTATTTGCTGAAGTTTTACTGTTGTCAGTAAAAGTGTCGACCTCAGGGGTCGACACTTATTTGTGGAGTCTCTGCCTTGCGTAAAAATATAGGATGCTGGCAGAAAGTGTCGACCTCTGGGGTCGACAGTTTCACCAGGAGTCTACTGTTTTGCTAAGGCAGAACTCTCGTGAAAAAGTGTCGACCCTGAAGGTCGACACTTTCAGGTAAGTATGTTTATTTCTGTGAAAATAGAATGTTCGTGAAAAAGTGTCGACCTCGTGAGTCAACACTTTTCATCACGAATGTTTTGTTCTTTTAACAGGCTAGAACACTTCGTAAGAAGTGTCGACCCCATGGGTCGACACTCATGTCGCGATTTTACTTTTATATATATTTTGGCTGAACCTTCAGGAAAAAGAGTCGACCCCATGGGTCGATAGTTTCTCTGAACTTTCGATCGGGTTTTCCGGATCCTCTACGAACCCATCTATCATGGATCCATTTGGCTTACTTTCTTACCCTAATAGCCTTAGGGCGACCTTTACATCTAGTATGTGTTATGAAGGGGGTTTGGGAAGGGCTTTTAAGTCTCTTGGGGCTTAAATCCCCTTGGTTTATATAGCCGCCCCTCTCTTCCAATCGAACGAATCCTTTGAGCCTCTAACGTGTTCATCTTGCAGGAAGAAGGAGAGGAACGGTGTGTGCTCTACTGGAGGAGAAGGGAAGGAAAGCCAGAGACGTCCCCTCACGAGCCCGAGCTGAGAGATCGAGAGGCAGCGACTGCGTCCTCTTCATCCTTGTTTCGGGCGCCTGAAGCTTCAAATATCGGCTCCCTCTTCTCTCGGATTCATCATTCTAAGCCACACTTCATATATCTCCGATTTTGGTTGAAGGATATAGGGGAAGATTCATATTGTTCATCATCTTCTTAGTCATCTTGTGCTTAGAACGTTCATCTCATATTTGGGCTTGTATTTCCTTTCATACTATTTCTCTATCTAGACATTTTCAGAGCTTGCTCCGAGTGTGAGTGGGTTGTCTCGTCGTCGTACGAGAACCCACATATGTGGGCTGTCGAGCCCGTGTGTGTGTGGTTGCTACCGTCGAGCAACGTTTATAGTGAAATCCTCTCGAGGTGAGAGGGGTGGACGTAGGATGACACTTGGTGCGTCCGAACCACCTAAAAATACTGTGCCGTGGTTTGCTTGTCTGGTGGTTGTTGATATCTATTTTTCCATTCGCTATACGAGTGTGAGTCGGTGAGGCGTGAGTGTTCTCAACTGTCCGTCCAAATATTGTTGTCCGAGTGAGTATATCTGTGGCTTGTGTGGGTTGTTTTTTTTATTTGCAAAGAAGGGTGGGCAATCAATTCACCCCCTCTCAATTGCCTCCTAACCGGGCCAACAATTGGTATCTGGTGCGGACACCAGGGTGATCACGTGACACGTCGGCGAACCGACGGTGCCATACGCAGAGCGCCAAGTGGACTACATCGACTTATCTTCAAAATGGGGATAATTTGGCTTGAATTTGGACCTTTTTGGCATTGAATTGGGCTTGTAATGGTTATTGTATGTGTAATTTGCTAAAGGGATGGTTGTAAGGTTCCTAATGGGCCAATTTGTTAAAGCCCCTTAAGCATTCCATAAGTAGAAATGGCCTTGGTCTATTTCTAATGGATCCATAAGCCATATGGGCTTCCTTCCACATGGGCTATCTAGATTGGATAATCTAGAGTGGGCTCTCTTCATTCATGGGCCTTCAAGGGTGGAATGGCCTTAAGCCATCTAGGTTGGAATGGGCTTGGTTAAGCCATGGACCAAAGTGGCCCATTCAAGGCCCAATGAAAGGGGCGCCCCCTCTTTTGGCTTATTAAACTAGGAATTGTGTTTTTTTGTATTTCTTTCACCTCCATTCACCACATGGAGTAATGGAAGCTGCTGGTCAAATTCCAATGGCTGCCACCTACCTTCTTACCTTTGAATTTCAAAGGGTAGGTGAGCCACCATGTCCCCTTGTCATCTTCTCCATTTCCCTTTCACCAAGAGTCTTATTCCATGCGCATGCCCCCTCCCCCTACTTGCATCTTGCGCAAGTTCCCTCCCCCCCTACCCCTTCCATTTCCCTATAAGAAGGCATGTATAGTGTTTATGCTCAATAGAATGAAGTCTTGTTGAAAGAAAAGTCCATTAGAGAGTGATTCTCTTTGTGTGTTCTTGGGTGTGACTCCCATTGTGCTGTCCTGTGACTGGACAGAACTGGGTCGTGAGACTCAACCCCGTATCCTCATTCTTATCTCATCTTCTTATTCCACAAAATTTATCCGTGATACCTCTACAAGTTAGAAAACTTTCAGTTTTAGTTTCGTGTCGATCAGAGTTCGTGAGCAGCGGTGGCGATTTTTCTCGTGGAGGCGCGCAGATCTACCCCAGATTGCTGCCCAGAATTGAAGGTGACTGTGTATTGAATTCTACAGCCCGACCCCAACACCATCTGAAGCTGGTTTCTGAAGATCAATCGTAGAATTTCAAGTCGCCTTCGCGTCACCACTGATCTTGCCTCGATCCGTGACCGGTGCTGATCGTACCGACAGTTCTCGTGGGATCACGCAGGCTGGTCTGAGCAGGCCCAGCTGAGAACTAGAATCAACTTACAGAGCCTGCACCGCTTCATCCGGCAAAGATCCATGTGAAGGATCTTCAGAGTATTTCTTCCTCTGGACGTCACCTACCACCTCCCACAAGAAACGCCCCGATCCGACGTCGACAACCATTTTTCCAATATTTTACCGTGTTTCTGTGCAGTTCTGTGAGCACAAAACCAGAACCTCAGAAGATTCATCACTGCGCCCAGATCTGTAGGCATCTATTCGCGATCTTCGGAGTGAAGATACTACATCCAGTCGCCGACATTCTCCAACAAACGGCGCTCCGATCGGGCATCGGATCTGGTCGTACCAACCTCTGCAAGCTCGCTGCGCTGGGTGACCAGCGCGGGCAGAACCGGATCAGTTTTCCGTCGGCGTACCCGAGCGGCTCCGGCACGCGTTCCTCGCCTCTTGCGAGTGTGGCCCGTCAACTCAGGTTCCAGCAACCCCAAAATTGGCATTTGTAGCCCTATACCTCCCTGCGTGGAGTGGGAAAATATTTCTGAAAGTGTAATCTTATTGCATTTCTATATCGGGGTTGCTCAGAAATCGGCCGGGAGTCTTCCCCACGCCTAGGCGTGGAGGTACGTGCTCGTTCCGATCTTTACATTTGCTGTTTAGTATGCTTTCTATATTGCTGCGTTTGTGAGAATAGGGCCGATAGCTAGTTTCAAATTCACCGCGATTGTAAGTTGTGAGTGCCCGTTCCGTGGCTCCAATCGAGCACCGAGCGCGAATTAGCACCCTAGGCGACGGTGGTTTCTTAATCGCCGCGATCCCCACGTTTCCCACGCAAGGGACGATCGTCGGGCTCAAGAGAGTCGCTGTTGAGAGACGTCTCCACCCGGAGAATACCACGGTGGTCAGCCGCCCGGCTTGCCTTAGTATGCTAGTGCTGGCCGCACACGAGTCGGTCGTACATCTTAGCCCGAGTCGGTCATCCGTCCCGCATCAGTATCATAGCCTCTGCTCTGCTTCTTAGAAAACATAGCAGTTTTAGAGTGATCTGTTAGGAATGGCCAACAACCTCAACAAGGGGATGATGCCCGAAGGGCATTCTATTCAACGGCCACCCTTCTTCGATGGGAGTAACTACCCATACTGGAAGAATAGGATGACCGTATTTCTTAGAGCACAAAGTCATGAAATATGGACTGTTATTAGAAATGGTCCTTATGCTGTAAACCCCGATGAGGATATGTGGGATGATGATGCTATAAAGAAAGCCACTGTGAATTTTAATGCTTTGAATATAATTCAGTGTGCTATTCACCCTAACGAGTATGCTCGTGTCTCCATGTGCAATAGCGCCAAGAAAATGTGGGACAAGCTCAAGCTCATCTATGAAGGTACCACAGAAGTCTAGGAGACAAAGGCGAATATGCTGACCCGTGACTACGAGCTCTTTAAAATGAAAGATGAAGAAGATATCTCCTAGATGTTCGCACGACTTATGGAGATCACCAACGGACTGAAGTCACTTAGAAGAGAGTTCACCGACAAAGAATTGGTGAGGAAGGTGTGGAGGTCACTGTACCCGAGTTGGGACACCAAGGTGACAGTGATAGAAGACTTCAAGGATTTGACAACACTCACCGTGGATGCACTCATAGGGTCATTAATGACCTATGAGATCAATGTGATCAAAAGGACGGAAGAGGATCTGAAGAAGAAAAGGCCAATCGCCTTGAAAGCACTCCCAGAAAGTATCTCGAGCCAAGAGGAATCATTGGGAACCACCGACGATGAAGAAGTTGCTATGCTGACAAGGAAAGTGAGACAATTCTTGCGCCAAAGAAGAAGATTTGGCAGGAAGTTCAGGAAAGGGAAGAGGCAACCAAGATAAAGAAATGAACCATCCAAGGCTGCCAAAATCATTTGCTATGAATGCAAGAAAGCGGGGCACATGCGAGGAGAATGCCTCGAGCTCCAAAAGAAGAAAGGAAAGGTCGGCAAGGGCAAGAAGTCGAAAGCCGTGAAGGCGACATGGAGCGACGAGGATGACGATGATCCCAAGACCGATGATGAGGAGCAAGACATTGAAGAATTTGTGAAGACAATGTGTCTAATGGCGAACAACGACAGTGAGCAGGTAATTTCTGACACAAAGGCCATTTCAAATGAACAGTGGGAACTTGCTTATGAAGAGTTAGATGAGAAATATAGAAGAATAAAAAATGAAAATAGGACTTTAAAGAAAAAGATCCATGAAATTGTTCACTCATCTAATTCTTGTGGAAAATGTAATTTACTTGAAATGCAAGTCAAAAGTTTTAAAAATATCAATGATGCTTTGGAAACCAAGTTGGGTTTGTTTGAAGAGGAGATAGCATGCTTAGACGTAGAGAAGAAAAATGCATTTAAGCTGAAAGATGAAATTCAAGAAAAGCATGACATCTTAAACAAAGAACTTGAAGAATTGCATGTCCAAATGAATGAATGTGAAAAACAAAAGGAAAACTTGAAAGTGAAGAACGAGAGCTTAGTTATTGAAATTGAAAAATTGAAGAATGAAAATGGAAAGGTAGTGAGAGAGAGAGGAAAACAAGTTGAAAAGAATCAAAGTGTAATGCATAACAACAAGAATCATGTTCATTATGTAGTAAAGAATTCATTTTATCAAGGAGAATGTTCACACACACACTTTGGAAAATAAACTGTTAATTCCAAATTCCCCTTAACCTTTAGAAATGTAAATAAAAGGAAAGATTTTGGTAGGAGGAGACCCACGTGTTTTTATTGTGAGAAAATAGGGCATGACATGTATATATGCCAACTCATGCAATATGATGATGAATTGTTTTTCAGTAGATACTATGAGTCACTTGGGAACGCTAACGTGAAGGGACCTAAGCTTGCTTGGGTACCCAAATCAAAATGAGCATGGTTGATAATTGGTGCAGGTCTGTATGAAGGCGGGAGACAATAAATGGTACCTGGACAGCGGATGCTCCAGGCACATGACTGGAAATAAACACCTCTTTACAGACTTTGCAGAGAAGAATGGCGGAACTGTAATCTTCGGAGGATAGGACAATGGTAAGATCATAGGAATTGGGAGAATTGGTAAGGACCCTAACCATTGCATTGAAGATGTTTCGCATGTTAGAGGTCTTCATCATAATTTGCTTAGTGTAAGTCAACTTTGTGACAAGGGTCACAAAGTGATTTTTGAATCTTCACACTGCACGATCATTGATGCTAACACACAGAAAATTAAGTTCATAGGTGTGAGATGTAACAACACTTATCAAGTTGACTTTGATGAAGTTGCACCAAAGAAACTGTGTTTAGTTGCTAACAAAAGTGAAGATGTTTGGTTGTGGCATCGCCGTCTTGGGCATGCCAGTTTTAATGTAATTAGGAAGTTGAACCATCATGATTTAGTTAGAGGACTTCCTAAACTTAAATTTGAAACGTCAAAGATTTGTGAAACATGTAATAAAAGAAAACAAACCACCGCATCCTTTAAATGTAAAAACATTGTGTCTACAGAAAAACCCCTTCAACTGTTGCATTTGGATCTATTTAGTCCCACCAGGACTCGCAGTCTTGGCGGGAAGCTTTATGGCTTTGTGATTGTCGATGATTTCTCTCGATATGCATGGGTTTTATATCTTGCTAATAAAAGTGATGCTTGCAATGAGTTTATTGATTTTTGCACAAAAGTCCAGAACGAAAAGGGATATTCAATTCAGAAAATTCAAAGTGACCACAGAAAGGAGTTTGAGAATCATGAGTTTGATGCTTTTTGCAGGAAGCAGGGGTACGAGCATCCGTTCTCTTCACCAAGAACCCCTCAACAAAATGGCGTGGTCGAAAGGAAAAATAGGACGCTCGTGGAAATGGCGCGTACCATGCTTGCAGAGAATGGTCTTCCACGATACTTATAGGCAGAGGCGGTGAACATCGCTTGCTACATCACAAATAGAGCAATGGTAAGACCAATCCTTAAGAAAACTCCATACAAGCTTTACAAAGGTAAGAAACCCAACATATCTCATTTCAAGCCATTTGGTTCAATTTGTTATATCTTGAACAATGGAAAAGACAATCTAGAGAAATTTGAAGCAAAAAGTGATAAAGAGATCTTCCTCGGGTATGCTCTAACATCTAGAGCTTACCGTGTGTATAACACTAGAACACTTATTATCGAGGAAAGTCCACATGTAGTTGTTGATGAATTCACAATGAGGAAATCAAATGATGATCATTTTCTTATTACAGGTGAGAGCGAAATTGAAAAGGGAGAGTCAAGCAAACAAGGTGAGGCATCAAATCAAGAAGAAGAAAAAGAACAACAACAAGAAGAAGCGGAACAAGAGCAACATCCAAATCTTTCACACCAATGGACCACGCACAGAGACCATCCATTGGAGAACGTGATCGGCGGTGTGGATGAAGGAATTCGAACTCGGGCTTCAATGAGGGAAGTAGAGATTCACGATAATCTAGCCTTACTTTCCAACATTGAGCCTAAATCATTAGATGATGCTTTAAATGATAATTCTTGGGTTCTCGCCATGCAAGAAGAGCTACACCAATTCCAAAGGAATCGGGTGTGGTTCCTCGTGCCCCAGCCTGATGACCATCCTATCATTGGAACTAAGTGGGTTTTCCGAAAAAAACTTAGTGAAGATGGGGTGGTTGTGAGGAATAAGGCAAGATTAGTAGCCAAGGGCTACTCTCAAGAATATGGCATTGATTTTGATGAATCATTTGCACCTGTGGCTAGATTGGAAGCAGTTAGAATTTTACTTGCCTATGCTTGTCACAGGAACATTAAACCGTTTCAAATGGACGTGAAGAGTGCCTTCCTCAATGGAGTAATCAAGGAAGAAGTGTACGTGGAGCAACCACCAAGCTTTGAAGATGAAAAATTTCCCAACCACGTATTCAAATTGGACAAAGCACTATACGGTTTGAAACAGGCTCCCCGGGCATGGTATGATAGATTAAGTTCATTTCTTATTGAAAACGGCTTCAAACGAGGTAACATAGACCAAACTTTGTTTACAAAAACTTGTGATGATCATTCATTAATTGTTCAAGTTTATGTAGATGATATTATATTTGGAGCCTCCAACATAAAAATGAATGATGAATTTGCCCAACTTATGCAGGGGGAGTTTGAGATGAGCTTGATGGGAGAGCTCAACTTCTTCTTGGGATTACAGATAAAGCAAATGGATGATGGCATTTTCATCAACCAGAAGAAGTATACACAAGAAATCGTGAAGAAATTTCAACTTGAGACTGCCAAGCCCTTTGCAACACCAATGTCCACCTCACAGAAAATGGAGGAAGAAAAAGGTAACAAAATTGATCAAAAACTTTTTAGGGGTATGATAGGATCCTTGCTTTATTTGACTGCTAGTAGGCCTGATATACACTTCAGTGTTTGTCTCTGTGCAAGATACCAATATTATTTTAGGGACTCTCATTTAGCGGCTGTGAAAAGGATCTTCAGATATTTGAATGGAACTCTTGACCTTGGTTTGTGGTATCCAAAGAATAATTCATTTGATTTACATGCTTTCATTGACTCTGATTATGCTGGTTGCAAAATGGATCGAAAAAGCACAAGCGGTCACTGTCAGTTTCTTGGGGGTTGCATGGTTTCATGGGCCTCAAAGAAACATCATTGTGTGGCTTTATCAACTGCTGAAGCCGAGTATGTGGCTGCCGACAGTTGTGCGGCTCAGGTGCTTTGGATCCAACATCAGTTGCTAGATTTTGCTTTCTCTTTAAAGAAAACTCCCATAATGTGTGATAACACTTCTGCAATAAACTTGTCCAAAAATCCTGTCCAACATTCTCGCACTAAGCACATAGAAGTTAGACACCACTTTATAAGAGATCATATCAATAAAGGTGATTTTGAACTTATTTTTGTTGATACAAAACACCAACTTGCTAATATATTTACAAAACCTTTGAATTCTGAACAATTTTGCTTTCTAAGAAGAGAATTAGGAGTGTGCAGATTAGACACTTAGATATTTTGAGCCGAATTGTATATACACTCTTTTCATCTTTTTCATAAAGAAACTGTTCATATTACCTTTTGATTTACACATAAAAGTTTTCATTGTCTATACTCTTCAAACTTTGTCTTTTGTCCATATCACAGTAAATAACAACTTTGGTTATAATACATGCTTTCATCCTTTTGCATCCGCATGTACATAACTGCATATACTTCATCAATGTGTGCATGAATGCCATGATTTATTGGTATATCAAATAGTGTTAGTGGAAAGGTGGATCAAGTCCACCTGGAAGCTTTCATCATGTGTGAGTGTGGTCTTCGGACCTAAGTACTCCGCCACGTACCGATAATCAAACTGCTTAAAAACATCATTTTGAAATGCTTAAGTGTATATAATTTACACATCCTTCAGTTGATATCTTCTAAGACCTTACGCACTTGCTAAATAAAATGCTTTGACTAGGACATGTTTTAACATGGCACATTTTAAGGGGGAGGTTTTTGCTATAACGGTGCATACACTTAGGGGGAGACATCACCATGAATAGGCTAATTCATCTCTTACATTCTACGCAATCTCTCACACGATTTGCACATGTGAGTTAATGAATCTAACTGATAATGATTTCACTTATTCCACTTAACACATTTTAGGACTCTGAAACCCCTACATGGAAATCACGTGACTTGTGAGGAAAAAGCTTTCAGTGCCGTCAAAAATAGTCAATAAGTGTGATTTCACATGAAGTAAATCAGGAATCCCCCCTGAGATAAAGGAGGAAACTCGCATTGAAAAGTGTCCTATCCACATTATCATAAGTGACGATGCCGAGTAACCGGGAAGTGCCCCTGAAACAAAGGACATGACTCGTGTCAAAAGGTTAGTCATCTTATCTTTCAAAAATCAAAATAATCTTGGGGTTGTGCGAAGCTACCGAAAGTCGAGCACGTTGTATGAAAGTGTAGGAAAGAAAAGTTCCTATTTGTGTTCTTTAGAAAATATGAAAATCCATGCTATCTAGATTTCATTGCTCATATTTCACATATTCATCTAGGGAGTGATTGTATGGATGTACACCTTGAAGCAGCCATATTTCATGAGTCTTGCAGTACCACTTCTTGTAAGCGCTACCTTTTTACTATTGCACATGAAATTCATGTTCTTGGTCTATAGCATATTTCCTAACCCGTTCATAAAGAACATGTTTGCTATTTTATGGTATGATGAGTGCATATGTGCTTGACTAGTCATTACTTGCGTTTCATATGCATCTCATTGAGTTAATTGTGCAGATTGAGGCTTAACTTTCATCCTTTACCGTTTTAATAATCCCCTATTTGACTCTGACAAAAAGGGGTAGAAATAACTTTGCATTGCTTGAATGAAGATTCATGGCTTGCTTAGTTTTTGATTGATTATGCGTTTGACAAAAAGGGTGAGTTGATCTCTATATGTTGATTCAGCAAGTTATGAATTCTTGACTGAAAATCATGCATCTGACGTGCATGATAAAATGGTTGTTTTGGTTCAAAAATTGTCATCCTTGATGCAAATACAACAGTTCTATCAACAATTTTATCTTCGTCAAAAAGGGGGAGATTGTTGTGCCCCGGACTGTTTTGACGGAGATCTTGTATGAAATGTCATGAGCTCTCATTGTGGTTGATTCACATTGAGATACATATTTGATGAATGATGAGGTTGATGGATTTTAGTCTGTGTTTGATTGATTTGGCTATACCAAGCAAAATGCTCAATATCGCTAAAGTCTAACTTGGACTAATTTGTTTGAATGAGTTGCTTTGGTTAAAGATTGAATGAATGGATTATTTATTCTACTTGATATGGAGTGAGTTTAGAAGTTTACTACCTTGAGTGAAATGGTAATCCATACTGTGTAGGTACATTGTGGGTTTGAGACTCAGAACATGGAATTGATAAAAAGACCATATTTGAAGGTTGCTCAAAAGGCAAATGAGAGGGCAATGATTCAAATATAGAAAACACATGTTTATTGTGAGACCTTGCTCATAATTTGAAGGCCAATGGTGAGAATGTTTGTACTAATTGGATCTGAGTTTGAATGGAATGATCCGGGTAAAAATTCATGCTTAACCATGTTTATCTGAGTTGTATGAACTCCTTTGATCAACATTGCTATATGTATTTGATTCATGAAGGTTTTAATTCTATTTACTGAAGTTTTACTGCTGTCAGTAAAAGTGTCGACCTCAGGGGTCGACACTTATTTGTGGAGTCTCTGCCTTGCGTAGAAATAGGACGTTGGCAGAAAGTGTCGACCTGCGGGGTCGACAGTTTCACCAGGAGGGGGTTTGGGAAGGGCTATTAAGTCCCTTGGGGCTTAAATCCCCTTGGTTTATATAGCCGCCCCTCTCTTCCAATCGAACCAATCCTTTGAGCCTCTAACGTGTTCATCTTGCAAGAAGAAGGAGAGGAACGGTGTGTGCTCTACTGGAGGAGAAGGGAAGGAAAGCCAGAGACGTCCCCTCACGAGCCCGAGCTGAGAGATCGAGAGGCAGCGGCTGCTGTGGACGCACTTTTTATTTAAAATCATTGCTTATTTTTTTATTGGCGTTTATTAAGTGCGTGGGCATGCCAGTCACAAAGTGACGATTTATTGTGCGCTAGATCTGATTAATCAGACGATTGTGTGGTTCGTGTCGGGACTGAAACCCGCCGCGCCATAAAGGTCACGGCGTTATTTACATCCCCTCGGAGAGGGGAACACCCTTGATTAATCGTCGGGAATCAGGGCCTCATGGCCAGGAAATTAATTGCATGAAAGGTATATTAGAAGGTATTGAAATCCTCGTGCGAGGGTGAGAAGAAAACTATTCGCGGTCATGTCGGTCGTGTGCTGACCATTTAATGTTCAGACGAATGTCCAGCTCGAGAAAAGCGCGATCGTCGCGGGAAATCCGGAGCATGTGTATGCCGAGATACGGCAAATTTATTGTTCAGAAGAACAGAAAGCGTTCGGCTAAATCTCTGTTAGAGCGATCAAAAGTCCGGTAAATCTGTTGGCCCGGTGCAAGAGCAAGCTGCGACCATACTGCGGTGGGCCCCCCGCGGTCGAAGTTTGACTCGCGTGAGCGTCATTAATGTTTACGGTGCCAAGGGGGGGGGGCAACAGGGAAATATCCCTTGAATTAGCTGGAAAGCCCTATGTCTTGGGAAGCGAACGTTCGAAACGTATCGGTCACTCGAGGGACCATTCGGCATTTGGACGGGTGTCCGGCTTGAAAATATCGCAATCGTCGCGGTAGGACCCGGAACGTATGTATGCCAGGATACGGTAAATATATTATTCCGAGGCACGGAAAGCATTCGGTTAAACCTCGATTAGCGTAGCAGGAAACCAATGAATTTGTTGGCCCGGTGCAAGATCGATTCAGGACCATACCGGGGGTGCCTCCCGCGGTCCAAACGGGGTTTACGTGGGCATCATTAATGTTTTCGGTGTCGGAGGGCAACAGGGAAGTGTCCCGGGACTAGATCCCAAAATCAAAACGTGTCCGAAGAGAGCGAGCTATAGGCCGAGGATATGGGTGAGACAATGACCATAATCAGGATAGACCCGAGGTCTAAGCGTAACCCATGAAGGCCTCATTGATGTTCCCATGCTGAGGGTCCAGGGATGACGAGAGCCGCCTCATTCCGTTCGGATTTTGTCGGTCACACAGGGGCCATTTTATGTTCGGACAAAGGTCCGTATAGAAAACATAACGGCGACGGGAGCGAGTCCGTGCAAATGTCTGCCGTGAGTACGGCAAGTTTAATGCAAGTGCGGGATTAGATCCCGGCATATATGCCGGTCACTAACGGACCATTCATTATTCGGACGGAAATCCGTATTAGTAGCGTCGAGGACAACGATAAAACTGTGCAGATGTCTGCCGTAGGTGCGGCAAGTTTAATGTGGGTGCGGGATAGGATCTCGATGAAGACGGGTCGAGCTAACAAACTATCAGCCCGGGATAAGTTTGGATCATGGTCACATCCGGGTGGGGGCTCCCGAGATCCAAGTCCGATCTAGTGGGGCATCATTACTTTTCTCTTCACCAAACCGTATGAATGTCTGTCGTGAGTATGGAAAGTTTAATGCAGGTGTGGGATTAAATCCCGGTATATATATGTCGGTCACTAATGGACTATTTCTTATTCGGATAGAAGTCAGTGTTTGTAACATAAAAGACGGTGACAAAACCGTACGAATGTCTGCCATAGATACGGCAAGGTTAATGTGGATGCGGGATTGGATCCCGATAGAGGTGAGTTAAGCTGATGATCTATTGGCCCGAGGTGGTTGCGGACTATGGCCATATCAGGGTTTCGAGGACCACGTCTGATGCCACGGGGCGTCATTGCTTTTCTCTTCACGCACGGTCCGAGGAAGTGAGGGTTCCAAGGTATGCGTGCATGTCGGTCACGGTCGGACCATTCATTGTTCGGACGCGAGTCCACGTTTGAAGCATCGAAGACGACGATAAAACTGTGCAAATGTCTGCCGTAGACACGGCAAGTTTAATGTAGTGTTGCGGGATTAGATCCCGGGAGAAGCGGGTCGAGTTAACTAACTATTGGCCCAGACTGTGTTCGGATCATGACCATGTCGGGGGTTCCGAGGTCCACATCCGATACCACAAGGCATCATTGATTTTCTCTTTGCACCAAGTCCGGGGGAGTGAATTGTTAAGTGTGGAGCCCAAACTCGCCATCGTGCGCCCTCGCATACGGATCGACCTGTGCGGTCAGGTCGCGGGGTTCGACCTGCCCGGTCAGGTCGTGGGGGTCAAGGGGGCAACGCCCCTTGCGGGGGTTTTCGGGGGCAGCGCCCCCGAAACAAAATTTTAATTGAAGCACGGGTAACTTTTAATTATTGGTTTCCTAACCCTTTCATTGGTTTTATCCGTTAGCTTAAAGATCTTTATTTTGTTTAATTATTCTTTCTTTTTAAGCACGTCGACAAAGGGAGGTGAGCACGAGAGAAGAGGGGCACGCCGGTGTAGGTATTACAAGGGGGGTACACGCCAGTTATGGTGTTACAAGGGGGTGCGCGCTGGTTATGGTGTTACAAGGGGGGTGCGCGCTGGTTACGGTGTTACAAGGGAGGGGCGCGCCGGATTAAGGGAGCTCAAGGGGCGCGCCGGTTTAAGGAAACCAAGGGGCGCGCCGGAATAGGAGGGGGGCAGGGCACTATTCATTCCAAGATTTGGGAAGTGGATTTGAGTGTAGAGTTAAACCGGCGCGGGGGGTGAGCAAGCCGGATTAGCCCGCGCCGGATTAGGGGGCGTCGGGTTAAGCTTCTATGAGGCTTTCTTTTATTCTGTTGGCCCTGTTTCTTGTTTCGTTCAACTGCAAGTTAATCTATTGATTGATTTATTCATCTTATTGATGGATTAAGCTTGTGGAAAGAGAGTTTAAGTGTTTTGATCATTTGTTAAGATAAATTAGCGTGAAGGTTCAAGCGTTTTATTGGAGGAGTTTATTGTACAAGGTAGTTCAGTTTGATGCAGAGGCTTCAAGCATAGGTTGCTCTGGCCCTCGGAGAGTTTAGTTTGATTCGTTTGTTCCTGGCGAAAAATGGACAGCACCTCCCCCGGACTGGGGCTTGCCAGAGACAAATAGGGGAACACCAAACGGAGCAAAGCTCCGGGGTGAACCTTAAAACTCAGAGTGTGGCCTCCGTTAACCCATAAGTGCCTGTGGAAACTCGAGGACCAGCCTTCATGAGTTCCAGCAGCTTACAGGTGATGATTTCGTAGGCGGGACGAATGTGTGCCACAAGAGGGCCATGAATATTCATCCGTCGATGAACTCCTTCGAAGGCCATGCTACGGAGGAGCATGCTTCGAAGGGCCCTGGGTGAGGAGGAGGAGGAAGGGGAAAGAAGAAGAAAGACAAAGGATTGTGTTTGCCAAAAGGGGCCTTCTGTTTATTCATCCACCGAAGGGGGGAAACGGCTCAAACCCAAGAGATTTTCATCCCAAAAGAAGAGAAAATACATTGCAGAGGGGAAAAGGAAAGAGATGCATGGACGGGGAGGGGGAACATAGCACAAGCTCTCCCCCCTCCGTGCTCACCTCTCTTCTCTCATGCTCACTCTCTTCTTCTTCACCTCACGGGCGCCGGGGAATGGAGCTTCTCTTCTCTCTTTTTCTTCTTCTCTTCAATGGCCAGCCAGGGGGTTCCAGAGCTTTTTTCTTCTCTTTTCAATAGCCCATCGGGGGTTCGAGCTTCTCTCTTTTTTTTTTCCAGTGGAGCAGGTAGAGTATATATGGAACGAATAGTGGGGGAGAAAACTCCCGCCACCTTTGCCGTGTTCGCAACAACGTTGTTGTTATGCTGGATGATGCTGATTCGTGCCGTGCACTGGCGCTCATCCTAAGACGGGATGTTCACTGGTCTGCCGGGAGATTTGCTGTCGCTTCTCCACCGTGGATGCATGCCTTCGCCGTTGATGCCGACGCGCTGTGGAACGGATGTGGAGACAGAGCTCGATAGCATTGAATGCTATGCCCCCTAGAACCTGCCCCAAATCTGATAGGAGAATAGAGTATCGGGGGGCAGATGGGACAGAATGGGGTTAAATCGGCGCGGCCAGGGGGCACACCGGATAACCATAGTAAAGAGGGCGCGCCGGTTTAAGGCTATTGGAGGGGCGCGCCGGTTTAAGGCCCAAGCAAGGGCAAATGGGAAATGGGGCGTGTCGGTTTTAGGGCCGCCGGATTAAGATGTTGAAGGGGCGCACCGATTTAGAGCGCGCTGGTTTAAAGCCCTTCCATGCCGGTTTAGACTTCGTCTCAGCTTCACGGCTATTCGGACGGATGCTTGTCCTCCCGTGTTGCTTTAGTTGTAATGCACTGCCGTTGGGGTGTTTAGTTCAGGGCCTCTGCATCCCGATTTGGAACTTCGAGTGATCCCCGGAGCGTGCCAAACAGGTGTTCGAATTCTCGAGTTTATTTTGATTCGGCCTTTGGCAATGCCGACTGTAGAGCAGGGGTTGTCTCTTCAACACGAGGGGATTCTTTGTTGGGTGGCGGAGCACCGGGTAGGTATTCGTCTTGCTTGGAGGAGGCATAGGGTTTACTCGGCCCTTCCGTCTTCGACTTGCTCTCGAGTGCTGAGATGTGCATGCCGCATGATCATTATCATTTTTTGGCATCTACAAATGCCCCCCACTCGTGGGCGGCGCAAACGAGGGACGAGTGCGCGGGGCCCGTGAGTGTAGAGCTCTTCGATAGGATATATGTTCTTCTGAGCCAGTGGGATGCTAGCCCGGTGCGAATTCACAGGAAAGCGCTCACTCCTTCCGCGAAGGGATGAGGGGATCACTTCACCGCATATGCACGTGGATCGAGATGTCAGAGTGGGGGTTTAGTCATCGGTATGGGGTAAATACCGAAGCAAGGATGAAGGGTCTATGCGTCATCTTAGGCAGGAGGCCTAAAATGACTTAGATGAGGCCAATCCCAAGGGGATGTTGGTGACTCGCGCTGGGTTTAGGAGAGTTGTTCATTCATCGACTCGGATGGGAGGTCCCAGCCGAAGGCTTTTGAGAGGGTTCCGATGGAGTGAAATTGATTTTATGCATTCGGGTGGAACGTTTGAAGTGAAGAGTTTATTTACTGGTGCCGACGGGGTGTCGGGAGCTGACGTGGTCTATTCATTGGCACGGGGTGAGTGCCAAGGCAAAGGGGTCTTTCATTCATTAACTTGGATGGAAGGTCCGAGCCAAGCAAGAAAGTTCTTTTTTTTTTATTCATTGACTTGGACGGAAGGTCCGAGCCAAGCAAGGAAGTTCCCTTCTTTTTTTTATTTTTTTTTATTGACTTGGACGGAAGGTCCAGGCCAAGTAAGAAGGCTCTATCTCTTTTTTATTCATTAGCTTGGACGGAAGGTCTGAGCCAAGCAAAGAGGTTATTTTTGTTCATCGACTTGGACGGAAGGTCTGAGCCAAGCAAAGGAGGTTCATTTTGTTCATCGACTTGGACGAAAGGTCCGAGCCAAGCAAGAAAGTTTTTTTTTATTTGTTGACTTGGACGGAAGGTCCGAGCCAAGCAAGGAAGTTCCCCTTTTTTTTATTCATTGACTTGGACGAAAGGTCCGAACCAAGCAAAGGAGGTTTCTCTTCTTTTTTGTTCATTGACTTGGACGGAAGGTCCGAGCCAAGCAAAGGAGTTCTTTTTGTTCATCAACTTGGACGGAAGGTCCAAGCCAAGCAAAGGTGTTCTTTTCCCCTTTTTTTATTCATGGACTTGAACGGAAGGTCCGAGCCAAGCAAGAAAGTTCCTTTTGTTCATCGACTTGGACGGAAGGTCCGAGCCAAGCAAGGGTGTTCTTCTGTTCATCGACTTGGACAAAAGGTCCAAGCGAAGGGTTTATTCGTCTGTGGGACCGGAGTTGTAATATCGAGGTGGTTTATTCATTGCCAAGGGGTGAGTACCAAAGCAAGGGTCTTTTGTTCATGGAACCAGATGAAAGGTCCAGGCCATTGGTTTATTCATCAATGCCGACGGGGAGTCGGGGACTGACGTGGTTTGCTTGTCTCTTCTTCTCTTCATTAGTGCCGACAGGGTGTCGGGAGCTGAGGTAGTTTATTCTTCTCTTCTTCTCTTCATCAGTGCCGACGGGGTGTCGGGAACTGACGTGGTTTGTTTGTCTCTTCTTCTCTTCATCAGTGCCGACAGGGTGCCGGGAGCTGATATGGTTTGTTTGTGTCTTCATCTTTTCATCAGTGCCGACAGGGTGTCCGGGGTTGATAGGGTTTGTTTATCTCTTCTTCTCTTTGTCAGCACCGATAGGGCGTCGAGAGATGACGTGATATGTTGGTATCTTCTTCTCTTCATCAGTGCTGATAGGGTGTCGGGCGCTGACATGATATGTTGGTCTTTTCTTCTTTTCATCAGTGCCGACGGGGTGTCGGGAGCTGACCTGGTTTGTTGGTCTCTTTGTCTCTTCGTCAGTGTCGACAGGGTGCCGGGAGCTAACATGGTTTGTTGGTCTCTTTGTCTCTTCATCAGTGCCGACGGGGTGTCAGGAGCTGACCTGGTTTGTTGGTCTCTTTGTCTCTTCATCAGTGCCGACAGGGTGTCGGGAGTTGACCTAGTTTGTTGGTCTCTTTGTCTCTTCATCAGTGCCGACAGGGTGTCAAGAGCTGACAAGGTTTGTTGGTCTCTTTGTCTCTTCATTAGTGCCGACGGGGTGTCGGGAGCTGACATGGTTTGTTGGTCTCTTTGTCTCTTCATCAGTGCCGACAGGGCATCGGGAGCTGACGTGGTTTATTCATTGGCCTGGGGTTAGTGCCAAAGCAAGGGTCTCTTTGTTCATGTAACCAAATGAAAGGTCTGGGCACTGGTCTTATGCGTCAGTGGGACTGAAAATATTTTGATCTCCGGCGGGACTTGACGAGTCGACATCCCTCGGAGGCTTTGATGATGATTTTTCTCTCTTCTTTTTTTCTTTTCTTCTCTTTTTTTCTCTTCTTTTCCCTTCTCTTTTTCTTCTTCCCTTCTTCTTCTCTTTTTTGTCTTCTTCTTTTCTTTCCCTTCTTTTTCTTCTTCCCTTCTTTTTTTCTTCTTTTTTTTTCTTCTTCTTTTTTTCCTTCTCTTCCTTTTCTTGAACAACTTTGGATAGCTGTCGGCACAGACACTGATAATGAGATAGCTGTCGGCTAAACGCCGATAATGACATAGCTGTCGGCTAAACGCCGATAGTTAGATAGCTGTCGGCTCAGGGGCCGATAATTGAAAGCCGTCGGCTCTAGGGCCGATAATTGAAAGCTGTCGGCGCCGGGGCCGATAATTGAAAGCTGTCGGCGCTGGGGCTGATAATTGAAAGCTGTCGGCTCAGGGCCGATAATTGAAAAGTGAGCCACGAGGGCAGAGAGGAGGGTTTATTCCTTTAACGGTCTGGACGGTGGGTCCAAATTGAAAGGGATTCGTCACCCGAAGGGACGGGGATGAGAGTTTGTTGATTCGACAAGGATGTTCGTCACCCGGAGGGACGGGGAGGAGAACTTGTTGATTCAATGGCCTGGACGGGAGGTCCAAATCAAAAAGGGTATTCGTCACTCGAAGGGGCAGAGAGAAGAGTTGGTTCATGTAACGACCTGGATGGAAGGTCCAAATCAAAAGGATTATTCGTGACCTCGAAGGGACGGAGGGGTGGTCAAGTCGCTGACACGGGCTAGTGTTAGCGCAAGGAAAAGGGGATGATTCCTTACCCGAATGGCAGGCTCGGGCCAGGGTGAAAGGTTGTTTCATTCTTTAATGCGCCGAGGGTACCAGCCGTATGAAGGGTCTTTTAATTCTTTGGATGGACGGAAGGTCTGAACCAGAGTAGAGAGAATTCATTTTGTTCTTTGGCTGGACGGTAGGTCCGAGCCAAAGCGAAAGGATCTTTTTGTTCTCTAGCTGGACGGAAGGTCTGATCTAGAGTGGAGAAAATCTTTTTGTTCTCTGACTGGATGGCAAGTCCGAGCCAAAGTGAAAGGATCTTTTGTTCTCTAGCCGGACGGAAGGTCTGATCTAGAGTGGAGAGAATCTTTTTGTTCTCCGACTGGACGACAGGTCTGAGCCAAAGTGGAAGGATCTTTTTGTTCTCTAGCCGGACGAAAGGTCCGATCTAGAGTGGAGAGAATCTTTTTATTCTCCGACTGGACGGCAGGTCCGAGCCAAAGTTAAAGGATCTTTTTGTTCTCTAGTCGGACTGAAGGTCCGATCTAGAGTGGAGAGAATCTTTTTGTTCTCTGACTGGACGGCAGGTCCGAGCCAAAGTGAAAGGATCTTTTTGTTCTCTAGTCGGACTGAAGGTCCGATGTAGAGTGGAGAGAATCTTTTTGTTCTCTGACTGGACGACAGGTCCGAGCCAAAGTGAAAGGATCTTTTTGTTCTCTAGTCAGACGGAAGGTCCGATCTAGAGTGGAGAGAATCTTTTATTCTCTAGTCAGATGGAAGGTCCGATCCAAAGTGGAGAGAATCTTTTGTTCTCTAGTCGGACGGAAGGTCCGATCTAGAGTGGATAGAATCTTTTGTTCTCCGACTGGACGGTAGATCCGAGCCAAAGTGAAAGGATCTTTTTATTCTCTAGTCGGAAGGAAGGTCAGATCCAGAGTGAAAGGGGTTTGTTTGTTCTCTGGTTGGGCGACATGCCTAAACCAAAGTGAAAGGATTTGATGTTCTTCAATGTGCCGGGAGTATCGGTTGTGAAATCCGAACCCGAGAAGGTGGGCCACGAGGGTCGGAGTTGATGTTGCAGAAGTAGGCCGTGAAGGCTGCAATTGGGGAAGCGGGCTATAGAAGCCGAAGTTGGGAGGTTAGCAGGCCGTAGAGACGGGAAGTAAGCCATGGGGGCCAAGATTGAGCTGTACGAGCCAAGAACTGGGAAAGTAGGCCGCAATAGCCGAAATTGAGTTTATATATATTTTTTATTATTTCCTTTATTCAAGCATGCAGGCATTCATCAGCAAGCATAACATAAGTATAAATAAGACAGCTCCCTCTATAGAGGATGGGATAGGGACATCCCCCGTAATTCACAAATGCGGTGCGGGCCATGAGGCACGACTAAGGGGTGGTGTGCCCGTCAAGAGGATATCGCATGTCTTGCAGGCACAACTTAAATTCACGCATTTCACCCGAGGCAATCCTCTCTGGAGTGGAGGAGCAAACGTGTGAGCAAAAGGCCCTAAACATAGGGATATGCAGGTTTTTTAAGCAACACTCGAGGATTACTCTAGCGCCTACACATGAGTTTCAGGCTCTAGATTTTGGTAGCTTCGCACAGCCCCCATTTGTTTATTTTGATAGCAGATTTCACCGTTCGGCGCGAGTCTCCTCATTTGTTTCAGTGGGGATTCCCGGCTACTAGGATTCGTCCTTGTCATAATTTTATTACGGATTCCACCGTTTGACGCGAGTCTCCTCATGTGTCTCAATGGGGATTCCCGGCTACTAGGCTTCGTTCCTTATTAAAATTCACTTCACCTTTTCGCGCGAGTCTCCTCATGTGTCTCAATGGGGATTCCCGGCTACTCCGATTCACGTTTCTCTCTTTTTTCCTTTGCATCATTTTTTCTTTCTTTTTTGTTCTTTAAGTGGGGGTAGGCAGCTTTTTCCTCACGATTACCTTTCACGCGAGTGCAGAAATTCAAGCATCCGTAGAGCGCTAAGAAGAAAGTCGGGTAATCCCTATGGTCGAAGACCATTGAACACATTACATGTGAAGTGTGAGAGTGTTGCCTTGGGTTTATTTTGTGAGTTGGGCTTAGTAATTTAGCCATGACTCTTCCCCTTGACGTGTGCACCTGCCATAACTGGGTTCTCTTCGAGCGTATGCCGTGACGCACGTGCATCTGGAATTGGGGCAGAATTATTATTCAGCAAGGCAATAAGGTCCTAGAAAATTCCAAAGAGGTGTGTTATTATATATTATAGGCAAGCATGCAAGCAAGGCAGTCGAGCATTTTTTTTTGGTCTCTCTTTTTTTTTACGTAAGAACATACGGTCGTTACGTACAAGTGTAGTGGTAGTAAAAGTATTAGACGAGCAGACCACAAAGGGCCGAAAGATGCCGGGATTGGGAAGTGGGCCGCAAGAGCTGGAGCCGAGAAGCAGGCTACAAGAGCCAAAGGGAAGCAGGCTACGAGAGCCAAAATTAGGAAGCGAGCTGCAAGAGCCGAAGATATTGGGAGGCGGGCTACAAGAGCCGAAGATAAAGGTCTCTCTTTTTTTTTGTTCTCTGGCCGGGGAGGGATCCGAACCAAAGTGGATGGGCTGATTTTTTAATTCTCTGGCCGGGAAAGGATCCGAACCAAAGTGAAAGGGTTATTCTTTAATTCTCTGGCCGGGAAAGGATCCGAGCCAAAGTGGAAGGTTGATTCTTGATTCTCTGGCCGGGGAAGGACCCGAACCAAAGTGGATGGGTTGATTCTTTAATTCTCTGACCGGGAAAGGATCCGAACCAAAGTGAAAGGGTTATTCCTTGATTCTCTGGCCGGGAAAGGATCCGAGCCAAAGTGGAAGGTTGATTCTTGATTCTTTGGTCGGGGAAGGACCCAAACCAAAGTGGATGGGTTGATTCTTTAATTCTCTGGCCGGGGGAGGGATCCGGACCAAAGTGAAAGGTTGATTCTTTGATTCTCTGGCCGGGGAAGGATCCGAACCAAAGTGGAAAGGTTAATTCTTTAATTCTCTGGCCGGGAAAGGATCCGAACCAAAGTAGAAGGTTGATTCTTTGATTCTCTGGCCGGGGAAGGATCCGAACCAAAGTGGAAAGGGTTATTCTCTGATTCTCTGGCCAGGGGAAGGATCCGAACCAAAGTGAAAGGTTGATTATTTAATTCTCTGGCCGGGAAAGGATCCAAACCAAAGTGGAAAGGTTGATTCTTTGATTCTGGAAAAGGACCCGAACCAAAGTGAAAATGTTATTTTTCGATTGGGAAGCTGTCGGCTAGGAGCCGATGATTAGGGTAGCTGTCGGCTCGGAGGCCGATGATTAGAAAGCTGTCGACCCAGAAGTTGATAATTGGATAGCTGTCGACTCGGAGGCCGATGATGGGGAAGCTGTCGGCCTAGAAGCCGATAATGGGATAGCTGTCGACCCGGAGGCCGATGATTAGAAAGCTGTCGACTCGGAGGTTGATAATGGAAGAGCTATCGGCTCGGAGGCCGATGGTTGAATAGCTGTCAGCTTGAAGCCCCGATGGCTGAATAGCTATCGGCTCGGAGGCCGATGAGTGAATAGCTATCGGCTCGGAGGCCGATAAGTGGATAGCTATCGACTGGGAGGTCGATGGTTGAATAGATGTCAGCTCAGGGGCCAATGGCTGAATAGCTGTAGGCTCGGAGGCCGATGAGTGAATAGCTGTCAGCTCGGAGGCCAATGATTAGAACATCCTTCGGTTGACGCCCCGTCGGCGGAAGGTTATGTCGGTTTAACGCCCGTCGGCGGAAAGTTTGGTCAGTTTAACGCCCCGTTGGCGAAAGGTTTAGTCAATTTAACGCCGCGTCGGCGGAAGGTTTTGTCAGTTTAACGCCCCGTCGGCGGAAGGTTTAGTCAGTTTAACGCCCCATCGGCGGGAGGTTTTGTCTATTTAATGCCCCATCGGTGAAAGGTTTTGTCGATTTAACGCCCCGCCGGTGAAAGGTTTTGTCGATTTAACGCCCCGTCGGCGGAAGGTTTAGTCGGTTTAACGCCCCATCGGTGGAAGGTTTTATCGGTTTAACGCCCCGTCGGTGGAAGGTTTAGTCGGTTTAACGCCCCGTCGGCGGAAGGTTTTGTCGGTTTAACGCCCCGTCGGCGGAAGGTTTAGTCGATTTAACGCCCTGTCGGCGAAAGTTTTAGTCGATTTAACGCCCCGTCGGCGGAAGGTTTTGTCGGTTTAACGCCCTGTCGGCGGAAGGTTTTATTGGCTTAGACAAAAAGTCGTGACACAAACCCCATGAGAAGTCTATTTGTTGGATGGCTAGAGGTAGAAGGTGAAAGACCATGTCTGCCTCAAGGCTTACTTTCTTTTCTTCTCTTCTTATTTAATGCGGGAAGGCGAGTGGAGAGACCACGTATGCCGGACGACTGTTCTTCCTTTTCTACTCTTCTTTTTATTTTGTTTATTGTGAAGAGGCGGGTGCAAAGACCACGCCCGCCTCATGGCTCACTTTCTTTTCTTCTCTTCTTCTTTTGTGTGGAGAGGCGAGTGGAAAGACCACGTCTGTCGGACGACTGTTCTTTCTCTTCTGCTCTTCTTCTTCCTTTGTTTATTGTGAAGAGGCGGGTGCAAACACCACGCCCACCTCATGACTATTCTTTTGTTATGCTCTTCCTTTCCCATTGATGCCACCGAACTGGGGTGTACTTCTCTTAACGTGCCCCCAGGCGGGGGTGTATTCTTTTCTTCATCTGCCTCCTAGGCCGGGGTGTATTCTTTGTATCTTCTATGCCCCTCTGTAGGGTGTGTTTCTTCTTTACGTGCCCGTAGGCCGGGGTATATTCTTTATAGCATTTGTGCCCCCGGGTGGGGTGTATTCTTCTTCAAGTGCCTCTAGGCCGGGGTGTATTCTTTATGGCTTCTATGCCCCCAGGGGGGGTAGAGTCTTTTGCTTCTTATGCCCCCACGACGGGGTGTAGTCTTTGCTTCTAATGCCCCAGAGCGGAGTAGCGTCCTTACGGCCTCTATGCCCCCAGGCGGGGTGTATGTTTCTTCTTCAGATCCCCATAAGTCGAGGTGTATTCTTTTGCTCTTTATGCCCCTAGATCAGGGTGAAACTCTATTGCTCTTTATGACCCTAAGCTAGGGTGTATTCTTTTGCTCTTTATGCCCCTAGATCAGGGTGAAACTCTGTTGCTTGTTGTGCCCCCAGGCGGGGTATATTTCTCTTCACGTGCCCCCAGGCCGGGGCATATTCTTTTATGGCTTTTATGCCCCCATGGCGGGGTGTATGTTTCTTCTTCAAACGCCCCTAGAGCTCTTCGTTTCTTGTGCACCCAAGGCAGGATGGGTTTCTTCTTTATGTACCCCCGAGTCGGGGTGTGACTTCATGCTTCTTATGCTTCTGTGCCCCCATGGCGGGGTATATTTCTTCCTCGAATACCCCTGAGCCGGGGTGTAACTCTGTTTCTTCTTATGCCCCCAATTCGGGGTAGATTCTTTTCACGTGCCCCCAAAGCCGGGGTGTAACTTTGTTTCTTCTTATGCCCCCACGTCGGGGTAGATTCTTATCACATGCCCCCCGAGTCGGGGTGTATTCTCTTCACGTGCCCCCTAAGCGGGGTGTATCTTTTGCTTCTTATGCCCCAGAGCGGGGTGGATTCTTCTTTTTCTACCCTGACACGCTGGGGGATGCTTGCTTCTTGTGCACCCAAGGTGGGGTGTAATTCTTCTTTAGATCCCCGTAAGCTGGGGTGCATTCTTTATGGCTTCTATGCCCCCGTGGCGGGGTATGTTGCTTCTTCAAATGCCCCTGAGTCAGGGTGTATTCTTTCGTTTCTTACACCCCTATGGCGGGGTGGATGAATGCTCTCTTCTAGATTCGTGGCTGTGCTCAGCCTCATTGCTATAAAGCATTCCCCACGGCGGGTAGGAATTCATCAAGCTACAGTTGCGACTTGCCGGATCTTCTAACAGCCACTCGAGGGGTCGTCTTATGCCGGATAGGGGTAGCAGGGAGGAGGAACAGGCCGGGGCATTGCACCGCGGGCTTGGACCCTCCTAGAGCCGGGCGGGATGCCGTCCTTCTTCTTGTTCTCTTGGTCGGCCATGCTTGCCATTTTTTTTGTCCTTTCTTTTCTTCTCTTCTTCTTCTCTTTTTTATGTAATAGACCAAGGTGGGTGTGCAGGAGAGCGCTCACCCCCTCAAGGAGGGGATGAGTGGTTCGCTCCACCGCATCAATCCCACAGTGGTAATCTTTGTTCAGCGCAGGTCCCGACGGATATGGACGTACAACCCTCTCTCGCCAATTCTTTCTCTTCCTCTTTTTTTTTTACTTCTTTCCTTTCTTCTTTTAGCAGCCTTCATGATTCCTGGAAGCTGCATATGCCTCGGAGTAGTGTCCCCGAGGTCACAAAGATAATTGGGCCTAGTCCGGCTTTTCTCCTCATAGGGCCAACAAGGATAGCACCTGCAATTCATCAAAGCAGACAAACATCGTTTATTAGGAGGTCATGAGGCCCCGAATCCCGGCGAAGAGATGAAGGGTGGTTTAAGTCCCACCGGGCGTGCCAGACTTGTGGACGCACTTTTTATTTAAAATCGTTGCTTATTTGTTTATTGGCGTTTATTAAGTGCGTGGCGTGCTAGTCACAAAGTGACGATTTATTGTGTGCTCGATCTGACTAATCAGATGATTGTATGGTTCGTGTCGGGACTGAAACTCGCCGCGCCATAAAGGTCACGGCGTTATTTACATCCCCTCGGAGAGGGGAACACCCTTGATTAATCGCCGGGAATCAGGGCCTCATGGCTAGGAAATTAATTGCATGAAAGGTATATTAGAAGGTATTGAAATCCTCGTGCGAGGGCGAGAAGAAAACCATTCGCGGTCATGTTGGTCGTGTGCTGACCATTTAATGTTCGGACGAATGTCCGGCTCGAGAAAAGCGCGTTCGTCGCGGGAAATCCGGAGCATGTGTATGCCGAGATACGTCAAATTTATTGTTCAGAAGAACAGAAAGCGTTCGGCTAAATCTCGGTTAGAGCGGTCAAAAGCCCGGTAAATCTGTTGGCCCGGTGCAAGAGCAAGCTGCAACCATACTGCGGTGGGCCCCCCGTGGTGGAAGTTTGACTCGCGTGAGCGTCATTAATGTTTACGGTGCCAAGGGGGGGCAGCGGGGAAATATCCCTTGAATTAGCTGGAAAGCCCTATGTCTTGGGAAGCGAACGTTCGAAACATATCGGTCACTCGAGGGACCATTCGGCATTTGGACGGGTGTCCGGCTTGAAATATCACAATCGTCGCGGGAAGACCCAGAACGTATGTATGCCGGGATACGGCAAATATATTATTCCGAGGCACTGAAAGCATTCGGTTAAACCTCGGTTAGCGTAGCAGGAAACCAATGAATTTGTTGGCCCTGTGCAAGATCGAGTCAGGACCATACCGGGGGCGCCTCCCACGGTCCAAACGGGGCTTACGTGGGCATCATTAATGTTTTCGGTGCCGGAGGGCAACAGGGAAGAGTCCCGGGACTAGATCCCAAAATCAAAACGTGTCCGAAGAGAGCGAGCTATAGGCCGAGGATATGGGTGAGACAATGACCATAACCGGGATAGACTCGAGGTCTAAGCGTAACCCATGAAGGCCTCAATGATGTTCCCATGAGGAGGGTCCAGGGATGACGAGAGCCGCCTCATTCCGTTCGGATTTTGTCGGTCACACACGGGCCATTTTATGTTCGGACAAAGGTCCGTATAGAAAACAAGACGGCGACGGGAGCGAGTTCGTGCAAATGTCTGCCGTGAGTAAGGCAAGTTTAATGCAAGCGTGGGATTAGATCCCGGTATATATGCCGATCACTAACGGACCATTCATTATTCGGACGGAAGTCCGTATTAGTAGCGTCGAGGACGACGATAAAACCGTGCAGATGTCTGCCGTAGGTGCGGCAAGTTCAATGTGGGTGCGGGATCGGATCCCGATGAAGACGGGTCGAGCTAACAAACTATCGGCCCAGGATAAGTTCAGATCATGGTCACATCCGGGTGGGGGCTCCCGAGATCCAAGTCTGATCTAGTGGGGCATCATTACTTTTCTCTTCACCAAACCATACGAATGTCTGCCGTGAGTATGGCAAGTTTAATGTAGGTGCGGGATTAAATCCCGGTATATATATGTCGGCCACTAATGGACCATTTCTTATTCGGATAGAAGTCCGTGTTTGTAACATAAAAGACGGTGACAAAACCGTACGAATGTCTGCCGCAGATACGTCAAGGTTAATGTGGATGCAGGATTGGATCTCGATAGAGGTGAGTTAAGCTGATGATCTATTGGCCCGAGGTGGTTGCAGACTATGGCCATATCGGGGTTTCCGAGGACCACGTCTGATGCCACGGGGCGTCATTGCTTTTCTCTTCACGCACGGTCCGGGGAAGTGAGGGTTCCAAGGTATGCATGCATGTCGGTCACGGTCAGACCATTCATTGTTCAGACGCGAGTCCACGTTTGAAGCATCGAAGACGATGATAAAACCGTGCAAATGTCTGCCGTAGACACGACAAGTTTAATGTGGCGTTGCGGGATTAGATCCGGGGAGAAGCGGGTCGAGTTAACGAACTATTGGCCCAGACTGTGTTCGGATCATGACCATGTCGGGGGTTCCGAGGTCCATGTCCGATACCACAAGGCATCATTGATTTTCTCTTTGCACCGAGTGCGGGGGAGTGAATTGTTAAGTGTGGATCCCGAACTCGCCATCATGCGCCCTCGCATGCGGATCGACCTGCGCGGTCAGGTCGCGGGGTTTGACCTGCCCGGTCAGGTTGTGGGGGTCAAGGGGGCAACGCCCCTTGCGGGGGTTTCCGGGGGCAGCGCCCCCGGAACAAAATTTTAATTGAAGCACGGGTAACTTTTAATTATTGGTTTCCTAACCCTTTCATTGGTTTTATCCGTTAGCGTAAAGATCTTTATTTTGTTTAATTATTCTTTCTTTTTAAGCACATCGACAAAGGGAGGCGAGCACGAGAGAAGAGGGGCGCGCCGGTGTAGGTATTACAAGGGGGGTGCGCGCCGGTTATGGTGTTACAACGGGGTGCGCGCCGGTTATGGTGTTACAAGGGGGTGTGCGCCGGTTATGGTGTTACAAGGGTGGTGCGCGCCGATTACGGTGTTACAAGGGAGGGGCGCGCCGGATTAAGGGAGCTCAAGGGGCGCGCCGGTTTAAGGAAACCAAGGGGCGCGCCGGAATAAGAGGTGGGCAGGGCACTATTCATTCCAAGATTTGGAAGTGGATTTGAGTGTAGAGTTAAACCGGCGCGGGGGGTGAGCACGCCAGATTAGCCCGCGCCGGATTAGGGGGCGCCGGGTTAAGCTTCTATGAGGCTTTCTTTTATTCTGTTGGCTCTGTTTCTTGTTTCGTTCAACTGCAAGTTAATCTGTTGATTGATTTATTCATCTTATTGATGGATTAAACTTGTGGAAAGAGAGTTTAAGTGTTTTGATCATTTGTTAAGATAAATTAGCGTGAAGGTTCAAGCGTTTTATTGGAGGAGTTTATTGTACAAGGTAGTTCAGTTTGATGCAGAGGCTTCAAGCATAGGTTTCTCTGGCCCTCGGAGAGTTTAGTTAGATTCGTTTGTTCCTGGAGAAAAATGGGCAGCACCTCCCCCGGACTGAGGCTTGCCAGAGACAAATAGGGTAACACCAAACGGAGCAAAGCTCCGGGGTGAACCTCAAAACTCGGAGTGAGGCCTCCGTTAACCCATAAGTGCCTGTGGAAACTCGAGGACCAGCCTTCAAGAGTTCCAGCAGCTTACAGGTGATGATTTCATAGGCGGGACGAATGTGTGCCTCAAGAGGGCCATGAATATTCATCCGTCGATGAACTCCTTCGAAGGCCATGCTACGGAGGAGCATGCTTCGAAGGGCCCTGGATGAGGAGAAGGAGGAAGGGGAAAGAAGAAGAAAGACAAAGGATCGTGTTTGCCAAAAGGGGCCTTCTATTTATTCATCCACCGAAGGGGGGAAACGGCTCAAACTCAAGTGATTTTCATCCCAAAAGAAGAGAAAATACATTACAGAGGGGAAAAGGAAAGAGATGCATGGACGGGGAGGGGGAACATAGCACAAGCTCTCCCCCCTCTGTGCTCACCTCTCTTCTCTCACGCTCACGCTTTTCTTCTTCACCTCACGGGCGCCGGGGAATGGAGCTTCTCTTCTCTCTTTTTCTTCTTCTCTTCAATGGCCAGCTAGGGGGTTCCAGAGCTTTTTTCTTCTCTTTTCAATAGCCCATCGGGGGTTCGAGCTTCTCTCTTTTTTTTTCCAGTGGAGCAGGTAGAGTATATATGGAACGGATAGTGGGGGAGAAAACTCCCGCCACCTCTGCCTTGTTCACAACAATGTTGTTGTTGTGCTGGATGATGCTGATTCGTGCCGTGCACTGGCGCTCATCCTAAGACGGGATGTTCGCAGGTCTACCGGAGATCTGCTGCCGCTTCTCCACCGTGGATGCATGCCTTCGCCGTTGATGCCGACGCGCTATCGAACGGATGTGGAGACAGAGCTCGATAGCATTGAATGCTATGCCCCCTAGAACCTGCCCCAAATCTGATAGGAGAACAGAGTATCGGGGGGCAGATGGGACAGAATGGGGTTAAACCGGCGCGGCCAGGGGGCGCGCCGGATAACCATAGTAAAGAGGGCGCGCCGGTTTAAGGCTATTGGAGGGGCGCGCCGGTTTAAGGCCCAAGCAAGGGCAAATGGGAAATGGGGCGCGCCGGTTTTAGGACCACCGGATTAAGATGTTGAAGGGGCACGCCGGTTTAGAGCGCGCCGGTTTAAAGCCCTTCATGCTGGATTAGACTTCATCTCAGCTTCACGGCTATTCGGACGGATGCTTGTCCTCCCATGTTGCTTTAGTTGTAATGCACCGCCATCGGGGTGTTTAGTTCAGGGCCTCTGCATCCCGATTTGGAACTTCGAGTGATCCCCGGCGCGTGCCGAACAGGTGTTCGAATTCTCGAGTTTCTTTTGATTCGGCCTTTGGCAATGCCGACTGGAGAGTCGGGGGTGTCTCTTCAACACGAGGGGATTCTTTGTTGGGTGGCGGAGCACCAGGTAGGTATTCGTCCTGCTTGGAGGAGGCATAGGGTTTACTCGGCCCTTTCGTCTTCGACTTGCTCTCGAGTGCTGAGATGTGCATGTCGCATGATCATTATCATTTTTTTGACGTCCACAGCTGCGTCCTCTTCATCCTTGTTTCGGGCGCCTGAAGCTTCAAATATCGGCTCCCTCTTATCTGGGTTTCATCATTCTAAGCCACACTTCATATATCTCCGATTTTGGTTGAAGGATATAGGGGAAGATTCATATTGTTCATCATCTTTTTAGTCATCTTGTGCTTAGAACGTTCATCTCATATTTGGGCTTGTATTTCCTTTCATACTATTTCTCTATCTAGACATTTTCAGAGCTTGCTCCGAGTGTGAGTGGGTTGTCTCGTCGTCGTACGAGAACCCGCGTGTGTGGGCCGTCGAGCCCATGTGTGTGTGGTTGCTGCCGTCGAGAAGCGTTTATAGTGAAATCCTCTCGAGGTGAGAGGGGTGGACGTAGGATGGCACTTGGTGCGTCTGAACCACCTAAAAATACTGTGCCATGGTTTGCTTGTCTGGTGGTTGTTGATATCTATTTTTTCGTTCGCTATACGAGTGTGAGTCGGTGAGGCGTGAGTGTTCTCAACTATCCGTCCAAATATTGTTGTCTGAGTGAGTATATCTGTGGCTTGTGTGGGTTGTTTTTTTTTTATTTGCAAAGAAGGGTGGGCAATCAATTCACCCCCCTCTCAATTGCCTCCTAACTGGGCCAACAGTTAGGAACAAGGCCCGGCTTGTAGCCAAAAGGTATAGCCAGGAAATGGGTATTGATTTTGATGAGTCTTTTGCACCGATTGCTCGGTTAGAAGCAGTCCGGATTCTGTTATCCTTTGCTTGCTCTCTTGACTTCAAATTATTTCAAATGGATGTTAAATCTACCTTTCTAAATGGGTACATCAAAGAGGATGTTTTTGTAGAACAACCTCCAGGTTTTGAAGACTCAAAACATCTAAAGCATGTGTACATGTTGCAAAAGGTATTGTATGGATTGAAGCAAGCTCCAAGGGCATGGTATGAAAGGCTCACTTCATTCCCGACTGAAAATGGTTTCAAAAGAGGTAAGGTTGACCAAACACTCTTCACCAGAAAATCAGGTAAAGTCATATTAGTAGTTTAAGTGTTAGTGGATGACATTATTTTTGGAGCTACTAATAATGCCTTATGTGATAAATTTGCAGAAATTATGCAAGGAGAATTTGAGATGAGTTTAATGGGTGAACTTACATTCTTTCTTGGATTGCAGGTGAAGCAAACATCTGAAGGCATTTTCATAAACCAAGGTAAGTACACATTGGAGCTGATAAAGAAATATGGGATGGCTGAAGCAAAACCCCTGTCAACTCCGATGGCCACAACCATGAAGTTAGATAAAGATGAAATGGTAAAATAGTTGATCCCACACTGTTTCGAGGTATGATCGGATCACTACTGTATCTCAAAGTATGCCGTCCTGACATTCAATTCAGCGTATGTCTATGTGCTCACGTTCAGTCATGTCCTAAAGAATCTCATCTAATGGCTGCTAAACGTATTTTTCGATACTTAATTGGCAAAATAGATTTTGGCTTGTGGTTTCCCATCAAAAGTTCATTTGATTTGATTGCATACACCGATGCGGATTATGCCGGGTGTATTGTAGATCGCAAAAGTACTAGTGGATACTGCCAGTTTCTTGGTGGGTGCCTAGTTTCATGGGCCTCCAAGAAACAACATTCATTAGCTCTCTCAACGGCCGATGCTGAATATATAGCCGTCGGAAGTTGTGGAGCCCAAGTACTTTGGATCAAAAATCAATTGCTTGATTTGGATGTTGAAATGAAATGTGTTCCAATCTTGTGTGACAATACCAGTGTAATCAATTTGTCCAAAAATCATGTTCAACATTCTAGGACAAAACACATTGACATTCGACATCATTTTATGAGAGATCATGTAGGAAAATGGGTCTTTGAATTAAATTTCATTGACACATAATCTGCTAGCAGACATTTTCACAAAACCCCTAAACTAGGATCAATTTAGTAAGATAAGAAGAGAACTTGGCATGTGCAAGGGTGAGAGCATACATACATAGGTCTGCACTTAGGGTAAGGGTTGCACTTATATAGAAACTCATATGCATAAAGGGTAGATTAACATGCATAGTGTCTGTACTTATTTTTAATACCTTGTGTGTATTTACATCCCTACATGTTTGAGTGTATTTATACATATAGCCCTCCTTTAAAATCCTTCTAAAGATGAATATTCCTTGATTAAATAAATGTGGACCTGTATGACTTCTGGACCTAAGGCACCTTTTGAGGGGGAGTTAGAGAACTTTCCTCAAAACCCCATCTCTTCTCTCTCTCTCTACTTCATGATGTTGGTTCTATATAGAAGGTCGGTTGATGGTGATCATATCAAAAAAAAAAATAAAAAGAAAAAATTAAAAGAAATAAAAATTAAAAAAATTAAAATTTTAGGGCACTTCGGTCGACCGCCAGCCCTAGTCCGGTCGACCGAACCCGACGAACCGGGCCGACCGAACCAACATATGAACCCCTTTTAAAGGGGTCTGCACATTCCATTTCTTCATTCCAACTCCCCTACTCTCTCTCCTACCTTATTTCTTAACCCTAGAACACCAAAACTCCACTTCCCTAGCCCAAAAATCTACTTCTTCCTTCACCCGCACAAGATCTGGTTGATTCGTCACGGTTTCGGGACGATATCTCCGTGATCGTTCGTGCGTTCATGAAGATTTACCCAAGGTTCCAGATTGTGGAGAAGATCATTCCAAGCCCTAGGAGTGTCTTTTGGTTCATCTTCATCCCCTGGGTTGAGATTGATCCTTTAACGGTTTCTCGGTGAGTCTTCTAGTCTGGGATGTCGCCTCGACGGAGTTCTCGGTGTTCTGCCCAAATGGAACCCAGTGGTCAGAGATGAGAGGCCCATGCTCCTCCACCACAACGGGCACCTGCACCTCCTCGTGCACCTCGGTTGCCTCCATGGCCCATTATCGACCCTCGTTTGGTCGACTTCAATGAGGTGAACAAGATTTTGCCCGATTTGTGTGCTATCTTTGAGATTCAACCAGGTTGGATTGACTTTGTCACTAGATATACCCGATATTACCCCAATCTAGTGTAGCAGTTTTATGGAAATTTGGTCGAAAAAAATGAGGAACTATATACAGTTGTTCAAGGTGTTGAGCTTCATATTACTCCGGATCTGTTTGAGCATGCCTTAGGAGTTTTGACTAGAGGAGCCGACATGGTTTTGGGTCATGGTGCTGTTGAGGAAACTTTTCTTTCTATGACCAATTATGATTACGTGCATGGTGTCAGCAACTTAATCATATTGAATGTAAATCATTTTCCACCATTGTAGCGTATATTGCACCATATGTTTACCTCCCTCATTTATCCAAAGAGTGGCAGTAGAAATGAAGTGACAGAGGTTCACAAGTTTCTGTTTTATAATGTTATGAATGGGATTCAAGTCAACATGAATCGCCTCATGACGAATCTGATTGGAGCCTACCGAACCAATTTGTTGAGATCCTTGCCCTATGCTCCACAGTTGACTGACATATTCATCTATGCTGGGATCAATTTGACAGATGAACAGTTCATTTATGTTCGACAAGATGATATATATAATGAGCATAAGATTTTCACAAATTTTGGATATTATTATGGTCCCGATGGTGAGTTATGCCGACATGTGCCTGTTTATGGGGAAGATGTAGTCAATGAAGGAGAACAAGAATAGGAGCATCAGCAGGCTCAAGGGGAACTACCCCCTCCAGTCCAGGCGGAGGATCAGCCTCCTCCACCTTCACCTCATCATATGGATCCAGAGATGCCTCCCCCACCACAGTTCTTTCGTGGGGAGTCTTCTACTCAGGGGGCCGGCTAGCACTCTTGGGCAAAGTATGAGACTTTTGACATGCATCTTACTGGGATAGAAACTCGATTTGATACTTTTAGGGGTCACCTCTCTACCTTTGGGGAACACATATACACTATGGGTAATGTGATTGACACTATGTCAGGTCGCATAGATTCCTTCTCCACAACTTTGAACACCTTAGCCACTCAGATGCATACTCTCTCCACCCACATGACCACCCTCACATAGAGCCATGAAGATTCCCGTGAGGCTTTTCATACTATGAACCGCACTCTCCTGAATATGCAGCGTCGGGACTATGATAGGGATCAAACTCTTGCCCATATCCAGTACCGCCTTTAGTTTCAGGACCATTCTATTATGGATATTCGTCGCCGCCTTGGATCAGCCTCCTCCTCCAGAAGACTAGCCTCCTGCAGATGATCCTTGAGGATTTTATTTTGCTTCGTCTCTCTAGTATGTTGTACTTGGGTCGGTTGTCTTTTGGGTCTACTGTTCATCTATCCTATCCCCTCTTTTGATGATGCCAAAGGGGGAGAAGTAGTTATGCAGGGTCTTATATAGTTATGCTTATGCTTATGCATGCATGATCTTATGTTCTGTATGAATGATCATTTGTGAGAACATTTTGTGAGTCATTGCATTTTGTGAGTCCGTTTTGCATTTCCCTTTGTCATGATGTCTAGAAGTCTTGCATTCTCTCATTCTCAATGTACTTTGTAATGAAATGATGAAATGAATGCAATTGGTACTTGATATCACATGGTTGGCTCTTGTCTGTCATTTCCTATCTATTTAGCAAATAAAGTGTTGCATGGCTTGCGTTGATTTGCCTAAAGAAATGAGTTTTTGGTTTAATCACCTTGTGGACTATTGGCCTTGCTTAGTTCCAAATTTGCTTGAAGGCATGCCAATGCACTTGTAATCTAGAGTTTTGTCATCATCAAAAAGGGGGAGATTGTTGAGTCTCTCCAGATGATTTTGATGATTACAAAACCCCGGCATTATAAATAGGTTGATAACTTGCTTAAACCCATCTCAAGCCATCTTCCATCAAAGCAAATGCCTAATTCTATTGTGCCTCAAAAATGCCCAGGATAAGTTAAACCAACTCATATTGTTTGGAACAAGAAGTAGTCTTAAAGTAATTTGTTTACAGGCTATGATTCATTGGCTAACTCCGCTAAAAATGCAGATTTTTCAAGCGTAGTCGACCGCCGGCCAGGGACCGGTCGACCAGTTTTCCCAGCGTTGAAAGGTTCAATCTCTATAAAATTCTGGTCGACCGCCAGCTTCGAAGCCTCCATTGTTGACTTGGTTTTCTCCATGAGGCTGAAGCATCTATCAATGGTTTTTTAATCCCAAAAGTCTCCAGACATCCCTAGAATTGTTGATCTGTGTCTTGGCTTGTCCTTGACCATCCAAGTTATATAAAATTATCTCTTAGGGGAAAGAAACCCTAATCACTCAAGGGAGATCAAAGGGGGCTGCCAAGGGAGAAAGAGGGCTACTACTGTAGCTCCGTGAACAGTGCTACGTCCAAGAATTCTTCATCCAAGAGCAAAGTTTTCAAGATCATCTGCAAGCCATTCAAGTGAAGATCAAGCTGAGGAGAACGCTTCATCCAAAATAATCTTCATCCATTAAGGGGGAGCTTTAATCTAAAGTTTTTATTTTGTGATTTTCCTTACATCTTTCATCAAGCTTCAAGTGTATGTTCTTGTAATATCTAAACACTTGTGTGTGTGTGGATCTCCATAGATATGTGTGTGTGTGATTCTTCTCTTCTTCACATTTCTGTGTGATTCGGTGCTTGTGCACCTTCGTGGGAGTTCCGAACTCTACACGAGTGTGTGTGTGTGGTTTGATCTTGTAATCTTTTACAAGATAGTGTGAGAATCCTCACAGATCGTGAGGGGTGGACGTAGGTTGCCGTTGTTGCATCCGAACCACCTAAAAATCATGTCTCTTGTATGGTTTGATCTTTTTCTCCTATCTCCATTCTGTGCAAGCACACACGTAAATTAATTAGATCGCATCTCTTGAGTTAGATCTAACATAAGTTATCATCTTCACATTAGATTTTGGGTATATTAAAAGGTGGTTTCGGATCAACAAGGCAAACCTTGTCAGGAAGATAACATCTTGCGTGAGTAGAATCTTCGGATTCATACCTCCGCCACGTTACCAAGGATCTATTGTGTGTGATTGATTATATTAGAGCTGATATTTTTATTTAGATCTAAATCTCATTGTGGCTATTCCTCACACTTGTTTAAATCGGCTGAGATTTCATTAAAATTTTGTAAACACCCAATTCACCCCCTCTTGGGTGTCATTGATCGTGAAACTTCAAGGTTTGCTAATGGTTAGATGTCCTCCCAAGGGTGGAGGTTGTGTGTGTGTGTGTGGCCGCGTGGCCTTGTCGGTGGTTCCGTCAGTAGGGATGGATTGTTACGACCGTATCTTCGTGGGGTTTTCTCTCGGTAGTAAGACAGCTGCTTCACCGTGGGTCGACGATCCCAACTAGAGGTCGTGGTTTCCTTGTTAAGAATTGGGCTAGCATAGAGGCTCCGTGGTTCCTCCGCTCACCATTCTCATTGTTCCGATCGCTGTTGTTTACTATTATTGTTGTCATTGTAGTTGTTACTGCTGTCATTATTATTGTTACTGCTTACCGCTTTCGTTGTGGTGGGGATCTGCGGGACCCCTACTGAGCCAATGAGATGAGGCTCACTCTCTGCTTTTTCAGGTGTAGTGCTTCTCCTGGAGGTGGAGCTTTCCGGTCAGAGGACCAGTAGTAGCCAGCTTGCCAGTGCTGGGGGTGTGCCCCGTAGCAGAGTACATTTCTCTTTTCATTGACTGTACTTGTGGACTGGACTATGTAGTCATATTAATTGTTGTAAAAGGATTAGTTTTATTTCTGCCAGTTATATATTAATCTTGTAATTTATTTCCTGCTATTGTTTAGAATTTCAATGCATAACCACAATACCCTAAATAACCCTTCTGAGCTTTCCAGCTCGTGGGTGGCGGCATAGGATCCTAATGGTATTGAGTTTGACTCGGTATCCAGATCTTGGGTCGTTACAGATGGTATCAGAGCGTGGTTTTGGAAATTCATGGGAATTCTAAATGATTGCAATGTCCAAGAGTCCAGAGAGTCCAATATAGTCAGCAGCTGGCATAGGGTCACCCCCCCTTTTTTCCATGTTGTGTTAAGGATTAGATGGCGCCGAGGAGGCGAGCTCGATCGTCGCCTGAGGTTCCGGCGGGGGCTCGAGAGGAGCCGAGTAGAGAGGAACCAGGTAGTGAGTCACCTCCCCTAGTGGTAGCGGCCCCGAGGGTGTCGGGTTAGGTCAAGTTTTATACTGGCATGTATCAATTTTTTGTGCAGCAGATGAGTCAGCAGCATCATGGTCAGGAGGCTGGCGAGAGTAGTTCATCACATGGTGGCCATGGACGTGTTTTGTGAAAGTTTCTGCAGTTTCACCAACCGACATTTGAAGGCCAGCTGGATCCTGATGTAGTGAGATCGTGGATTGATGCTATGGAACGCGTGTTCCGATCGATGGAGTGTGCGGATGATGAGACAATTTTGTTGGCAAGTTATCAGTTATAGGGATCAGCCTTGTCGTGGTGGACTACAAAGTGGGAATCAACATTCGAATCCTGTCCTTTACGACATATCCCGTGGCAGGAGTTTCTTATAGCCTTTGAGCGAGTTTTTAGCCCAGAGCACGTTAGGACAAGGAGAATGCATTAGTTTATGGAATTGACTCAAGGGGATATGTCAGTAATGCAATATCGATCTAGATTTGTAGAGTTGGGTCACTATGCTCCGCATATCATGGCAGATGAGAAGTTGAGGACTCGATAATTTATCAGAGGTTTGAGGCCAGAGCATAGACACCTAGTGATTGTGACTCGTGTTGCGGACATGGAATCAGCCTATCAAGTTGCGACAGATGTGGAGGAGGATTGGCTGAGGACCCAAGAATAGGCTGGTGCAGGGTAGTCCCAGTCAAGTCAAGGTCAGTAGAGGACCCTTCAGCAGCAGTGTGTTCTCCAACATTCTTGGAGGCAGTTAGAATTGGCATCTCTTCCATCTCCTGGCACGAATTCTTCCCCTCCAGGATCGAGACTAAATTGGGTGTCGAGGTTGTTCAGAAGAGGCAGGTCTGGCAGGAGGCGTCTGGAGTAGGAGGAGCAGATTTTGGTAGCGTCTGATCAGCAACCTGAGGTTCGACCACTACGTCATGGTATGAATGAGCAGGCAGGACAGTGTCCAAGATGTGGCGGGTTTCATGAGGGTAGGCCATGCACTGTGGATGAAGCAAAGTTGGAATGTTTTCGGTATGGTCAGGTTGGGCACATTGCTCGCGAGTGTCCGTGGCGGCCGCCCTAGTCCCATCCATCCCAATAGTAGTTCACTAGCCTGGCGAGACAGGGATCCTGGAGTGCACGAGGCACCTGACCGAGCAGAGTGATGATACTCCACCTCGTGGAAGGTAAGTGCAAACTTTAATTATTATGAGATGTGTTTTTGTTAATTCCACTATTTTCTTGTTATAATTGTCTTTTCACACGCTTGTGTTTTTCCTGGAGTATGTTCGGGAGTTCCCAAGAGCGTCTTGTGTATCGGTAGTGGAGTTGCTTATGAGGGTTTTGTTCTCATCGCTCTTTGTTTCACGATGTGTAGATGCCGATAAGGTTGTATAGAGTCGGGTGAGTAGAATCACCATCCGAGCTAATATGTCATGTTGTGGGGCTGGTGTTGAGCCTCCCGAAGTGCTTTGATATTAAGACCTGTGCGTGTAGGTGGTTTGTCAGGTGGGAAAGGGAGGTTGTGTTTCAGAATCGAAGAGTGTGAGCTCCTTCACCCCTATTTCTAGATTCAGCCTATTTTAATTGGGGACCGTTTCGTAGCAGATGTTAGGTCTTTCCCCTATTCTTATGGTACGATCGATGCAGAGTTGGGCAGTGGAAGCGTGGTGGGCCTGTGACCCACAGGCTCCAAGATCAGATTGCTGGTAGAGTAGGGCGAATGTCTTTGTGGTAAGCAAGTCTTGGAGATTTTATAGTCAACCATGGAGAGCTGACTTCAGATGAAAGGCAATGTTGTCCGTGTGAGCGGCCTCGATTGTTGTGTGTCGGTGGCAGTATCATGCTGTGTGGCGCCAATAGAATTGGGAATTGGGGGCTCAGCGATGAAGAGTTGTTGAACGAAGATGATTATGGCGCCAGTTATTTTCGTGAAATGTGCCATGTGGCTCTGAATAGAGTTACTTAGTGATTGGTATTGGAGAATGTAGGGGCTAATTGGACCAGTCGTAAGGCGCAAGTGTGCATTGCTCAAAGATGAGCTGGCGATTTGATTGACCTCGGTCGGTGTGGGTGTTCTTGAAATGGACCCAAGGAATGAGAGGTGCTGGTGTTGAGAGGAGACCTTGTGTGGATGCCATGGTGAGTAATCGATAAAACTACTTGAGATGTTTAAGTGCCCTGATGATATATGGTCTAGTGCGCCGGTTGATCGACAGGCGTGATGTTCGGGACTAGTCAAGTGATGTGATGGTTGTGGATGAAAGAGCATGTCTATGACAAGATTCAAGAGAGTTTGGAACTCGGTGCTTCTTGTGGTGCTACTGTTTGGATTGTCGTGTTCCCCTGGCTCGGAAAGAGCTGTGCAAGCTATTGTGCGAGTAGGCGCCAGAAGTTGGTCGCTATTGGTTAGCAGTTCAGGCGGAATTGTCAAGTTGATAGGTGTGGAATGAACGGTTGTAATATGGAACAGCTATCTCCTCAACGAAAGAATCCCCTGAAGTATGATATGAGATGGGAGTCCTGCCAGGGGAAAGGATTTTGAGGCGTCGTACCCGAAACTAGTGTGTTTGAGGAGTTCGACGTTCACGAGAGTTACCTTATTGTTCTTCTTCCTCTCGAGAAGCGGGAATTGGCCAGATGGCCAGGGAGGACCAAGATGGTGCCAAGTGATGTTTGGCCAGCGCTCGAAGGAACTGATTGGTGGCCCTGTAGAGAAGCAGGAGTGGAATGTGGTTAGAGGTCTTATGGTTGAAGTTGGACCGGTGGCTGGCAAATGGCTTTCTACAGCTGACATGTGCCCACTGAGTGGGTTGTCATGTAATGTGGATTTCAGACTATGAAGTCCCAGGCAGTTGATTGTAATGTGTCCCGTGGGTATTGATGGTGACCAGTGAGACATTGGTTTTGAGATCGGCATCATCTGGTGAGCAATAGAGGTATTCGGCTCTGGATCGTGTGTCGCTGGCTATGAGGAGCTGACGGAAGAGTTGTATCTAACTGAGATTGGCGGTGAGATTTGTCATTCGGGATGGAGTGCGATTGTGCTCCTTGTAAGGAATACTTGGTGTCAAGTAGCTGGAGAAGCTGAAGTCCTGAGTAAGCAGCTGAGTATGGTTTCCCCAATCAAGGATTGTGTGCTTCCTCCATGTGCGGAGTGTTGTGGACGTTGTTTATGCCCTTGAGAATTTCAAGGAAGCTGAGGTGATGCCAAACTTGTCAGTTGTGTACCCTGATCGATTAAGGGTTTGGCGTGAATTATTGTGATAGAGTGAGAATGCTTTATTGGCTATTTTAGTCTAGCAATGTTCCTCAGGGGATGTTGTGTGGTGAGTATAGGGGTTGTGCAGGTGATTGCGAGGTCTTTTCTGTTGGGTGAGTTCTTCCTTGTGAGTTATGTGAATTATCCACAATTTCGAGGATGAAATTTCTGTAAGTAGGGAATACTGTAATGTCCTTAGGTTCTCGGATTATACTTTTGCGGGTTGCGGATCATGTCTGTATGGGTTTCGAACTTTAATATCAGATCTTCGGACCCTAAGATGGTATGCATATGAATTATTTTGAGTTCGTGGCGGCGCGTGGAGCGGCCTAGCTTTCTTCTGGATTGCTTCGGAGTCTGAATGTATTTTTTGGGATTTTTCCAGAGTTATTCGAATTTTCTAATTGAAAAAAAAGAGAAAATCAAAAGAAATAAAAATTTCTATTAAAACCCCCTCACCCCTCTCATTTCTCCCTCTCTCACTCTCGTGCCCCTCTCTCTCTCACTCTCGTTCTCCCCCTCTCTCACTCTCACGTCTCTCCCTCTCTCCCTCTTCTTCTCTGGCGGCCGACAGGAAAGACTTGCAGCTAGGTGGACGGCGGCGCGGGTGATGAGTAGCGAGGATCAGAGTTTGGAGTGGGATGCGGCGCCGTGGTGGAGGATTTTTTGAGATTTCGTGAAGAATCAACTGTGAGACGAGTGATTTCGGCGTGGATTTGCCCCAAACTCGCATGATTTCTTCAGAAAAGGTAGGGGGATGGATTCTTACCCTCCTTGCATTATTCCCTCACGATTTCAAGTTGATTCTAGCGAGGAAGAGTGGGTTTCCTTCATGTTGGGGTTGAAATACATATTTTGGGACGAGTGACGATTTTGTCGATTTGGGCGACGATTCTTAGTTCATTTGATGTGAATGGGTGTGTTAGAGGCCGGGGAGCTTTTCCCCATGGTTACCACTTGCAATGGAGCGAGTTGGGTGTGGAACGGGATCTCCCGGAGGGGTTCCCGTCGCAGACGTGCCAGAATCGGTTGACCGATTCTGGGTTCGGTCGATTGATTGGGTAGCTATCCGGGCCAGTCGCCACTGGGTGAATTCGGTTGACTGCCAGGGGCCGGTCGATCGACTGAACCACCCAGTCGGTCAACCGACCAGATTGTTGGTCGACCAACTTGTCTCTGTGTTGGTCGACCAACTTGTCTCTATGTTGGTCGACCGTCCAACACTGCATGTCGACCGATTGGGGCCTGTTTGGCCCAGTTGACCCCTGTGAATGGGTTTTCATCCCCGAAATATAAAAATTAATGTTTTACACAAGGAAACCCATTGAAATTGGGCCATTTTTGCCTCGTGAGGGTGGCGGTCACCCGGGAATGGATTCACGTAGTGCGAGGGTTCATGGGGTCCTATGGACGCACTTTTTATCATCTTTTATCCGTTTATCATCTTTTTATTCTTGGTTTATTTCATTTCGGTTTATTATGTAGTGTCCTTGTAGTTTTGATGATGTCAAACACTGTGACTCATCATGAATCAGTGCATGGAATTCATGCCTTGATGATGTCACAATGCATTTGGTGCATTGGATCCATGGTTTTGATGATGTCTATGACTTATCAATGAGTCATGTATTGGTGCATTAGATTCATGGATAAACATTTGTAATCATGACATGCTTTATTGATTATATGATGCCTTAACTCTATATGAGCATCCTTGAATTTGTGAAAAACTGAAGAACAGGTTGGATAGCATGGACAATGAGGTTGTGTGGCTATAAGTCCTATTGGATGTGGCCTCGACCTCATAAAACAAACAAGGTCAAAGTGCCCTTTGAAATCTGCCTACATTGTCCCTGTAGCAGTGATGCAGTTGAAGAAAGCCAAGCAACAGCTTCACAAGCCAGCAGTCCTAAGCAACGGGCCAGAAGTGAAGTTATAGTAAAGATACAACAATTAGTACAAGGAATCTTCAGTAAATCTTCAGCACAAGTCAACAATACAAGATAAAGCCTTAAGCTCAGTTCAGTCGACCAAACTGATCATCTCGGTCAACCGAAATCACCAGAAGAGAACTTAAGAGAACAAGAGTTCTTTTTTCCATCAGAACCTTGGCGCAGGATCACCACTGTCTCGATGCAGTCAAGCTCCAAGAAGCAATCAAGCACTTATCCTTGTGGATGCATCGACGCAACCAAGAGCTACACCGACGCATCAAGTCACGACATGTCAAATCATCAGTAATGCATCGACGTAGCCCTACATACTGAAGCGAATTCCAGAGTGATGCATCGACGCACCAAGTCAGAAGCCCGTGTACCAAGTCAGCTGCCTGTAGGATCTATCTTTACACTGCCTCGATGCATCTGAGGATTGCATCGATGCGCTAAGCTCGGAACTAGGATTTGCAAGACTATTAGGTCGAAGCATCAGAAGGAGGAGTATGTGCTGTCACTTGAACAGGTCGAAGCAGCGAGCCACTGATCCGATGCATCAGTCATCAATAGATGAGTTATTACTTTCTGCCTCGACCTGAAGGCATATGCCTCGACACACTCTATTCAACCTTCAACGCACTAAAGGGAGCAACCTACTTTAATAGTTCAAGTGTGATTAATAGTCTCTTAAAGATTAATCATGATCCCTGGAGTGTCGAGAGAAAATACTTAAGGAGATTCACACTGTCAATATGAAAAATAGTCCTGAGGCACGTGATGAACTTATGGAATCAGGTCACCTCGAATTCCATTGACTGGAACTTAACACTTACACACCTGGCGCATTTTCAGATAATTTTTGAAATAGAATATTCTTATTTGGCAAGTGGACCAATGGGATTCCAGCTGAATAACCTTTTTATCCACTTGGATTTACGGAGCCCCTGTTTCCTATAAAAAGGGGCCTCGCCCTTCGAGTGAGTGAGTGGCCATTGAAGAAGAGCCACCGTAGCTATTGAGATAAAGCTTATGCCAGAGCCAGATCAGTGAGAGCAGCTGTCGCGAAGAAGAAAAGAGAGAGAGAGCTATGAAGATCTGAGCTAGAAAAAGAAAGAGAAAGAATTGAGAGAGTGAGAGCTTGCGAGAAGAAAAGAAGCTTGTGCAGCCGGAGCTTCAACTGAAGATCTGGTAGTGTCTTGACTCATGGATCAAATCCAGAGTCAATCTGCTCCTCGAAGCTATATCTCATTTTTCCTTCATTATTTTCTTGTTTTGTTTTTGCATTTTTCTTCCAGTTCTTCCGATACCCTGTACTAGGTTCGGGTTCCTTCTGAGTGATCATTAAAAGGGAGATCTAATCTCCAGTGTCCCCTATGAGGTATCAGAGGAAGGGAGACATGGGTCTTTGGGTTGTGAGTGATTGGGTGTCGCTCATGAGATTCCCTCTGTGCTCGCAGAGGAAGGGAGGCGTGTTCCTCCAGTCACTACAGAGGTAGTGGTTTATGATCTAGCGTGGTGCTAGATTAAAGGTCGAGAGATTTGTCTCCCTCTGGTTCAAGCAATTTTTCAGCATTTTGTCACAGACTGAATTTGCTTCTTGCAGTTTGCAAGGTGAAGCCACACTCTGGTTTGAGTGTGGGGTGGACGTAGATCTGCGAAGCAGATCGAACCGCCTTAAAAATACTGTGTGTATTGCGGGCTGATGCTGTGCATTTTTTTCCAATCTCCTACCTCCCCTTCGCAGGTTGGTGTTTGAGTTGCTTCGCCTCCTCACTATTTGATATAGTGTTATTCTGATTTGAGCTAGTAATATTTGATATATGATCCGCATGATCGATCTAATCCAAAGGTTAGCATCCAATAAATTCCAACACACCTTCATTTTATTGATTGTGGTTCGGACTGAACTATCGTCTGCTGTCTACTTCTACTTGGAGTGTTGTCATTGTGTGCGAAGCGTTTGAGTTCAGTTCAATGAGAGCTGTTAGTCATCCGTGAGCATCTGCATTGTGGGCTTGTACCTTCTTGCCACCTACAGCTTTTCTGTTCCGGTTAGCTGCTTCTTATTTCAGGCTTTTGTATTTCAATTTGGGCTAAAGTTTGTAGTTGGATCCTGATGAACGCTTATTTGTTTAAATTTATCTATATCACACACATTAATTTTTGGGCTTTAATGAAGTAATTATGTACTTTTACATGATAATCTCAGTCTCACATAAAATAATGATTTTTCTACAAATTAATGAGATCTGAGACATGTTTGAAATAAATAAAAATTACATAATTAAAATTTGATAAGATCATTAAAAAATAATAATAAATAAACAAACTTTCCGGTGTCTATAAAATTCATTATGAATGGGGGGCAAATAGTAAAATATATATTTTGATAAAACTTTTCCATTGAGAGGACTCATGCATATTTTCATTTTTTAGCCAAACTTTGTAATCACTCCCTTCTCCCAACAGGGACAGCGTGGGCGCTCCCTTGGCTAGCAACATCGGAACACCAACGGAAATAGCCCAGCAGGCGTGTTGGCCCCCTCCAGGCGTCCTCCAGGCGTGGGCAGCGACAGAACATGACAGCATGGGCTGGCGTGTAGTAGAACAGTGAGCAAGTGAGCCCCCTTCATGTGCAAGAAGACAATGGACACGGTAGTGCCTCCTCCGGCTTGGGCATCTCCAACGGCGTGTGTTTGCGGACAGTGGCATGTGCGCATGGCATGCTAAGCTGATGGGAGTGTTGGCACAAAAATAGTAGGTGCATGTGGGTCTCTCGAGCACGGCCACGGCAGGGGCGTGTGCAGCAACCTCTGGCAACGGCATGAAGGCATCGCAGATGGGAAGAGGCAACAACGGCCTCGCCCCCTGAACCCTACAAAACCGCAGCGTCCCCCTCTCTCCATCTCAACTCCTCTCCTTGTCCCCTCTGGGGATCTCTTCTAACCTCTCTTCCCCTCTCTCCTTCTAGCCTTTCTCTCCTCCGTTTCCCCCTCTCTCTACCTCCCATCGCCACCGCCAGCAGCACCGGACCACTTCCTTTCTCCCTCGCCGCAGCCACGTCTCACCTCCCCACCGTGGCAAGCCATCTCTTCCCTCCTCTCTCTCTCTGCTAACAACCCACGGCTCTCTCTCTCTCGTCCGTGACTTCTGCGATCTCTGCATGCCCACCGCGGCGAGCCCCTCTCCATCGTCTCCAACCACACCTGCACCCTCGCCACTCCTCTCTCTCTCTCTAAACCACAGTGGCCACCGACCCCTTTCTCTCTCCCGTTCTCTCTCTCCTTGCACTCACACCTTAGTCGACGTCGACCCACCTCCCTTCTCTGCACTCCCTTGCCTCCGTCGCTCACCTTCCACTCCCTCTCGCCACTGGCATCACCATTGGCGGTCGCCTCTCTTCTCCCTCCATTTCTCACCTTCCTCCCTCTTCCGCTCCCTCCCACGTAACTCTCCTCCTTCTCCTCTACAACTCACACACTCACCACCGAGCTTCTTCTAACATCCCCCCCCGCTGCTATTTTTCTCTCTCTCATCCCATCTCTCTCTCTCTAAACTCCCGCCGCGTGATCATCCCCTCTCCCCTTCCTTCTCTCCACTTCTTCTCCTCCTCCGAACTCCTCTCTTCCTTCCTCTCTCTATCTCTCTCTAACACTCACAGCACCATCGCGCGCCTCCGTCCTCTCTTCTCCTTGCACCGCCGGTCTCCATCTTCCTCCCTCTCCCTCCTCTCTCCCCCTCTCTCTCTCTAACCCTCACGTAAACACACCCAAACCGCCGCGTCGGTGCCTCTGTCCCTTGCCTCTCTCTCTCCTTTCGTAGCACTCATCCCCCCCTCCGCAACTCTGCGTCTCCTTCTTCTCCCTCCTTTCATCTCACTCTCCCTGCACACCTCTCACTCGCCATAGCCGCTCGACCCCTCACCCTCCATCCACCTCTCACCTCATCTGCTCGCCACCCCAGCCCCTGCACCTTCTCTAACTCCCGAAGCCTCCCTCAATCACCCGTGAGCTCTCTCTCCCTCTCTTACACACTCAGGTCTGCACCCCTCCACCAGGCACCCTGCCACTCTGTGCACCCACCGCGGCAGCACCATCGGCCGCGTAGGCCCCCTCTCCCTCACGCATCCACCGTTCACCGACACCGTCACCCCTCCGCATGCATGCACGTAGCCTCCCCTCCTTCTCCGTCCCACCTCTCTCACTCTCGCTCTCCCTCTCTCCTACACACGCACGGCCCACCGCCATGTCCCACTCTCTCTATCTCTATTTCTCTCTCTAACTCTCGTCCTCTATCTTTCTCTCACCCTCCGTGTCTCATTCCTCTCGCGATCTCCTATCTCTCCCCTTCTCTCACACTTCCTCTCTCCTCTCTCCGTTCCCCTCTCTCTATCTCTCTCTTGTTCACTCTATCTCCCTACAACACACAGGCACACACATCATTTCTATTTTTTCTTTTCTTTATTTTATTTTAATTATCCTCTCCCACTTCTATCTCTCCTTCTCTCTCTACATCCCTCCACTTTCTCTCCTTATCTTCTATCTCTCAAATCCCTCCAAAGATGGCGCAAGACGGGCGTCACCAGCTCCGAGACGAGTGAAAATCAAAGGCTCAAGGAGACGACGTCACCCTGACACCACGGCCGCGATATCTTTACCCCATCGTCTTCCTCCGTGTTATTTAGGATTCATTTTTATTTTGAAGTTGTAATTTTCATTTTTGCACTTCATATTGTAAGCATTGTATTTTTAATTAGTGGAAAATGATGTCTATTTATTTTCTCTCTCTATATCTCTCTCTCTTCTTTCTTCTTCTTTCTATTCCTCTCTTCTTTCTCTCTCTACAACCCTCCGACTTTCATTAGATAGATTTACTTAATGTAATTTTCATTTTAAGTTGCATCTAATCATTTAAACTCGCATTCCGTGTAGAACACAAGATTTTCAAATCGGAAAACTAAACCTCTCCGTGAATTCGACTCGGACTCGCCTTAATACTATGTTATTTATTTAAATTGCGAGTTCGGTAAATAAATTTTAGATTGACGACCGTTGTGTTTAATGACGCACATTTCGGTCCGATCAGATCCATTCACCCCCCCTCTGGATCCCTCCGCGCACCCATCTATTTCCTAACAATTGGTATCAGAGTAGGTTTCTGATTGACCAGATCCCATGATATGTAGAGTAGATCCTGCTTATTTGGTGCATTTGCTATTATAGTCTGCTGTGTTCTTGGTGCATTCTCATTGCTAGCTCATTACCTTGATTCTCATGGCTCAACCACCGGTGTTTAATGGTTCCAATTTTGATTCCTGGTTTCGCAGCAAGCATAGATTTGTTAGGTCCATTGATCCTAAGTTATGGAACTTAATAACACATGGTTCACACAAACTGCCTCAAGATAAGTCGAAGTGGACTGACCTTCACAAATCAAGGAACAAGGATAATGTTAGAGCTTTAAATTTGATGAAAGCTGCCATAAATGTTAACGTACTTCCTTGTGTCTCTGCATGCAGCACTGCTAAAGTCATATTGGACAATCTGATGGATTTCAATGGAAAGGAGAAGATGAATAATTGCATGATGGCTGAAGGAAGTGATCAAAACGAGTATGGAGAAGAGGTAAGCAATCCATTTGAAAATTTCTCTATAGAAGACTGGGAGGATGCTTATGCTAATCTAGTTGAGTTTCCCGAGAAATTGAGAAAACTAAATAAAGTCCTAAAAAAGAAAGTAACTGATGTTATGAGTTCTGGCTCTGAATATGATAATATTGAAGTTTTAAAAACTGAAAATAAAACTTTTATAAGACAATTGATGAATCTTGATAGTGTAAGTTCAGATCTAGAACAATTGAAAATGAGAAACTCAGAAATCAAGTTGAGGAATCTAAACGAAAATTCAAAAATCTTGAGGATGAAAGTAATCTAATTTTTGAAAAACATGATGCTGTTAAAATAGTGAATATAAGTCTTCAAAAAAGTTTGGAAAATTCTGAAATGAAGAGGAAATAGGAAGCCAATTCTGATGATCAGCTGTTAATAAATGAGTTAGTTCAAAATAACAAACTCAAGGAAGAAATAGAAAAACTGAAACAACTGAACACTGCCCTATCTGAATAATTGATTATATCTGAAAAGGGTAAGTGTGTGAGCTTGGATAATTCAGACAAGCTGGCTAGTCTTGAAAATGAAATTGACAGTCACAAATCCGGGAATGCTATGTTGAATGAAAGTCTAGCTAAATGTAAGGAAGAAAATGCTAACTCAGAATTGTTAATTGCCTCCCTAGAAAATGAAATCCAAGATCTGAAAATCTCACTGTCAAAATTTATTCATGGGAAAGAAAATTTGGATAGATTGCTAGGGGCTAAAGTGAATCTCCAAAAGGAAGGGTTGGGCTACAACAATGCTAATAAGAAATCTTTTGAAAGCAAAGTTCACACTTCTTTTATGAATAGCTCAGAAACACCTAGCACCTCAAACTTTCCATTCTTTCAATTCCCGGCCCAAAGAAGAACAAACTGTTAATAATAAAACTTCCAACCGGAGAGATGAAAATAGTTTGCATCATCATGTGGCTACCTCAATGCATGTTGAACATAAATATCCTGTACACTCAAATGCCCATGCAAAGAAAAATACATGTCATTACTGTGGTAAAATTGGTCATTTGATGTATGACTGTAGAGTGATGAGAAAATATGAACAAAATGTTGGTAGAAAGTAGGCTAGGAATTTTAATGCTAGAAAAATTTCTAATGTTTAGAAAAAGAGAAATGAATGTTTTAACTGTAGTAAATCTGGACACATAGCTGCACTTTGCTGGTCAACCAAGGGAAGAAAAAACTTTCATGTTGAACATGCAAAATTCCCTATAAACCAGTGTACTTTTGAAAGAACTAAACTTGTTCTTAAAGGAAGGCACATAGTGTGTTTCAATTGTGGAAAGCCAGGCCACAAAGCTTCTGAGTGTTGGTTGGCTATTGGTAGAAGAAATTCAAAGAGGTGTTGATAATCCACAAGGACCCAAGAAGTCTTGGGTACCTGTGTATACAAAATGAGATTTGTATTTTGCAGGTGTGCCTTAAAGAAAAAGGAAAATAGAATAAGAAGGGGTTCAATAAAATCAAGACACAAGAAGTTTGGTAAAACCAAATTTTTGTTTCTACTATTTTAGTTGATGTTTTGAAAAACTTCAATATGAAAATGTTTATAATCTAACAGTTAGGACTTCATGCATATCATGTTTTGAATTTGCTCATGCTCCATATCCATTTTTATCCTTGTGATTGTATGCTTCATATTTGCATATGTCATGTGCATTGTGTTCATAAGTTTCTCGAAGCATGTTAGTCTGATCATGCATACATTTTTACATTTGCATACATAACTTGCCTTGTCATGATTAAATTTGGAAAACATGCATTGCATATAGGACTGCATTGCATTTAGTATGCACATTCATGTTTGATCTAAATGGTATATCAAATGGTGTATTGCCAAAGGGTAGAAAAGGTTTGCCTGGAAGCTCTAACCATGTATGAGGTGGTCTTTAGACCCAAGTCCTCCACCTTGTACCATGGATCAAAATTGCACATAGAGCAGTCTAAATGTTCATGAGCATGATTCAGAAATTCCCTGCATGGTCTCCATGTCATTCATGATTTCTCAGTGCACTTAGATAAGGGGAGTCCCTGCATTTCACAGTTTAGTAATGCGCATCTTCTAGCTCTCATGCATGTAATATTTTTAAATTTGATTGCATACCAGTCATGTTGAAAATTCAAAAAGGGTTATCTGAAATGCATGTACATTCTCAGGGGGAGTTAGATTGGGTAATTATATGGTGCATATTGAAGGTCGCTGCACATTGAAATAACATTGCTCTTGCTCAGAATATATGCTCACTCTTTTTAACACACTCTGTCTAGGTTGAGTGAGTCGATGCCATGATTATGTTGCTGCGACCCAGTGATTCATATCTCTCAATTTTTTGACCTCTGTAAACTGTAACACCCCGGTTTTTAAAATCTAAAATTTAATTGAAATAGTGAATTTTTAAATGAATTCCAGAAATTAATATTATATTCCTCATTAAATAGTGCTAGCGTAATTTTGACTTTCTCAAAAAATCTAGAAAAATAGTAAATTGATAGAGAATGATTTATGAAACAACTTTTCCTTCTTGAGTTTTATCAGTAAAAATCTGTAATTAAATCTATTTATCGTTTAAGTGAGTTCCATTAAATAATATTTTATTCCTTGGAATAGTACCATCGAAAATTCTTCTACGTGATAAAAATCCATAAAAATGGTAATTAGGTTTCTGGAAGTGTATGTAACAAATTCATCTTCTGGGATTAACCCAGTAACAATCCGTAGCAAGATCTATTTAAAGATTTAAGTGAAAAATCCACACTTTCAACCTTTACCTAACCTTGACTTCAAACACAAAATCGACCTTAATACTCAACCATTTGATCTGAAATTGGTGTCAAATTAAAGGCCATGATCTTAACTTCAATAACCCTCTAAAAATTGCTCGAAACCCTAACCCTAATTGAGGCGGCTGGTCGAGTTTTGACTTGGTCTTGCTTGGCGGCGCCTTGTCCAACACGCCTCTTGTGGCGTCGATTCCTCTCACCACAGACCATCCCAGAACGTGTATAAACTATCAAAATGAAGCCCTTCCAGTCTATTCTCATTTGGTAGCCGCGGCAGTCGCTGAAGTTTTCAGATCTGGGAGATATCTCGCGTTGAGTGCGTGGGTGTCGGCTTCCTTCTTTCTTTCTTCCTCCTTTGTTCTTCCTTGTTCTTCATCAAATTGAGGTAGGTTCTCTCGGGCTCAAACAGCAAATCATATATCAAAATGTTCAGCATGAAGTCCTCTTTCTTTTGATATATAAAGCCCCAAATATCATGTAGTATCCTGCGAGTATTTCGAGGTTTAGTAGAAGCATGTTAGAAGCATGTTAGATTAGGGTTAACATTGTTCCTTCTTCGATTTAGTTCTGATTTCAGGACGTAAATATGAAATTGATCCATGCATCTTGTAGAGTTTTTCGTGCTCTTTCCATTGATTATAAAAGCCCTAAATTCCATCCAGCATGTTTAGAGAATTTCTGTTCGTAGTAACAGCATGTTTAGACCTAGTTTTGATGTGTTCTTCCAAGTTGATTTCTGATTTCGACTGATTTCGAAGTGTTAATCCTGATCCACATGAACCATATCATATATGGTTGGATTCAGCATCGAAGTGGCTTTCTTTTGACATAAGAAGCCCCAATTTTCGTTCTGTATGTTGAGAGAATTTTACGTTTTAGTAACAGCCTGTCAAAACTAGGGTTTCTTGTGTTCTTGTCTTTATAGATCTCGATTTCAGCAATTAATCATGCAATTGACCTTACAGATAGGTAGAGTTTTGTATTAGCTTTCCATTGATACCAAAAGCCCCTTATTTGGAGTCCATTTCCATGAGTTATTAGAGTTTTAGTGCAACCCTATCAAACCTTGGCTTCCCGGCGTTCATCGGACGCGGCAGGGATGACCGGAATCGACCCAGGGATGGACGGTCTTACGATAGACCGCACATCTCTGTTGACCACTTTTGACCTTGGCATGGCCTGAGATAAACGGTCTTTCAGGAACCACACATCCCAGGATGAACGGTTCCAAACTAACCACATATCTAGATATAAGGTCCCGGAGCAACCACATAACTTGGACGGTCTTACGATAGACCACACATCCTGGATGGACGGTTCATGAAGAACCACACATCCAGGATGAACGGTTCCAAACTGACCACATATCTAGATGAACGGTCCCAAACTGACCACATATCTAGATAAACGGTCCATAAGTAACCACATATCCCCCTGGCAGGATAAAAGGTCCCCAGAGGACCACACAACTGGCAGGGCCAGGGATGGGCGGCCCATACCTGACCGCCCAACCCTTTGGGCGGCCCAGACAGAACCGCCCAAGCACTTGGGCGGCCCAACAGGAACCGCCCAACTCCCTGCTTCAGCCTTTGACCCCCGTTCAGCCCTGTTTAAGCCCAGGGGATATAAGGTCCAGTCCGAACCGTTTATCCCCTCAGAGAGTGACTTAATACTGGTTCTAATGCATTCTTTTTCATGTCATTAATGGTAATTAGTGAAATAGAAACCCACTTAATAAATGTCTAATTATGCAACTAAATTCTTGTTAATTGCTTGTTATTCGTGCCTACACGACTTACGCGATCTTGTTCATTAGCTTATCATCTTGAATCATTCTTTTTGGCATCTTGGCTTAACGTAAAACTTAATTCTTGTTAATTTGACTTGTAATTAGGATTAATATGCTCATTAGCTTGCTGTTTAACTGCTGTACTACAGTAGCGCAACACGATTAACTCTTATTGTGACTTGGTTTTCAATCTTCTTGATGATTGTGCTTACCTTGAAATTCAGAAATGAATCTCCTTCCTACTTGAAATTGTTATTGCTACATAGTTCAAACCTTGGAATTCTGGCCATAAATTGTGGAAGTCTAGATTCGTGGGATCTTTGATCCAAAGAAATCAATGCCTGGCAAACAATTATGGGCTCGGTCTAGTCCTGGGAGGAGCGCCCGAACACTACGTGTACCCCCGGGGAGGTGATTGACTAGGTGTGGCATTTGGCACCAGTACTATGACATGAGTTAAATCTAGGACTGTCCACTACTCTTCACTACTCTCCACTACTCTCTACTACGTTGCACTTTCCACTCTTCACTGTTCTATACTCTACTTGTTGTTACTTTACTTGCTGTTACTTGGACGTGGAAATGAAATTACATACGTGCTTGACATGACTTGAATCGTCTTGATATGGCCAACTCTTTATCGTAATCTCCTGTAGTAAATTCTTGTCTTTGTTATTCCTCTTAAGTATTACCATTCTGTTCCTTTATATTTCTTGACCTTGCAAGATCTGTTTTATTATCGTTGTTTCTTTATATCGTCATTTATTTCTCTTATTAGCATGGCATATGAAACTGTAATTTACTTGTTAATCACTTAAACTATGCCTGATGATAGAGTATAATTCCTACTGAGCTTTTTGCTCACCCCTACTTCCAACCCTTTTCAGGTTATGCGAGTATCGGTACGTGCATTGGGAAATGGATCAGTGTGATCGAGTGGAACCTGGAACCTAGAGTTGGAGTCTGCTCTTTCATTTTCTTGAGTCTAGCTAGTCTAGTTATTTCTTTTTGTTATTTATTTTGAATCTTTTATTGTAAGTGGTGTCAAAATATATCTTTTTAAATTAATAAGAGTTCGTATTTTCTCAAATGTGTGTCTGGCCTCTTTGTATTTTATTGTGATTATTTATCTTCGCTCTTGTTATCGTGACTTGTCTCTTGCCACGTTCCGAGCATCGCTTTCCGCTGCTATCGGTTCGGGGCGTGACAGTTTTGGTATCAGAGCCTCCTTGCCTGAGTCGCTTGGATTTTGTCCAAGTGTTGTCTCCTTGCCTGAGTCCCTTGGATTTTGTCCAAGAGTATAGGTTTTCCTAAGTTCTAGGCTTCCTAAGTTTTGCCTTGCATCCCAATGACCCGGTATATCAAAAGATGTTGTCCGGACGTTAGGCTACGCCTCTCGGGAAGATCGCATACTTGCGCGAGTGGTCTTCGGATCGATTATCTCCGCCAGGTACCGAGTTTTGGTCATGTCTAGGTGCATAGTACCCCTAACCTTGTTAAAGTCTTAGAACCCGACCTGGTGAGATTGGGTAGTATCGTGGGGTAAGTAATAAAATATATGCAAGATTGTGTTGCGTTACGCGTAAGGGTAATGAAAGGTTAACCATATAACTATCTTGCAAGTTTTTAAGCCAATTCTTAAAATGAAACCGAGTGGTTCCGGTAAGCTAAGTTTCGGTTCCGCGAAAGGCTGGCGAGTCCGTCGTAAGGAAACCCGACGTAATAAGAAGAAGAAGCGTAGTATTAGTATATGGTATCGTTCTCTTTTACCCCTAGCTATAGTTAATTCTTTTAATTGTATAGTTAACATGCTATTTTTAATGAATAAGATCATCTTAGTTAGCTAATTCCTTTCGTCATCAATTGTATAGTTAACATTATTTTAATGAGTAAGATCATCTTAGTTCGAACATTCACATAACTGATAATAGTCGGTGAATTTGGGGACCAAATTCCTTTAAGTGGGGGAGGGTGTAACACCCCGGTTTTTAAAATCTGAAATTTAATTGAAATAGTGAATTTTATTTAGATAATGAATTTCGGAAATTAATATTATATTCCTCAGTGAATAGTGCTAGCGTAATTTTGACTTTCTCAAAAAATCTAGAAAAATAGTAAATTGATAGAGAATGATTTATGAAACAACTTTGCCTTCTTGAGTTTTATCAGTAAAAATCTGTAATTAAATCTATTTATCGTTTAAGTGAGTTCCATTAAATAATATTTTATTCCTTGGAATAGTACCATCGAAAATTCTTCTACGTGATAAAAATCCATAAAAATGGTAATTAGGTTTCTGGAAGTGTATGTAACAAATTTGTCTTCTGGGATTAACCCAGTAACAATCCGTAGCAAGATCTATTTAAAGATTTAAGTGAAAAATCCACACTTTCAACCTTTACCTAACCTTGACTTCAAACACAAAATCCGACCTTAATACTCAACCATTTGATCTGAAATTGGTGTCAAATTAAAGGCCATGATCTTAACTTCAATAACCCTCTAAAAATTGCTCGAAACCCTAACCCTAATTGAGGCGGCTGGTCGAGTTTTGACTTGGTCTTGCTTGGCGGCGCCTTGTCCAACACGCCTCTTGTGGCGTCGATTCCTCTCACCACAGACCATCCCAGAACGTGTATAAACTATCAAAATGAAGCCCTTCCAGTCTATTCTCATTTGGTAGCCGCGGCAGTCGCTGAAGTTTTCAGATCTGGGAGATATCTCGCGTTGAGTGCGTGGGTGTCGGCTTCCTTCTTTCTTTCTTCCTCCTTTGTTCTTCCTTGTTCTTCATCAAATTGAGGTAGGTTCTCTCGGGCTCAAACAGCAAATCATATATCAAAATGTTCAGCATGAAGTCCTCTTTCTTTTGATATATAAAGCCCCAAATATCATGTAGTATCCTGCGAGTATTTCGAGGTTTAGTAGAAGCATGTTAGATTAGGGTTAACATTGTTCCTTCTTCGATTTAGTTCTGATTTCAGGACGTAAATATGAAATTGATCCATGCATCTTGTAGAGTTTTTCGTGCTCTTTCCATTGATTATAAAAGCCCTAAATTCCATCCAGCATGTTTAGAGAATTTCTGTTCGTAGTAACAGCATGTTTAGACCTAGTTTTGATGTGTTCTTCCAAGTTGATTTCTGATTTCGACTGATTTCGAAGTGTTAATCCTGATCCACATGAACCATATCATATATGGTTGGATTCAGCATCGAAGTGGCTTTCTTTTGACATAAGAAGCCCCAATTTTCGTTCTGTATGTTGAGAGAATTTTACGTTTTAGTAACAGCCTGTCAAAACTAGGGTTTCTTGTGTTCTTGTCTTTATAGATCTCGATTTCAGCAATTAATCATGCAATTGACCTTACAGATAGGTAGAGTTTTGTATTAGCTTTCCATTGATACCAAAAGCCCCTTATTTGGAGTCCATTTCCATGAGTTATTAGAGTTTTAGTGCAACCCTATCAAACCTTGGCTTCCCGGCGTTCATCGGACGCGGCAGGGATGACCGGAATCGACCCAGGGATGGACGGTCTTACGATAGACCGCACATCTCTGTTGACCACTTTTGACCTTGGCATGGCCTGAGATAAACGGTCTTTCAGGAACCACACATCCCAGGATGAACGGTTCCAAACTAACCACATATCTAGATATAAGGTCCCGGAGCAACCACATAACTTGGACGGTCTTACGATAGACCACACATCCTGGATGGACGGTTCATGAAGAACCACACATCCCAGGATGAACGGTTCCAAACTGACCACATATCTAGATGAACGGTCCCAAACTGACCACATATCTAGATAAACGGTCCATAAGTAACCACATATCCCCCTGGCAGGATAAAAGGTCCCCAGAGGACCACACAACTGGCAGGGCCAGGGATGGGCGGCCCATACCTGACCGCCCAACCCTTTGGGCGGCCCAGACAGAACCGCCCAAGCACTTGGGCGGCCCAACAGGAACCGCCCAACTCCCTGCTTCAGCCTTTGACCCCCGTTCAGCCCTGTTTAAGCCCAGGGGATATAAGGTCCAGTCCGAACCGTTTATCCCCTCAGAGAGTGACTTAATACTGGTTCTAATGCATTCTTTTTCATGTCATTAATGGTAATTAGTGAAATAGAAACCCACTTAATAAATGTCTAATTATGCAACTAAATTCTTGTTAATTGCTTGTTATTCGTGCCTACGCGACTTACGCGATCTTGTTCATTAGCTTATCATCTTGAATCATTCTTTTTGGCATCTTGGCTTAACGTAAAACTTAATTCTTGTTAATTTGGCTTGTAATTAGGATTAATATGCTCATTAGCTTGCTGTTTAACTGCTGTACTACAGTAGCGCAACACGATTAACTCTTATTGTGACTTGGTTTTCAATCTTCTTGATGATTGTGCTTACCTTGAAATTCAGAAATGAATCTCCTTCCTACTTGAAATTGTTATTGCTACATAGTTCAAACCTTGGAATTCTGGCCATAAATTGTGGAAGTCTAGATTCGTGGGATCTTTGATCCAAAGAAATCAATGCCTGGCAAACAATTAAGGGCTCGGTCTAGTCCTGGGAGGAGCGCCCGAACACTACGTGTACCCCCGGGGAGGTGATTGACTAGGTGTGGCATTTGGCACCAGTACTATGACATGAGTTAAATCTAGGACTGTCCACTACTCTTCACTACTCTCCACTACTCTCTACTACGTTGCACTTTCCACTCTTCACTGTTCTATACTCTACTTGTTGTTACTTTACTTGCTGTTACTTGGACGTGGAAATGAAATTACATACGTGCTTGACATGACTTGAATCGTCTTGATATGGCCAACTCTTTATCGTAATCTCCTGTAGTAAATTCTTGTCTTTGTTATTCCTCTTAAGTATTACCATTCTGTTCCTTTATATTTCTTGACCTTGCAAGATCTGTTTTATTATCGTTGTTTCTTTATATCGTCATTTATTTCTCTTATTAGCATGGCATATGAAACTGTAATTTACTTGTTAATCACTTAAACTATGCCTGATGATAGAGTATAATTCCTACTGAGCTTTTTGCTCACCCCTACTTCCAACCCTTTTCAGGTTATGCGAGTATCGGTACGTGCATTGGGAAATGGATCAGTGTGATCGAGTAGAACCTGGAACCTAGAGTTGGAGTCTGCTCTTTCATTTTCTTGAGTCTAGCTAGTCTAGTTATTTCTTTTTGTTATTTATTTTGAATCTTTTATTGTAAGTGGTGTCAAAATATATCTTTTTAAAATAATAAGAGTTCGTATTTTCTCAAATGTGTGTCTGGCCTCTTTGTATTTTATTGTGATTATTTATCTTCTACTCTTGTTATCGTGACTTGTCTCTTGCCACGTTCCGAGCATCACTTTCTGCTGCTATCGGTTTTGCAGGTGTGCCTTGAAGAAAAAGGAAAATAGAATAAGAAGGGGTTCAATAAAATCAAGGCACAAGAAGTTTGGTAAAACCAAATTTTTGTTTCTACTATTTTAGTTGATGTTTTGAAAAACTTCAATATGAAAATGTTTATAATCTAACAGTTAGGACTTCATGCATATCATGTTTTGAATTTGCTCATGCTCCATATCCATTTTTATCCTTGTGATTGTATGCTTCATATTTGCATATGTCATGTGCATTGTGTTCATAAGTTTCTCGAAGCATGTTAGTCTGATCATGCATACATTTTTACATTTGCATACATAACTTGCCTTGTCATGATTAAATTTGGAAAACATGCATTGCATATAGGACTGCATTGCATTTAGTATGCACATTCATGTTTGATCTAAATGGTATATCAAATGGTGTATTGCCAAAAGGTAGAAAAGGTCTGCCTGGAAGCTCTAACCATGTATGAGGTGGTCTTTAGACCCAAGTCCTCCACCTTGTACCATGGATCAAAATTGCACATAGAGCAGTCTAAATGTTCATGAGCATGATTCAGAAATTCCCTGCATGGTCTCCATGTCATTCATGATTTCTCAGTGCACTTAGATAAGGGGAGTCCCTGCATTTCACAGTTTAGTAATGCGCATCTTCTAGCTCTCATGCATGTAATATTTTTAAATTTGATTGCATACCAGTCATGTTGAAAATTCAAAAAGGGTTATCTGAAATGCATGTACATTCTCAGGGGGAGTTAGATTGGGTAATTATATGGTGCATATTGAAGGTCGCTGCACATTGAAATAACATTGCTCTTGCTCAGAATCTATGCTCACTCTTTTTAACACACTCTGTCTAGGTTGAGTGAGTCGATGCCATGATTATGTTGCTGCGACCCAGTGATTCATATCTCTCAATTTTTTGACCTCTGTAAACAGTCCTGAGTCGATGCACTGATGGGACTGTTTCGACCTCACAGTTCAAATCTTTCAAATTAATCAACCTTGCTCTTCTGTGAAAAACTCTTTCACCTACTGCCTGCCTGCCATGTCATTGACTACGTCAGTCATACCTTAGGCTAAAACCTTCACATCTGTTTGTCTGCAGTACTAATGGTCATTTTTGCAATTCCCTTGAGTCAACTATCCTGCATCTGAAGTCAGTTCACGATTGTCAACATTTTTTTAAATCAAGTCTTCCAATTGTCTTCAGATAATCAGGGAGTTCCAATGAACCATTTGCATCTTCGCACTCTACCTGCTACTTGATTGACAATTATTGTCATTGTTGATGTTCATCTTGCCTGCACCTTAAATCACTTGCTGCCTGCTTAGAAATTCCGGCCATATCAAGCTTTATTGATGACTAACCACTTGACTGATTATCCTTGAAAGTCATCATCATGGTTGATGCATAAAATGACTGCTTCTGTCATCTTCTTGAGCTACATGAAAATTAGGAAGATTTCAATCTGTGTACCATGCTCATAAATTTGAAAACATATTACATAAAGAATCTTATATTATATAGGATTATGAATGTCCAAAATAATCAGCTGGTTTAAGTTCAATGTGTTCAATGAGCTTAGATATAAATATCTTGAAAATATATGTGTTACTTTAATAGATCTTAACCAGCTTAGTCATGTTGTGTGTAGAAAAATCTTCTGAATTCTAAAAATCCTAAAATCATGATTTTCTTTGGTTGAGATACATGAATATAGTATTATTTTTAAACGTCTGAATGATCTGAAAAACTCCTTGGGTTGAAATTTGTCAAAGCAATGACACTGGTTCACTGAGAAACCATGTCTCTTTTCCATGAAGAAAAGAAGACTGTGTCATGAAGTGCCATTGTTACCTCTACAAAAATTTTGTGAAAATCAAGGTAGAACAATGACTTGCACATTGAGAAATATATCTTACTCATCAATGAAATGAGTTGGGATCATACCTAATATCTAGGGGTACTGGCGTCTAAACAATGTGTACCCTCAAGGTATAAAGTATGTACTGAACTCAGTAGCTCAAAAAATTGATATGAAAATTGTTGATGCACAAATGAAAAATCTAAACATGTTTGCCAAAGAAAAAATTGCTGAAACCCAGGACAAAATCAGAAATCTTCATGGCTGTTTAACCTCAATACATTTTTTTGTAACTCCTAGAGGGTCATTGAAGCTTGAATGTGTATGTAGCAACCCTGATAAATGAATATTTGAAATAAATTAAAACATATATATATTACAGTAGTAATACAGATAATGAGAATAGGATTAATTAGATGAAGTAAAACAAAATTAAAATAATGCCTCTTATTAGGGCGTTAATTCAAAAAGAAACGCCTCTATCAAAGGCATGACTAAAGAAAGGACGCCCACACGTGCGGTCGTCAACTCTCACGACCAAATAGGCAAGTAAAAGAAACGCCCATATATGGGGCGTGTTTCAAAAACAAGGAACGCCCTTATCCAAGACGTTTCTTAAGAAACGACCTGAACTAGGTCATCAATTCAAGAATCGACGCCCTGACCAAAGGCGTTAATTCAGCTCGTAAACCGTTCGAACCCAGAACTTATCCAGGGTAAGTGATAAGCATTAGAAAGAGTTCAAACGTGGTAATGACTCTATCATAAAAGTATTACTTCCACTAGAACACTAACCCTAACAGGACGTCCAAAATCCTATAAATAGTCTTGATCGAACAAACCCTAAACCTATTTGATTCAAGCCTCTGCGACAGTAAGTGAAGAACAGAACTGTTCTTCTTATTCCTTTCTTTCTGTTTCGAGTGTATGAAGAACTAACGTTCTTCATCTCCTTCTCTTCTTACAGGTTGAAGAGAGAGCACACGCTGTGAAGAACATAGGTAAGGTTCTTCTAAAACTTTTCCTAAACTACGGTTATGTCCCCATCTTCCTCATCTTCTTTTCTTTTTCTTACAGATCGATTGTTGGGTGAAGTTCCTGAAGACAGAAGATCAATATCTTCATCATCCTCATCAAACACAATCACCTTCTCTTCTTACTGCTACCAGCGGGATTCTTCGTCCCTTCGATTAAATCAAATCAACCATTAAAGGTAGGATTTTCTCAAGTCACTGTAGCCCAAACTAAATTGATACAGTACAATAATTATCATGCATATACATGGTTTGGTTTACTATAGTTTCTGAACGGCTTTCTGTTAATTTCTTGAAAGAAACGTCCTTAGCAAGGGCGTGACTATGAAATACACGCCCTAGACAAGGGCGCTACTTTACAAGTCACGACCCTGCCAAGGTCGTCAATTTCATATTTGACGTCCTATACACAGGCGTTAATTTCATGTAAATCTTACGAACTGATTATCCATGCAATTACATGTAATCAAATCAATAATTGTTAACGGTTAAAAGTCAATAAACATGAAACATCAAATCTGATATACTGCATGTGAATTCCTGCCAATTTTCTGTCATGACTATATGATTGTTATCCTTGATTATCGTGCAAATCTTGCTAATCATGTAAATTCCTGATATTTCTTGAATTCACGACCTAGACTAGGTCGTTTTTCCATGTGGTAATGCCCCATCACAGGGCGTGAATTAAAAGAGACGCCCCTTACTAGGGCGCGTATCTGTTAAAATCCTGGAAAATATATATTCTGTGAAAATAAGAATCTAATGATTAACGCCCCTGCCAAGGGCGCGTTTTTGATAATTTCTGAAAAATAAATATGTTCTGAAATTATTGTAAATAAAAAGACGCCTGATACTGTAGTCGTCAACTCTTGAAGAAACGCCCCTTCCGAAGGCGCGTTTTAGATAAATTATTGAAATTATTGAAAATTCTGCAAAACGGACCATATGTAAACGCCCTTCTGTTAGGCGTTAATTACTTGAGAAACGACTTGACCTAAGTCGTTATTTTACTGTAAACTGATTTTTTTTCCTCTGGTTTGCTAACCGATGGTTTTATATATCATAATATATATATATATCGGCACTATTCTCCACTCCGTGAGTATAGTCCCACGTTTCATGTTGATTTATCGATCACACTCAACTCTCATTGACATACAAGCTCTCCATTGGACATTCCGTTCCTTTGGACTAGCGAGTTAGTCATAGAGACCTCCGTAAGACTCCTCGTAGCCTTGGATTCCCTCAAGGCCGACTGAGCTGGTTGTACCCTAAAAACCCATTACACCATTGATGCCATGTCACTCTAAAGAAACATGGTATACCGGCCCTTATGATTATACAAAGAGTATATCATAAGAAATTCTTAATGGGATGATGATATCATGCCATATCATGTCGTTCTAGTAAACCTCAATTCTATGATAAGAATGAGGGTATCTTACTTTTGATATACTGTTCGTGTGGACCTCAATTCTATATAAGGAATGTCCATATTGATTTGTCATGGTACCTAAGTAAGGGAACCATATTCTACCTAGTTTTATCGATATCGTGATTATACCGTTGTTATCGCCATTCTATGTCCTTTGTCATATTTTGGACTCTATTCTATCAAAGTTGTCATACGTGTCTACAAGCTTGATTATTGAAATTCTATGTTGGCTATAAACAAGAGTGGATGTCAAAACACATGATAAATGCCTGTGCATATAGGGCCCGATCTGGTCCTGGGAGGAGCACCCGAAAGTACTTGTGCCCATGGGAGTTAAAATGATAAGGTATCTGGCATTATACCGAGTACTTGACTTGCTTGATTGGACATTCCACACCCATCTTGTACTTGAATCGTACTTGACTTTACATGAAATGCGTGGCCCGAAAAAGGGTAATTTACTTGCTTGATACATGATAGCCAAAGTTCTTGACATGACTCGATAATTGTACTTGCTTGAATACCTTGAATATACTTGTCATTCTGTTGGAAGTTCATGACTAAGTTCATCTTATTTTTCTTGATATTACATTCTCTCTATCTTGTCATTTTATGCGAGCATGCATAGCTTTATTGCATTCATAAAAATGTAATTACTTAAACCCCTTGCTAGTACTTGAGATATAATTTCCTACTGAGCGTTCGCTCATTCCGTTTGTCCCTTTTTACTTTTCAGGTAAGTCCGACGACGATGGAAGTCAATCGGATGGGAATGATCAAGAGTGAAAGAGATAGAGATTCTCCAAGTGTCATCTAGTCTTTTCTATAGTTTCTTGAGTCAAATATGTATTCTTTCCCTTTTTATTAAACAGAGTATTGGATTTGTAATAGTCTATCCGTTATGAAATAAAGGATTGGGTTATCTTGCTATTTTGCGCATCTCTGTCTTTGTGTCGAATACACGATCACTCTGATTGACATGATTGATATAGACACGTCGCGCATCTCCGAGTATCTTCCGCGCTCGGGGCGTGACAGTCTTTGTGGTATCAGAGCCTAAGGTATTCAATTCCTAGGAAACCCAAGTCCAAGGATAGGTTTCAAAACCTTTAACCAAGTGAGAGTGGGTAGAACCAAGGGTTAAATGATCAAGGAGTCCTTTGTAAGATCATAGTGATATAATACTAACATAGCTATTGTAATTGTAGGATAATGGCTGCCGAACGTGCTCAATGGCGCAACATGCAGCGTACCCTTCAAGGGATGACCCAAGTGCTACAACAGGTAGCACAAGGTGGTGCTCCACGAGCTGGAAGCTTACACCAAGCATTCAAGAATATGAATCCCCCGAAGTTCATGGGATCGACCGATCCAGACGATGCCGAACATTGGGTTCGGGAGATTGAACGTATATTCCGTGTTATGCAATGCACGGATCAGGACAAAGTCTTATTAGCTACTTTCCAGTTAGAAAAGGATGCTAGATGTTGGTGGGAGTCGATTGAAGCTACAATTGACCCAACTCAAGTTACATGGGGAGAATTCGTTGAATATTTCAACGCCAAATATTTCTCTGATAGGGTCCAGGAAAAGAAGGCCGCCGAATTTGCCGCATTAAAGCAAAGATCTTTATCGGTGGCTGATTATGAAGCACAGTTCTCTAGACTGTCTAGATATGCTAAGCATTTAATTAGCACGGAAAAGATGAAAGCCCGTAGATTTCTTAATGGGCTTAGGCCCCACTACATTACTCAACTGGCGCCTATGGATATTCAAGTTTATACTGAAATAGTGCGCCGAGCTCAGTTGCTTGAAGATGCCACGGAACTATCTGATAGGATCCGTGGGAAAGACAAAAAGGAGCAAGTCACAAGTTCGGGTTCTTTTAAACCCAACTTTAAGAAGAGGCCCAATAATGGAGGTTCTTCCTCTCAAGATCAGAAGTTCAAGAAATCCAAGCCTTTCTCTATCACCACTACACCTTCAAACGTAATATGCAAGCATTGTGACAAGGCTGGTCACAAAACAGAAGAATGCTGGAGGAAATTAGGAGCATGTCTCCGTTGTGGGAGTCGTGAACATCGGATTCCCGATTGTCCATTAATGAATGACCAAGACGGTGAGGGTAAACGCCCAGTGACAAGGAACGCGCGTCTTCATGCAATCCAAGAGACCGAACCAGAAGAAGAAGGCGGATTGGTGGAAGGTACATTAAAAATTTGTTCCAAATATGCACATGTCTTATTTGATACGGGTGCATCGCATTCCATTATTTCCAAGAAGTTTGCTGACCCATTACCTCTAGAACCAGAATGGATGAAGTTAATATTGTCTACTCCTCTCGGAAACGAGACGGATATCACACATCATTATCAAAACTGTGAGGTATTGGTTCGAGGAAAGAATTTTCCTATCGATCTTATCTGCTTAGATCTAAAAGAGTATGATGTTATACTAGGAGCAGATTGGTTATCCAAATACCAGGCAACGGTTGATTGCCGTGATAGCAAGATTGTTTTCAAGGAATTTCCGGAACTGACTTATACTAGTCCTAAGAGTCGAAGCAAATCCCCTCTTATCTCGGCTCTTCGAGCAAGCAAGCTCGTCAAGAAAGGATGTGTATCCTTCCTTGCTTTTGTCACTATTAAAGAAGCTAAGGAAACCAAGATAGAAGACGTTCAAGTAGTACGAGAATTCCCAGACGTATTTCCGGAAGAATTTCCGGGATTACCCCCGCAAAGAGATGTGGCCTTTACCATCGACTTAGTCCCTGGTGCTGGTCCCGTTTCAAAGGCACCATATAGAATGTCCCCTGCTGAACTCAAGGAGTTGAAGGAGCAGTTGATGGAACTAATCCGAAAAGGGTTTATTAGACCAAGTACTTCCCCGTGGGGAGCACCAGTCTTATTTGTAAAGAAGAAGGATGGATCCATGAGATTGTGTATCGACTATCGACAATTGAATCATCTTACTATCAAGAACAAGTATCCACTGCCGAGAATCGATGAATTATTTGATCAGATTTCAGGATCCAAATATTTTTCCAAGATTGATCTCAGGTCGGGATACCATCAATTAAGAATCAAGGACGATGACATTCACAAAACTGCATTCAGAAGCAGGTATGGCCATTACGAATTTGTTGTTATGCCTTTTGGACTAACAAATGCCCCTGCTGCCTTTATGCAGTTAATGAATAGCATATTCAGGCCTTACTTGGATCAATTCATAGTAGTCTTCATTGATGATATATTGATATATTCCAAGACTAAGGAAGAACATGAAGAACATTTGAGGATTGCATTGCAAGTCTTGAGGACAAGTCAATTATATGCTAAACTCAGCAAATGCGAGTTCTGGCTTGAAGAAGTGGCTTTTCTCGGGCATGTCATATCAAAGGACGGATTATCTGTAGATCCGTCAAAAGTTGAAGCTGTGAGAAACTGGGAAAGACCCACTAATGCAAGCGAGATCAGAAGTTTCTTAGGTCTTGCAGGCTATTATCGACGATTCATTAAAGATTTCTCTAAGATCGCCGTGCCCCTTACAAGGTTAACTCGTAAGGAGATCCGATACGAATGGAGTGAGGAATGTGAAAGAAGTTTTCAAACTCTCAAGGATCATCTCACCACAGCTCCGGTCTTAGCTCTACCGATAGAAGGAGAGAAATTCGAGGTCTACACTGATGCTTCTGGCATTGGCCTCGGATGTGTCCTAATGCAACAAGGAAAGGTCTACTCTTCACGTCAACTAAAGAAGCATGAGGAGAATTACCCCGTCCATGACTTAGAACTGGCCGCGGTAGTATTTGCCCTAAAGATATGGAGACACTACTTATATGGAGCACAGTTTACTGTATACTCCGATCACAAAAGTCTCAAATATCTATTTTCACAAAAGGAGCTAAACATGAGACAAAGACGCTGGCTAGAATATCTCAAGGACTTCGACTTCAGTATACAATACCATCCCAGAAAGGGTAATTATGTTGCTGACGCCCTTAGTCGAAAGCCGAGAGCAATGATAGCAAATTGTATGATGCAAGAATGGAGGTTACTGGAACAATTCTCCGAGCTCAATATAAGCTTGGACACGGAATCCAAATTTGTCACACTATCTCATGTAAGCATACAGTCAGATTTGTTATCTGAGATACAAACACTTCAGGATGATGATCCTATGTTAGTAGAAATCAAAGGCAGATTAGAAGGACAATCTGATTTTCAACTAACTTCTGATGGAAGATTATCGTTCAAAGATAGAACTTGTATACCTGATTGTCCGGAATTAAAGAAGAAGATCTTAGATGAAGCTCACCGATCAAGGTACACTATTCATCCAGGATCAACCAAAATGTATCAAGATGTAAAGAGGAACTTTTGGTGGCCTAATATGAAAAGAGAAATAGCGGACTATGTATCTCGCTGTCTCACATGCCAACAGGTCAAGGCAGAACACCAAAAGCCTGCGGGAAAACTACATCCTCTAGATATTCCTAAGTGGAAATGGGAGGATATTGGTATGGATTTCATCATGGGTTTGTCTAAATCTAAAGGAGGACATGATGGAATCTGGGTTATCATTGACCGATTGACTAAATCGGCACATTTCTTGCCAATCAAAAGCCGATGGTCAATTGATGTGCTAGCTGCACTATACATCAAAGAAATAGTCAGGATACATGGAATTCCTGTCTCAATCGTGTCTGATAGAGATCCCCGTTTTACTTCTCATTTTTGGAAGGGATTACAACATTCGTTGGGAACAAGGCTCAACTTTAGTACTGCTTTTCACCCACAAACGGATGGTCAGACCGAGCGAACTAATCAAGTTGTTGAAGATATGCTGAGAGCATGCATTATTGACTTTGGAGGAAGCTGGCATGACCACTTACCTTTAGTTGAATTTGCATATAATAATAGCTACCAAGCTAGTATCCAAATGGCACCTTTCGAAGCCTTATACGGAAGGAGTTGCCGATCTCCCATATGTTGGAACGAAGTTGGAGAGAGGCAACTATTAGGTCCAGACATGGTAAGGGATACAACCGAGAAGATACAAGTAATCAGGGAAAGATTACAAGTTGCTCAGACCAGACAAAAGACTTATGCAGATACAAGAAGAAGAGATCTTGAATTCCAAATCGGAGATCATGTATTTCTCAAGATATCGCCTGGACGTGGTATACGAAGATTTGGTGTTAAGGGCAAGCTTACGCCAAGATTCATCGGACCATTTGAGATACTCGAAAGAGTTGGCGAGGTTGCTTATCGCATCGCGTTGCCTCCTCAGTTGTCCGAGGTACACAATGTATTTCACATATCTATGTTGAAGAAGTATGTGCACGATCCATCTCATATTATAGAACATGGAGATCTGGTGATCCAGAAAGATCTCACATATGAACAGAAGCCTATGAAGATATTAGATCGAGAAATACGAGCTCTAAGGAATAAGGTTATTCCCATGCTCAAGGTGCAATGGAATAAGAATCCTGAACGCGAAGCGACATGGGAGACCGAAGAATCTATGAAGAAATGATTTCCCGAGTTATTCTAAGAGGTATATGTTCTACGCTCTCCACATGTATAATTATATATATATTGAATTTGGGGACCAAATTCTTTTTAAGTTGGGGAGGGTGTAGCAACCCTGATAAATGAATATTTGAAATAAATTAAAACATATATATATTACAGTAGTAATACAGATAATGAGAATAGGATTAATTAGATGAAGTAAAACAAAATTAAAATAACGCCTCTTATTAGGGCGTTAATTCAAAAAGAAACGCCTCTATCAAAGGCATGACTAAAGAAAGGACGCCCACACGTGCGGTCGTCAACTCTCACGACCAAATAGGCAAGTAAAAGAAACGCCCATATATGGGGCGTGTTTCAAAAACAAGGAACGCCCTTATCCAAGACGTTTCTTAAGAAACGACCTGAACTAGGTCGTCAATTCAAGAATCGACGCCCTGACCAAAGGCGTTAATTCAGTTCGTAAACCGTTCGAACCCAGAACTTATCCAGGGTAAGTGATAAGCATTAGAAAGAGTTCAAACGTGGTAATGACTCTATCATAAAAGTATTACTTCCACTAGAACACTAACCCTAACAGGACGTCCAAAATCCTATAAATAGTCTTGATCGAACAAACCCTAAACCTATTTGATTCAAGCCTCTGCGACAGTAAGTGAAGAACAGAACTGTTCTTCTTATTCCTTTCTTTCTGTTTCGAGTGTATGAAGAACTAACGTTCTTCATCTCCTTCTCTTCTTACAGGTTGAAGAGAGAGCACACGCTGTGAAGAACATAGGTAAGGTTCTTCTAAAACTTTTCCTAAACTACGGTTATGTCCCCATCTTCCTCATCTTCTTTTCTTTTTCTTACAGATCGATTGTTGGGTGAAGTTCCTGAAGACAGAAGATCAATATCTTCATCATCCTCATCAAACACAATCACCTTCTCTTCTTACTGCTACCAGCGGGATTCTTCGTCCCTTCGATTAAATCAAATCAACCATTAAAGGTAGGATTTTCTCAAGTCACTGTAGCCCAAACTAAATTGATACAGTACAATAATTATCATGCATATACATGGTTTGGTTTACTATAGTTTCTGAACGGCTTTCTGTTAATTTCTTGAAAGAAACGTCCTTAGCAAGGGCGTGACTATGAAATACACGCCCTAGACAAGGGCGCTACTTTACAAGTCACGACCCTGCCAAGGTCGTCAATTTCATATTTGACGTCCTATACACAGGCGTTAATTTCATGTAAATCTTACGAACTGATTATCCATGCAATTACATGTAATCAAATCAATAATTGTTAACGGTTAAAAGTCAATAAACATGAAACATCAAATCTGATATACTGCATGTGAATTCCTGCCAATTTTCCTGTCATGACTATATGATTGTTATCCTTGATTATCGTGCAAATCTTGCTAATCATGTAAATTCCTGATATTTCTTGAATTCACGACCTAGACTAGGTCGTTTTTCCATGTGGTAACGCCCCATCACAGGGCGTGAATTAAAAGAGACGCCCCTTACTAGGGCGCGTATCTGTTAAAATCCTGAAAATATATATTCTGTGAAAATAAGAATCTAATGATTAACGCCCCTGCCAAGGGCGCGTTTTTGATAATTTCTGAAAAATAAATATGTTCTGAAATTATTGTAAATAAAAAGACGCCTGATACTGTAGTCGTCAACTCTTGAAGAAACGCCCCTTCCGAAGGCGCGTTTTAGATAAATTATTGAAATTATTGAAAATTCTGCAAAACGGACCATATGTAAACGCCCTTCTGTTAGGCGTTAATTACTTGAGAAACGACTTGACCTAAGTCGTTATTTTACTGTAAACTGATTTTTTTTCCTCTGGTTTGCTAACCGATGGTTTTATATATCATAATATATATATATATCGGCACTATTCTCCACTCCGTGAGTATAGTCCCACGTTTCATGTTGATTTATCGATCACACTCAACTCTCATTGACATACAAGCTCTCCATTGGACATTCCGTTCCTTTGGACTAGCGAGTTAGTCATAGAGACCTCCGTAAGACTCCTCGTAGCCTTGGATTCCCTCAAGGCCGACTGAGCTGGTTGTACCCTAAAAACCCATTACACCATTGATGCCATGTCACTCTAAAGAAACATGGTATACCGGCCCTTATGATTATACAAAGAGTATATCATAAGAAATTCTTAATGGGATGATGATATCATGCCATATCATGTCGTTCTAGTAAACCTCAATTCTATGATAAGAATGAGGGTATCTTACTTTTGATATACTGTTCGTGTGGACCTCAATTCTATATAAGGAATGTCCATATTGATTTGTCATGGTACCTAAGTAAGGGAACCATATTCTACCTAGTTTTATCGATATCGTGATTATACCGTTGTTATCGCCATTCTATGTCCTTTGTCATATTTTGGACTCTATTCTATCAAAGTTGTCATACGTGTCTACAAGCTTGATTATTGAAATTCTATGTTGGCTATAAACAAGAGTGGATGTCAAAACACATGATAAATGCCTGTGCATATAGGGCCCGATCTGGTCCTGGGAGGAGCACCCGAAAGTACTTGTGCCCATGGGAGTTAAAATGATAAGGTATCTGGCATTATACCGAGTACTTGACTTGCTTGATTGGACATTCCACACCCATCTTGTACTTGAATCGTACTTGACTTTACATGAAATGCGTGGCCCGAAAAAGGGTAATTTACTTGCTTGATACATGATAGCCAAAGTTCTTGACATGACTCGATAATTGTACTTGCTTGAATACCTTGAATATACTTGTCATTCTGTTGGAAGTTCATGACTAAGTTCATCTTATTTTTCTTGATATTACATTCTCTCTATCTTGTCGTTTTATGCGAGCATGCATAGCTTTATTGCATTCATAAAAATGTAATTACTTAAACCCCTTGCTAGTACTTGAGATATAATTTCCTACTGAGCGTTCGCTCATTCCGTTTGTCCCTTTTTACTTTTCAGGTAAGTCCGACGACGATGGAAGTCAATCGGATGGGAATGATCAAGAGTGAAAGAGATAGAGATTCTCCAAGTGTCATCTAGTCTTTTCTATAGTTTCTTGAGTCAAATATGTATTCTTTCCCTTTTTATTAAACAGAGTATTGGATTTGTAATAGTCTATCCGTTATGAAATAAAGGATTGGGTTATCTTGCTATTTTGCGCATCTCTGTCTTTGTGTCGAATACACGATCACTCTGATTGACATGATTGATATAGACACGTCGCGCATCTCCGAGTATCTTCCGCGCTCGGGGCGTGACAGTGTATGATGAAGGGAGATTAATCAAAAAGTCAATATGAGGGTGTGGTTCATCTCTATTAAAATATGAACTCAGATATGAGTATAGAAACCTTATTGACAAACTCTGAACACATCAGATTTAAACCATGTCATTCAATAAGGAATTATTCATAAGACTTTATAATGGAAGACTCTGAAAATTCATTCCTTCTGATTTATGAAATTGGTATCCGATTGAAAACTTTCTTGAATTACTTAATTCTTGGAATATCTGTTAAAATTCTTGAATGATCTATTTTTTAATTTCTACTGCTGAAGTCATCACTGTGATTATTCTTGATGTTGTCCTTACATTCCCTCCACCATCTCTGGCTTACTCATTCTATCCTAAACTTTCTTCTATTTGCACATGGGGGAGGTTGTTTGCTGAATCATTTTTGTTGGAGATGTGTGTGTTTTTTCACTACCTATTCAGTTTGATAAAAGATTGTCCTTGCTGTGATTCTGAATATTTTATGACATATCTTCATCATGACCTGAATTGTCCTTAATTAAGATTAGTTTCTCCCTATGCTTTTGTTGATATTCTCATTGATAGCGTTTCTGAAGTCTCAAACTTTTACACTTCCACTCAAATTTTTCTCATGACAAAGGGGAGAATAGTTGGGAGAGAATATCCTTGCATGTTACATGACTACAGATTTTATTTCTGAAGTCCCGCGATCAATGTCACCCAAGAGGGGGGTGAATTGGGTGATTACAAACTTTTAGAAAGTTCTTGGCCAAATGAAACAAGTGTGAAGAATAGACGTAAAGAAAAATTAGATATATATGTAAACACTTAGATCTAATAAAATTTATCACACTCAACCGATCTTATCTAATATGAGAATGATAAATTATGCTAGATCCAACACAAGTAACACAACCAAATAAATCTACGAGTGTGCTGCACAGAATGGGGATAGAAGAAAAGGAACAAATCACACAATGGATAGAGATTTTTAGGTGATTCGGATGCAGCAACGGTAACCTACGTCCACCCCTCACGACCTGTGAGGATTCAACACTATCTTGTAAAGGATTATAAGATCAAAACACACACACACACACACACACACACACACACACACACACACACACACACACACACACACACACACACACACACACACACACACACACACACACACACACACACACACACACACACACACACACACATGAGAAGTTGGAACTCCCACGAAGGTGCACAAGCACACCGAATCAGAAGGATATGTGAAAACTAGAAGAAGCACACACACACACACACACACACACACACACACACACACACACACACACACACACACACACACACACACACACACACACACACACACACACACACACACACACACACACACAGACACACACACACACACAGACACAGACACAGACACAGACACACACACACACACACACACACGGATCTACGTAGATCCACACACACACAAGTTTTTAAAAGTACAAGATCACACACTTGAAGTACACACACACGGATCTACGTAGATCCACACACACATAAGTTTTTAAAAGTACAAGATCACACACTTGAAGCTTGATGAAAAACAAGGGAGAAACACAAAATGAAAAACTCAGATTTAAGCTCCCCCTTAATGGATGAAGATGATCTTGGATGAAGCTTCCTCCATAGCTTGATCTTCACTTGAATGACTTGCAAATGATCTTGAAAGCTTGGAGATGGATGAAATTCTTCCCTGAAACATTGTTCACGGAGCTACAGTGCCAGCCTTCTTTCTCCCCTTAATAGCCTCTTTGATCTCCTTCTTGTCATTAGGGTTTTTGACCCCAATATGATGTATTTATAGATCTTGGATGGTCAAGGGACAAGCCAGGGACCAGATCCACAAATCATGGTAAGTTGGGTGACTTTGGGATTAAACAAATCCAATGAAAAGGCCTTCCCACGTTGAAGAACACAAGTCAACAAAAGCTGCCTCGAACTTGGCAGTCGACCGGTAGGAGGGGGCGGTCGACCAGAATTTTACAGAAATGAGGCTTTTCAATGCTGGGAAAATTGGTCGACCGGCCCAAGACTGACGGTCGACCGCCACTTGGAAATCATGTAGATTTTTGAACGTTGTTAATTCTGGTCGATCGGCCCATGCTCTCAGGTCGATCGGACAGTGAAAATCCTATCAAAACAAGTTGTTAGCCTAGAAAATTATGTCCATATGATCGATGCTTGAATTAAACTTATGTTGTTATTGATTTCAAGTCCATTTGAGCTCGTTTAAGGCATTTGGAAGGGTATGAACACTCAAGCATAATGCATGATGAAATTAGACCTTGATTGCGTATGAAGGTCGAACTTGATTGCTAATACATGGCACGTGATAGAACGCATGTCTTGGGATTTGTTATCATCAAAATCACCTGGATATACTCAACAATCTCCCCCTTTTTGATGATGACAAAACTGAAGGGGTATTTAAATACATTGGCGTGCCTTTAAGCAATCATTAAAAATTAAGATCAATGTTCGAAATCAAGGCATTTGTTCATATCACAACAAGCCAGCAAACGTAAACCATTCAACACTTTATTTGCCAATTTAGAAAGGAAATGAGACTCAGGAGCCAACCATTTGAGATCAAACAACAGTTGCATTCAATTCATCATTTCATTACAAGGTACATTGATGCGAGATTGAATGCATGGCGACTCTAGACAACATGAGACAAAACAAATGCAGGACTGACACAAAGGATCCTCACATGATCATGCATGCAAACATACGAACATACTGATATAGATAAATATTAAACCTGCACTACTACTTCTCCCCCTTTGACATCATCAAAAGGGGATAGGATAGACGAAGGGGGACCCAAAAGACACAAGACGAAAGGACACAGACTGGAGGTAGGAAACTAAGAGACGTCCTCATTAGTCATCTGTAGGAGGTGGGGCGTCTGGTGGAGGGAGACGCACATAGCCAAGGTGCTGCCGAATATCCATGCAGATGTGTTCGTGATGCTGAAGGCGGTGCTGGATATGGGTCAGTTGTTGATCCCTATCATAGTCATGGCACTGCATGTTCAGGAGAATGCGGTTCATAGCATGAAAGGCTTCACGTGAATCTTCATGGCTTTGGGTGAGGGTGGTCATGTTGGTGGAGAGAGTGTGCATCTAGGTGGCTAAGGAATCCAAAGCTGTGGAGAAGGAGTTTGAATGCTGTGGTAAAGATTCCAGCATGGTGCCCATGGTGGCAATATTTTCCCCAAAGGTAGAGAGTTGTTCCCCAAAGGCATCCACCCAAGTTTCCAGCCCAGTGAACCGCCTGTCAAAAGTCTCATAGTCTACCCAAGGATGCTGTCCAGCCCCCTGAGTAGAAGACTCTCCATAATGGTACTGTGATGGAGGAAGCATCTCCGAATCCATGTGGTGAGGTGAAGGTGGAAGAGGCGGGTCCTCAGCCAGAACTGGAGGCGGGACATCCCCTTGATCTTCCTGCTGCTCTTGTTCTTCTTCTCCTTTATTGACTGCATCTTCCCCATAAACGGGCACATCACGACGGAGTTCACCATCCGGACCCCAATAGTATCCCATATCTGTGAAAATCTTGTGCTTATTATATATATCATCTTTTCGAACATAAATGAACTGTTCATCTGCCAAATTGATCCCACCATACATGAATATGTCGGTCAACTGTGAAGCATAGGGTAGGGATCACCGCAAATTGGTTCGGCAAGATCCAATGAGAGTCGTCATGAAACGACCCATGTTGACTTGTATCCCATTCATAACATGGTAAAATAGGAACTTGTGAACCTCTATCACTTCATTTCTACTGCCACTCTTTGGATAAATGAGAGAGGTAAACATATGGTGCAATATACGCTGCAATGGTGGAAAATGAATTGCATTTAATATGATTAAGTTGCTGACACCATGGACGTAATCACAACTGGTCATGACAAGAAAAGTTTCCTCAATAGCTCCATGACCGAAAACCATGTCGGCTCCTCTAGCCGCAACTTTTAAACCCCACTCAAACAGATCGGGAGTGATATGAAACTCAACACCTTGAACAACTGTATATAATTCCTCATTTCTTTCGATCAAATTCCCATAAAACTGCTGCACTAGATTTGGGTAATATTGGGTATATCTAGTGATAAAATCAGTCCAACCTGGTTGAATCTCAAAGACAGCACATAAATCGAGCAAAAGCTCGTTCACCTCATTGAAGTCGACCAGTCGAGGGTCAATAATCGGACGAGGAGGCAACCGAGGTGCACGATGAGGTGCAGGTGCTCACTGTGGTGGAGGAGCCGAGGCCTCTCATCTCTGGCCACTAGCTTCCCCTTGGGCAGAACACCTAGAGCTCCATCTAGGCGGCATCCCAAACTAGCAAACTCGGTGGAAACCCTTGAAAGGATGACTCTCATCCTGGGGGATGAGATTGAACCAAATGACACACCAATGGCTGGCAAAAGTCTTCTCCACAGCCTGGAACCTAGCAGGTAGCTCCACGAACACACGAACGGTCGAATGGAGTTCGTCCAAAAATCGTGACGAACATGCCGGATCTTGTGTAGGTGGAGGAATGATGAGGTTTGGGGGCTTGAGAGGTGGGGAAATGTGGTTCTAGGGTTAGGGAATGGGGTATGAGAGATAGTGGGGGTGATAGAATGAGAGAATGGGGTGATAGGACCCCTTAAGAGATGGCTCGGTTGAGGTGCCGGCCGGGCCAGTTCGCCGCCACCGGTCGACCGATGCGGGAGCGGCGGTCGATCGCTAGGGCCAAAAAAATCCCCATTTTTATTTTTTGTTTCTTTTTCTTTTCTTTTTCCTTTTTTATTTTCTCTTTTTTTATGGGGGGACCACCATCCGACCTTCTGAATGGAACCATCATCATGAAGTGGAGAGAAGGAGAAGAGATGGAGATTTGAGGAAAGTTTTGTAACTCCCCCTCAGAAGTTTCCTTAGGTCCGGCATCACTGAGTCCACAATTATTTAACCAAGGAAAGTCTGGCCTTAAAAATATTTTTCAAGGCGGGCTATATATATAAATACATTCAAGCATGTAGGAGTGTACGTGAACACACAAGGTATTAAAAGTAAATATATACAATATGCATGTTAATATACCCTTGATGCATATGAGTTTCTACAAATGCAATTCTTATCCTATGTGCAGACCTATGTATGTATGCTCTCACCCTTGCACATCCCAAGTTCTCTTCTTATCTTGCTAAATTGATCATGGTTTAGGGGTTTTGTGAAAATATCAGCTAGTTGATTGTGTGTGTCAATGAAATTCAATTCAAAGACCCCTTTTCCTACATGATCTCTCAGAAAATGATGTCGAATGTCAATGTGCTTTGTCCTAGAATGTTGAACAGGATTTTTTGACAAGCTGATTGCACTGGTATTATCACACAAGATTGGCACACATTTCATTTCAACATCCAAATCAAGCAATTGATTTTTGATCCAAAGTACTTGGGCTCTGCAACTTTCGGCGGCTACATATTCAGCCTCGGTCGTTGAGAGAGCTACTGAATGTTGTTTCTTAGAGGCCCATGAGACTAGGCACCCACCAAGAAACTGACAGTACCCACTAGTACTTTTGCGATCTACAATGCATCCTGCATAATCCGCATCGGTGTATGCAATCAAATCAAATGAACTACCGATGGGAAACCACAAGCCAAAGTCTATGGAGCCAATTAAATATCAAAAAATACGTTTAACAGCCCTTAGATGAGATTCTTTAAGGCATGATTGAAAACGAGCACATAGACATACACTAAATTAAATGTCAGGGAGGCATGCTGTGAGATATAGTAGTGATCCGATCATACCTCGAAATAGTGTGGGATCTACTGTTTTATCATTTTCTTCTTTGTCTAACTTCGAGGTTGTGGCCATTGAAGTTGACAAAGGTTTCGCTTCAGCCATCCTGAATTTCTTTAACAACTCCAGTGTGTACTTAGCTTGATTGATGAAAATGCCCTCGGGTGTTTGCTTCACCTGCAATCCAAGAAAGAAATTCAGTTCACCCATTAAGCTCATCTCAAATTCTCCTCGCATGATTTCTACAAATTCTTCACATAAAACATTGTTAGTAGCTCCAAAAATAATGTCATCCACATATACTTGAACTACTAATATGTCTTTACTTGATTTTCTCATGAAGAGTGTCTTGTCAACCTTACCTCTTTCGAAATCATTTTCCACGAGGAATGAGGTGAGCCTTTCACACCATGCTCTTGGTGCTTGCTTTAATCCGTATAGGGCCTTCTGTAACTTGTACACATGGTTTGGATGCTTTGAATCTTTAAAACCTAGAGGTTGCTCTACAAACACATCCTCCTTGATGTAACAGTTAAGAAATACAGATTTAATGTCCATTTGAAATAGTTTGAAGTTCAATGAGCAAGCATAGGACAATCCGGACTGCTTCTAGTCTAGCAATCGGTGCAAAGGACTCATCAAAATCAATACACATCTTCTGGCTATACCCTTTGGCCACAAGGCGGGCCTTGTTCCTAACAACCAATCCCGTATCATTTAACTTATTTCTGAAAATCCAACGGGTTCCAATTGTGGGATGATTCTTGGGATGCGGCACGAGAGTCCACACTTTGTTCCTTTCGAACTGGTGTAGCTTTTCATGCATAGCCTGAATCCAGGATTCATTTTGAAGAGCTTCATGAATATCCTTAGGCTCTTGTGAAATTAAGGCAATCAAATCCTCTTCTTCTACTTGCCTGAGTGATGATCTAGTTCTTACCCCATCTTGAGGATTACCGATTATGTTTTCAGCTGGGTGATCTTTTAAGAACGTAGAAGAGCTGAGCAAGTCGGGGTGTTGTATTTGTTGTTATTGAAGTGTTTCAATTGAAGGATCTTCATCCTCTTCACTCTTGCTAGAGATCACTTCAGTTGGTTCATCCTTGGCCTTAGCATCATTTGAACGTTTGGGATCTTCATTTGCATCCACAATTGGAATAGATTGATTGGTTAGTCTTAACTCAAATTCATCAAAGATTACATGAGGACTTTCTTCAACAACCAAAGTCTGTTTATTAAACAATCGATAAGCTCTAGATTTAAGTGCATAATCTAGGAAAATTCCTTTGTCACTTTTCTCATCAAACTTACCTAGGTTAGACTTACCATTTTTCAAGATGAAACATGAGCATCCAAAGGGTTTAAGATGAGAAATATTTGGTTTCTTACCCTTGTATAGCTCATAAGGAGTTTTCTTCAAGATGGGCCTTACCATTGCCCTGTTGATGATGTAGTATGCTGTACTTATCGCCTCGGCCCAAAAGTATTTGGGTAGGGAGTTCTCACTTAACGTGGTCCGTGTCATGTCTATAAGGGTTCTATTTTTCCTTTCCACCACTCCATTCTGTTGAGGCATCCTTGGTGATGAAAAATTGTGCGTGTATCCCTGTTCTTCACAAAAATTGCTGAAGTCATGATTCTCAAATTCACCACCATGATCACTCTGAATGGTAGTGATAAGATAACCTCTATCATTTTAGATTTTCCTGCAAAACACTTGAAACTCCATCAATGCATCATTTTTATTGGATAGAAATAACACCCATGTAAATCTGGAATAATCATCAACAATAACAAAACCATAAGATTTCCCTCCTAGGCTGGATGTCATAGTTGGGCCAAACAAATCAAGATGCAACAATTCCAAAGGCTGGGAGGTAGAAAGAATGTTCTTATTTTTTAAAGATATGCGTGTTTGCTTACCTTTTGTGTAAACCTCATAGATTTTATCACTTTCAAATTTTAATTTTGGCAAACCATTCACCAGTTCATGTTTAGACAACTTGAGATTACTCCAAAACTAGCATGACCTAGTCTTCGGTGCCATAGCCATGCATTTTCTTGATTGTTTGCTAACAAACACATATCATCACAAGAGACATCATCAATATCAACAGTGTAGACATTGTTATTTCTTTTTCCAATGAATTTGATCTCATTTGTGTTCTTGTTCGTGACAATACAATGGGTTTCATCAAAAATAATTTTAAAACCCTTATCACACAATTGACTTATGCTTAACAGATTGTGATTTAAACCTTTCACCAAAAGTACATCTTCAACAAGAATTTTAGAATTCTTACCTATGTTACCGATCCCAATGATTTTACCTTTGTCCTTACCTCCAAAGTAACTGACCCTCCATCCTTGTCTTGGTATAAAGAACACCTTATTATCCCATGTCATATGTCTTGAACAGCCACTATCCAAGTACCATTTGCTCCCCATGGCTTCAAGACATATCTGCAAGAAACAACATTCTCATGCAATTATTTTTGGTACCCAAACTAGTTTGGGTCCGTAAGAGTTACTCCAATTATGTGCATATCTTTTCTTGATCCAAAATGCATGATTTCTTGGTGAGTTTTGTCTAAACCAACAATGAGCAATAACATGACCAAAACGACCACAATGAAAACAATTGACATTTGAAGACTTTCTTGAAAATTGGTGTGGTTTTGGTTGAACATGTATTGGCTTAGAGTATGAACATGAGGCACAATCATTTTCTTTTTCATACACATAGGATGTAGTGATCTTATGCTCAAAGGATTTTTTATTTTGGGGAGTATATCACAATCCTTCCTTCTGGAAGTTAACTTTAACTCCCAACAAGTTATCTAAATTTTATTTGCCATTGACAAACCTAGAGAGAGTGAACTGTAAGTCAGTTACCTCTTTATTCAAGCTCACATTTTCATTTTCAATTTCTGAAATGGAGGATGTCAGAAATTCTTTTTCAATCTTGAAATTTTCACAATCTCTTTCAATTTCAGACATTTTACATGATAGCTCCTTTTTGGCCTTTTCAAGATCTGAAATCGTTTGAAGCAGAGTTGCTATTTCTTCTGTTAACTCAAACTATTCTTGTTCCAGTTTTTCAAATTTAACAAGAATATCCTCATGTGATAAATCATCAATTTTCTTTTTGAGAGTTTTATTTTCAGATCTGATTTTTCTATATTTTGTATACAACTTTTCATATTCATATTCCCATTGTTCATTTGAAATAAAATCAGGGTCAGAATTTACCTTCGTCGAATCATCTTCGTGTGCCATGAGACACAAGCTCTCCACTAGCTCTTGGATCTCCTCGTCGGACGGTCCGTCCTCTTCGTCGCTCCATGTGGCGACCATTGCTTGGGGTTTCTTGAATTTTTCTTTCTTGAACTTTTTCTTCAGATCTGGGCACTCTCCTCTCATGTGCCCGGGCTTCTTGCATTCATAGCATATGACATTATTGGACTTGCTAGACTTGCCCTTGGTTTGAATGGGCTTCCTTTGCCCCCTTCTGAAATTTCCTTGAAATTTCATCTTCTTTCTCAAAAATCTCTTGGCGAGTTATCATGGCCAAGTCTTCTTCTTCATTGCTTAACTCGCTAGATTCTTCTTCTTGAAAGTCATCATCAGATTGGTGAGCTTTCAATCCAATTACTTTCTTCTTCTTCGTATCTTCCTCGGTTGTTCTCTTCATGTTTATCTCATAGGTCATGAGTGACCCTATGAGCTCGTCCAAGGAAAGTGTGGACAAACTTTTTGAATCCTCAATTACTGTGGCTTTTGTGTGCCACGCCGACGGAAGTGATCTCAGAACTTTTCTCACAAGATCGGAGTTTGTGTACTCCTTCCCGAGGCTTTTGAGACCATTTGTGATCTCCGTTAATCTCGCGAACATTTCTGAGATGGTTTCTTCAGGCTTCATTTTGAACAACTCATAATCTCTAACGAGAAGGTTTGCCTTGGTCTCCTTGACCTCGAAAGTTCCTTCATAGATGAGCCGCAATTTGTCCCACATCTTCTTTGTTGAGCTTCACATGGACACGCGAGAAAACTCATTAGGATGAATAGCACATTGCATAATGTTCATAGCATTGAAATTAACCGTGGATTTTTTGATTTCTTCAATTGACCATTTATCCTCATCATCCGAGAGTTTGTAAGGACCCTTGTCCACAACTCTCCAAACTTCGTACTCTTGAGCCCTTAGGAAAACATGCATTCTACTTTTTCAGTACGAATAGTTTGAACTGTCAAAGAAAGGAGGACGGTTGATGGAGTGACCCTCAGGCATCATATCCCTGTTTGCCATTGATCTGGATCTTTCTCTAGATCGTTAGATCTGTGAAAGTTAGAGCCTTAGCTCTGATACCAATTGAAGTCCCGTGATCAATGACACCCAAGAGGGAGGTGAATTGGGTGATTACAAACTTTTAGAAAGTTCTTGGCCAAATGAAACAAGTGTGAAGAATAGACGTAAAAAAAATTAGATCTATATGTAAACACTTAGATCTAATAAAGTCTATCACACTCAACCGATCTTAGGTACGGTGGCGGAGGTAAAAATCTGAAGATTCAACTCACGCAAGATGTTATCTTCCTGACAAGGTTTACCTTGCCGATCTGAACCCACCTTTTAATATACCCGAGATCTAATATGAGAATGATAAATTATGCTAGATCCAACACAAACAACACAACCAAATAAATCTACGAGTGTGCTACACAGAATGGGGATAGAAGAAAAGGAACAAACCACACAATGGACAGAGATTTTTAGGTGGTTTGGATGCAACAACGGCAACCTACGTCAACCCCTCACGATCTGTGAGGATTCCACACTATCTTATAAAAGATTACAAGATCAAAACACACACACACACACACACACGTGAGAAGTTGGAACTCCCACGAAGGTGCACAAGCACCGAATCACAAGGATATGTGAAAACTAGAAGAAGCACAAGCACACACACACGGATCTGCGTAGATCCACACAAGTGTTTAAAAGTACAAGATCACACACTTGAAGCTTGATGAAAAATAAAGGAGAACCACAAAATGAAAAACTCAGATTTAAGCTCCCCCTTAATGGATGAAGATGATCTTGGATGAAGCTTCCTCCACAGCTTGATCTTCACTTGAATGGCTTGCAAATGATCTTGAAAGCTTGGAGATGGATGAAGAAGTTCTTCCCCAAAACACTGTTCACGGAGATACAGTGCCAGCACTCTTTCTCCCCTTGATAGTCTCTTTGATCTCCTTCTTGTCATTAGGGTTTTTGACCCCAATATGATGTATTTATAGATCTTGGATGGTCAAGGGACAAGCCAGGGACCAGATCCATAAATCATGGTAAGCAGGGTGACTTTGGGATTAAAGAAATCCAATGAAAATGCCTTCCCACGTTGAAGAACACAAGTCAACAAAAGCTGCCTCGAAGCTGGCGGTCGACCGGTAGGAGGGGGCGGTCGACCGGAATTTTATAGAAATGAGGCATTTCAACACTGGGAAAATCGGTCGATCGGCCCAAGACCGGCGGTCGATCACCACATGGAAATCCTGTAGATTTTTGAATGCTGTTAATGCTGGTCGACTGGCCCATGCTCTCAGGTCGATCGGACTGTGAAAATCCTGTCAAAACAAGTTGTTAGCCTAGCAAATTATATCCATATGATCGATGCTTGAATTAAACTTATGTTGTTATTGATTTCAAGTCCATATGAGCTCGTTTAAGGCATTTGGAAGGGCATGAACACTCAAGCATAATGCATGATGAAATTAGACCTTGATTGCGTATGAAGGTCGAACTTGATTGCTAATACATGGCACATGATAGAACGCATGTCTTGGGTTTTGTTATCATCAAAATCACCTAGATATACCCAACAATTCCATGGCAAAGTGGGAGAACTCTTTTACTATTCATTGCTAGGCATTCACTGTCAAAGGGGGAGAATATTTTTTTTTGCCTCTATCGAAACATGTCTTCTTTTTGATAATGACAAAGGGGGAGAAGAGTTTGATATGAGTCTATGTATGTATATATGTTAGAGTTTGATATGACTCTGCATATTGGCATGTATATGTTAATGTGGTTAAAATGGTCATAATGACTCATAGGGTTGTCATCATAAAAAAGGGGGAGATTGTAGTGTCCATGTGGTTTTGATGATGTCAAACACTGTGACTCATCATGAGTCAGTGCATGGAATTCATGCCTTGATGATGTCACAATGCATTTGGTGGATTGGATTCATGTCAATGAGTCATGTATTGGTGCATTGGATTAACATTTGTAATCATGACATGCTTTATTGATTATATGATGCCTTAACTCTATATGAGCATCCTTGAATTTATGAAAAATTGAAGAATAGGTTGGATAGCATGGACAACAAGGTTGTGTGGGTACAAGTCCTGTTGGATGTGGCCTCGACCTCATAAAACAAACAAGTCGAAGTGGCCTTTGAAATCCTACCTACATTGTCCCTGTAGCAGTGATGCAGTTGAAGAAAGCCAAGCAGCAGCTTCACAGGCTAGCAGTCCTAAGCAACGGGCCAGAAGTGAAGTTACAGTAAAGATACAACAATTAGTACAAGGAATCTTCAGTAAATCTTCAGCAGAAGTCAACAATACAAAATAAAGCCTTAAGCTAAGTTTGGTCGACCAAACTGATCATCTCGGTCAACCGAAATCACCAGAAGAGAACTCAAGAGAACAAGAGTTCTATTTGCCATCAGAACCTCGACGTTGGATCACCACTACGTCGATGCAGTCAAGCTCCAAGAAGCACTCAAGCACTTATCCTTGTGGATGCATCGACGCAACCAAGAGCTACACCGACGCATCAAGTCACGACACGTCAAAGCATCAGCAATGCATCGACGTAGCCCTGCACACTGAAGCAAATTCCAGAGTGATGCATCGACGCACCAAGTCAGAGGCCCATGTACCAAGTCAGCTGCCTGAAGGATCTATCTTCACACTACCTCGATGCATATGACGATTGCATCGACGCACTAAGCTCGAAACAAGGATTTGGAAGACTATTAGGTTGAAGCATCAGAAGGAGGAGTATGTGCTATCACCTAGACAGGTCGAAGCAGCGAGCCACTGATCCGACGCATCAGTCATCAACAGATGAGTTATTACTTTCTGCCTTGACCTGAAGGCATATGCCTCGACACACTCTAATTCACCTTTAACGCACTAAAGGGAGCAACCTACTTTGATAGTTCAAGTGTGATTAATAGCCTCTTAAGGATTAATCATGATCACTGGAGTTTCAAGAGAAAATACTTAAGGAGATTCGCACTATCAATCTGAAAAATCATCCTCAGGCACGTGATGAACTTATGGAATCAGGTGACCTCGAATTCCAGTCACTGGAACTTAACACTTACACGCTTCTTGAAGTTGCCATACAAGCTCTCGCCGCGAAGGACGAGACACACCTGACGCAGGTGGTCCACGTGATCATCCTTAGAACGATTGTAGATAAGTATACTAGAAAAGTACATGACCAGAAACACCCCAATGAAGGGTCGTAAGCCTTGGGTCATCAACTACATAAAGGTAATAGGGGCGTTGGACAACCCAAAGGGCATGGTCAACCACTTATATAGACCATCTTTCATCTTGAAGGCCATTTTCACTCATCCCTAGGCCAAATCCTGACTTGATGATAGTCACTTTTCAGATCGAGCTTTGAAAATATAGTGGCTATTGTTATCATATCCAGCATGTCATTAAGGTGGGGAATAGGAAAATAGTACTTCACCGTAATGCGGTTTATGGTGCGACTATCCATGTATATTTTTTAGGTGCCATCTTTCTTTAAAGCTAAGAGTGCGGGAATGGCGTAGGGACTCATGCTCTCTCTAACGGAGTCCCTCCTCAGGTACTCCTCAACCTGCCTATGCAACTCTACATGCTCTGTGGGGTTCATGCGATAATGAGGTAGGTTGGGCAACGTGGACCCCGGAATCAAATCAATAGTGTGCTGGATGTTACACGCATGGGGTAAATCATTTGAGAGATCCTTGGGGAAAATGTCTTGGGGCTCTTGAAGGAGAGAGGTAACCTCAGTGGGGTATCCACTCGGGGTCTCATCAACAACCTCTCTCTCCACTAAGGGAAAGACCAACTCACACTCAAGAAGCTCAGACTCATACTCCTGAGCGGTGATCAACTGTAGGGCCTTGGAGGATGGTGCACCCAAGATAGAGGCCTTACGTGCGGGAATACTACTTGACTGGGGAGTGTTAAAAGTGGTAGGAGTAGGGCTGTCCATGGGTCAGGCTGGCCCGATTTCGAGCCGGGCCACAATATCATTTTTGGCCCGCGGGCTTTTAGTCGAGCCTAAAAGCCTGACCCGACTAGGCTCGCGGGCCGAGCTCGGGCTTTGAGTTCGACCCGCGGGCCGGCCCGGCCCGGCCCGTTTTCTTTTTTTATTCTCACATCAAAATTTAAAAACTATTTAGTTAAAATTATGTTATTATACTTAATTAGAAAGTTTACTCTCTTTTCACCGATATTATATAAATAATATCAAAATATTAATTATTTTAGTGAGATTATACATTTTTTATTATTAAATATATTAATTTTTATTATTTTTATTATTTTATTTAAGTTGTCGGGCTGGGCCGGGCCTTAGTCGGGCTTTATATTTTTTAAATAATGTCGGGCCCGGGCCGGGCTCGGGCTTTGTCGGCCCGACCCCGGCCCATTGACAGCCCTAGGTAGGAGTGCCCTCTTGGGAAGTGCTAGGAGTAGCAGGGGTACATGATTGGGATGAACAAGGAGTGATTGGGGCATTGGGCGAAGTGCTCTCTTGAGGAGGAGATGCTTGCTGTCAAGAGGGGTGCAAGGTGATGCGCTGGTTGCCATACTTGAATGCATTGGTGTTGGATCGACCATAGAGTGTCATACCCACGTCATAGATTCATGGCCTACCCAAAATAATGCTCCCAACCTCCATGGCAAAACATCACACTAGATCTAGTCCTCATTCGGGTGGAGATGTATCGAAACGAGGCATGTCGCCTGAATGGGAATGGATGTCGAATCCACCAAGGACACATGGTAAGGACGAGGATGATCAACGTGGACTAACCCAAGGTGTGGGATGGCACAGGTGGAGATTGCATTAATGCAACTCCTACTATGACCTTGCACACCTTATCACCTAAGTGATAGTAGGTGTTGAAGATCGCAGTGCGGTGCCAATCATCACTCTCAATCAGCTAGGTCAGGATGTAGCGAACGACCCCAAGCCTATCATCATTTGGCACATCCTTGATGTCCTCCGCCTGAATATAATATGTCCAAATATAGTCGACAACATCACCCTCCAATTGAAACTCTTCGGACATATCGACACTAGCCTCATAGGTCACATCCTCTAAAATGGGCGGGGGATCCTCCTAGTCAGTGCCCTTAATAGTCAAAGTCCTCGATGGGCAAAAGGTGGCAGAAGGGCCAAATTTATGGCACTGATAACAATGATTACGGGAACTGCTCTCTAAGGGCAGTCTCCCATAATAAGGGCCTTCCTCTTATCCTCTTGTCTGGCTGGTGTGGATGAGTAGGGGGGCTGGTAGGGTAGGCACAAGATCCCTTTGGGGAGGAAGCCGAGGCTAGGGATGTGGATCTCAATGAGTAGTATTGGGTAGTCTGACTGTAGGACTCCTCTGGGGTGGTCCTGGTGTGGTACGCTGGTCAATGGGTTGCTGATATGCCGACCTCAAGCATGGGGAAGAACGCACCTCAGTCTCAAACTGCTTCATCTCATGCCAACCTGATAGGCATGCTCGATGGTCATCACATGTTGACAGAACAACTCCTCCTGATAACTTTGGTGAAGCCCCTTCCAAAATTAGGAAAGGGTCAATGCACTCTTCTCATGAGCTCCGCATCTTAATAGGTACTCATCAAACTTGTCGATGTACTAAAAAATGGATCGAGTATCTTGTGTGATGCCTTGCCAACAATCAATCAGGCAATGACTGTACATCACGGGGACGTACTTCTCACGAAGTTTTGCCTTCTTCTCCTCCCAAGATTCAATGGGCTCCTCATATCTTTGCTCAAGAAGGGCTTTGCCATTTGACCAATAGATCTGAGCTTTGCCCGTTAGCTTCATCTTGGTGAAACAAGCTTGCTTGAAGTCTGACATATCCAACCACTCAAAATAACGGTTCATGCTAGCTTTGCATTCAAGATAGACCTTCGAGTTCAAGGACTCGTAAAAGTTGGGAGCCTCCGCACGGGAATTCCGACCACTTGTATCTCGGTACGACCCTCTCTCATTATGAAAATCATGATCATGTCTCTCCAATCAAACCTTCTATACCAATGTGCAGTTGGTACTCTATGAACCTCACCCATCTCCTCTAGTGAATTATCATCGAATCTATCGTTCTGATCTTGCCAACCATTGGCTTGATGAACTCTAGGAGGCGGGGGTGGTGGTGCAGGATGAGGATCTCGGCGGTCCACTGCTCTCATAGGATCCTGACCCTGGATACCTCCCTCCATGGCAGTGATGCGACCAACCATCCCTTGGATGGTACGGTCAGACTCTGTAAACATATTTGAAATGCCCCAAGGGTGCCCTCAAAGTGATCTAGTTGCTCTCAAAAGCGTTGGTCCATCTGATCTACTCTGTGCATGAGCTGACGAATCAACTCGGTCAAGTTGGGGTCCATTTGGGTACCTATATGTGCGTGCAACATCTGTGTAGCATGGGATACTGTGCACCATCACTAATGGGCATGCAATGATGAAGTGAACTAATCTAAGATACGGCTAAACGTGGAAGGACATGATATAAGTGCAAGATGACAAGTAGTAAATGACAAAATGCAACGAACTAGATTGACGACGTGGTGAACTACCCTAGACAACCTACTCTGGCTCTGATATAAAAAATGATGTGGGATGGCTACTGCAAAGGATTTGACTAATAGTAACTATCGGGGATCAACAAGACGTCATAAAATACTAGCATAATATCGGTCATGCTTAAAATTCCAAGAGAAATAATGCGTGATAATAATAAGAAACTACGCTCAAAAGGCCATAGCTTGCAGCGAGAAATGATAGACCGAACGGTAGATAGAACTACCACAGTCTAGGCTATCAACTCCACGCATAACCTATCTCAAATCGACTTCCTGAGCTAGCTTCCTACATGCACACAATCCAACAACAAATAATATAAGGGGTTAGAAGATCCTAGCACAGTCATATGGAGGCAAATTCAACCACATATGAGATAAACATGATATGAATGGGCTATCATCCATTAACCTACTCGCTGTGGAGCAAGGCACATAAATCTAATCTGCGTGGGAAGTAGCTTGGCACTGTACGGGCTGGCCTTTGCAGTTGGCATGCGAACCATCGGTCCAGGGAGCGATCTGATGATGGCACTAGGCTGCGGGCTGTGTGCCATCTGCGGTACCTAGCCCTCCAATGCTAGGACAAGAGCGGGGGCAGGTGGATGAGGGGCGGTGGGAAATTGCGATTGGAAGGGAAGTCGGGTGCCATCGACAGTAAGCTGTATGGCGGCTGGTGCAGCGAGGTGGCTGTGGGTGTAGTGGGAATGGTTCTCGGCTGACGGGTGTGACCGCACAAGTCCCCTGGTCTACAGATGGGACCGTCGTAGGTGGGTGGTGTCGGCGCTGGGGTAAGCGAAGATTGGGTTCAGCAAGTATTGGTGCCTATGCAGGACGCATGTGTAGGGCTCAACAGGGCGGCCAAAGATCTATCCACGTATGGGGAGGGGAAGAAAGAGGAAGAGAGTAGGGGTGGATGGCGGTTGTACGGGGCTGCTGCTGCCGTTGCCGGTGGTTGGGGGGGGGCAGGTGGGAGGCAGCTGGCATTGAAGAGGAGGTGGGTCGGTCGCGCAGCTGCGGTGTTGGGTGCTGTCAATGTCGGAGGAGGAGAACGACATCGAAACGGCTAGGGGTACTCGTTGCTGCAAGTGGTTGTGGTGGTCTGAGGTGGAGGTGGAGGAAGTAGTTTGCGAAGGAGGAAAAGGCCGAAGGAAGTCAAAGAGGGTAAGGGCATACGGGAGAAAGAAGAAGAGGAGGAAGGAGTAGGCTCTGGTTGTGCTCTGGGGAGAGAGAGAGGGGAAGAGGTACCCTAGGGCTTTGTGCCCCTTCCCTTCACTTGACAAACACAATGGCAACTCTCAAAATTTCAAAACTTCATCATTCCTCATTAGCACGGGATTATAACAATATTTAAAGGGTTCAAACCCTAATGAACAGACAAATGACTAAACTACTCCTAAAGTGAGAGAATAGTCTAAACTGTGTAGAAATGCTAACAAAAATATAAATAGGACTAAACGGGCCTCAAATGGGGTACGTAACATCTGAGACACAGATGAATCCTCAAGCGGACCATCATTGAGCCAAATCGAGGCCTGAGTTGCTACTGGCATCGTCTGAGGGTGGTAGACGTGGGTTGGATCAAATCAGGTCCATCCTTGGGTGTCCTCACTAGGGGAGCATTGGCGCCAGAGGAGGAAACCCCCCCTCCGACACTTGCACTCGCTCGCTGGGGAAGCGTTGCTCCCCCTCTAGCACTTGCACCTTCCTGTTGGGGGAGCGCTGGTGCCGGAGGGGGCCTCCCTTTCTCTCGATACTCTGCTCTCTTTGTCTCTACTCTTTGTCTATCTCTTTGCTCTCTCTGTCTCTCTGTCTCTCCGCTCTCTCTCTGTCTCTCTCATGTAACTAAGGGTTATTTTAGTCTTTTCTCACACTTGGGTGAAGTTAACCATACATGGGTTAACATTTTTCTTGATTGTACATTACGGAGGGAACCTTACGGGCATTTTAATGATACTAGGAAGATTGGGGGGGGCTTTCTGACAAATAGGTAAATTATGAGGACTAATACGTAATTACGAAAGATTGTAGGGCCTTAAAAGTAAAAATCCCTTGTCTGAAATAGTGTTGCCTCTTGTGTTGTTTTGGATCCTAGATCAGGAGTGTTCTGCACATGATATTAACCAAGGAATGTCGGTTCTTTCCCATTTTATGATTTTTTTCTTGGATAACTGAACATGGTTTTTCTTTGCCATGCTTTCCCACCAACTCTTTTAGTATGCTTATGCTGTTTGAAGGGCTTCTCACTTGTAGGGATGTAGGACCTTAAGGCATGAGTTGGTGATGACCTCCTTTTGTCAACCTAAATTCTAGTTTGGCTGTCATCATCATCAGCCAATCTTAACTAATTGGATTGGGGATAATCCTACCCTGTCACTTCACTCAATCATATATCATGTTTATATAAGTAATCAAAAAGTGGTCTGTGAAGAGGAGTGATCTCGCGCTGGTCCTGAGCTGGGGAGATGATAACCGAATAGTGAACTGTAAGGAAGGGAAACTGATCAGGGTGCCCAGGGATGGTTCCCTGGGGTAAACCCTCCGATGCCTAAGTCAGTAGAGCAATGGTGGAAGCTATGAAGGGAGGAGGAAAAAGAGGTACAAGATCCCTCTACACCAAGGTGGTGAAGTGGTTCCTGCTCAGGGGGTTTTAGGCGTGTGTTGGCCTTACCTTTCACTGGAGGGAGTCCCATGTTTAAATAATGTGCCGGCCTCATGAGTCCCGTAAGCTGAGGAGTTTCAGGCGGGAGTTATATCCTCAGCGTGGGCTCTTTACGTCCTCATCGTGGGCTCTTTACGTCTTCATCGTGGGATCTTTATAGCCTTGAGGGGTCGTGGGTCCCTCATCCTTGTAAACTCTTGCTCATAAAGGGCTCTTAACGGTAGCGTGGATAAGCAATCGTCGGTCAACCTAAGCATGAAGAGTGCCAACCCTGTCCGGACGATAGGCATAGCTCGGATGAGGATCGGTCGGAGTGGGCGCTGAGCGCTAGCCTTTATCTTGGCGAGAGGATAGATCGGGCGTGGGTCTTCCTCCGACCTGACTGACGCTCGGGCCTTCCGAGCCTAAGGGCTGCCGAGGAAGGTTTTGATCCCAAGTGATCTTATTGAGCTTTTTAGTTTAAGTGGGCCCCTCGGGACTGTCACTTAGATGAGTTGGGCCTTGTTTGGTCCCGGTGGACCTAGTTCGGCTGCTCTTAGATAGGCTACAGAAATCCCCCTCTTCACTTGTCCCCCTCCTACTCCTGAGCTTTGGTAAGCTCGGAAGAGTAGCTATTTAGGGTTTTGGACCAGTGTGGCTCAGGTGGGTGGAGATCTGGTGGTGTTAAGAAGCCACGTGTCGTGGTCACCTGGGCCCTCAATAATGATGATCTTGACGGATTTGAACTGAAGGGGCCCCCTTTTCTCGGAGGTCGGAATGACGCGCTGCCTTCCGCGTGGGATATAGGCGTTGTGCGCTTGTCGTCGCTCCAAACTCCCTCCATTTTTAGGGTTTGGCTCTCCTTCGTGCTTGCTTTTGGGGCTCTTTGATGCATCGTGAGGACACGGTGGAAGAGCATAGGCTTGCAGTGGCGTTCACGGAGTTAGCGGAGATAACTGTAGAGGCAGTCCGACAGCTTCCTCTTCCTCCAGAGTCTTCGGGGTTCCGGGAGCGTCTTTCTTCAAGTTCCTCTCTGGATTCCATGGCGGATCAGCGTCCGGATGTCGAAGAGTGGGAGGGCGAGCCTGCGGCGAGGGCGACGGCTCCAAACTATAGTGAACTGGGGGAGGTGGAGGTGAAACGACTGGAGTACTAGTTTTGTCTGCCCCATAAGTTTTTCTTCACCGCGGCTGCCCCTCATGAGACGAGCCTGGACTCTCGTACAGGCCACATCTACACCTTTCTTCTATCGTGAAAGGGTGGGTTCCGCCTTCCCTTCGAGCCCTTTGTTCTCAAGCTTCTCAATTTCTTTCGGTTAGCGCCCGTACAGTTGGTAGCCAACTCTTACCTTCTTCTTTCCGCCTTTCGCATCCTCTGCCGTCAATGCGAGGTACCTCCTTCCTTGGACCTCTTTCATTATTTTTTCGAGTTGAAGGTGCATCCCTCGGCCGGGAAGGGCTTCTATTTCATCCAGGCGAGGCAGAATAGGAGCTGTGTCTCCTTGGCCGTGAAGGATTCTTCGCATAAGGGGTGGAAAACTCAATTCTTCTGGGTGGAGATTTTTTCGGTGGAGGAGACTTGGAGGTGTCCCGTAATCCCCAATTTCCATCCGAACATTCCTCCGAGGCAGGATGAGTTTCCTACGGACGTGGAGATGTATGCGGTCATCTTGTTGGAGCATTGCCAGTCTATGGAGGAACTGGTGACTTCGGAGAATATCGAGCGATGCCTTCTCCATCGGCTAAAGCCGACAGGTACGGACATCATGAGGTAACCTTCTGGTTGGGTGATGAGGCCTTCGTTTCTTCTCTGGATTATATCTTCCTTTACGCAGACGCCAGGCGGCCAGCTTTGGAGGAGATCGTAGAGGTGATCGATCTCGACGATGACTCGACTGCCGATGAGTCGGCTGCTCCCATGGGTCGCTCCCGAGCTCAAGATAGGGGCAGGGGGAAGGCCCGGGAGGGGTCTTCAAGGTCACGGGGGTCCAAGCGCAAGGTTCCCGTGGAGGGCATGATCCGGGACACCGTGAAGGCCAGGAAGCGGGCCAAGAAGGCCGGGGCCACCCCCACAGTAGAAGGTGACCCTGCCTTGGCTCACCCCTCCGCCGAGCATGATGGGGCCGACCCTACAGGCGAGCTCTCCCACCCGCCGAGCAAGAGGGGGCCGAGGAGGTCGGGGCTGCTCCTACGGTCAGTGATGATGCTGGCTAGGCTCCCCCCTCGGCTGGAGACGAGGGGGCCGAGGCCGCTTCTGCGATTGGTAGCGGTGTTGGCCCGGCTCTCCACTCGGCAGTAGCCGAGGGGGCCGTGGATGAGGCAGGCGACGCTGGGACCATGGCCGAGATTGGGGCGTTGATTGAGGCGGGCGATGTTCCAGGTGGCGGTGCAGGTGCCGAACCGATCAAGGATGGGGGGTCGCAAGAAAGGGCGACGCAGCCCCAATCGACTGAGGCACGAGGGGCGAATGAAGCCGCGGCTCGATCTGGGCCGACCGGCGGGACGCCGATCGAAGAGGGGGTCTCTATTCCGGCGGCCCTGGAGAGGCTCGACATTCAAGGCCCTCTGTACCAGGTATGTCGTGGTATAGCCACGAAGGTGAAGGGGGGAGATAGGCAGTGTTAGGGTGCTAGGCTCGGATACAGAGGGGGGGGTGAATGTAACCCTCTAGAAAATATAGCCCAAATTAAACATTAAAGCTCAGAGATGCGGAATAAGACTAATGAGCTTTCCAAGATGAAATGATAAGGCAACACATGGACAAATAGTTGGACTGCAACAATTCAGCCACCTGATCAACCAGAAACGAAGGCAGAGCTAAACAACGCAAACACACTAAGCAGAATATAATGCTCAAAAAATTAGCTCTCTAGATAATGCAACTAGCCAAGCATGCGCAACCTGTGAATGGGAGGTAGAAGATATGGAGCTAATGCAAGGCAAACCACTGCACAAATAGTTTTAAGGTGGTTCGGTCCTTCAGACCTACATCCACCCCTCACTCCCAACCGGAGTGAGGCTTCACTAGCCAATGCTAGAACCAAGCAGACTCAGTCTGCAACAGGTGCTGACACACAGCTTGACCAGGGGAACAAACTCCCCTCTTCCTCCCAACCGGAGGGACACCCCAAGTGACTCCCAATCACTTGGAAACCAGAGACGCAAAGTCTCTCTTCCTCCAAACCGGAGGGAACACACTAGTGACTCCCCGTCACCAGCAAACCAGAGGTCGAAGACCTCTCTTCCTCCAACCGGAGGGACCCCAGGACTTGCAACCCGCAAGCCCAGAACCGGAGATCAGATCTCCCTTCCTCCAAACCGGAGGGAACACACAAGTGACTTCCAGCCACTTGCAAACTAGAGGTCGCAGACCTCTCTTCCTCCAGACCAGGAGGGACCCGACCTCAATCCAGAGGATCGGAAGTACAAAGCTAACCAAATGAAAAAGGAAAAATAAGAAGGGGAAAATACACAGCGATCAGAAAGCTGTAAAGAAAGATAACACAGATGTGGCTCGCATGGAGCTGACTGGCCTGGATTTGATCCACGGTCCAGTAGACAGATCTTCAGGGAAGCTTCTCTTCCTCTTCTCTTCTCTCTCACTTTCTTTTTCTCTTAATCCTCACGAGCTCTCTAACTCTCTCTTTCTCTTCTTTTCCTTCTGCTCTTCTTCTCTTTCTTTTCCTCTTCTTTCGCAGGCTCTCTCTGTCTCTTCTCTTCTCTTCTTCTTCTTTTTCTTCCTCTTTTTTTTTCTCTGGATCGAAGGACTTTCTGCTCTCCAGGCTTCTTCTTCGATCACCTTCATCTGTTGGATGAAGGCTTCCTTTTATAAGCAGCAGCCAGCAAGAGGGCAGCACTGGGCGCATGTGGCTTCCTCATTTCCCGCCCAGAACTTGTGGCCACGTGTCAATCTCTCAGCCAGCTTCAGCACACGTGTCACAATCCTGTCTGCCCTTCCAGCCTCGGATCACGTGCCTCCCATTCACTGAGGAATATTCTTCCTCGGACCACCTTCTTCGTTTTATTTTTCTTCTTCTCCTACAAAGAATTAAAACGATTAAAACTCAGGGCCACAAAAACTAAAACTGCACGAGGTGTGTAGGAATAACAATCGGTGCACTATACTGAGAACGACACGAGGTACGGAGAAGGAAATAACACGGAGTAAAAATGATAGAAACACGCGATCAAAGGAACCTTGGACGAAGATAGAAAGAAACAACACGAGGACATAAACACAAGAATAACACGAAGACACGAATACAAATACAACACGACATAACAAACAGCAAAGAGAACGGCATGAGGTGAAACGACACTTTACTAAAAAGACTTGAATACACACGAAAACAACTCGAGTACTAAGTTGCTCGAACGTATGAACGACTCGAAGACGAGGACGACACGGGCTGACAACAACTCGAAGACGAAAACAGAAACCGACACGAAGTGTGGTTACAAAACAAGAAAGACACGAGGTCTAGGAAAAGCGACACGAAGACACGAATATAGACACGGCTATCACGACACGTGATGAAGCAGTAAAACCAAGAAAAAAATGACTCGAGGAACAACAGTAAGTGACACGAAAAACATAAGAGCAAACATAAAAAGAATGACTCGAGATGAGCAACTAAATACTGAAGAAACGACACGAGGTGGCACAGAAAGCAACACGAGGTGCTGCAGTGTTCAGCACGCGATGGAATAGATAACGACACGAAGACAACCAACAAACATAGTTGGAACAACACGACGTACAACACGGACAACACGAAGTGTAGTAAACACAAACAACACGAAGTAAAAAAAAAAGGAATAGTACGGACATACAAGGTACTACCTCATAGCAATTTTCCTGTTAATCATGGAAATTTCAAATGCATAACATTACGCAAGATATCTGATTAAAATGAGAATACTTAACATAGTGATGCTCATCATCAAAACACTAGGGAAGTCACAAACAAGAAAGTTGTGAACAATAAGGCATGTTGTACAGACTTCAAACAATATGCATCAGACAACTGTGTATGGACTTGAAGACCCTTAGCCAATGTATAGACTTCAGGTGGAGACCAATGTGTAGACTTCTCGTGAAAACCGTAATGTGCAGACTTAACGATGTACATACTTTCCAAAGAGAACGTAACGCTGTACAGACTTGAACTGAAGACCAATGTATGGACTTCAAAACAGATGCTAAGGCCAAGAGGAGTGTATAGACTTTCATGATGTATGAACTTGGTCTCAAGAAATGTAAGCGATGTACACACTTAGTCAATGTGTAGACTATGCCTTAGACGCTAAATGAGACGCTAAAGTCAGTATAGACTTGAAGAACCTGAAACAAAGTGCATACACACAGCGTTGACGCTGCAGACTTGAGAATGCTCACAGCGTTGACGCTGCAAGAGACGTAGGCTGTGCAGACTTAGCCTAAGACAATGCATGAACATATCAGCAGAGAAGCAATGCACAGAACAGAAATCAAGCACAAGCCAATATATCACAGCATGACTCAAGCATACACATGCGTTCTTCACAATACAGACATGGCACACTTATGCAATCTCCCACAGAAAAGGTCAGACATATTCAAGACAATGTGGTGACTCATTCATGTTGCTATCATTAAAACACCACATCATCAACAAAGCACAAGGGGCACAACAATCTCCCCCTTTTTGATGATCGTAACATAATGAGTCACACTGACTCATCAAACTATTCTCCCCCTTTGACATAATCAAAAAGAAGGGAAATGGTTTGATAGTCAACTGCAGCACAACAATGCAGTGAATGAGTCAAGGTTCTTTAAAATGAAGATCTCCCTTATGACAATGAAACAGTTCTCCCCCTATCAACATGCATGATTGACTACTCTCCCCTTAGATGATAATAAACCATAACTCCCCCTGAAGCACAGGAATGGACTCTGGTTATCCAATAAATCAATCTGAAATCAGCCATTACACAGAATCTGAATTCTGGTGAAGATACCACAGAATCAGAACTTATTGCAGAACAAGATGGAAGATTCCAACAGTGTGGAGAGAAATACATCTCAGGAATCAATCTGAAATCCATCATCATAAAGATTTTGAGGTTCAGAAGGCTGCAAGTGAACAAGGTAATAATGAGAGTGGCACCTCACATTTGTATGGTCAGAAAAATGCAGATGGAATTAGTCAACTGATAAGAAAGGAGTTGACTATACAGTTTTTGTTGATCATGCATAAATCTGATCATGAGGGATTTGAATGCAAGGTCACAAATGATATGAACATGATTCAGTGTGACAAGGAATGCTCCCCCTGAATAGATGCCAATTGGTATGTAAGTGATGCATGACATGTAAGCTCCCCCTCAATAAGTGGAATCTTATGAGATAGATGAGAGGAGACCACAGGGGCAAACAAGGAGAAGTTCAGGTCAATGAACCAAGAACAGGTTCAATTAGCAGATCTCTAAAGAGGCTTCAACTACAAGAATTTCAGTCAGATTTTCAAGGAAATGTCATTCTCATGAATCCAAAACATAAGTTTTCAAAGTCTTCCATTATAGGGGCTTATGAATGAGCTTTTTGAACAACATGGTTTAAACATGATGTATGCAGATTTTATCAATAAAATTTTGTATTGATATCTAAAACCATGTTTTAATAAAAATGAACCAAGCCCTCATATTTATCTTGATTATCCTCCCTTTGTCTTACACAATCAAATTTATTGACTTCTTTCAGAATTACATGCATCAGTATTGAAATCAAGCAATTATGAAGTCATATGATTTTGTCTAGGGTTGTAGCAATTTGATTTTTGTATCAATATTCAGATATTTCAATTCGTTCAACAATTTTCATGCTACAAATTTTACGAGCACTCTAGTTCAGTGCGCACCTTGTAACTAAAGGATATACCTTGATCAGAGGCCAATATCCCTAAGCACTTAGTGTGACTAACTGTCATGCTTTATATGAACAGAGATAACATATACACATCATGACACACTGCAAATCATTTCTTGATGAGTGAATTGTATTTCTCAGTGTGCATGCCATTGCTCTGCCTGAATTTTAATGAATTCTTAATCAGAGTTAACTATGGTACCTCATGACACAGTCCTTTGAACATGTGTTTCTCAGTGACCAAGGTCATTGCTCTGACAGATATTACCCTTTAGACTTTTCAGGAAAATTCATTGCTTCAAGTCAATAATAATTTCATGTACTTAATCAGTTGAAGTCATGTATTCAAGAGTGCAGATTTCAGAAGTTTTCACAAGACTCAACATGAACCAGATGGTTAAGGTTTATTAAACATGCTTCAGATATGTCAAGAGATTTTAAAGTTAAACTCCATGAATACATTAAGCTTAAACCACATGAGTTATTTCAGACATTCATAAAAATGTATAATAGAAGATTTCTAGTTCAAGAATTTTTCAGATTTATGATCGAGATAGTCCCATTGAAATCTTCATGAATGAGTGATAGAAATTCTGATAGCAAATGATACCAATTGTTATCAATTGATAGGAGAGATTTTTGAAGCTCAGTGTTTTCAAATTATGATCAAGGTTTGGTCAAATAGAATCAATGAAGGGGATATGCACACAAGGCAAGATATCAGGAGGTCAGGCAAGTTCTAGGATGTTCAAAGTTAACATGCAATGAACTCTGACATAAATGTATGCACATGACTACCTTCATGTAATGTATTGACTCCCCCTGACAATATGCATTCAATTACCCTTTTTGGTATTTTCAATGCAGTAAAATGCAATGCAATTAACTACATGCATGCAAAGACTCAACACTGAATGCTATGCAAGGACATGCAATTAACTCCCCCTGAAAACATGCAATGTTTGCACTGAAAACTGAACATATGAAACCAATTGATATTGTGACTTGTGCACAATCAGACTGTCCTATCATATTTTTTTTTTCCAGAAAGCAATGGATAGATTTCAAACACCATTCAGATGCAGTTCAGAATTTTCAATGTACTATATATGCAAATCACATATATGCACTTCAGATGAGGAGAGTTCAGAGGCATCAATTCAGACAATGCAGATGAAGAATGATTATGCAAAAATAGATTTAGTATGTCATGCAGTAGAACTAAAAATAGGAAGTGCAAGAAATTTACCTGAAAGATTAAGGAAGGGGTTTTCATTCTTGAGTGCCTTGGTTTATTACCCCTTTTATTTCAGTCCAAAGGCACACCAGCATAGCAATGTTATTTTGCACAAACCGGTACCCAAGAATTCTTGGGTCCTGATATGACAGTATTACTCCTAGCAGATTTTCTCAACACATTTCTAGGAGTAATTTTCAGATCTGATTTATGCACATTCTTGTTAGCATGAATTCTATGTGCATATGCATGAGATTTCTTGTTAACAGAATAAAAATTCTGTTTGCCAAAACCAGTTTGGTTTTGATATCCTGCCAGCCAACAGGTTGCAGCCCTGTGACCTGGCTTCCCACAATGATGACATATAAATTTCGCAACATGGAGTTTAGCAGGGTTATTTTGAACATGCCAATAATTTCCAGCTCTGTGGCCTGGCTTCCCACAGTTATAACATGAAGGTTTTATAAATTGTCTTACAGGGAGTTTAGCATGTTTGAGATTCATATTTCTACCCTGAATATGTCAACAGTCCTTGACTGTATGGCCATGCTTTCTACAGTGAGAGCAATAAGAGACATTCTTTTTAAAATTGAGTTCATTATTGCCATAGCCTCCTTGGGCATGCCAACAATCAATGGCCCTGTGGCCATCCTTTCCACATTCAAAGCATGAAATAGAATTTCTTTTAAAGGAGCCTGACCAGCATTCAGAGGCCCTGTGACCCATTTTGTTGCAGTTAAAACAGATGATATGCTGGTTCATTGAAACAGATTTGTTTTTATTAAAAACATGTTGGTTTGCAGGGAATTTAGCATGATATGAATAAAATATTTTCTTACCACTAGCAAACCAGCAATGAGCAATTGAGTGTCCTAATTTGCCACAATTAGAACATGTGATACTCCTTTTCTGAGGTGAAGGATTTTTATCATGAGATCTCCTAGCATTCTTATCATCCTTCTCCATCAACTTACACTCATGCATCAGATGTCCAACTTTATGACAGTAATGACAGATAATCTTCTTTTTGGATGCATGTGAGTGTGTGTGAGGACTGTGATCAGCAAACGCTGATGGACCCTTTTTATTTTTTTTCTGTTTTCCAATCATTTTCTGATTTTTATCATGTTTTTCTGTTTTTTTAGCCTTATAATGAGGTGAAGATGAAGTAGAAGGCTTTTCCTGTTCATAAGATTTAACAAAAATAGTTTTCAACTTGGATCCATCGACCTTCCTCATGACTGGACTATAGCCCAGTCCCTCTTTCTTAAAATTATCCTTTGCTCCCACCAGTTTCTGAGCAATGGGCTGTTTGTCTTTAGAGGTGGTGGTTACATCTGAACCACTTACAAAAGATGTCATAACTTTGTTCTGAAGTTCCTCCTTATTTATCTTATTGTAGCCCAGCCCTTCCTTCCTAGAGTTGATTTTTATACCTAGTAGCTTGTCTAGGTTTTTCTGCCCATCAACAAATTTAGACAAAGAGACTTTCAAATCCTGAATTTCATCTTCCAAAGAGGAAATATGTAGCTCATAAATGGCAATCTCTTGTTCACTGCAATTCACACATTCAGTTAACACCTTGTTAGCAGTTTTATATTTTTTAATTTCATTTTCCAGATTGCTCAGTTTATCAGAATCTTCAATGCAAACAGTTTTTCCTCTTTCCAAAGTAAGAAGTCTTTCCGACATGCCACTGTTTAACAGCTTCAATTTTTCAATTTCTTCTTTAAGCTTATCATTTTGAACCAATTCATTTATTAGAAGCTGATCTTCTGAATTGACTTCATACTTTCTTCCATTTTCAATTTCCTTCATATCTTTTTGCTGTTTATCAAGATCTTTCTGTAATTCTATGTTTACAGACTTTATGGCATTAAGTTTTTCAATCAGCAATTTGTTCTCCTGTTTAAGTTTCTCTGATTTTTCTTCATTTTCTTTGGAGAACCCTCTAAGAGAATCATTTTCTGATTTCAGCTTGTTTAGATCAGATTTAACACATTCAACTTCTTTCAGCATTTGAGTATCAGACATATTAGCATCAAGCGCATTTTTCAATTCAACACAATTTCTACAATCAACATTTAAATTGTCTGACCTACTACTTTTCTTCAATTTTTTGTATTGTTTTCTTAACAGTTCATGAGATTCAAATAATTCAGCATATGCATTCTCCCAATCTTCTGGAGAAAAATTCTCGAAGACATTTACCTCATCATCATCATCTTCTTCATTTTGATTGTTGTCTTGATCGCTGCCACTTTGATTGCTTCTGTTGACCATCATGCAGCTGTCCACATCTATCTCCTGAATTCGCTTCAGTGTATCCAAAATATCTTTAGCCGAACTGCAATCAAAGAAACATGAATGGAAAGCTCTATCAGTAGCTACCTTCATCAGATTTATAGCTATCTGATTTTCTTCATGCTTAGACTTGTGACTGTCAGTCCATTTGAACTTTTTCTTTGGTAGTTCATGAGGACCGTGTGAAATTACTTTCCACAGGTCTGGATTCACAGATTTAACATAATTCTTCAGACTAGCGAACCATGCATTAAAATGCGTATCACTGAAAATCGGTGGATGAGCCATTGAAAACAAATCAGATTAATGCAACAGGAGTATTGATGCACTAAAAGCAAATTAGCACCTAAGACTGCAAGATCGAATCTGCAGGTCGCTGGACCTTCTAAGCAGAAACCGCTCTGATACCAACTGTTAGGGTGCTAGGCCCGGATACAGAGGGGGGGTGAATGTAACCCTCTAGAAAATATAGCCCAAATTAAACATTAAAGCTCAGAGATGCGGAATAAGACTAATGAGCTTTCCAAGATGAAATGATAAGGCAACACATGGACAAACAGTTGGACTGCAACAATTCAGCCACCTGATCAACTAGAAACGAAGGCAGAGCTAAACAACGCAAACACACTAAGCAGAATATAATGCTCAAAAAATTAACTCTCTAGATAATGCAACTAACCAAGCATGCGCAACCTGTGAATGGGAGGTAGAAGATATGGAGCTAATGCAAGGCAAACCACTGCACAAATAGTTTTAAGGTGGTTCGGTCCTTCAGACCTACATCCACCCCTCACTCCCAACCGGAGTGAGGCTTCACTAGCCAATGCTAGAACCAAGCAGACTCAGTCTGCAACAGGTGCTAACACATAGCTTGACCAGGGGAATAAACTCCCCTCTTCCTCCCAACCGGAGGGACACCCCAAGTGACTCCCATTCACTTGGAAACCAGAGACGCAAAGTCTCTCTTCCTCCAAACCGGAGGGAACACACCAGTGACTCCCCGTCACCAGCAAACCAGAGGTCGAAGACCTCTCTTCCTCCAACCGGAGGGACCCCTGGACTTGCAACCCACAAGCCTAGAACCGGAGATCAGATCTCCCTTCCTCCAAACCGGAGGGAACACACAAGTGACTTCCAGCCACTTGCAAACTAGAGGTCGCAGACCTCTCTTCCTCCAGACCAGGAGGGACCCGACCTCAATCCAGAGGATCGGAAGTACAAAGCTAACCAAATGAAAAAGGAAAAATAAGAAGGGGAAAATACACAGCGATCAGAAAGCTGTAAAGAAAGATAACACAGATGTGGCTCGCATGGAGCTGACTGACCTGGATTTGATCCACGGTCCAGTAGACAGATCTTCAGGGAAGCTTCTCTTCCTCTTCTCTTCTCTCTCACTTTCTTTTTCTCTTAATCCTCACGAGCTCTCTAACTCTCTCTTTCTCTTCTTTTCCTTCTGCTCTTCTTCTCTTTCTTTTCCTCTTCTTTCGCAGGCTCTCTCTGTCTCTTCTCTTCTCTTCTTCTTCTTTTTCTTCCTCTTTTCTTTTTCTCTGGATCGAAGGACTTTCTGCTCTCCAGGCTTCTTCTTCGATCACCTTCATCTGTTGGATGAAGGCTTCCTTTTATAAGCAGCAGCCAGCAAGAGGGCAGCACTGGGCGCGTGTGGCTTCCTCATTTCCCGCCCAGAACTTGTGGCCACGTGTCAGTCTCTCAGCCAGCTTCAGCACACGTGTCACAATCCTGTCTGCCCTTCCAGCCTCGGATCACATGCCTCCCATTCACTGAGGAATATTCTTCCTCGGACCACCTTCTTCTTTTTGTTTTTCTTCTTCTCCTGCAAAGAATTAAAATGATTAAAACTCAGGGCCACAAAAACTAAAACTGCACGAGGTGTGTAGGAACAACAATCGGTGCACTATACTGAGAACGACACGAGGTACGGAGAAGGAAATAACACGGAGTAAAAACGATAGAAACACGCGATCAAAGGAACCTTGGACGAAGATAGAAAGAAACAACACAAGGACATAAACACAAGAATAACACGAAGACACGAATACAAATACAACACGACATAACAAACAGCAAAGAGAACGGCACGAGGTGAAACGACACTTTACTAAAAAGACTTGAATACACACGAAAATAACTCGAGTACTAAGTTGCTCGAACGTACGAACGACTCGAAGACGAGGACGACACGGGCTGACAACAACTCGAAGACGAAAACAGAAACCGACATGAAGTGTGGTTACAAAACAAGAAAGACACGAGGTCTAGGAAAAGCAACATGAAGACATGAATACAGACATGGCTATCACGACACGTGATGAAGCAGTAAAACCAAGAAAAAAATGACTCGAGGAACAACAGTAAGTGACACGAAAAAACATAAGAGCAAACATAAAAAGAATGACTCGAGATGAGCAACTAAATACTGAAGAAATGACACGAGGTGGCACAGAAAGTAACACGAGGTGTTACAGTGTTCAGCACGCGATGGAACAGATAACGACACGAAGACAACCAACAAACATAGTTGGAACAACACGACGTACAACACGGACAACACGAAGTGTAGTAAACACAAACAACACGAAGTAAAAAAAAAGGAATAGTACGGACATACAAGGTACTACCTCATAGCAGTTTTCCTGTTAATCATGGAAATTTCAAATACATAACATTACGCAAGATATCTGATTAAAATGAGAATACTTAACATAGTGATGCTCATCATCAAAACACTAGGGAACTCACAAACAAGAAAGTTGTGAACAATAAGGCATGTTGTACATACTTCAAATAATATGCATCAGACAACTGTGTATGGACTTGAAGACCCTTAGCCAATGTATAGACTTCAGGTGGAGACCAATGTGTAGACTTCTCGTGAAACCCCAATGTGCAGACTTGACGCTGTACAGACTTTCCAAAGAGAACGTAACGCTGTACAGACTTGAACTGAAGACCAATGTATGGACTTCAAAACAGATGCTAAGGCCAAGAGGAGTGTATAGACTTTCATGATGTATGAACTTGGTCTCAAGAAATGTAAGCGATGTACACACTTAGTCAATGTGTAGGCTATGCCTTAGACGCTAAATGAGACGCTAAAGTCTGTATAGACTTGAAGAACCTGAAACAAAGTGCATACACACAGCGTTGACGCTGCAGACTTGAGAATGCTCACAGCGTTGACGCTGCAAGAGACGTAGGCTGTGCAGACTTAGCCTAAGACAATGCATGAACATATCAGCAGAGAAGCAATGCACAGAACAGAAATCAAGCACAAGCCAATATATCACAGCATGACTCAAGCATACACATGCGTTCTTCACAATACAGACATGGCACACTTATGCAATCTCCCACAGAAAAGGTCAGACATATTCAAGACAATGTGGTGACTCATTCATGTTGCTATCATTAAAACACCACATCATCAACAAAGCACAAGGGGCACAACAGGCAGCACTCCCCGTCCGCAGCCCTTGAGATGGTTTTGGAGGGCGGCTTGGTCCTGGCCCAAATTGGGGCCACTCTGGTAGAAGCTTATGCTCGATCGGAGTTAGAGCGGGTGAACTTGGCCTGGACCCTTGGTGGGTTTGACATGAAGATGGCTCGGCTCGCCGAGGAGCGTGATGGGCTTTGGCGGGAGCTTTCCTCAGTTAGGGAGCTAGCGCGGGCGAGCCAGGTGGAGGCCCGGGCACTGACCGAGCAGCTAGCTAAGGCCCGCGAATCGCTCGAGAGGAAGAGCAGGCTTCTTGAAGAGGAGCGCATTGCTCGCATCGAGCTAGATGGCCGGTGTGAGGCCGAGCGCGCCGAGCTGGTGGACCGAGCGGAGGAAGCCGAGCGCCTTCGGCGGGAGGTCGAGGCTGATTAGGTCGAGGTGGAGAAGCAGGCAGCGGAGGCCGAGAAGCAGATGGCTGAGGCCGAGCGAAGGTTAGCTGAGGTGGAGCGGGAGAAGGCCGAGCTCACTGGTAGGGTGGGATCGACCGGGGAGGAGGCGCTCGAGCAGTACAAATGCTCGGAGGCCTACCGGGTCCACCTTAAAGAGGCTGCCCTCTCCTACTATGAGTCAGCACTTCGCCGAGGCATCAGCAAGGGGTTCAAACAAGGCTACGACCGGGCCGTCTCTTATGCCGAGGAGCAGGCGTCCGAGGCAATCGGTTTCCCATCCGGGCAGTTCTATGACTCGGACTTGTCATCCTCTGGTTCCTCTGGTTCGGCGTTGGAGGAAGAAGATCAAGGGGGCTCTTCGTCTGAGGGGTCACCAACTCCGGATGCCTCGGGAGGGCACGCAACCGAGGCAGTTCCCACGCCAGTGGGGTCAGTGCCAAGGTCGGCCGTAGCCGAGGATGCCGGGGGCAGACCGTCTGAGCCTTCAACTTCTGAGCTTCAGGGTGGGCCAGAGGCCTAATGTATCTGCTTTGCTTTCTCTTCTTCTTGTATGTCTTTCCTTTTTCGAAGGAAAACTTTCTTTATCGTGTAAGAAAAAAACGTAAAGGTAGTAGCATTACGATGAAGACTTAACTTTTTTGTATCGCCATTGCCGTATTTTGTTCAGCGTATCTTCAGTAGTTAGAAAGTGCCGATACTTTCTGCGTGGATCTCGCATGATGGTTGGATGAGCGTCTGACAGGGTGTCTTTCCGTTCTCTCATGCTTTAAATGTTTGGCCGCTTCGTGTGTCCCGCTGGGGCAAAAACGAGGAGTTTGAGGTGACCGTTCGTAGGGAGAGGTCCCTTTGGCGTATTTTCGAGGGGAGAATCATTTAAGGCAAATAGCCTCCCTTCTCCTATAAAAGGTCAGAAGGGCGTCCCTTCCTCTCCACCGCTTAGGGTTTTCCCTGACAGTCTTTCCTCATTCTTTTTTCACGTAGCGTTGTGCTGTTGTATTTGAAGCATGGAAGATGCTCTGGAAGATGAGGCTGCCGATGATGTAGGGTAGAGTGTCCTTGCTGCTTCGGGTTTAAAGGGGGTTTGACGGTCGGCGGGTGGGGTTAAAGAGGGTTCGACGTGCGGAGGCACGTCGTCTTCTTTTATCAACTCTGGTCGGCGCTTGCGGGGAGGGGCAAGATGATGGATGGATGGGGGAATCAGGCATCCCTACCGCCTGTCCCTTCTCACTCGCTCCACGGTGGGGATCTCTCTCAAGATTCCTCTCCACTTCCTGCTTCTCCTCTCTTCTTCCGCAGCCTCTTTCTCCCTCTTTTGCCCTTCTCATCATTTCTTTCACTTTCAGAGAGTGCCTGCACTCTCTGCCTTCCAAAGAGTTGGCAGATTGGCAGAGAGGAGGCCTTCATATGCATTCCCTCTTCCCCTTCCTCCATCTCTGTCAACTTGGAAGGTAGCCTTCTCCTTCCTAATCCCTCTGTCACCTTTGTTCCGAGCTACCCGAGCCAAGGGGTCAACTACCCTTTATTCGAGCCAGTTTTTGCACGAGGCAGAGTCAGTGGCTGGACACAGGAAAGGTTAACCGAGTCAGCCTGAGCGATGGGCTTATACGGCGGCATGAGATGGATTTTTTGGTTTTTTGACATGTATTTTCTTGGCTTCGGCCTTTCTGATGTATAAGCGAGTTGTTTGAATAAAGGAAAGGAAAAATTTTGTTTTATTTCATGTTGCTTACACAATGCTCGCTATTCAGAAGTAGAACTTGCGTAGTGTAGTCATGTTCCAGGTCCGAGGGATGGGTTCTCCTTCCATCGTAGATAGCTGGTATGCTCCTTTCCCGAGCGTCTCGACCACTCGGTGGGGGCCTTCCCAATTTGGGGATAGCTTGCCCGCCGCCTCCAGTGGTCGAGAGGCTTCGACTTTCCTGAGGATGAAATATCCCGGTTGAAAGTGTCTATCTCAGACTTTGGCGTTGTAGTATCGAGTAAGGCGGCGTTGATATTCCGTTGCTCTGATGCCGGCAATCTCTTGGAGTTCATCTGCTAGGTCGAGGTTTTCGAGCAGTTTCAGGTCGTTTGCCCTCGAGCGAGAAATAGATGACTCGGAGGGAGGGATTGGCAATCTCCAATGGGATAACGGCCTCGGCGCCGTATACCAACTAAAAGGGACTTTCACCGATTGCCGTTCTGGGAGTCATTCGGTGTGACCAAAGTACGTTCGGTAATTCCTCAAGCCAACTGCCCTTGGCTTTACCGAGTCTGGTCTTGATGCCTTTTAATATAATCTTATAGGCATTTTCGACCAGCCCGTTAGCCTGAGGGTGGGTGACCGAGGTGAAGTGATTGCGAATGTTTAGGTCGGCGCATCTGTGTCGGAAATAACGAGAATCAAATTACCGACCATTATCGCTCACTATCACCCGGGGGATGCCGTAGCGACAGATGATCGACTTCCAGACGAAACTCCAGACGACTATCTCGGTGATTCTTGCTGTGGCTTCGGCCTCGATCCATTTGGTGAAGTAGTCGATGTCGACGATGATGAACTTCTTTTGGGCTGAGCTGTAGGGAACGGCCCGAGGATGTCGATTCCCCAGCGAGCGAAAGGATATGGCTCGGCCAGGGTGACGAGCTTTGTTGCTGGCTGATGGACCAAGTGGTCAAATCGCTGGCATCGGTCGCAGTGCTGTACGTAGGTCTAGCAGTCACGCTACAGAGTGGGCCACCAATAACCTTGCCATAGCAAGATCCTGGCGAGCGACCTTCCTCCTAAATGCTCTCTGCACAAGCCTTCGTGAACTTCTTGAATCGCTCGGTTGGCTTCGTCAGTACTGAGGCACTTCAGGAGGGGACCGGAGAAGGATCTTCGGTAGAGAGTGCTGTCCAGAATGACGAATCATCGAGCTTGGTACTTCAATCTTCCGGCTTCCCGGGGGTCGGGAGGCTCTTGAGAGTCTTGGAGCCACGACAGGTAGGGGGTGCGCCAGTCGCTTGGGGAGGCCGGGTCAACAGTCAGGAGCTCCGAATCGATGCTCGGTCGCTCTAGCTCTTCGAGAAGGACCGATCGAGTACCCTGGGGTCAAGAGAGGAGGCTAGTCGAGAGAGGGCGTCCTCTCGGGAGTTTTCTTCCCGAGCTATTCGGACTACCTCAAAACTCTCTAATTGTTGTGCCACGGATCTGACCAGCTGGAGGTATTTGACCATCGGTGCTTCTCGAGCTTCGTAATCACCGTTGACCTGACTAGCGACTAGTTGGGAGTCAATGTGAATTCTGACTCGCTCAGCCTCCAGCCGCCGGGCCATGCGGGCTCTCGAGATAAGGGCTTCATACTCGAAGGCATTGTTGGATGCCTGGAAGTTGAACTTCAAGGCGTATTGTAGCTCTGCTCCTTCGGGGGACTTCGGGAGGATTCCAGCGCCGCTTCCAGCCGAGTTGGAAGATCCATCGACGAACAATTCCCAGGTTGGCCCGGGTGCGGACGAAGATTTTTCCTCGATCAGGATAGTGCTCTCGGCGATGAAGTCAGCGAGCGCCTGTCCTTTGATAGCCGTGTGAGGCCGGTATGATATATCGTAGGCCCCGAGCATGATGGCCCACTTGACGAGGCATCCCGAGGCTTTAGGGTGAGCGAGGATCCTCTTCAAAGGTTCACTGGTCAGCACGGTGATGGAGTGCCCTTGGAAATAGGGTATGAGGCGCTTGGCCGAGGTAACCAACGCTAGCACGAGTTTCTTGGTTGCGGGGTACCTTCTTTTAGCCTCGTTGAGCACTTTGCTGGTGTAGTAGATCGATCTCTCGACTCCCGAGTCATTTCTGACCAGGACCGAGCTAACTGTAGATGGGGTTGTCGAGAGATAGAGATGCAAGGCTTCACCCGGGACAGGCTTGGAAAGCACCGGGGGCGAAGTCAGGAACTCCTTAAGCTCGATGAATGCTCTTTGTCATTCCTCATCCCATGCAAACGTAGCATATGCCATTTTGGGCCCCCTCAATAGTTTAAAGAAGGGTAGGCATCGTTCGGCCACACGGGATAGGAATCTACTGAGCGCGGTAATGCGCCCAGTAAGGCGTTGAACGTCTTTGATGCAGGTGGGTGGGCGCATGTCCAGGATGGCCTGGACCTTGTCGGGGTTGGCCTCGATCCCACGCTGGGTGACTAAGAAACCCAAGAATTTCCCGGATCTTACTCCGAAGGTGCACTTGGTGGGATTGTGCTTCATATTGTACCTAAGGAGGGTGTCGAAGGTCTCAGCTAGGTCGGTGAGGTGGTCCTCAGCCTTGGGGGTCTTGACGAGCATGTCATCAATATAGGCCTCGATGTTTCGGCCGAGCTGTCCTTCGAACATATGATTGACCAGCCTTTGGTACGTGGCTCCAGCGTTCTTCAACCCGAAAGGCATCCGGGTGTAGCAGTACACGTCGAAGTCTGTGATAAAGGCAGCCTTCTCGATGTCTTCTGGATCCATTCTGATCTGATGGTAACCTGAATAGGCATCCAGGAAACTGAGTATCTCGTTGCCCGAGGTTGAATCAGCCAGTTGGTCGATGCTCGGTAATGGATAGCAGTCCTTTGGTGTAGCCTTGTTCAAGTCGGTGAAGTCCACGCACATTCGCCACTTTCCCGAAGCTTTTGGCACCAGGACGACGTTGGCCAGCCACGTCGGGTACAGGACCGGTCTAAAAAGACTAGTCTTTTGCCCCTTGGTGACTTGCTCCTTGATGATCACCTGCTTCTTTGGCGCGTGCTTCCTTCTGCGTTGTTGTACGGGCTTCATGGTCGGGTCGAGGTTAAGCTTATGCATCACCGTCTCCTTTGGTATTCCGGGGAGTTGATCATCAGACCATGCAAAGACTCGGATGTACACGGAAAGAAACTCTTTGTATTGATGCTGAACCTCAGATGGTAGGTCGGCTCCAATCTTTACTCCTAGGGTCGGGTCGTCGTTTAAGAAAACCGTTAGCAACTCGCCTCCTGGCTCGGAGGTTGCGGGTTTTTCCTTGACTTCCGGCGGGCCCTTGTTCTTCCCGTCCGGCCTTGTGGCTTCAACCGAGATATTATAGCAACTTCTGACTATCGCCTGGTTACCTCAGACTTCCCCCATCCCGTTTCTAGTGGGGAACTTCATCTTTTGGTGATAGGTAGAGGGCACCGCTTTCGTTCGGATAAGGATTCCTCGGCCGAAGATTACGTTGTATGCTATCATACCCTTGATCACTATGAAGTCCACCATGACCGTAATGGTTTTGGGTGGGGTGCCGAGAGTGATCGGCAGGCTTAGGGCTCCCTCGGGATAAGTGGCCTGGCCATTGAACCTGCAAAGGGGAGTTCAGATCAGGCGGAGTTTAGACGGATTCTCCCCCATCTTAAGGAAACATTCGTAAGATAATACATCAGGGGCACTTCCATTGTCAACTAGAATCCTGTCTACGTTACAATGGTTTATTGTGGCAGATATGACTAGGGCGTCGTCATGCGGGGTGGTCAGCCCTTTCAGGTCTTGGTCAGAGAAGACTATGACCTGGGGCTCACTTGGCGGGGCCTTGGGAGGCTCGACGGCTCGGCTCGCCTGCTCAGCATGACGCTTCCTTCCTCGGCCACTGTCTCCTCCTGATGTAGCTCCTCCAGCGATGACGTTTATGTGGACCCCGCGATGGGCATTGTCGATTTCTTCTGGGGTGCCTCGGTCTTCCTCACGCCCAGCCATGAATCGGGATAGGTGTCCCTGGCAGACGAGGCGCTCGATTTCATCCTGGAGCTAGTGGCAATCGCCGGTGTGATGCCCGTGGTCGCTGTGGAACAGGCAGTGCTTGCTGCGATTGTGGCTTTTTGACCTCATTGGCTCGGGTTGGCGGAGGAGGCCCGAGCCTTTGATGTCTTCATATATCTCGTACACTGGAGTGGTTAAGGGAGTGTACCGCTCGTACTTCTGGGATGGTTCCTTGTGCTCCCCGTCTCGGTTCCGCCTCTTTCCTAGACGTGAGCTTGGCTCGGGTGCCCGCTTCTTATCTCCCTCGCGACCCGAGCCAGTTGCGCCTCGGTATGCACTGAGGACTTCTTCGCACTCAACGTGACGCAAAGCCAAAGTCACTAGCTCGGCAAGGGTCGAGGGAGGGTGGATGACAAGTTCGCGGCGGAGGTTCTCGTCCCGGGTGCCTCCGGTTAGTGCGGTTATGGCCAAGGCTACATCCAGGCGGGAGATTCTCAGGGCTTTCGATTTGAATCAGTTAATGTAAGCCCGGAGTCTCTCCCCTTGCGCCTGTTTGAGAGCCAATAGCCCCACTACCGACCTTGGGGGGCCGCTACCGGCCAAACTCTCCTTAAATACTCGCCCGAATTGCTTGAAATCCCAGATGGATCCGGGGACGAGGACCTGGAACCATGCTTGGGCACCTTGGACCAGGGTGGTCACAAATGCTCGGCACTTGATGGCGTCATACATTCCGTGGAGGGTCATCAGGGCGTCGAAGCTGTCGAAGTGGTCGGCCGGGTCGCCTTGGCCGTCGTAGGACTTGAAGGTCGAGATGGAGGTTCTGGGAGATACCTCTGCCTTCAAGATGTAATCAGAGAACGGGGATTTCTCCTCGTCTTCCGCCGAAGAGACATTCTGCAAGGAGCGTAGGGCGCGCTCCTGCTCGGTGAAACGCCTCTCGAATTCTCACAGTCGGAGGGATAACTATGACTGTCGCCACACTATGGGGCTGGGGGGGCTTCCTTGGCGCTCCCCGGGGGCTTCAGTCTCTGGGTTTGGATGGCATGCCCTAGGTTTTCCCCTTTTCGGCGTGGAGGAGGCCTCTTGCTCCAGGGGAGGGGCTCGTGAAGGTCCTCCTGACTTGTTACGGATAATCTGTCGGCCTCGGAGGGTGAAGCATCCTCCGGTAGTGTGCTGGGACATGTCCTCGTGGGAAGGGCTCTCCGGAGGGGCACGTGACCTTCCTTCCCTGGCCGCCTGGGTCCTCATGAGTTCCACGAGGATGTCCAATTTTGCGTTGAGGGCTTTGAAAGCGTCAGCGCCCCCGTTGGGTGGTAGCTCCATCGCCGTGGGAGGAGGGGGTAGTCCGTTGGCTGGGGCGTTGGAGGGAGAGTTTTGTGAGGCCTGAGAGGGGCCTTCACCCACCACCACCATGGCCTTTCCCTTGTCGCCGGCGGACCTCCTCCCTGAACTTCTTCGCACCATACTGGCTCTTTGGTTGTTTCTCACAGACGGCGCCAGATGAAGAGGCGTGATCTCGCGCTGGTCCTAAGCTGGGGAGATGATCACCGAATAGTGAACTGCAAGGAAGGGAAACGGATCAGAGGACCCAAGGATGATTCTGATGTGACACCAAGCGGGGAGGGGAATTCGAGCTAGAAGTGATGAAAAGGCCGCCGATGCGGATGCTGTCCACTCTCTACGCTTCAGGATAGATAGTCGGTTCTCTTGACACTGCGGCCACTCCGGATTTTTTATGAAGATGAAACTAGTGGTAAACTCTTCGTAGCTCGACCGGGAAGACACCAGAATTTTCTTGATTTCTGTGGACGCCGATTCTGGTCGGGGCAGACGGTTGAACAGAGTGGTAGGTCTGTTGCGCAGACTGTAATAGGTTCTCAGCAGTGGGAAGACGAGGATGCTGCAACTGCTCCTGAGCTTGGAATCAGGCACCGCTGATGTCGTTGGTTCCTTTGACGAGTCATATTTGCAACGAAACCGACGGGGCTGCCAGATATGGTCGGAGATGTCCGGTAGAGCTTGAACACTGAAGGTGGTCGATGCCGATAGAGTGGAAGCAGAACTGCATGCCCGGTGGGAGAAAATTGATAACTTCTGGATCCGGATGCCAAACGGAGCTCCACTTCTTGGGGATGAAAGAAGACTTAGAGTAGATGATTTTTGATGAAAAACTCCTACTCATATTCCTAGGAGGTTGGCCGCTGTAGATCTTCCACTCTGGCTCTGGTCTTCTGTCCGAGCAGTTTTGCGCAGTCGAGGGAGAATGAAACTTCTGATTAGCCCGATGGTCGGATGGAGACGAAACCACCTCGCTTGGAAAGCTCTCTGGACGACCTTTCCAGAAAAGTATGCCTTGACACCAGAAGATTTAGGGAAATGCCGGAGAAGATGCAGCTTCTAGGACCAAATTTGCTGCCTGCGACCTGCAATGAAGTTGAAACCTTGTGGTGGCAAATGGTGGTGGAATGAGATGGAGGGAAGGGGAGGGCGACCTTGGCTGGGTTGGGGCTGGAGTTGGGCGACCTAGGGTGTGGGGGGAATGGGAGAGAGGAGGGAATTTTGAATTTGGGTCTTGGGAGGAGTTATTTTAGCCTTGGGAAGGTGGTGGGATGCATGGGGAAGGAGAGTGGGGTAGTTGGGGGTTGGGAGGTGAGGAGAGGATTAGAGGAGAGCTCTTGGGGTTGGGGTGAGTTAATGGAAGGGTGTGGGAACTAAGGAAAGAGTTATTAGGGGAGGGGAAGAGAGAGAAAGTGGTTGGGAGGGGGAGGAGAGAGAAAGGGGCGCACCCCTTAGAGAAAGAGAGAGATAATGATAGAGAGAAAGAGAGAGAGGGGAATCCACCCCTTAGAGAGAGAGAGAGAGAGAGAGAGAGAGAGATAGAGAGAGAGAGAGAGAGAATCCACTCCTAGAGAGAGAGAGAATATTGGAGAATCCACTCTAAAGAGAGAGAGATAGAAGGAGGGTAAGGGACCTCATGTTGGAGGTAGTTTTCCAAATATTTTTGATTCACTTCATTTTTTTAAAAGAGAGGTTACATGACACTTATATAGACTCCACAAAGAAGACCAAAAGGTAACTCACCTAACACCTACTCATCATAACTCTCTTGGGAAGACTAAAAGACACAAAAAAATAAAAAAGACTCTTACATGAGTATTGTGGACATAATTACTATAAACATAAAACATGACCCATTAGGCCCATACATATGGCCCAATTAACATGAGACAACTAAAACATAAACATGAGACAACTAAAACATGAATATCTATTTGATAATTTTGTTGAAGCCGCTTGCCGATCCCGTCAAACCCCCCCTCCACTTGGAGAAGGTTGACCTCGAACCTTGATTCTCGAATCTCGAACTGCAGGACCCCGACTTGTTGGGACAAATTGGATGACTTGCTCTGATACCATTTTTATTTGACACCAAGCGGGGAGGGGAATTCGAGCTAGAAGTGATGAAAAGGCCGCCGATGCCGATGCTGTCCACTCTCTGCGCTTCAGGATAAATAGTCGGTTCTCTTGACACTGCGGCCACTCCGGATTTTTTCTAAAGACGAAACCAGTGGGAAACTCTTCGTAGCTGGACCGGGAAGACACCAAAATTTTCTTGATTTCTGTGGACGCCGATTCTGGTCGGGGCAGACGGTTGAACAGAGTGGCAGGTCTATTGCGCAGACTGTAACATGTTCTTAGCAGTGGGAAGACAAGGATGCTGCGACCGCTCCCGAGCTCGGAATCAGGCACCGCTGAAGTCGTTGGTTCTGTTGACGAGTCGTCTTTGCAACGAAGCTGACGGGGCTGCCAGATATGGTCGGAGATGGCCGCTAGAGCTTGAACACTAAAGGTGGTCGATGCCGACAGAGTGGAAGCAGAACTGCATGCCCGGTGGGAGAAAATTGATAACTTCTGGATCCGGATGCCAAACGGATCTCTGCTTCTTGGGGATGAAAGAAGACTTAGAGTAGAAGATTTTTGATGAAGAACTCCTACTCATATTCCCAGGAGGTTGGCCGCTGCAGATCTTCCACTCCGGCTCTGGTCTTCTGTCCGAGCAGTTTTGCGCAGTCGAGGGAGAATGGACCTTCTGATCAGCCCGGTGCTCGGATGGAGACAAAACCACCTCGCTTGGAAAGCTCTCTGGACTAACTTTCCATATATGTATGCTTTGCCACCAGAAGATTCAGGAAAATGCCGGAGATGATGCAGCTTCTAGGACCAAATTTGCTGCCTGCGACCTGCAATGAAGTTGAAACCTTGTGGTGGCAAATGGTGGTGGAATGAGATGGAGGGAAGGGGAGGGCGACCTTGGCTGGGTTGGGGCTGGAGTTGGGCGACCTAGGGTGTGGGGGGAATGGGAGAGGGGAGGGAATTTTGAATTTGGGCCTTGGGAGGAGTTATTTTAGCCTTGGGAAGGTGGTGGGATGCATGGGGAAGGAGAGTGGGGTAGTTGGGGGTTGGGAGGTGAGGAGAGGATTGGAGGAGAGCTCTTGGGGTTGGGGTGAGTTAATGGAAGGGTGTGGGAACTAGGGAAAGAGTTATTAGGGGAGGGGAAGAGAGAGAAAGTGGTTGGGAGGGGGAAGAGAGAGAAAGGGGCGCACCCCTTAGAGAAAGAGAGAGATAATGATAGAGAGAAAGAGAGAGAGAGGGGAATCCACCCCTTAGAGAGAGAGAGAGAGAGAAGTTAGAGAGAAAGAAAGAACCCAGGAGAATCCACTCCTAGAGAGAGAGAATATTGGAGAATCCACTCCAAAGAGAGAGAGATAGAAGGAGGGTATGGGACCTCATGTTGGAGGTAGTTTTCCAAATATTTTTGATTCACTTCATTTTTTTAAAAGAGAGGTTACATGACACTTTTATAGACTCCACAAAGAAGACCAAAAGGCAACTCACCTAACACCTAACACCTACTCATCATAACTCTCTTGGGAAGACTAAAAGACATAAAAAAATAAAAAAGACTCTTACATGATTATTGTGGACATAATTACTATGAACATAAAACATGACCCATTAGGCCCATACATATGGCCCAATTAACATGAGACAACTAAAACATAAACATGAGACAACTAAAACATGAATATCTATTTGATAATTTTGTTGAAGCCGCTTGCCGATCCCGTCAGATTCCCTGGGGTAAACCCTCCGATGCCTAAGTCAGTAGAGCAATGGTAGAAGCTATGAAGGGAGGAGGAAAAAGAGGCACGAGATCCCTCTACACCAAGGTGGTGAAGTGGTTTCTGCTCAGGGGGTTTTAGGCGTGTGTTGGCCTTACCTTTCGCTGGAGGGAGTCCCAGGTTTAAATAATGCGCCGGCCTCATGAGTCCCGTAAGCTGAGGAGTTTCAGGCGGGAGTTACATCCTCAACGTGGGCTCTTTACATCCTCATCGTGGGATCTTTATAGCCTTGAGAGGTCGTGGGTCCCTTATCTTTGTAAACTCCTACTCATAAAGGGCTCTCAACGGCAGCGTGGATAAGCAATCGTCGGTCAACCTAAGCATGAAGAGTGCCAACCTTGTCCGGGCGATAGGCATAGCTCGGATGAGGATCGATCGGAGTGAGCGCTGAGCGCTAGCCTTTATCCCGGTGAGAGGATAGATCGGACGTGGGTCTTCCTCCGACTTGACCGACGCTCGGGCCTTCCGAGCCTAAGGGCCGCCGAGGAAGGGTTTGATCCCGAGTGATCTTATTGGGCTTTTTAGTCTAAGTGAGCCCTGTGGGGCTGTCACTTAGATGAGCTGGACGTCGTTTGGTCCTGGTGGACCTAATTCGGCTGCTCTTAGATGGGCTACAGAAGTTCCCCTCTCTAGTTTGAAATCCATGAGTGAATAAAGATAAAAGTTTTTATGATGAGATATTTAGAGATAGAGTGTGGATGAATGGTAATGGGTTGAGATGGTTCAAGTTTTCTTTGCAGGAGGGGAACAGGGAGCAGAAACACTTTTGGGAGCAAGAACAATGGAAAAATAAGTACGTCCTACTTCTAAGATCAGATGACCTTCTTGATGCTATCCTTCCTCTGCTTGGGCTTGGGAAAAACTGTCTAGACAATGAAGATGAAAGTCCCAATATTGATGGAGTTGCTAGTTTGCCGTTAACTGACTGTAGAAAATGATGTCTTAGCTTTCAAATGTCGGAAGAAAAGTTTTAATGCAAAAAATTCAATGGTGAAGATATATTCCGCATGTAATACCTAGTGTGAATTGACTGGTCAATGAAAACTTTATGGTAGACTTAATGATACTTAATTGTGGTTATCAAATTTAAGTGGTGTTGGAAACCTTGTTGCTCCATTAACCCAATCCACCTCATATTTCTTTTGATCGTTGCATCCCATCTAGATATATGCAGCACTCTCATTGGATAGCAATCTTTGCTTTCTGAGGTCCTTTCTTCAAGTTGTAGGTTGTGAATCATACTTATTATTCTCTTGATACCATGGACTTCATCATCTGCAGGATCCTGGCATCAAATGAAGTTCTGTTCATGTGAGTAGGAATTTTGTTCAACCATGGATGCTTGCTTTAAAATGAGATGGATTGATGTAGGACTGCTCTATTCAGAATATTTTTTTTTCTTTTTTCACACAGACTTTATTTACATCCAATAGTGGTGCATTGCATTGTAGTGATACTCTTCCATTTTTTCCATGCGGACTTTGACTAGGTTATCATTCTCCAGAATAGCCATTTAATTTATGGTGTACATGTGAATTTCTGTTCGTCGTCTGACTTTCTAACTTGTTTACTATGCAGAGAAACTACTTGTCTTATTGTGGGATGGTCGAAAACTTTTGGGCAATTTTCGATCTTTCGATCAATTTGGTACTTCGCCCCCAGTCTCGACCGTGTGTAATTTTGCTCTGTTTGTATCATTTTGTTCTTGTGCTTATTCAACAGTTTTTTTTTTTGTGCCAGCAAATGTAGTTCTTGAAGGGGCCTGCGAGCGAGTTATAGTTGGGGATCTGTACTGTGATATTCCACTAGGTCTATATGTGATTCGGGGGGAGAATGTCGTCTTAATTGGGGAACTGGTACTAGCTATCATTTGACTGTATCTACATATCTAGCTTGCAAACACTGTCTTAATTGTTTTGTTTTTCCATTGGCTAGGATGTGGCGAGGGATGAGCTTCCAGCCCACATGACTCGAGTTTCTGCTATTGAGATCAGTAGGGTGAGTAATTTTTCAGAAAGGAACATGTGAAATTCCGTCTTTTTCTAATCTTTCTGTAGTGATCATTTGAGGTGCTTCCTGCTGGACTGAGTACTAACCTCTGTTTCTTCAGGCACAGAAAGCTGAAAAGGGGGCAACAGATCTCAAAGGATCAATGAGAAAGAGAATGGAGTTCCTTGACATGGACTGAAATCATCTTCTTCATGCTTGTACACCATTTTATTTTGGTTGCTCATGCTGTCTCATCTCATCCGCAAATATTAACGCGGCTGTCATCAGGGAAACTGGAGAAGGCGGTGTCTATTTCCCTGTCATCTCTCATTTTCTTCTTTTCTTTTCCTTCCCCTATGATTGGGTCCTGTTTTAGAACATTCCCAGACTGGTGTGGACTGTGCTCTTCTGTTGTCTATTAAACAAAATCCTCGGTGCCCCTTGGTTTCAGTTCAGAAGCAGTGAATGGGAAGTTATGTGGATCAAAGGCCCTGTGCAGTCGCTGGTGGGGGTGTGCTTCACACTTTCTTCTACCCTGGGGAGGCAATGGTCCGGGCAAATAAACTGCTGTTATTCTGTCAACCTACATAAGTCTAATGTGCCAGTACCAAATGTCACAGCTGCAATTAGTCGCAGTTTTTTTGTGCAGATAAGTTTCAGGCGCAGCGTGTAGAGTCGGATTCCATTATGATTGAAGAAAATCAACAGCAGAAGCAAAAGAAGGGTTTTTATGTTATTATTTAGAACCATTATTATTTAGTAATTGACTCAGCTTGTTTGCCAGTGAACACTCTTTTGATTGGTCAATGGTTGAATCAAATGTGACGCAATCATGTAAGCATTGGGGGATCCAATTTGGTGACCTAGTTGGGTGATCAGTTCAGTCGTTAAATTCAGTGGTTGGTCCATGTGAGATAAAATTATCTTGCTCATGTTGAAAATGTGAGTTTGGATGCACTTTCAGCCTGCTGGAGTTTGTCATGAGACTTGGGGACTAGATTAACAGCCTACTCTGGTCCTCCAGGCCATGGTCAATGACAACTTTTTGGAATTTGTATTGGAATGATTTTCTCGACACCCTTTGTGAACCCTGTGTGTGTGTGTGAGAGAGAGAGAGAGAGAGAGATTCAGGCATGGATGGATTTTCATGGATAGTGAAATCATTTGTTAAGGTGTGATACTTTCTCTTTTTCCCAAGTTATGTCGACTGATCTCCGGCATGTGGTCGATCATGGAAACAATATTACAGAAATTTTCTTTCGTTGTTTCAAGGTTGAACTTTTTATGTAAAATATTTGAGACACCGAAACGAGAATGACAAGAATACAAAAGAGTTCATGGTTTGACTCTTAATGTGCTTGTCATTCTTCAGTGCACTGTTCTTTTCAATAAATTTGATCTAGAATGGTATATGTAAAAGAATTGCCCATGCCAGTTTACAAAGATGCTACTTAATAATCTAGTTTTTTTTTGATCTTGAGGAATGAGGGACGGAAGTTTCATGGGTAATGTTTCATCTTATTTGTATCAAAGTGAAGAACTGAAGGTCCAAATTGGTTTTAACAATTGACCCTTGAGGAGGGGAAAATATGTCAAGTCCAGTATGACCCCAGTAACGTAGGTCCACTACGGCCTGATGTCGTCGTGTTCGTAGCGGCCATCGTTAGTTATTGGCAAGTCAGGAATGTGGTCCGTTGATCGGCTCACGAGCATGATCTCCACAAGCACAGATGTCATGAGACTCGCTAACGGGCGAGTGTTGGTCATGATCACAGGTGGAGAGGGGGATTTCTGCAGCCCATTCAAAGAGCAGCCCAACAAGACCCAACAGGATCCCACGAGGCAAGCTCACCTGAGTGACAGCCCACAGGGCCCACTTAGGAAAGAAAAGCCCAACGAACAAACACTCGAGGAACCAACTCTCCCCGGCGGCCCCTAGGCTCGGAGGACCCGAGTAATGGTCAGGTCACAAGGAGGGTCCGGCCCGAGCCATTTCCCCGCCCGGGAGAGACAGGCATTCGCCGACCTATCCAAACCTCTCCTCCGCCGAGCTATGCTCATCGCCCGGACATGGCTGGCATTTCGGAAGCTCGGCCAGACCGGATATTATCCGTTCGTGCTGCTGTTAAGAGTCCCCAACGGACAGGGGAATCCAGAAACCGCCGGACTTCGAGGCGATAACGTTCCCATGATAAGGCCATGAAAGCCCACGTTGAGGACGTAACTCCTGCCGGAAACCCCTCAGCTTGCAGGACTCCTGAAGGCGGCGTGCTATTTAAACAAGGGCTACCCTCCGGTGGAAGGTAAGAAGAGAAGGGGGCCATTAAGGCACTCATACACCAAAACTCCTGAGCAATCCGCTACACCCCTCTGGTGGAGAGGAATCTCGCGCACCAGTTTTTCTCCTCCCCATCATTGCTTCCACCACAGCTCTACTGACTTAATCATCGGAGGGTTTTCCCCTAGGGAAACCCCTGGGCCCTCTGATACGTTTCCTATCTTGCAATTCATCTTCTGGTGATCCACAGCCCGCTCAGGACACAACACGAGATTTCACCTCTTCATCTGGCGCCGTCTGTGGGAAACGCACGAAGAGCCAAGATGGTGAGAAAAAGCTCAGGGAGGAGGTCCGCCGGCGAGAAGGGTAAGGCCGTGGTGACGGCAGGAGATGGCCCCTCTAGGGCCTCACAGAACCCTCCCTCCAACGCCAGCGTCCCCACCAACGGGCCGCTGCCCCCTCCGCCGGCGACAGGGGCACCCCCCAATGGTGGCGACGAGGTCTTCCAGGCCCTCAATAAGAAGCTCGACATCCTCGTGGAGCTCATGAGGGCCCTGGCGGCAAGAGATGCCAGGTCCCGCGCCCCGTCCGGGAGCCCCCCCCGTCGAAGTGCGTCCCAGCATACCGCTGGGGGCCGCTTCACCCTCCGCGGTCAACAGCTCATCCGCAACAACGTGGGAGGACCCTCGCAAGCTCCGCCCCCAGAGCAAGAGGCTTCCTCCACGCCCAGAAAAGGGAAACAGGGGGCGAGGCCTCCGCGCCCGGGCGCTGACGTTCCTGAGGATGGCCATGACGCTCCCCCCAGTCCCACGGCACGATCGCAGCCGGAACTATCCCTCCGATTGAGGGATTTCGAAAGACATTTTACAGAGCAAGAGCGCGCCCTCCGCGCCCTGCAGAAAACCTCTTTCCCGGAGGACGAGGAGAAATCCCCTTTCTCCGAATACATCTTGAAGGCAGAGGTGTCTCCCAGAACCTCCATTCTGACCTTCAAGCTCTATGATGGCCAGGGCGACCCAGCCGACCACTACGACAGCTTCGATGCCCTGGTAACTCTGCATGGAACGTCGGATCCTATCAAATGCTGAGCCTTTGCGGCCACCCTGGTCCAAGGCGCCCAGGCATGGTTCCGGGCCCTCGCCCCTGGGTCCATCCGGGACTTCAGGCAATTCGGGCGAGTCTTCAAGGAGAGCTTCGCCGGAAGCGCCCCCCCAAGGTCAGTAGCGAGGCTCCTGACCCTCAAACAGGCGCAAGGGGAAAGGCTCCGGGCTTATGTCCACCGATTTAAATCAGAAGCCCTCAGAATTCCCCGCCTGGATGTGGCCTCGGCCACGACCGCTCTGACCGGGGGCACCCGGGACGAGAATCTCCGCCGTGAACTGGTCCTCCACCCTCCCTCGACCCTTGCCGAGCTAGTGACTCTGGCACTACGCCACGCCGAGTGCGAAGAAGTACTCCGCGCTTGCCGAGACACAACCGTCTCGGATCGGGAGGGGGACAAGAAGCGGGCCTCCGAGCCAAATCCTGGCTCGGGCAAGAAGCGCGATCGGGAAGGAGAGCGCAAACGGAAGTATGAGCGATACACCCCGCTGACCGCGCCAGTCTACGAGATCTATGAAGACATCAAAGACTCGGGACTCCTCCGCCAGCCCGAACCAATGAGATCGAAGAACCGCAAGCGCGACAGGCATTGCCTGTTCCACGGCGACCACGGGCACAACACCGGCGACTGTCACCAGCTCCAAGACGAGATCGAGCGTCTCATCCGTCAGGGGCACCTGGCCCGGTTTGCAGTCGGGCGTAGAGAAAACCGAGACGCCGCCGAGGAGATCGACAACGCCCCCCGAGGGGTCCACATCAACGTCATCTCCGGAGGAACGGCATCGGGCGGCGACACCAGCCGAGGAAGGAAGCGTCATGCCGAGCGGGCTAGTCGGGTCTTAGAGCCCTCAGGGGGCCCGCCGAGGGAGCCCCAGGTCATAGTCTTCTCCGACCAAGACCTGGAAGGGCTGAACACCCCGCATGATGATGCCCTCATTATCTCGGCCACGATAAACCATTGTAACGTAGATAGAATTCTGGTTGACAATGGGAGCGCCCCCGATGTATTATCTTATGACTGTTTCCTCAAGATGGGGGAAGACCCATCCAAACTCCGCCCGATCCGAACACCCCTTTGCGGGTTTAACGGCCTGGCCACCTACCCCGAGGGAGCCCTAAGCCTACCGGTCACCATCGGCACCCCACCCAAAACCGTTACGGTCATGGTGGACTTCATAGTGATCAAGGGTATGATAGCGTACAACGCCATTTTCGGCCGAAAAATTCTCAGCCGAATAAAGGCCGTACCATCTACCTATCACCAGAAAATGAAGTTTCCCACCAAAAATGGGTTGGGGGAAGTCCGAGGTAACCAGGCCACGGCTAGAAGGTTCTACAACATCTCGGTGGAAGCCTCAAGGCCGGACGGGGAGGATGAGGGCCCCAAGGGAATCGAAGGAAAGACCGTAACCACCGAGCCCGGTGGCGAATTGCTAACGGTATTCCTAAACGATGACCCGGCCCTCGGAGTAAGGATCGGAGCCGACCTACCACCCAAGAAACAGCAGCAATACAAGAAATTTCTTTCTGAGTACGTCCAGGTCTTTGCTTGGTCCGATGATCAACTCCCTGGCATACCAGAGGAGACCGTGATGCACAAGCTCAACCTCGACCCCACCGTGAGGCCCATACAGCAACGGAGAAGGAAGCATGCGCCTGAGAAGCAGGCGATCATCAAGGCGCAGGTCACCGAGGGACAAGAGACTGGCCTCTTCAGACCAGTCCGGTACCCAACGTGACTAGCCAACGTCGTCCTGGTGCCAAAAACCGCAGGCAAATGGCGGATGTGCGTGGACTTCACCGATCTGAATAAGGCTACCCCCAAGGACTGCTACCCACTACCGAGCATCGACCAACTGGTTGATTCAACCTCGGGCAACGAGATACTCAGCTTCCTAGATGCCTATTCGGGTTATCACCAGATCAGAATGCATCCAGAAGACATCGAGAAGACCACCTTCATCACCGATTGCGGCGTGTACTGCTATACCCGGATGCCCTTCAGGTTGAAGAACGCTGGAGCCACATATCAGCGACTGGTAAATCACATGTTCGAGGGACAGCTAGGTCGGAACGTCGAGGCTTACATCGATGACATGCTCGTCAAGACCCCCAAGGCCCAAGACCACTTCACCGACCTTGCCGAGACCTTCGGCACCCTCCTGAAGTACAACATGAAGCTCAACCCCGCCAAGTGCGCCTTTGGAGTAAAATCCGGGAAGTTCCTGGGTTTCCTGGTCACTCAGCGCGGGATCGAAGCCAACCCCGACAAAGTCCAGGCCATCCTGGACATGCGCCCGCCCACGTGCGTTAAAGACGTCCAGCGTCTGACAGGGCGTGTCGCCGCTCTCAGCCGTTTCCTGTCCCGTGCGGCCGAACGATGGTTGAAGAAGAACGATGGTTGCCCTTCTTCAAACTGATGAGGGGACCCAAGCTAGCATCTGCTACGTTCGCATGGGATGAGGAGTGCCAGACAGCATTCGCCGAGCTTAAGAAGTTCCTGACTTCGCCACCGGTGCTCTCCAAGCCCGTCCCAGGAGAAGCCTTGCTGCTCTACCTCTCGGCGATGCCGTCCACGGTCAGCTCGGTCCTAGTCAGGAATGACTAGGGGATCGAAAGACCGGTCTACTACACCAGCAAGGTGCTCAATGAGGCCGAACGGAGGTACCCGGCAACCGAGAAACTCGTGCTAGCGTTGGTCACCTCCACAAGGCGCCTCCGACCCTACTTCCGGGGGCACCCCATCACCGTGCTAACCGGCGAGCCGTTGAAGAAGATTCTAGCCCACCCCGAGGCCTCAGGGCGACTCGTCAAATGGGCCATTATGCTCGGGGCCTACGACATCTCGTACCGGCCGCGATCAGCAATCAAAGGCCAAGCGCTCGCCGACTTCATTGCCGAAAGCACCATCCCTGCCGAAGACAGGCCTCCGACCACGACCGGGCCAACCTGGGAACTGTTCATCGATGGATCGTCCAATTCGGCAGGCAGCGGTGCGGGGATCCTCCTGAGGTCCCCCGAAGGGATAGAGCTACAGTACGCCTTGAAATTCAACTTTCAGGCATCCAACAATGCTTCCGAGTACGAGGCCCTTATCTCGGGAGCACGCATGGCCCGACGGCTGGGGGTCGAGCGAGTCAGGATCCACATCGACTCTCAACTAGTCGCAGGTCAGGTCAATGGTGAGTATGAGGCTCGGGAGGCACCCATGATCAAATACCTTCAGTTGGTCCGGAGTCTGGCCCAACAGTTCGAGGAGTTTGGGGTAGTCCGGATAGCTCGGGAGCAAAACTCTCGGGCGGACGCCCTCTCTCGATTGGCCTCCTCCCTAGACCCGGAAGGTACACGATCGGTCCTCCTAGAAGAGCTAGAGCGCCCGAGCATAGACACGGAGCTCCTCACTGTTGACTCGGCCACTCCAAGTGACTGGCGCTCCCCCTACCTGTCCTGGCTACAGGACTCCCAAGAGCCCTCCGACCCTCAGGAAGCCCGCCGAATGAAGTATCAAGCTCGGCGCTTCGTCATCCTCGACAACACTCTCTACCGAAGATCGTTCTCCGGTCCCCTCCTGAAGTGCCTCGGGCCCGACGAAGCAAGCCGAGCCATCCAAGAAGTTCACCAAGGCCTGTGCGGGGCGCATGCAGGAGGTCGACCGCTAGCCAGGATCCTACTACGGCAGGGGTACTGGTGGCCCACCCTGCAGCGCGACTGCACGGCTCACGCACGGCAGTGCGACCGTTGCCAGCGGTTCGACCATTTGGTCCATCAGCCGGCAACCGAACTTATCACCCTAACCGAGCCTTACCCTTTCGCTCGGTGGGGAATCGATACCCTTGGACCATTCCCGACGGCCCAGTCTCAGAAGAAGTTCATCATCGTCGCCATCGACTACTTCACCAAGTGGATCGAGGCCGAGGCTACAGCAAGGATCACCGAGACAGTCGTTTGGGGCTTTGTTTGGAAATCGATCATTTGTCGCTTTGGCATCCCCCGAGTGATAGTAAGCGATAACGGTCGGCAATTCGACTCTCGGTATTTTCGAGACAGATGCTGGCTCGAGGAATTGCCTAGCGTACTATGGTCGCACCGAACGACCCCCGGGACGGCAACCGGTGAAAGCCCTTTTCAGTTGGTATATGGCACCGAAGCCGTCGTTCCATTGGAGATCGCTAATCCGTCTCTCCGAGTGATCAGCTTCTCACTCGAGGCAAACGGGCAAAAGTTGCTTGAGAACCTCGACCTGGCAGGCGAACTCCGAGAGATCGCGAACGTCCGAGCAACGGAGTACCAGCGCCGTCTCACTCGATACTACAACGCCAAGGTCCGAGACAGATGTTTCCAACCGGGGGACCTCGTCCTCAGGAAGGCCGAAGCCTCTCGACCACTAGAGGCGGCGGGCAAGCTGTCCCCTAACTGGGAAGGCCCCTACCGAGTGGTCGAGACACTCGGAAAAGGTGCGTACAGGTTAGCAACAATGGAAGGGGAACCCATTCCTCGGACATGGAACGCAGCCGCACTACGTAAATTCTATTTTTGAAATTGTACAACAAGATGGATGGAATAAATCCTTTTTCTTTTCATTCCAAACCATTGGTACACCAGATAGGTAAATGCCCGTACATCACATAGCAAAAAGCAAAAATCCGTCTAACACCGCTTCAAGGGGTCATCGCTCGACTGACTTGGTCTTGATCTCCTCGCGTCCAGCCACTGACTCTGCCTTGTGTGAAAACTGGCTCGGACAAAAGGTGGTCGAGCCAGTTGGCTCGGGTGGCCCGTGACAAAGGTGACAAAGGGACTGTAGAAGGGAGGCCACCTTTAAACGTTGAGGAAAGCTACCTCCCAAGTTGGCAACAACCAGAAAAAAGGAGCGCCGTGAAGGTCTCCCCTCTTCCAATCTGCTAACTCCTTAGAAGGAAGGAGAGAGCAAGCAGCCCCCGAAGAGTGAAAGAAAGGAAGAGCAGAAGAGGGAGAAAGAGGCTACAGACGGAGGAAGGCTTCGGTGAGGAGGGAGCTTGATGCGCCCCCCCCCCATGTAGAGGGGGAGTGGTGGAAGGCTTCCCTGATGCCCCCATCCGTCCCCCGCCTCGGTGTCCACCCGGAAGCCTCGCCGGAGCTAAGAAGAGGCAAACGGCGTGCTTCCACACGCCGAAGCCCTCCCCAGATCCGCGCGGCGACCGTCGGACCCGTCTCGTGCACGCTTGGCGACCGTGCGATCCGTTCAACATTCCAGGACAGCGGGAGCCCGCTGCTCCCCGTCGTCGGCAGCGTCACCCTCCGCGGGATCCTCCATGCTTAGATTGCAGCGGCGCAACGCAGAGTGAAGAAGAAGGAGTAAGGACAGACCGACGGCGGGGATCCTTAGCGTTAAGGAGGAAGGAGCGCCCTTCGGTCTCTCTTATAGGCCAAGGGAGGCCGCGCGCCTTAAATGACTCCCCCCTTTAAAACACGCCAAGGGATCCCCCTGAATGGTCACCTCCAACTCCTCGATCCCCGCCCTAGCGGGATTCACGAAGCGGCCTGGCATTCAAAGCGTGAAGGAACGACATGACGCCCCGTCAGAAGTCTACCGAATCAGCATGCGAAAACTGTGCAGGACATATCGGCACCTCCCAACTACTCCAGATACGCCGACCAAATCACGGCAAAGATGGTACTCAAACAGAGCAAGTCATTTATTATCACACCAAAAGGAAACTCTCTAAAAAGAGGAAAGAGAGACAAAAAGGGAAAGAGGCGAAACAAGGCAAAATACATCAGGCCTCGGGCCCACTTTGACACTCGAGAGCGGTGGAAGGGGAAGCGTCATCCCCGGCACCTTCGGTGACGGCCGGCTCGGACACTGACCTCGCCTGTGCGAGAACTGTCTCGGTCGTGAGCCCTCCCGAAACGTCCGGAGCCGGTGACCCCGATGGGGGCGACCCCTCCGAATCTTCCCCGACCGATGATGAGGAGCTAGAAACCGACTCATCCAAGTCATAACGCTGGCCAAAGGGGAACTCGATCGTGGAGTTTTACTCATCGGCGTAGTCTACCGCCCGGCGATAGCCCTGCTTGAACCCCTTTCGAGCGCCCCGGCGAAGTGCTACCTCGTAATAGGGTAGGGCGGCTTCTACCAGATCGGCCGAGTAAGCATCTGAGCTCCTATAGCGCTCGATCGCCTCCGCCTCGATCTACCCCGCCCTTCCGACGAGCTCGACCCGAGCCCGCTCCGCCTGGACCGCACGCTCCTCTACCTCGTCCATCCTCCGCTCGGCCTCGCTCGCGCGCTCCTCCGCCCGGGCCCGGTCCACCTCAGCCTCAGCTCGGAGACGCTCCGCCACCTCCGCCCGATCTAGCAGCTCGGCGCGTTCGAGCTCCCAGCGATTGTCTAGCTCGAGGCGACGCAGACGCTCCTCCTCCAAGGATCGGCTTGTCCTCTCAAGAGACTCCCAGGTCTTGGCAAGCTGTTCGGTCAGCACCCCAGTTTCCAGTCGACTCGCCCGCGCCACCTCCCGGAACGCGGAAAACTCCTGCCGGAGCCCCTCATGCTCCCCCTTGAGTCGGGCCAGTTTCCTTTCGCATCCTCCGAGGATCCAGGCGAGTTTCGACCGCTTCGCCTCCGTCCGGGCGTGCGCCTCCGACATCAAAGCCGCTGACCGAGCTATGACCAGGCCGCCCTCCATCAGAACATCAAGGATCCGGGGGGGGGGGGGGGGGGTATTGCGCCTTTCTCCCCCCTTCGTCCTTGCGGCAATCGACCGGCAGACCCGATACAGGTCGCTCGTAATACCGAGCCTTTCCAAAGGCTCCGGCAGAGGGGATCGCTCCGCCCTGGGCACCCCGCCAGAGGGCTCTGCTCGAGGGACGGAGCCGACCGCCTCGCGCGCCACAGTCGGTTGGGGTTACGACGCCTCCCCGGGCGAACCCCCAACCTCGACCGGCGCCGCGGGAGCGACCGCACCGGGAGCTTCAAGCACCTGGGGCTGCAACGCCCTCGCGGGTGAACCCCCAGTCCTGCCTGTCTCGGCCCGCACTTCACCGACCGAGACACCACCGCCTCCGACCGATCCCCCGGTCTCGGCGTCACCTACCTCGACATCGGCCCCCTCTACCCCCGTGGGGGGGAGAGCCGACCCCTCGCCGCCCTCTGAAGGGCCCCCGATCTCCTCGGCCCCCTCTCGCCTGGCAGGTGGGGGAGCTGGCCTCGAGGGGTCGGCCCCATCTTGCCCCCGAGAGGGGAGCGCCGCCGAGCCGGAGTCACCCCCGGCGGTAGGAGGAAGACCTGCCTTCTTGGCCCATTTTCTGGCCTTCGCGGCCTCCCGCAACTTTCCCACCGTGGGATCCTTGCGCTTCGCACCAGTTGGTCGTGAAGATCCCTCGGGGGCCACCCCCTTGCCCTTATCTCGGGCTTGGGCGCGACCCGCAGAAGCACCTGGCTCGTCGGCCGCCGAGTCATCTCCCAGATCAATGACCTTGGCAGCTTCCTCCAGAGGTTCCCGCCTCACGTCTGCAACAAAGGAAGAAGACCCGGTCAGGAGAAAGAAAGTAACTACCACCCCAGGAGAAGAACCTCGAGAGTGATACCTGTCGACGTCAACCGCGTAAGAAAACACCGTTCGATGTTCTCCGGCGTCACCAGCTCCTCGGTTGACTGGCGGTTATCCAGCAGACGAGCGGCCTACCGCTCCACGTGGGGAGGGAACTCCTCCTGGCGAGGGGGAAGATTCGGATGAAAATTGGGCGAAACCAGACATCTCCAAGACTCGTCCGTCGCCTCCGCCTTCACCCAGAAGAACTGGGTCTTTCACCCGTTGTGCGAGGAGTCCTTCGCTGCGAGTGAGATGCAACTTCTGTTCCTCCTCGCCTGGATAAAGTAGAAGCCTTTCCCCGCCGACGGGTGTGCTTTCAACTCGAAAAAATAATGAAAGAGGTCCAAGGAAGGAAAAATGTCATGTTGACGACAGAGAATCCGAAAGGCGGAGAGAAGGAGATACGAGTTGGCCACCAACTGAATAGGCGCCAACCGGAAAAACTCGAGAAGCTTAAGTACAAGAGGCTCGAAGGGAAGGCGGAACCCACTCTTCCAAGCCAGGAGGAAAGTGCAAATATGCCCCGTGCGGCTGCCCAGACTCGTCTCATACGGGGCGGCGGCATCAAAGCTGTACCTGAGAGGCAAGCGAAAATGATGCTCCAGCTTCCTCACCTCAGCTTCCCCCAACTCACTGCAATTGGGGACGGGCTCCCGCCTCACCTGCTCGACTTCCTGAGGCAGATCAGCCATCGAGCTGGAAGATGATCCCTCGCACGAGCTCGAAGACTCCGGGGGGGAAGGAAGTTGCCGGACCGCCTCCGCGGTTATCCTCGCCAACTCCTCAAACGCCGCCGCAAGACCTTGCGTCTCCGCTGTGCTCTCACGGCGCATCAAGGAGCCCCAGAAGCAAAGAAACTAAGGAAAGCCTAAAACCTTGGGAAGCCTAGAACGATGAACAGCGCCCAACGCCTATAAAACCCTGGGGGAAGGCGGCGCGTCGTTCCGTGCTCCGAGAAAAGGGGGGGCCCTTCATTTCAAATCCGTCAGGATCATCATTACGGGCCCAGGCGACCACTACACGTGGCTCCATAACGCCAACAGAATTCCACCCACCTGAGCCACGCCGGTCCAAAGCCTCGAAAACTACTCAACCGAGCCTCCATGGCTCGGGAGTAGGAGGGGGACAAGTGGAGAGGGGGATTTCTGCAGCCCATTCAAAGAGCAGCCCAACAAGACCCAACAGGGTCCCACGAGACAAGCTCACCTGAGTGACAGCCCACAGGGCCCACTTAGGAAAGAAAAGCCCAACGAACAAACACTCGAGGAACCAACTCTCCCCGGCGGCCCCTAGGCTCGGAGGGCCCGAGTAATGGTCAGGTCACAAGGAGGGTCCGGCCCGAGCCATTTCCCCGCCCGGGAGAGACAGGCATTCGCCGACCTATCCAAACCTCTCCTCCGCCGAGCTATGCTCATCGCCCGGACAGGGCTGGCATTTCGGAAGCTCAGCCAGACCGGATATTATCCGTTCGTGCTGCTGTTAAGAGTCCCCAACGGACAGGGGAATCCAGAAACCACCGGACTTCGAGGCGATAACGTTCCCATGATAAGGCCATGAAAGCCCACGTTGAAGACGTAACTCCCTTCGGAAACCGCTCAGCTTGCAGGACTCCTGAAGGCGGCGTGCTATTTAAACAAGGGCTATCCTCCGGTGGAAGGTAAGAAGAGAAGGGGGCCATTAAGGCACTCATACACCAAAACTCCTGAGTAATCTGCTACACCCCTCTGGTGGAGAGGAATCTCGCGCACCAGTTTTTCTCCGCCCCATCATTGCTTCCACCAAAGCTCTACTGACTTAATCATCGGAGGGTTTTCCCCCAGGGAAACCCCCTGGGCCCTCTGATACGTTTCCCTGTCTTACAGTTCATCTTCTGGTGATCCACAGCCCGCTCAGGACACAGCGCGAGATTTCACCTCTTCAACAGGGTTTATCCTAACGAATGTTGGATCACATTCACGCTACCTTGAAACTCATCACGATGTCCTTTCTCAGAGAATGGATGAGTGGGTAACAGACGACCTCTTAGATCAAGCAGGGCATCACTCCACTAACCATGCCCTCAGAGAGTCAGGAAAGAGACGACGTCATTAAGACTAGTATAAATAGGCCCTTAACGGACCAAGGAAGGGAGGAGAGACAAGGATAAAGGTGCATACACAGAGCCAGAGAGATACTCAGAGAGAGACATCGAGTTTCCTATTGTTCTCTAGGTCTCGGTCACATTGCTGAGCACTCGCCCCGTTGTCGAGCACTCTTTTCTCCCTCAAGACTTTTTCTTCTCTCTCTAATCTCCTCTTTGTTATTACGCTCGTCTCTAACTTAAGCATCAGAGAATTTGTCACGTCCCAAGCGCGGAAGGAACTCGGTACGCAATCACGAGTTTATAGCATTCATGTCAATTGGAGCGATAAGAATTTAGTCATAAAGACTGGGTGCGCTAAATGACAAGAGTATTTAATAACAATCAAAATCCATAATCCATTATCGACACTAATCAACCATAATGTCACATCACCTCAAAATTAAGATCCATAACCACATTCACCAAAAGGCCATAAGCCTAATAAGAACTCTCTAGGAAAGACGCAGCAAGACTCGATAAGATGACATGATGCTTAAAGGTTCTACGCTCTTCACTCATTGTCATCCTCATCCGGTTGAGTGTCGGTGTTCGAGTTACTTGAAAAATTTTGGAATGAAACTGGGTGAGCGAACGCTCAGTAGGAATTATATCTCTATCTCAGACGCTTCTTTAAATAATTAACCAAATTGATGTCGTGGCATGCTCATGTATGCAAGAACAGTAGGAAATACTGAGAAAGGAATTATCAAGAATGTTGCAATTAACTCATGAGAAGATAAGCGATGCCAAGTGTACAAGCATGTAACATCAAGTGTCCGAGCGTTTACAAGTCGAGTCATGAGAATTGGCTATTTATATCAAGCAAGTACTTACCCATTCCGGGTCACACAAGTAATATCACAACAAGTCGAGTCAAGCAAGAGAGAAGGTGTGGAATGCCATAGTTTCTAGAATGACACGTACTTCGGTGTAATGCCACACCATGATCAATATAGCTCCCATGGGCACAAGTACTTTCGGGTGCTCCTTCCAAGACCAGATCGGGCCCTATATGCGCAGGCATTGGGTCATGTAACATTTATTTAGACATCCACTATAGTTTTAAAGCCAATATAGAGTTCCAAAGGAATATCCTTGTAGGATGATAAGCTAGATTCACGTAATATGGATTTCAAGGACATAAATTCATGTAGGGATGGCTTATATACAAACCCGAGACATAACAAAAATCTGAAAAAATTGCGTCTACACAGGTCGCCGCCAATTCAGAATTCGCATCCACCACTGTGGTCGCTCATTCTGGGATAAAGATATAAGCACAAAGAATGGGCGTCCGTGCAAGTGGTCGCCCATTCAAATTGGCATCTACTATCCTGGATGCAAATTTCAGAAAGTGACGAATTTCTCAAAAGAGCCAGAAACAACTCTATTTGAGGGCTATGAAGTCATATTTTTTCAGAGTGACATGACAATTAGGGTTCTAGGGTTTTGAGGGTACAACCCGCTTGACTGCCTTGAGGGAATCTAAGGCTAGCAGAGACTGACGGATATCTCTATGATGAAATCACTAGTTCGAAGGAAGGAATATCTCGCGGAGGGTCCAATCATCACCGAGAGTTGAGTGTGTAGCGTGAAACAATGTGAGAAAACATGGACTCTATCCACGGACTGGGATAGGAGTGCCAAATAGACCCGCGGTATGGGTCAAAATCGATAAAACTGAGAGAGAAAGAAATAGCGTCAAATCAAGAAGGCATCAATTATCAAATTCACGCTCTTATGCAAAGACGCTAATTCATGATTTTTATCTTATTTTTAAATAAACATAAAATTGGCGTTCGTATGCGGAGGCATCATTTAATTTATTAGCATCCACTCATATGGACGTCAATTCCATGATTTTCTTATTTATTTTATTTTAATAAATTAAACAAAAAATCACATCTCTTTGAAAAGATGTTCATTCATATTCTATTTCTAGTTAATTTAATAATTTAGAAATTAACGTCTCTTTAAAAGGACGCATACTATTTTTAGAACTAAATACATGGTGAGTATGGAAAATTTACAAGGATAACGAATATATATATATATATATATTATAATTTTTACTAACTTTGATCATAAGCTATGAATTTTTTCAAGATTTAAATATGATATTTAGTTCTTAATTTAATCATGATGACCAATACTATTTTTTAAATAAAAAAATTTAGAACTAAATACTTTATAATCAAGGGAAAATTACAAGAATCATGAATTTATATTTTTTGTAATTTTAATTAACTTTGGTCGTAAGATATAATTTTTTCAAGATTTCAATATGATTTATAGAAAATAAATTAATGATAAAAAAATAAAATAAACTAGCGACCGTTTATATGATCGCACATTCGTAATATACATATACATATATATATATATATATATATATTAATTTTAAAGGGCATCATTTGAATCTTTAATGAAGAAAGAAGGTTTTACGTAATGTTTATATATATATATATATATAAAATAAGAATGGACGTCAACGCAAATTGTCGTTCATTTATTTCAAAAAGAATTAGCCCGTCGACATATATTGTCACTCATTCATACTGTTATGAACATTGTAATTACACTTTAAACCTTAATTTTTTGGTGTATACATATCGGAACCACGCAATTTATATACCAAAACGAAGAGGCCGAAAACCTCTACCTAACGTGATGCTCAAAAATTTTTTTGCTTGAGAGGTCAATTTTAGGATGGGAAAAATGAGATACCATCCCCACGATCTCGCTCGCAACCGCAATAACACCCCCGTAAAATTTCATAGCCAAAGGATACTCTAGCGCCCACAAGCCATGAAGATAAAACTCCGTAACTACACTGCTACTGTGTATCATACAAATTCACCGTGTAACTTAAGAAATTCATATATTTAGTTAATAAATTTATTAACTAGTTTATAATATCATATGAATTCATGAAAAATTAAATAAAAATATGGGGATTCCAATCATAAACTCTTTATGATTTTTAGATATTTAATTACACGGATAAGATTTATGTAGCATGATGCACTTATTATATAAGTACTAGAAAAAAACATGCGAAATACTGTGAAACGCCGTATATATGAAAGCCCATGCAGAGGAGACATGAATATGCAACTATGATCTAATCACATGCTAAGTTAAAGGCTTTGCGTCCGGATGAGAAAACCTACCTTGGTATATAGATTGGGACGTCGATCTGGATATAAGGAAGGAGGAAGAAGATGACTTGTCTCCTTCGCTGCAGGATGAAGATGGAACGCAGCAACAATAAGGCACGAAAGAAGAAACAACATGTTTCTTCAACACCAATGCAGCAGCAACACGACATCAGGACGAAGGAGATGAAGAGGATGCAAACGATGACGCAACAATAGTAGTTTGCCTCCTTCGATCGCAGCAGTAACGAAAGCCTTTGCTCTTCGAAGGAGGGGGGTGTTTATATAGAAGAATGGGGTTTCTGGAGGGTTCGAAACCTATCAACGAGAATGTTTCCAAACTTGCCATGCGTTGCCATTCCCTTTGCTATGTTAACCACCTCAATCCATATATTTCTCAAAAAATGCTAAGGCTATTCGACACATGCAACGTATGGGGCTTGGGTTGGGCTAATGTGACAACTGCATGGATATTGTTACGTAGGTGTTGAGCTTTTAAGCCTTGTAAGGGGGTTTGGGCATATGGGTAATATGGTTTTGACTTTGCTTGGTTAATGCATGTATATAGGTTTTAAGCCCATTTAATTATAAGGACTATATATATATGGGCTTTTAAGATTGAAAGTGGGTTCTTTTCACTACTTAGTATTATTTATTATATATTCTTTTTCTTATATTCATAGTATATATATATCAATATAAGGCTATTGTTATATATATATATATATATATATACACACACTTATCTTATATAAATTGTAAGAGTTTTCATTTATTTAAGAAATTGTTAATTTTTCATTATTTAACCTGGGGTGCTACACCCTCTCCCACTTAAAAGAATTTGGTCCCCAAATTCAATTGCGTGTATGGAGACAATGGAGGGTGCATAGTACTTACAGTCTAGAATAACTCTGGAAATCTCCTTCACATAGACTCCTCAGTTTCCTAGGTAGCTTCTTGTTCTAGGCATTTATTCCATTGTACTTTCACCATAGGGATAGTCTTGTTCCTCAATGCTCGAACTTCTCGGTCGAGGATCTTTATCGGCCTTTGCTCATAGGTAGGATCCTTTTGTATCACCAAGTCATCATGGTCGATGACGTGGAAAGGATAGTGCACATACTTTTTCAACATGGAAATATGGAACACGTTGTGCACTTTCGATAGTTGTGGAGGCAAAGCAATGCGATAAGCTACCTCGTCAACTCTTTCCAGCACCTCGAATGGACCAATAAACCTTGGTGTAAGCTTACCCTTAACACCGAACCTTCTAATACCTCGTCTAGGAGAGACCTTGAGAAACACATGATCTCCGACTTGGAATTCCAGATCTCTTCTTCTATTGTCAGCGTATGACTTCTACCTGGACTGAGCTATTTTGAGTCTATCCCTTATGAGTTGGACCTTCTCATTTGTTTCTCTGACCATATCTGGTCATAATATTTGTCTTTCACCGATTTCATCCCAACATATTGGAGATCGGCAAATCTTGCCATAAAGTGCTTCAAATGGAGCCATTTGAATACTGGCCTGATAGCTGTTGTTGTAGGCAAACTCAGCCAGGGGCAAGTGGTCATGCCAGCTTCCACTGAAGTCAATGACGCATGCCCTCAACATGTCTTCAACAATTTGATTTGTCCTCTCGGTTTGACCGTCTGTCTGGGGATGGAAAGCAATGCTGAAGTTAAGCTTCGTCCCCAAAGAGTATTGTAGACCCTTCCAGAAATGAGAAGTGAATTGCAGGTCTCGGTTAGACATGATTGACACTGGGACTCCATGTAGTCTCACGATCTCCTTGATGTATAGAGCAGCCAGGACATCAACCGGCCAACGGCTTTTGATGGGTAAGAAATGTGCCGACTTGGTCAAACGGTCGATAATTACCCCGATACCATCATGTCCGCCCTTAGACTTGGGCAAGCCCATGATGAAATCCTTGCCAATGTCTTCCCATTTCCACTTGAGAATATCAAGAGGATGTAATTTCCTGATGGGTTTTTGGTGTTCTGCCTTTACTTGCTGGCACGTGAGATAGTGAGACACGAAGTCTGCTACCTCCCTTTTCATGTTAGGCCACCAGAACGTCCTCTTCAAATCCTTGTACATTTTGGTTGCTCTAGGGTGAATAGTATATCTTGAGCGGTGAGCTTCTTTAAAATCTTTTTCTTCAATTCGGGGCAGTCCGATACACATGTCCTCCCACGGAATAAAAATATGCCGTCAACTGCTACCTTGAATCAAGTCTCTCTTCTAACTTGTCATTTACTTCTACTAGTACAAGGTCTTCTTCTTGCAACTTCATAATCTCAGACAACAAATTCGGATGTACACTTATGTAGGATAGAGTAATACATCCCTTCTCGCCCGTACTTATATCAAGTTAAGAGAATTTCTCTAATATCTTCCATTCTTGAATCATACAATTGGTCAAAATTGCTCTCGGCTTTCGACTAAGGGCATCTGCGACAGAATTTTCCTTACCAGGGTGGTATTGAATAGTGAAGTCGAAATCCTTGAGATATTAAAACCAACGCATCTGCCTCATGTTAAGTTCCTTCTGAGAGAATAGGCACTTGAGGCTTTTGTGATCGGAGTACACATTGAATTGTTCCCCGTAGAGATAGTGTCTCCAAACCTTTAAGGCAAATACTACCGCGGCTAGCTCCAGGTCATGCACTGGGTAGTTTTCTTCATGCTTCTTCAACTGCCTAGAAGAGTATGCAATAACTCTTCCTTCTTGCATTAAAACACAACCGAGGCCAATACCAGAAGCATCGGCATATACCTCGTACTTTTCTCCTTCTATAGGTAGGGCCAAGACTGGAGCAGTGGTCAAGTGGTGCTTTAAGGCTTGGAAACTTCTTTCACATTCTTCGTTCCACTCGTAAGATATCTCCTTGCGGGTCAGCCTAGTGAGTGGTACGGCAATCTTTGAGAAGTCTTTGATGAAACGTTGATAATAACCAGCCAGACCCAAGAAACTCCTAATCTCTGTTGCATTGATTGGTCGTTCCCAATTCTTCACGGCCTCAACCTTTGCAGGATCAACAGAAATTCCACTCTTTGAGGCTATATGGCTCAAGAAGGACACTTCTTCGAGCCAAAACTCGCACTTGCTCAATTTGGCGTAGAGTCAATTATCCCTCAATATCTGCAATGTTGTCTTCAAATGTACCTCATGTTCTTCCTCAGACTTCGAATAAATTAAAATATCATCAATGAAGACGACAATAAACTTATCCAGATGAGGCCTAAAGACGATGTTCATTAACTGCATGAAAGCTGCAGGGGCATTTGTTAGTCCAAAAGGCAGAATAGTAAATTCATAATGCCCATACCTGCTTCGAAATGTAGTTTTGTGAATGCTCTCTTCTTTGATCCTCAGTTGGTGATAACCTGATCGAAGATCAATCTTTGAGAAATACTTTACCCCAGAGATTTGATCGAAGAGTTCATCAATCCTCGGCAGAGGATACTTATTCTTGATAGTGAGGTGGTTCAGCTACCGATAGTCAATGCATAATCTCATCGTTCCATCCTTCTTCTTGACAAATAGCACTGGTGCTCCCCATGGGGAAGTACTTGGCCTAATAAAACCTTTCTTTAATAACTCCATTAACTGCTCCTTTAGCTCTTTTAGCTAAGCGGGGGACATTCGGTAAGGTGCTTTTGAAACAAGTCCAACACCAGGAACGAGGTCTATGGTGAATGAAACTTCCCTCTTTGGTGGGAGACCGGGTAAATCTTCTGGAAAAACATCAGGAAATTCCTGAGCTACTTGGATGTCTTCTAATCTGGCCACCTTAGCTTCTGTGGCAGTCACAAATGCTAGGAATGCCACACAACCTTTGTTGATAAGTTTACTGGCTCGAAGAGCTGAGATAACTGGTGATCTATTCCGAGGGCTAATGTAAGTTAGCTCTGGATATTCCACAAAAGTTATTCTACCATTCCGACAGTCTACAGTCGCCTGGTAAGTGGATAGCCAATCGGCACCCAGAATGACATCGTACCCTTTTAGATCTATGCATATTAGGTTGGCAGGTAGATTGTGGCTTTTAACCATGACCTTACAATTTGTGTAGTGATGTGTAATCTCGGACTCACTTCCGAGAGGAGTAGCAATGACCATATTCAACCACTCGGGTTCTTTAGAAAAGGATGTAGCAAATTTCTTTGAAACAAAAGAATGTGTCACGCCAGTATCAAATAGAACTTGAGCAGACTTAGAACAAAAGGTTAAAATACCTTCCACCAGTCCACCTTCGGTTAGTTCCGTCTCCTGCAGAGCTTGGAGACGACCTTGCTTCTTTACTGGGTGCTTTTCTTCCTGAGTTGTTTATTCATTCAACAAGGGACAATCAGGGATCCGATGTTCCAGACTCCCGCATCGGAGGCATGCTCCTAGTCTCCTCCAACATTCCTCGGCCTTATGGCCAGGCTTGTCATAGTGTTTGCACACCTCCTTAGAAGGTGTGGTGATAGAGAAAGGCTTCTTGGTCTTTTTCTCCTTGCAGGACTCTCCTCCATTACTAGGCCGCTTCTTATTAAAAGAAGGTTTGAAACTATTGGGGCTTGTAACATTTTCCTTCCTATCCTTTCCACAGATCTTATTAGACAGCTCCGTGGCATCTTCTAATAGTTGGGCACACCGCACTATCTCCGGATAGACTTGAATGTCCATCGGTGCTAGCTGAGTGATAAATTAGGGCCGAAGCTCATTCAAGACTCACCATGCTCTCATCTTCTCTGTGCCCACCAAGTGGGGTGCGTACCTAAACAGTCTTGAAAACTGGGCCTCATAATCGGCCACAGTCAGGGTCCTTTGCTTTAATGCAGCGAATTCTGTGGCCTTGTTCTCTGGGACGCGATCGGAGAAATATTTATTATTGAAATGTTCAACAAAGTCAGCCCAGGTAATATGATCCTCCAGTAAGGTAGCTTCAACTGATTCCCACCAACATCTCGCATCCCGCTCCAATTGGAACGTAGCCAACAAGACCTTCTCGTCATCCGTGCATTGCATGACACGGAATATCCTCTCGATCTCCTTTAACCAGTTCTCCGCATCATCAGGGTTGGAAGAACCTACGAACTTAGGTGGGTTCATGCTTCGAAAACCTCGATGGAGATCACCTGCTCCCCGATTAGCACCGCCCTGTGCCACATTCTGCAGCGCCTGAGTGAGGCCTTGTACGGTGCGTTGCATGTCACGCCACTGTGCTCTCTCGGTGGCCATTATCCTACAAGAGATATTAAATTTTAGTTAATTACGTGTATGACTTATAAAGTCAAATGACAATCTAGGACTTATACCATGGCTCTGCCCATCTCACCGGGTGTAAAGAGTATACCTATCCTTGGACTTGGGTTTCCTAGGGATTTGAAATCCTAGGCTCTGATACCACAAAAATTGTCACGCCCCGAGTGCGGAAGGAACCCAGTACGTGTGACGAGTTTACATCATTCATGTCAATCAGAGCGATAAGAATTTCGACATAAAGACTGAGTGCGCTAAATGACAAGAGTATTTAATAACAATCAAAATCCATAATACATTATCGACACTAATCAACCATAATGTCACATCACCTCAAAATTAATATCCATAACCACATTCACCAAAAGGCCATAAGCCTAATAAAGACTCTCTAGGAAAGACGCAGCAAGACTCGATAAGACGGCATGATGCTTAAAGGCTCTACGCTCTTCACTCATTATCATCCCCATCCAGTTGAGAGTTGGTGTTCGAGTTACCTGAAAAATTTTGGAATGAAATTGGGTGAGCGAACGCTCAGTAGGAATTATATCTCTATCTCAGACCTTTCTTTAAGTAATTAACCAAATTGATATCGTGGCATGCTCATGTATGCAAGAACAGTAGGAAATACTGAGAAAGGAATTATCAAGAATGTTGCAATTAACTCATGAGAAGATAAGCGATGCCAAGTGTATAAGCATGTAACATCAAGTGTCCGAGCATTTACAAGTTGAGTCATGAGAATTGGCTATTTATATTAAGCAAGTACTTACCCATTCTGGGTCACGCAAGTAATATCACAACAAGTCGAGTCAAGCACGAGAGAAGTTGTGGAATGGCATAGTTTTTAGAATGACAAGTACTTCGGCGTAATACCACACCGTGATCAATATAGCTCCTAAGGACACAAGTACTTTCGGGTGCTCCTCCCTGGATCAGATCGGGCCCTATATGCGCAGGCATTAGGTCATGTAACATTTATTTAGACATCCACTATAGTTTTATAGCCAATATAGAGTTCCAAAGGAATATCCTTGTATGATGATAAGCTAGATTCACGTAATATAGATTTCATGGACATAAATTCATGTAGGGATGACTTATATACAAATCTGAGACATAACGAAAATCTGGAAAAATGACGTCCACACAGGTCGCCGCCAATTCAGAATTCACGTCCACCACTGTGGTCGCTCATTCTAGGATAAAGATATAAGCATGAAGAATGGGCGTCCGTGCAAGTGGTCGCCCATTCAAATTGGCGTCTACTATCCTAGATGCAAATTTCAGAAAGTGACGAATTTCTCAAAAGAGCCAGAAACAACTCTATTTGAAGGCTAGGAAGTCATGTTTCTTCAGAGTAACATGACAATTAGGGTTCTAGGGTTTTGAGCGTACAACCCGCTTGGCTGCCTTGAGGGAATCCAAGGCTAGCGGAGATTGACGGAGGTCTCTATGATAAAATCACCAATCCGAAGGAAGGAATATTGATGGGGACATCTCCGACCACTCCACTTTTTGGGGGGCTCCTGTTGATCGCCAGCAGTGCTACATCTTGTTCGCCACTTTACTCTGAGTCATATGATGTATTTTTGATTTTCTTATTATGTAATTTTTCTTTTATTTGAGTCAAGTATCTAGGTTAAGTGAGTCATTACCTAAGTCTTGAGTCATTATGTTAGTTTGAGAGGTTAATGGGCCCAATTCTATGGGCTAGGCCCATGGGCACCCCCCTTCCCTTGGTTTCTTGTTAGTAGTCTAAAAGTTAGGGACTTATGTTAAATTGTGGGAATCCTATAAATAGGACCCCCCTCCCACCATTTGGAACTAATGAATTGTTGAATGAAAGTTAGAAATCCACCAAAATTGTGTGAGATTCTCTCTCTCTCTTTCTAGGGGTGGATTCCCCTCTCCCTCTCCCTCTCTCTTCTCTCTCTCTAAGGGGGGCGAACCCCATTCTCTCTCCTCCCCACCCCAAAATTCAAAATTCCCACTCTCTCCTCCCCATTCACCTCTCATTAAGGCCCATCCCCCTTCCCCATATCTCACCTTAACTCCCCTTACTCCCACCACTCCCCAAGCAACCTTTCCTCTTCCCCATACAACCTTTCACATTCCCAAGGGAGAGTCCCTTTTCCCCAAGCCACCCCTTCCCTTCCCCAACACACCTCTCCATCTCCCAACACACCCCTTCCCCTTCCCAAGACCACCATTGATCACCCACCATTAAACCAAATTCAAACACTCCCCCCCCTTTCCCAAGAGTCACTTGCCCCCCCCACTCTCTCTCACCCTCCACCCTTGGCCACACCTCCCTCCCCCTCCACCTGCTAGCTGCGACCCCAGCCACCTCCAACCCCATCTTCCTTGCCACAGCCACCCTCCCCATCCCCCACAACCAATACCCCCGCCCCTTGCTGTATTGGCCCCCCTATCCGACTCCATTTACCATCATCAAGTTGCAGTTCCAGTAGTAGTCTACAACAGCAGAGTACCTCGGAGTCGCAGAGGCTTCCTCTTCATCATAGTGAGTTTTCTGGTGGTGTATCCTATATTGCCGGAAAGATCTTTCAGTCATCTTCGTAGGCAAGGTGATCCAGCCCTGATCCGAGTTTGGAGCTGCCTGAGAGAGGCGTTCTTCACCGACTGCGCAGAACCAGCCCGGCCTGCAACCAGAAGCGACTTCTAGAAGTTCCTGCGACCACACCCCAGCTCCCCTTGCCACGCCACTTGACCGGGGAAAATCTACACTAGTTCTATGTCCAAAACAGCAAGCGGGACCTCATTTGGAGTTTGGAGTTCCCCGTTCCAAATTATTTTCCCCAGGTGCGCAGGTCAGTTCTGTCAGAGATTGATCAGACCCCCTCTCACTCTTCAGGTTCCACCTCCCTGCTCCGACCTCCTCTGGTGCCCATCTTGATTGCTGATCGAAGAGGATTCGACCACGCTTGCAACCGTCCTAATCCCGTCTCGATTGGATCACGGGAGCGATCGTGGTGAAGTCGCCAACCTGCTGCAACAACCTGAACTCAATCCAAGGCAGAGCAGAGCAGCGCCGGTCCAGCATCATTCTCAGCCAGCATCGATAGCTTCTAGCACCAACAAAATTCAGGCTTCTTCCCGGGTCAGTCACCAACATTTTGGTCTTGTTCACTTTCGAGTTCGGGAGTGATCACAGCGGAGTCAACAGCGAGCACCTATCAGACGGGCAGACAGGCGGGCAGAACCGACGGTGGGGTCAATTGGCTACCTCCTTAGCTATTTTCCCTTCTCCGTCTGGCCGGCTTCGCGCCCCTCCCTACGTGGAGATAGTGTTTGAATGTAACCTCTATTTTCCCCACCCCCACGATCACCCTCCTGCGTGAGGAGTAGTTTTGTACTAGCAGGTCTTCGGCTAAAGCGTCGTCGGTGCGGCGTGTGGGTAGCCCACGCTTCCCCGCTCGCCCTCGTCTCTGGCCGGGATCGGTGTCTTCACACCGATCAGGTGAGCTTTGGGTCGCTTCCTCTACTGGTTTCACTATTGCTTAGCTTAGTATTATCTCTAGTTGCGCCGTCGGTAGTGAGAGAGTGCTCGTTCTAACATTCCGTCTAATCGAGTGCCACCGCGGGTGAGTTGTGAGAGAGCCACTACATCCCACGCCTTTGGCGTGCTGGCCGCCCACGGAATTGGGCATCCCAGGCCCTTAAGGGTTCAGCCCAAGATAGTTATATCTCCGGATAGGCGAGATCCATCCTCGAACCCTCACCACTATCGTCGGTCCACCTACGGACCCGGGTGTACGCGACGCAGGTGAACCCGCTTGAGTGGGTCCGCCGTTCGGTTCGGTTGCTTGTGAAGCTAGGTTCGAGGGGTCGTGTGGGTCCAATCATCACTAAGAGTTGAGTGTGTAGCGTGAAACAATATGAGAAAATAGGGACTCTATACACGGACTGGGATAGGAGTGCCAAATAGACCCGCGGTATGGGTCAAAACTGATAAAACTGAGAGAGAAAGAAATAGCGTCAAATCAAGAAGGTATCAATTACCAAATTCACGCCCTCATGCAAAGACGCTAATTCATGATTTTTATCTTATTTTTAAATAAACATAAAATTAGCGTCCGTATGTGGAGATGTCATTTAATTTATTAGCGTCCACTCATATGGACGTCAATTCCATTATTTTCTTATTTATTTTATTTTAATAAATTAAACAGAAAATCATGTCTCTTTGAAAAGATGTCCATTCATATTCTATTTCTAGTTAATTTAATAATTCAGAAAATAACGTCTCTTTAAAAGGACGCATACTATTTTTAGAACTAAATACATGGTGATTAAGGAAAATTTACAAGCATCACGAATATATATATATATATATATTATAATTTTTACTAACTTTGATCATAAGCTATGAATTTTTTCATGATTTAAATATGATATTTAGTTCTTAATTTAATCATGATGACCAATAATATTTTTGAAATAAAAAAATTTAGAACTAAATACATGATAGTCAAGAGAAAATTACAAGAATCATGAATATATATTTTTTGTAATTTTAACTAACTTTAATCGTAAGATATAAAATTTTCAAGATTTAAATATGATTTATGGAAAATAAATTAATGATAAAAAATAAAATAAACTAGCAACCGTTTATATGATCGCACATTCGTAATATATATATTTTTTAATTTTAAAGGGCATCGTTTTGAATCATTACAGAAGGAAGAAGGTTTTACGTAATGTTTATATATATATATATATATATATATATAAATATAATAAGAATAGACGTCAACATAAATTGTCGTTCATTAATTTCAAAAATAATTAGCCCATCAACATATATTGTCACTCATTCATATTCTTATGAACAGTATAATTGCACTTTAAACCTTAATTTTTTGGTGTATACACATCAGAATCGTGCAATCTATATACCAAAACGAAGAGCCCGAATAACTCTACCTAACGTGATGCTCCAAAAAATTTTACTTGAGAAAAGGTCTATTTTAGGATGGGAAAAATGAGATACCATCCCCACGATCTCGCTCGCTACCGCAATAACACTCCCGTAAAATTTCATAGCCAAAGGACACTCCGGCGCCCACGAACAAGCCATGAAGGTAAAACTCCGTAACTACACTGCTACAGTGTATCATGCAATTCACCGTGTAACTTTAGAAATTAATATATTTAGTTAATAAATTTGTTAACTTGTTAATATTATCATATGAAGTCATGAAAAATTAAAAAAAAATATGGGGATTCCAATCATAAACTCTTAATGATTTTTAGATATTTAATTACATGGATAAGATTTATTTAGCATGTTGCACTTATTATATAAGTATGTGAAAAAAAACATGCGAAATACTGTGAAACGGCATATATATGAAAGCCCATGTAGAGGAGACACGAATATGCAACTATGATCTAATCACATGCTAAGTTAAAGGCTTTGCGTTCGGATGAGAAAACCTACCTTGGTATGTAGATTGGGACGTCGATCTGGATATAAGGAAGAAGAAGGAGGAAGAAGATGACTTGTCTCCTTCGCTGCAGGATGAAGATGGAACGCAGCAGCAATAAGACACGAAAGAAGAAACAACAGGTTTCTTCAACGCCAATGCAGCAGCAGCAACGCGACCGCAGGAGAAAGGAGATGAAGAGGATGCAAACGACGGTGCAACAATAGTAGTTTGTCTCCTTCGATCGCAGCAGTAACGAAAGTCTTTGCTCTTCGAAGGAGGGGGGTGTTTATATAGAAGAATGGGGTTTCCGGAGGGTTCGAAACCTATCAACGGGAAGATTTCCAAACTTGCCATGCATTGCCATTCCCATTGCTATGTTAACCGCCGCAATCCATATATTGCTCAAAAAACTCTTAAGGCTATTCGACACATGCAACGTATGAGGCTTGGGTTGGGCTAACGTGACAACTGCATGGATATTATTACATAGGTGTTGGGCTTTTAAGCCTTGTAAGGGGGTTTGGGCATATGGGTAATATGATTTTGACTTTGCTTGGTTAATGCATGTATATAGGTTTTAAGCCCATTTAATTATAAGAACTATATATAAATATGTATTATATATATATGGGCTTTTAAGATTGAAAGTGGGTTCTTTTCACTACTTAGTATTATTTATTATATTTTCTTTCTCTTAGATTCATAGTATATATATATATCAACATAAGGCTCTTGTTTAAGATATATATATATATATATATATACTTATTTTATATAAATTGTAAGAGTTTTCATTTATTTAAGAAACGGTTAATTTTTCATTATTAAACCTGGGGTGCTACAGAATTATCTCCTGGGAGTGATTTCCTATTGTTCTCCAGGTCTCGGTCACATTGCTGAGCACTCGCTTCGTTGTCGAGCACTCTTTTCTCCATCAAGGCTTTCTTCTTCTCTCTTTAATCTCCTCTTTGTTATTACCCTCGTCTCTGACTTAAATATCGGAGAATTGTCGCCTGGGATCACTCCCAGGGCTCCTTCTAACGTGCATTTTAGTGTATGTAGGTTTCCTCGGGATAGTCAGACGCTCATCCCCATCAAGCAAATCGTAAAGGTGTAGCATGAGGCCGAGGTAACACTTCTTAATATCTACACTTTTTGGCGCCGTTTGTGGAAAATGAGTGGAAAGCCATGACACCCCGTGGGGACTACCGTAACACTAGCAACCCCCAAGAGGCCCCGGGCTCTCGGCGGGTTTCTTAGGAAGTCTCGTTCACCTCGCACCCATCCTGCGACGTTGCTCCATCGAATCCGACTGCGAACGAAATTGGCAAGGATGCACTGCAAGATTCCGTTGCTGACGAAGGCGTACCAAGGTCTCCTCAGTCGGCAGGGGGAGCAGGACTGCGCTCTGATGGCTCTTCCCCAAAACAGAGGTGCATTGACCTTGGTAGGGTCACGCCGGATGTGTGAACTTTCACTCCTCTCCGCCGCCCACACTCCTTGCCCACATAGCCAATCCTCGCGGTGCCCCGCCAGCCCACTACACTCTAACACCAAGATGACCCAATAGTTATGGTGCTACGAGGCAGTCGAGCGCGAGCTTGAAGGTAAAATTCGCTACCTGGATGAATTTGTCTAGGCGGCAAGGACCAAGGGGTTGATCGACGATGACTCTGACTTTCATGCGCCTTTCTCCCGAGAGATCATGGAGGCATCGATTCCCCAGAAGCTTCAATTGTCGGCGTTTACTCCATACGATGGCACTACCAACCCCGTCGACCACATGCACATCTTTGAGTCCAACCTGGTGTTCCATCGGGCCTCGGACGCTGTCAAGTGTTTGGCATTTTATCACCACCCTACGGAAGAATGCTTGACATGGTTCGAGTCGCTGTCCGTCGGGACCATTACCTTCTTCCAACAACTCAAGAGGATGTTCAAGGAGAACTTCCCCAGCTGCAAAAAAGAGGTCAAAACTACCGTGAGCCTCCTTGCCATAAAAAAGGGCTGCGAGGAACCCTTGTGGGGCTTCATTGCCTACTTTTGCAAGGACGACCTCCGCATTCCCAACCTGGATGTAATCATCACCATGACAACACTAATGCAAGGCACTTAACACACCATTGTCTGAAAACCCTAGGGGTGGAGTCCCCTACCACGTTGATGCAACTCCTCGCCCTGACCCAGAAGGATGCCAACTGTGCGGAGAGTAATGCAACGTTAGGATGAGTAGCCGGAGCCGATCAATCTAACCGCAAGCAACTGGCTGAATCTCCCAGCCGGGAGAGGAGGATGGGATGAAGGATAAAGCCCTCTATAGGCACTACACTACTGTGATGGCCCCTCCCGAGTAGATCTTCATGGAGATATGTGAGGAGCCCTATCTCCACTAGTCCTGGAAGATGATGTCTGATCCTTGGACGAGGAATCAGAGAAGGTACTATCGCTTCCCTCGCGACTATGGCCATGACATGGTGGGCTGTGTCCAACTGATGGATGCCCTCGGGGACTTGCTCCATCGAGGGCTCCTGGACAGGTTCATCACCAAGGCTGCCGAGCGACGGTAGTGGAAGGCCAACACACCACCCCTCATCGATAACTGACCCAACGGAAAAGAGATCATGATGATCTCTAGAGGGCTGGCATCAAGCGGGGATACCTCCAGTAGGCACCGTGTGTATGTCACCCGAGTCAACTAGGTGGAACGCGATGACACCAGCTGCCACGACTCACCTACTTGGATTCCTGCACAGGATTGCCACAAAGAGCCCATCGTCTTTTCGGACGAGGACTTGGCAGGCGTGACCACTGCACACTCCGACGCTTTAGTTGTTTCTATAACTATCAATCAATGTGTTGCGTGTCGTATTCTTGTAGACAATGAAAGTGGTCCAAACACCATTTCTTACGATTGCCTTGTCCTAATAGGTGTTGATCTCTCCCACATTGCACCACTGCACACACCCCTGTTTGGTTTCTTTGGCTCCATGGTCTACCTTGAGGGCGGATCTCTCTTCCGATCACTTTCGGAACCACCCCAAGGGATGTGCCCTTTATGGCTGACTTCACAATCATGCAAGGTATAACTGGTTACAACCCCATAATCGACCGATGAATCTTGGGGGTACTGAAGGGGGTCCCCTCTTTATACCACCAGAAGCTGAGGTTCCTCACCCCCCACGGAGTGGGGGAAGTCGGAGCAGACCAGATTGGAATCCCGTCGGTGCTACCTGATCTCCACTAAGGAGAGGAGCGTGGAAGACACCCCACTAGAGAAGAAGGCCAAGATCGATGAGCATGGGCCAAGTGGAAGCACCCCGGTTGAAGATCTCTTCCTCATCTAGGTAGGCAAAAACCCTAACTGCTCTATGCGAGTTGGCTTGCTATCGTCTAAGGAAGAGAAGGAAGCATATCAATGCTTCCTAACAGTGAGCCATGACGTGTTCGCTTGGTCCAAGGATGAGCTCCCTGGCATCCCTCCTGAGGTGATTACTCACCAACTGAAGCTAGATCCCAAATGTCACCCGGTTCAACGACACAGGTGGCGCTGTAACCCCGAGCGACAGGTGATTATCCAGAAGAAAGTGAGCAAGAAGCTACACTCGGGACTACTCATATCAACCCAGTACTCACACTAGGTCTCTAACGTGGTTTTGGTCCCTAAGAGCAATGGGAAGTGGTGTATGTACATCAATGATACCGACCTCAATAATGCCACACCCAAGGACAACTTCCCCATGCCACAGATTAACTAGCTGGTCGATATGACAGCCGAGCACGAGATGCTGAGTTTTGTGGATGCGTACTCCGGATACCACCAAATCAGTATGTATACGCCTGACCAAGATAAGACCACTTTTATCACCGACCATGGCTTGTATTGCTACACTAGGATGTCTTTTGGTCTAAAGAATGCAGGAGCCACGTACCTGTGTCTCGTCAACCACATATTTGACTCCCAGATCAACCATAATATGGAGGTGTATATCGACGACATGCTCATCAAAAGCCTACACACGACCGACCACCTGGAAAATTTGGCAGAGAGAGATACAACATGAAACTCAATCCGAACAAGTGCACATTCGGAGTGAGGTCAGACAAGTTCCTTGGGTTCCTAGTCACTCTCCGAGGCATCAATGCAAACCTGGAGTAGATCAAAGCCATGTTGGAGTCCAGAACGCATGAGAGACATGCAGAGCCTCATCAGCCACGTTGCCGCCCTCAGCGATTCCTATCCACAACAGCCAAAAGGTTCCTCCCATTCTTCCGGTTAATCAAACAAGCCAACAAGTCACTGGAGAAGAAAGGGCACCCCAACTGGGATCAAGAGTGTGAGTGGGCCTATGAAGATCTCAAAAAGTATTTATCGTCACCATTGATTCTCTCTAACCCCTTTCCCGGTGAGTAGCTATTCGTCTATTTGTCTGTGATGCCGAGCACGCTCAGTGCTGTGCTTGCTCGAAAGATTAGAGAGATATGAAGCTGATATATTACGTAAGCAGAGCCCTCCAGGGGGTAGAGTTTCGGTACTTGTGGACTGAAAAGTTCACATTAGCTCTGGTCATGGCCGCACTTAAGTTGCGACCATATCTCCTGTCCCACATGATCATGATGTAAGGATTCCTCATGCCCGGGTTCGAAATGCATAGCATAAAATAAAATTAAATCCTAAACTCGGGTCCCTTGGAATCCAAGAACCGTGCCTTGATCGATGCAATAAAAAAATATCCAACCCCAGAATAAGGTTGCAGATCTTTACCTTGTGCAGAATGACGTTGTCCGCAGTGCTTGATGCAGATTTCCTCGAACGCCGAGCCACACAAATGTCCAGCCTTTAGAGTAGATCCACATGGATCCTGGCGATGTGATGATATCCGCTCGTTCCTTTTTCTCCCCGTGTGCACGAATCATGGATATCTCAGGTTCCCTCCTACATTTTCCCCTTGTCCTTTCTTCTTTGAGAGATAACAAGAGAGAGAGCAACGAGGGTGAGGGTGAGGGAGTGATGCATGAGCGCGAGAGGGGGGGAGGAAAAATGGGAATGACGATTGAGATTCTCTTTTGTTGCTTGGTCAAAAGAAAACCCACATGAGATATATATATATATGAGTGTGTTAGGTCCTTTCCAAAAGGACCCCAGTAACACATATTGTATATATATCCCTAGTGTTATTGTGTATATATATATGAGTCCCTTCTCTTCAACCCTTTCCCTAAGGAAATTAGGCTTTTACATATATACATATATATATATATATATATGCATAGTAATACTCTGTCACTCGAGAATCTTTTGTGTGAGATCCTCTAGGCCCATAGTCACTCTAGTTTAAGGCCCATTAACTTCTAATTCTCAATTAGAAGTAAATTAAACTTAATATTTACTTCTACAAGAGCCGAATAATAGTTTAATTCATCCTGAACCTATGATAACGTTGGGTCAAGCAAATCTGCGTGATCCCAGAGGAAGCTGGGTTCAAACCACCCCGTCTATTACTTGTTTGTCCATAGTTGTCGTATCGTTATAATCCCTCGCTCCTTCTATGAGTCTGGTTCGATCGAGGATATGGTAACTGTCAAACTCCATAATCGTGCCATTTGACCATGACCTCCTAAAAGTGTTGATGTCTGTTCCAAATGAACTCACACGACCCTGGCCAGAGATTTAGTGGAGCGTCATTGTCTTGACCTGTTAACTATCTGACATATACCTGACAGTGAGCGATCCCCTCTTGACCATTGACGATCTTCACACATATCTGGACATGGTCCATGACTTGGCATTTCATGACTTATGGTTAAGGTTACTTAACCAAGTATCAAACCATGATAGTCCTTGTGTAAGATCTGATCAATGTCTCTGGTCAACAGACCAACGATGCTACTGAGACAATTGGATCTTCAGTTGACATTAGGTATAATTAACCATCTGAAGATCCAATGGCGGATTAGTCTAGTGTACATCCTCCCAGGATGTACACCTACACATATGTCTTGATGCCCCACACCAGTGGCCATGAGACTACTCACTCATACATCATGTGTACTAGTTTATCAGGAAATCAATGTCCCCGAATGATTACCCTCCAACTAGGGACAATTTCAAGGTATGTGTCTATGTAAAGTCAGTCTCATGATCGAGATCCCATCTCTAGTTGACTTTATAACCACATATCCTAGGGACAACGTAAAGTAATATATAATTACAAATTTATGCTCAAATATCACTCTATTAATGATGAACAAGATTGTACAACTATCGGGCCTACTCGACCCAAAATTGGTCTATAGGACACCCAATACTAACAATCTCTCACTTGAACTACAACCAATTGCTCACAACCTTAAGGCCCATCTTATCCCGATGGTGCTCAAACACAATCTATGTCAAAGGCTTAGTCAGTGGATCTGCCATGTTGTCTTCAGATGGTACACACTCTACCATCACATCTCCACAATCAATAGTCTCCCGAATAAGGTGGAAGCATCTCAGAATGTGATTTGACCTTTGGTGAGACCTTGGTTCCTTCACCTAGGCAATGGCCCCATTATTATTACAAAATAATGGGATGAGAGCTCATATGTTGGGGATCATGACGAGATCCAAGATAGATTTCTTCATCCAGACGGCTTCATTGGCAGCTTCAGCCGCAACAATGTATTCTACCTCTGTTGTCAAGTTTGTAGTCATATCTTGCTTGGAGCTTCTCTAACTGACTGCCCCTTCATTCAACATGAATACATATCTTGACATGGATTTATAGTCATTTGGATCTGATTGAAAATTAGAGTCTATGTAAGCTCTAAGCTGCAGATCCTCTCCTCCATAAAGTAGAAAAAGATCCTTAGTTCTTTGCAAGTACTTAAGGATGCACTTTACTACTTTCTAGTGCTCCTTACTTAGATTTGCCTGATATCTACTGACAATACTTAAAGCATTGGCAACATCAGGCCGTGTACATAGCATCGCATGCATGATCGATCCGATGACCGAAGCATAGGGCACCTTACTCATGTGTGCCACTTCTTTAGGTGTCTTAGGGCTCATCCTCTCGGCTAGGCAAATTCCATGTCTCATGGGTATGAGATCTCTTTTGGAATTTTTCATCTTAAACCTCCTGAGGATAGTGTCTATGTATATGGATTCGGATAACCCCAGCATCCTTTAGATCTATCTCGGTAGATCTTTATGCCTAGCACATAGGATGCTTCTCCCAAATCATCATGGAGAAGGTCTTGGACAACCAAGACTTAGGTGATGTCAACATCTCTACATCATTCCCAATGAGTAAGATGTCATCAACATATAGGACTAAGAATGTTTTAGAGCTCTTACTGACAGATGCTTGCTTCAGTCCATAAATGGACCTCTCGAGTTTGCATTCCTTATTAGGATGCAGTTTGGAGGTGAATCCTTCAAGCTGTACCATGTACAGCTCTTCTAACAAGTTTTCTTTAAGAAAAGTTATCTTTATATCCATTTTTCAAATCTCATAATCCAAGTATGCAGCAATGACAAGGAGGATTCTGATAGACTTAATCATGGCCACTGGCGAAAATGTCTTGTTATAGTCAATGCCTTATCTTTGACGATATCTCTTTGCCACTAATCTGGCCTTATATGTGTTAATGCATCCATCTACACTGATCTTCCTCTTAAATATCCACTTGTAGCCGATATGGACTTTCCCTTCGGATACATCAACCAAGTTCTAAACTTGATTGGTGTATATGGACTGGATCTCTGAATCCATTGCCTCGTTTCATTTCTTAGAGTCTACACTATGAATCGTCTCTTGGTAGGATTGAAGATCTTCATCCTCATTGATATGTACCTTAGAAGACCTCTATGAGACATGTCCAACACATCTCTCAGGTTCTCTAGGTACCCTACCAAATTTTTATAGTGCCTGTGTTTCACCCTGACTGGGATCAACCGATGTTATCTCATCCAATTAGATAATATCCTTGGTTTGTGATTCTTAGATCTCATCTAATTCTATCTGGCTTCCACTATTTTTTTGGAGTAGATATTCCCTTTCTAGAAATATAGCTCTCTTAGCCACTAAGACCGTTCGCTCAGAGGGGTGATAGAAATAACATCAAGAGGTCTCATTTGGATATCCCACAAACCTACACAAATCGGTTTTGGACTCATGCTTGTAACATTCGTTCCTTTTCACATGGGTAGGACATCCTCAAATTTTAATGTGATTAAAATTTGATTTTCTACCCTTCCATATCTCATATGGTATAGAAGGAACAAATTTACTTGAGATCCTATTCAGTAAATAAGCCATAGTCTTTAAGGCATAGCTCTAGAGAGATAAGGATAGTCCTGACATGGACATCATAGATCAGACCATGTCTAACAAGGTCCTATTTCTCCTCTCGGATACACTATTGTGCTGTGGTGTATATGGTGGGGTCCATTGAGAAATAATCCCATTGTCCTTAAGGTAAGAAGTGAATTCATGACTAAGGTATTTTCCTCCTTGCCAGTCTATTTCTCTACTTTATTCATGTATTCCTTGAACTTCTCAAAGGCTTGTGATTTATGTCTCATTAAATACATAGCCATATCTCGAAAAGTCATCAATAAAAAAGATGAAGTAAAGGTGACCCCCTTTTATCTCTATGGACATGGGTCCACACACATCCGAGTGTATGAGTTTGAGAAGATCAGCATCCCTCTCGCCATGTCCACTAAAGGGAGCCTTGGTCATCTTCCCCATGAGATAAGACTCACAGGTATCGAATGGCTTGTATTCGAATGAGTTCAAATACCCATTTAAGTGTAGGTGAGAGACCCTCTTTTCATCTACATGACTTGTATTCGAATGTGTCCAGATTTCTAGCTTATTGAGTTCATGGGCCCGAATTATTCGCATTTGGGCCTGTGCCCAATTTGGTGGTCATAACATTCTGTGAGACCGCAGATGATCCGAGTGGCCGATCGTGGTTGGACCGGATGAGACAGCCTAGCGTGTACGACACTCCTTGTGCAGAGGTGAGACTGCCTGAGTGTGTGTATGTTGCCACTCAAAATATGATCGTTGGCGACCAAGCCGCAAAGACAAATGATACGGCCCACTGAAGCATAGAAGCCGATAAAGACCAATCCATTGAAGAATTCTCAAGCTACCAGAACCTCGAGTCATCTGGAATGAATGACCGGGGACTTTGCCTTGGTAGAGTCAAGATGAATCCACAACCAACCGGCAGTGCGACAAGGCCTACCTAATGATCCGGCATCGACTCCGTCGTGCCACTACCCTACACCCATCGCCCGACCAAGGACGACGGTCTACCCGGTGGCTCGCCACCTGAATGAAGACTCCCCTGAGGAGGAAGAACGTCGTCGGCCCTTCACAACAAGGAACCGAAGGCTCTGTCAACAGAAGGTCCCGATCACCCGACACGGGTTCGGCTTCTCGCTATATCGGGTCCGTTAGCGGCCGAATGATCGCCGGTCAAGGCAAAATTGTCTCGGATGTCATATCATCCCACAAGGAAACTCCAGACACGAGTCAAGGTGAGCCGGAAGCACAAATCATAGTGCCGAAGGCCGTGTCGGTGGAAAACCCGTGAGCTCGAGCCGAACACACACGAAGTTTCGATTAAGGCCATTCATCGTGTCGAGAGCTTCGTCAACGCCCGCCAAGGTTTTTCGAGGACCGAGGTGAGAGGAAGAGTTGACGGGAGCTTCCAGAATCATCCCCGGACCCATCGGCTAGCCCGCATCGAGTAAACAAGCTAAATCGGCGCACAACAGGTCACCGTCGCCCCTTTATCTGGCGCCACCAAATCCGGTGCGCCAGAAGAAATTAGGGGACATCTCCCTCAGCGCCACTGAATCCGGCGCACCCTTCATGGCACCGGATTAGCTAGTTGCTATAAAGGCAACCCTCGTCGACCAGAAGAAAAAAAAGAGAGGGCATTCAGAAAAGAAAAGAATATAGCCAAAAGAAAACAGAGGAGAGAGGGAGTTCTGAGATGGCCAATCAGAGCTTCGAAGGGGAGGGTTTCTTGAGGGAAAAACCTTCCGTCTGAGCGTCTCGACGGCCGCCACCTCTCTCCATGCGAACCTCCCAGTGCCGTAGAAGAAGATCATCTACTTCTTTGTCTATTTAGGTGGGTCATTGTAATTTCCCCATCGATCCCCCTCTGTTCGGGTTTCTGCTCCGATATAATGTAAGTGAGATAGGGGGGAAGGAAGGCGATGATATGAGCCTTGTTTCCTTCCCCCCCCCTTTCTCACCTTCTCTGTGATTCTCCACTTCTCCCTCTGTAACTTCTTTCTTCTCTGTTAATGAAAACGGTGACCGCGCGACAACACCGGCATCGGAATGATAATCTGTGCATCCTCTTTTCTTTCGTTCACGCGTTGAATAGATATAGCAATGGGTCGAGGAGTTTACTGTTATCCTTCCTCTATATCATCTTCCTTTCTCCCTATTGCATTTTCTCCTCATGGCCGGTGAAACGGCGCCGTGCAACAGTGCCGGCGCCGTGGAGGGTGATGTGCATATGAGCGCTTTCTCTAGTGATCTGTGCATAGAATGAAGGGACATGAGCGTGCCCGTCGCCGTGGTCATCCCTCATGTCTGCTTCTCTTTTCTTTCCATATGTGCGTCCACCGGATTTGCTTCCCCGGCGCCGAATACGCCCCTTGCAACTCTGTGGGCTACAGCAACTACCCCCCTCTCCCCGGGGTTTCTCTTCCGGTCGGACGCCAAAAGCTTTCACCATCGGAGGCGCATACATGCGTGCGTTTCTCCGATCGGTCTCGGGCCATCCTCTTACTTTCCCTCCTGTTCTCGACCATGAACAGGAGGAGGTGAGGGCGTCCCCATACTCCGTGCCGTTGTCTTTCAAGCATTGCCTGACGAATATTTCGTGGACCTATCAACATTCGCATGCATACACGGAGGCATACCTGCTAGACAACAATTTTAATCTGTTGACTGCACATGTTTTCCCATCGTGCCGTATTGCCATCTCTTCAAGGAGATCAGGTGACCGGGGAGAGGGGAACATCCCCAATGTTCCATCGTGATAACGCTCTGTCTACGGGGGACCATCCAACAGTGATGAATCCCCTATGGATTAATGAGCGAACAGTAAACAGTCTAATCCCAACACCTCAAATCCACAGCCCTTAGTGCGCCTCGTGGTGGCCGTGAGATGGGTGCCCCTCGTAGGCTGGCCCTCGGGGTTTTCCCTCTCAATCGGTCGTCCCGACTTAGACGTGGTACCAACTCGGGTCGCGTGCCCCTAGTAGGCTAGCCCTCAGGGTCTTCGCTCCCCCTATGAGTCGTGCCATCTGTCTACCTTCTACCCACGGACTTGGTGCTCCTAGTAGGCTAGCCCTCGGGGTTTCTCCTATCCGTCTGGATTTGCCGGCCGCCATTGTGCCACCCGGCTTTCAAGGGTTGCTCCGCCACATGAGTAGTCCTCGCTTCTCCCCGACGATACTCCGGGATGAGGAGATGCTGCTGAAATTTCGGCTCGAATGAGTTTGACTCATAATGATCGTCGCGCTCGAGTATGAACCTCGCGCGAGCTTGTGACTCGACTTCCGGATGGCCCGGGGCCGATCCGTTGAATAATTGACTCAATAAAATTTCAAAATTTCCAAAATGTTTTAATAAACCCCAAAAAATAACTAATAAAATCCTGAATTCTGCGAAATTGGGCTAAACTGGCACCGTCGGCATCCGACACGCCTTAATACGGCGCGCCCTATTCCGGCGCGCCCCAAAGGTGGTCACGCCGTTTTAACCTCCCCCTTTTTACCTACGGTTCCCATGCCGTTTTAAACTCTTTTCCTATGTATACCGTGCCGGTTTCGTTCCGAATCACGTAGTCATGCCGTTCCAGCCCTCTCCTCGCCTTCGAGGTGATCTCTAGTACTAATGATAGAATTAAATAAACCCTGTAGTCAATAAATTGAATAAATTGGTTTGTCTAACCTGAATTAGCTAGTTTCATAGCTTCATCATCATGTTTTAGTCTGAGCATTCATGTCGCATCGATGTATGCTTGAGTACGCGGACCCTCGGTATATCAAATGACATGAGCAGAAAGCCGGGCAACGTCTGACGAAAAGCTTTTGCCACGCGTGATGGTGGTCTTCGGGCCTAGGTCCTCCGTCACGTACTGAGGGTCCGCCCTAACAAACCATGCCTAGTAGATCATAACATCTTGCATGATCATTCGCATCCTCTGCATCCTTTATTCCGGCCTCGACAGCCCATTATCTCGACAATTAATCAAAGGTTTTCCCTCCTCGTGGGGGATGTAATTAACGCCATAGCCTTTATGGTATGGCGGACTGCTGGTCCTGACCGAATCTCACTCTCGCCCGACACGTGTCAGAACAAGCACATAATAAACTTGTCACTCACGTGACTGGCACGCCCGCGCAGTCAATCAGTCAGTTAACCACCAGTTAGTTAATTGGTTGATCGACTCGTGAAATAAACCAAATAAACCCAAATGATAATAGAACAACAAAGATCCCATCGAAACAGTCTGGCACACCCGGTGGGACTGAGTCACCTTTCATTTGTTTGCCGAGATACTTGGGCTTCGAGGCCCTCCCAAAGGCTACTGATCGTCGGTTCGTTGGTCTTTTCAGGCAAATAATGACGACAACCACTGGATTGACTGGCGTTGGTTTCGGCCCGTCGATCGTCGCGGGTCACGCGCAAGGGTACCTGGTGGTGCCCACGGTGTTTGGCAGCTTCCCTGCCGCTGTCGGCTTCCCCAACTTCTTGGGGTGGCCTTCGTAGACATGCTAGAAGTAGAACCCACGGAGCTCGTCAAGGGAGCTGCGAAGAAGGTGGAGCCTCTGAGGGCTCGATGTTGCAATGACTCGTCCAAGAGTCCAACCCCATTCGCCAGCTGCCTGGTGCACCATGCTGTCCATGGGGTCTGCCCCGATACTATCAATAGGAATTCCGGAGGACGTCAGTGCAAGCAAATCTTGAGGAATACTGCTGTGGTTACCGGATCTCTATCTCAATCCGAAAAATCTATGATGGTTGGTGGCGTACGCGTCTTCCTCGACGGGCGTGACGCACGAGTAGTCCCGAACCGGGTCGTCCTCGCCATCCCCATCTACAACTCATACCAAGCCCTCGCTGGAAGGAGGGTGGAAAGAGAAGAAGTCGGCCACTACGGCCAAGAGAAGCTGGCCCCCAGGCCAAAGAAATTTAAATAGGTGTGGGTCCCCAAAAGAGTCCAACCTGTCCATCAAGCTGCACCTATCCGCCACAGCCCTGCTCGCGACGGAGCGGAAGTGAGGAAGGAAAGGGGCCTGGCCCCGAAAGAAGAAGAGGTGGTTGCGGACCCTCCGCGCCGCGAAAGTTTCTGGGCCTGCGCCTGCGAAGCCAACGTCCCTACTGTGGGACAGAGATTCCATCAGCTTACCGACAAAGCTTGGTTAGCTTATATCCCTCCTGTGGGAGGTCGACAACTGTCCCCCGTGCTGCATCAAGAACGGGGTCGAGAAGAGATGACCAATTTGGTCCAGAACTATTTCCGAGGGCTAGGCAACCCCTCGCTTGGACAACATCGGTTGATGCAAGCATCCGCCGCCAATGAAGGCTACTGCCCATCAATTGCAGTTGAAGAAGATGAAAGAGAAAAGATGATGGTGTCATCGGTTGACGACAATGGCAATGATGACGGCTTCAAGATCGAAGCCGGTGAAGCCGCCCCTAAGCGGGAAGAAACAAGAAGGACTTCTGTGTTTGAGAGGCTGACCTTCCCGCATCAGGCTAAGAGAAGGGTCCACCGACAGAGAAGAAGGATGCAGGTTTTCACCTACAACATGGCTGGCATATTCAGCCGATATGGGGGGCTTCCCAAAGACCCCCGTGAGTTGGCTCAATTGGCCGCAAGGCCGGGGCCGAGTACTCACAGAGCAGAAGCAGCAAGGGAGCTATTGGCGGCAACTAAAGGAGAACAACCCCTGGTCTACCACCAGTCGGATGATGAGGCTCCTGTCTTAACCACCAATGTGGTAACGACGGAAGAAGAAGATGACGTCCTCCTCGACATCCTACCCGAGGGTACGTCCAGAGAAGCAACAGAGGCCATTCCCAGCGCTGCAACTATGGACCCAACGGTCCTGATGCTACTTCAAAGATATCAGCAAGAGATAGACTTGTTGAAGAAACAGCTGATGGAGAAGACTGAACAGTCGTCGGCTTCCAAGCCGCCCGAAGTCCAGGGTGAATCATCCCGGGGAGCTGTTCGTCATGTCGACCCTCTGCCACTTTACACCTTGCCTCAGTCGTCAGAGCCGAGCATGGCGATGACTCAGCAGCGGCCACCACAGTCCCAGCCGCTGATGCCACGGGTGCTCCCTCAAGTGCACCAGACACCCCCACTGCTGCGTTCGCCACCGGCGACCACCATGTACCTACAGCCAGCACACTTCTACCCGGAGCCAGTCGACCCCACGGTTATGAACCGGATGATGGTGGAGAGAATGATCGAGCTAAAGCTTGTGGAGAGGATTGAAGGTGACTACATCGCATTTGATGCCTATCGGGTGCCTTACCCGCAACACCATGCTGCCAAGTGGCTTCCCCCGGGGGTCAACAAGCCGCCCAAGTTCGACAAGTTCAACGGGAAGGGATCCCCGAAGGAACATGTTGCATACTACATGACTATCATGGGTGATTTGGCCGCCGATGAGTCATACTTGCTAAAGTTTTTCGGGTCCTCGCTGACGGGGCTTGCATTTGAATGGTACTCTAGCCTCCCTGCCGGGTTGATCAGCGACTGGTCGGATATGCAGAGGAAGTTCAGGAAAGATTCCATGTTACAAAGAGGGAGGTCACAATGGCCGAACTCTACTCAACAAAGCAAAGGGCCGATGAGACAGCCTTTGATTATATCAAGAGGTGGAGGAACCTCGGAATGAGGTGCAAGCGGCCCCCGCATCAGGAGGACGTTGTACACATATGCAAACAGAACCTCAGGAGGGAGGTTCTAGAAAAGATGATCAGAATAAAGATACGGTCGTTTGACCAATTGAATAATGTCGTGGCCGAGGTGGAAGCCTTTATGGCCAGACCTGTCCCTACATCAACTGCCAGCACAACCCAGAAGGGCAAGACAGTGGAGCGGTGCTCGTCGCCTAAAGAAGCGAATGCTCTTGACATCAAGGCGTTCGAACAACAGAAAGATGAAGGTAAGAAGGCGGTCGCCCCACAGCCTGCAGAAGCCCCAGATGGCAAAGAAGGTCCCTCGCTACGGGACAAGATGAAGAAAGCCTACTCATTTCCGAAGGACAAGACCCAGATTCTGTTCGACTGGGTAACGGAATATGGCATGGTCACCTTGCCAGAGCTAAAGAGGCCAGAGGACCTAAAGAGAAGAGATAGTCCAAGATTCTGCCCCTACCACTAGATGCTGGGGCATCCAATCGAAGACTGCTATGTTTTCAAGGACATTATCGAAGGGATGGTGAAGAAAAATGAAATCGAGTTGGGAGAATACAAAGTGGACCCTCTCAACCGCATGAAGCCCCTCGGAGGAGGGTAGGAGTCAACATGATCTCCCTATACCAGGCCCTGCCCGAGGAGATCTCTGAAGCAAGTACGCGGAGCACTTATGAAACTCATTTCTTGGAGCCCGCAAAGGAACAACAGGGATGGTGGCAGATCCCTGCGAAGCACAAAAGGAAGAAAGCACCCCGCCCAAAAGTGGGGGCACATATCAGTGGTGTTACACCCCGACCTGCTCCGTCGGTGGCAACATCTGTGTGGATCACTCCACCTGCAACTATCAGGATATCTACACACAATCGAAGGAGACAAGCTCTGCTGCCGGTGGTCAAGGAAACCAATCCTGGGGTCCGCCGACTACAAAACCTCATTGAAGGGCTAGACAAGTACGTGCATGATGTAGCACAGCCCAAGGTAGACTAAGTATGAATTGAAGATCCTAGGACCTAGACCCGCAAGCATACAAGCACTCCAATGATTCTCACAATAGCGGCTTACTCACACGGCACACGCGATCACCCGGAGGGGTCGGGGGATGATGGCGAGGGTACGAGGTGGGACCCAATGAGTCTAAGTGACTAAGTGGGCTTTGGCTGACCCCTAAGGATCTGGGTTACCCAACTTCGTGGGCAGCTGGCCCGCAGGGCGGGGTTTGGGTGGCACTCACTCCCGGTCCGCAGTGGTCACACAAAAGTAGATTGCAAGATCGGGCTCTCTTCTCACCGTCCGACGGGCATACAAAGTAATACTAAATTTGCAGAAATGAGGCAATCAAGGATGGTATCAGATGCTCACCTGATCGGTGTGTAAACACCGATCCCGCTCGGAGACGAGGGGGTGCCGGGAGGCGAGGGTATACACCCGATCGCCGCGGCGGTGTCGCTTGACCAGAAAGTGAAAGGAGTACAACACTACACCTCTCGCAGGAGGGGTGATCTTGGGGCGGGGATTAAGCTTATTACATCCAAAACTATCTCCACGCAGGGAGGGGCCTTCGGCCGGCCAAGCGGGGTGGGGAATTATGCAAAGGAAACCCGACTTCCGAGCTCCGCCGGTTCTGCCAACCTTCAGGTTCGCTGGATAGGGTGTCGATGATGACGCTGCCACGGATTCCACAGAACTCCAAACTTGACGAAACTGGTGCCAAAAGTTTCCTAACTGAAAGAAGATGATGTCTGAATTTTTGGGGAAGCTCTGGAAGTCAGGGCTGATCGGACTGGCAACTGGAACAGGACAGCAACTTCTGTCTCTGGCTGCTGCAGAACTGATACAGTAGGTTGCAGAAGGCACTGCAGATGCTCCTGAACTCCGATTGGAACGAAACTGGCGGTGACGCAATCTTGGTCGGAGTAGCTTCAAGTAGAAGTTAACGGGGCCACAATCTGAGGTCGGAGAAGAGAGTGGTAGTCAGATAAGTGGGGACAGGTCAAACCTGGACCTGCAGGGGAAGACTGCACACTCCGACGAAGAAAATTGTAACTGGGAGCTCCGGGGGCCGAATGAGGTCCTTCTTGTTTGAGATGAAAGCTGACTGGACGTAGTTTCTGCCCTCAGAAAATGGTGCCCAGATCTTTAAGGAAGAAGCCGTGGTCGGACTGGAACTGAGGCTCTGGTTCCCTGCCTGAGGACTTCTGCGTGGTCGAGGGAGATCGGCTCTTGCAGACAGCTCGGAACTCGGATGTCGACAAAACTACCTCGCCTTGAAAGCTCTCTGGAAGACCTTTCCAGAGATGTAGGCCTTGACACCAGGAGGATCAGGGAGCGGCCAGAGACGATGTGACTTCAGGACACCACTTTGCTGCTGCGACCTGCTACCTGGGACTGCAATCTTGCAAGATCAAAGGGAGTGGGAGAGAGGGTAGCACAGCTTTGGAGTGATGGCTGATGGTTTGTGGAGAGGGGAGGGACGTGGCTAGGGTCTTCCAAGAGGTCTAGGGGGGCAGGGAGGGGTGGAGAGGGAGTTGGAGCTGCAAGGAGTGGTGGTGGGAAGGTGGAAGTGCACAAGAGAGATGGTGAGTGGGAGAGGAGGTGGGGAGATGGAAGGGCACAGCCCTAGGGAGAGGGAAATTCAAATTTGGGCTTAGGGAAGAGCCCCTTCAACCTTGGGGAGAGGAAGGGGTGCTTAGGAAGTGGTGTTGGGTAGGTGGTAGTTGGGTGGTGGGGCTTGGATTGGTGGAGCTCCCTTGGGACAAGGTGAGGAGAAAAGATGGGCTATGGGAAGTTATGTGGAGTTAATGGAGGTAGGTGGGGGTTGGAAGTGGTTGGGAGGGGGAGGAGAAAGGGAGGAGTTCGCCCCTTTCCTTGTTGGGAGAGAGAAGGAGAGATAGAGAGAGAGAGGAGGGGAGAAATTGGGAGACTTGAAAGGGATTTCTTCAATATTCATCAAAAGTTGAGGTCATGAGGAGAGATAGGCCTATATATAAGCAACCATTCTTTACATGACCAAAATGTCCCTGACAATAAGACAAAGACCGAGCATGTCCTAGACTCAATCCTATGGGCCCATAACTAAGGTAATAAGGCCCACTTAAGCATAACAAGGGAAATGGACTTAGAACCACATGACTCAATAAAGGGAAATACAAAAGATAGGACTCAATAAAAGGAAAATACATAAAATGAAACTAAGGAAATGAAGATAACAAGTGTAGATCATAGTCAGTCCACATCAAGAGTGTGCAGGCGACCCGAGCTAGAGGGAGTGTCGTGAGATGCCCTCATCAAATCCCCCGGGGTGGGCAGAACTCGACCCCGTCGAGTATGGGTCCGCCTGGCTGTCGTAATGCTCCAGCATGTCGGGGTCCAAGCGCAGCAGGTCCTCTCGGCTCACCCACGTATCCTCTATCGGGGGACGGTTCTTCCACCTAACTAGGTAGCGCTGATACACCTTGTGCCTAGTAATGATACTCTGCTCATCCAGTATTGCCTCTATCTGCTCTCGTCGGTCTCTCAAGCTAGAAGGTGGAGTCCCTCTGGGAGTGTCTCTCTCAAGGCGGGGTAAAGGCTCAAGCTCCTCACTGGGTTCCACTGCGGGACCCTTGTAGGGTACCAGGTCCACCACATTGAAAGTAGGATGTACCCCAAAACCCTCAGGTAGGCCCAGCTCATAAGCATTACTGGCAAGTAGTCTCAGAACTCGAAAGGGTCCCGAACCCCGTGCCCTAAACTTGGAGGCAGGCCCTGGAAGGAGCCGCTCCGTCCTCACCATCACCGAATCTCCCACTTGGAACTCGCAGTGGCGCCGATGAGCATCTGCCCGCCTTTTGTAAGCCTCATTGCTCTTTCCTATATGCTTGCGGATGTCATCGTGCAACTCTTTGATATGCTATGCGAAGGACTCAGCTGAGAATGACACTCTAGCATGTGGGGGAAGGGGAATAAGATCGGAAGGTTTTCTAGGCCTATAACCATGTACAACCTCAAATGGACTCTTGCCTATGGACCTATTGACAGAATCATTGTAGGCAAATTCGGCTTGAGATAAGAGGAGATCCCAATTCCCAGGGTGGTCCCCTACAAGGCAACGGAGCAAGTTCCCAAGGCTTCGATTGACGACCTCAGTTTGGCCATCGATCTGAGGATGGTAAGCAGTGGAGAATTTGAGGAGGGTTCCCATTAGGTGCCAAAGAGTCTTCCAAAAATAACTGGTAAATTTCACATCCCGATCAGACACAATAGTCTTAGATAATCCATGGAGTCGGACCACCTCATCAAAGAATAATCGGGCAACCCTAGAAGCATCGGAGGTTTTGGAACATGGGATAAAGTGGGCCATTTTTGAGAACCTATCAACCACTACAAAGATGGAATCATGTTTGCGCAAGGTCTTAGGTAGGCCAAGGATGAAGTCCATGCTCAAATCCTCCCAAGGTTGGTCTGGTATTGGTAGGGGTGTGTAAAGCCCAGTATTCTGCTTCACTTGTTTGGCTGAGGCACAAATGCGACATTGTCCCACAATGTGGGCCACATCCTTCTTGAGACTAGGCCAATGGAATTGCCTCTCAATTAACTCTATGGTCTTTTGGACCCCAAAGTGTCCAGCTAGGCCACCACTGTGTAACTCCCAAACTAAGAAGTCCCGAAGTGAAGTCCGGGGTATGCAAAGCCTAGCTCCCTTGAATAGATACCCTTCTTGAAGTATGAACCCCTCATGTTCCTTGTGGGGCTGAGTGGAAAGGGTGTTGTAGTGAGTCCCAAAGTCGGGGCAATTTGGATATTCTCCTTTGATTCTCTCAAACCCGTTCACTTCCACCTGGATGGTGGAGAGTAAGGCTACCCGCCTACTTAGCGCATCGGCGGCGCGGTTCTCACTACCCATCTTGTACTTGAGGATAAAGGTGTAAGCTTGAATGTATTCTACCCATCGGGCATGGCGGGCATTGAGCTTTTGTTGGGTGTTGAGGTACTTCAAAGCCTCATGGTCCAAGAAGATCATAAACTCCTTGGGTAGGAGATAGTGCCTCCAATGCCGAAGGGATTGAACCATGGCATAAAGCTCTTTGTCATATGTGGAGTACCTAGTCCTAGCCTCACAAAGTTTCTCACTAAAATAGGCTACCGGGTGACCCTTTTGGCTAAGAATGCCCCCAATCCCTACCCCGGATGCATCACAAGTGACTTCGAAGACTTTTGAGAAGTCGGGTAAGCAAAGGACCGGGGCTTGGGTCATCTTTTCCTTGAGCTCTAGGAATGCTTTGGAGGCTGCCCTAGTCCACACAAAGGTGCCTTTCTTGAGGCAATCCGTGATTGGAGCGGTGATTGTGCTAAACCCACGGATGAATCTCCTATAGAAGGTAGCTAGCCCGGGAAAGCTTCGGGCCTCATGAAGGGTCTTGGGCTCGGGCCACTCAAGAATAGCTTGGACCTTTTCGGGGTCCATGGATACCCCTTGGGATGAGACAATAAATCCTAGGAAGGCTAGTTGATTGGTCAAGAAATGACACTTCCCGGGGTTAGCAAAGAGACTCTCCTTCCTAAGAATGGTGCACACTTGTTTGAGGTGATCGAGGTGGGCTTCCTTGGATTGGCTATATATGAGGATGTCGTCAAAGTAGACAACTAGAAAGATGCCAATGAAGGGCCGGAGGACCTCGATCATGAGGCGCATAAAGGTGCTTGGCGCATTAGAAAGGCCAAAAGGTATGACAAGCCATTTATAGAGACCGTCCTTAGTCTTAAAGGCGGTTTTCCACTCGTCCCCGGGACTAATGCGAACTTGATGGTAGCCACTCTTGAGGTCAATTTTGGAGAAGATGGTGGCTCCAGCTAGCATGTCTAACATATCATCTAGCCGAGGGATGGGGAACCTATACTTGACCGTTATCTTGTTGATGGCTCGGCTATCCACACACATGCGCCAAGTTCCGTCCTTTTTGGGTGTGAGAAGAGCTGGGACGGCACAAGCGCTTTTGCTAATCCGGAGGAAGCCCTTCTTGATGAGCTCCTCAATTTGCCTCCTGAGCTCAGCATGCTCGGTGGGGTTGAGGCGGTAGTGTGGGAGGTTGGGCAAGGTGGCCCCGGGCACGAGGTCGATGGCATGTTGCACATCGCGCATGGGTGGTAGTTTGTCCGGGAGTTCCTCGGGAAACACATCATGGAAGTCCTCAAGGAGCTGTTGAATTTCTATTGGGTGTGGGTTGGTTGGGGTGGATTCCCCGAGGCAAATGACAATGGCACACACTTGTTCTCCGTGGTTGACTTCTTCCTCAAGCTCTTTTCTAGTGATGAGGTGTAGGCTCCTAGGAGGCTCATTGATGATACTAGGATTAAGGCTTGATGGGGTGGGGTTTGGTGGATTTGGAGTAGTGGGAGGGGTAGGGGATCCCTCAAGGGAGGGAGATGCTTTCTTGGGAAGGGTGCGGGGTGGAGAAGGGTTGAGTTAGATTTTCTTTCCCTCATGAGTGAAGATGCAAGTGTTTGTCCTTCCTAGGAAGGTGGCATCTACATCGTAGATCCAAGGCCGCCCTAGGAGTATACTCCCAACTTCCATTGGTAGGATGTCACACCATACTTGGCCTTGATAGGATTGGAATGTAATGGGGACAAGGCAACGAGCACTAATGGGTATGGAGGTGGCATCAATCATGCTACCCGATATGGGTGTGGATGTAGGGAGGTGGTAAGGCCCAAAAGTTTGACGGTGTCGGGTGACACCACATTCACACTACTTCCATTATCCAAGATGACCATTCTAACATGGCTCCCTATCCGGATATAGGTATGGAATATGGTGTTTCTTTTCCAATCATGCTCTTGGGTTTGAGTGAGGGTGCACCTAACCACTCCGAGGTGGGAGTCGGTGGATGGAGGGAGTTGTTCTTGGTTGATCTCTATGTAGTGGTTCTCATACTCCTCCTCCCATTCAAGAGAGGGTTCATATATCTCAACTTCCCCTTCAAATTCAGCTTGGGGTTGGGGGTTAGTCTCCTCTATGAGCAAGTTAGATGCTCCCTTTGTGGGGCATTGATTGGCAAAGTGTCCATACCCATAGCACCTAAAGCATTGCTGTCCACTTTGATGGTTTGGGGTCATCTTAGTGTGAGGGGGGGTGGGTGTCGGATTGGGCCTATTGGGGGTTGTGTTTAGGGGCCCACTTGTGGGGCGGGGTGGTGGAGTGCCACTAGGAGGGGTGACCCGGGTGGGAGGAGCTCCCATGGGTGTGGGAAGGAGACCTCTTTGGGGAGGTGGAGGGTTGGCCCGAGGTGCCATGGCTTTAGGGTCCATCCCCCGAGGGGGAACCATTCGTGTATACCGAGAGAATTTCTTGGCATCCCGAGCTACTTGGTAGGCTTGCTCTAAAGTGGCTACTTGACGCATGAATAACTCCTTTTTGATATGGAATTGAAGTCCATTCCTAAAGCGGGAGAGTGTGACGGCGGGGTCCTCTTGGACTCCACACTTGAGAAGGTAGTAGTCAAACTTCTCAATGTACTCCATAACGGTCTTTCCCTCTTGGGTCAAGGCTTGCCACTCATCTAGGAGGTTTTGATGGTAGGAGGGTGGGACATATTTGAGTTTGAGTTGGTCTTTCATGGCCCCCCATGTGGTGATGGGAGCTTCCCTCCTAACTATCCTTAATGCCTCAACATTCATCCAATGAGTCTTAGCTAGTTTGGTTAATTGCATCTTTGCAAGCCGGACTCTCCTATCCTCGGTCATTGGGTACCAATCAAAATATTGGTCCATGGCTACCTCCCAATCTTAGTAGATGCTCGGATGATGAGACCCATCAAAGGTGGGTGCATCGACTTTCACAAGTCTCATCAGTTGGTCATCCGGGTTGTCCCGGGGGAGTCTCTCATTCCTTCTAGGAGGTGGGTCTCTTTCCGGTTCGGGAGGGTGGTCAAGGTTGAACTCTCCTATGGCTGGCTCCACATGTGGAGGTGGTTCCCTCCTATCTCCTACCCTTGGAGGAGGCCTATTTTCCTCAATTTGCTCAAGCCGGGCCGTTATATCATCAAGCCGTCCCATAATATTGGTCATACCTTCCACAAGAAATCTCATGTGGTCAGGAAGCTCATGCTCATTGTGAGCGGGATTTCCTTGGGGATTGGGATTCATGGTGGTATTAGAAGAGGATGGATTGACTTGATAATGGGCTCCACTACGAGTGGTCATGCAAAGTTGGGTGGGCTATGCAAGGGTGTGCGGATGCACCTATGAAAGACTTAGGGTGACCCAAGACAAGACTTGTAAGGACAAGCCTATGACCGCTCTGATACCACTTGATGTAGCACAGCCCAAGGTTGACTAAGTATGAATTGAAGATCCTAGGACCTAGACCCGCAAGCATACAAGCACTCCAATGATTCTCACAATAGCGGCTTACTCACACGGCACACGCGATCACCCGGAGGGGTCGGGGGATGATGGCGAGGGTCCGAGGTGGGACCCAATGACTCTAAGTGACTAAGTGGGCTTTGGCTGACCCCTAAGGATCTAGGTTACCCAACTTCGTGGGCGGCTGGCCCCCAGGGCGGAGTTTGGGTGGCACTCACTCCCGGTCCGCAGTGGTCACACAAAAGTAGATTGCAAGATCGGGCTCTCTTCTCACCGTCCGACGGGCATACAAAGCAATACTAAATTTGCAGAAATGAGGCAATCAAGGATGGTATCAGATGCTCACCTGATCGGTGTGTAAACACCGATCCCGCTCGGAGACGAGGGCGCGCCGGGAGGCGAGGGTATACACCCGATCGCCGCGGCGGTGTCGCTTGACCTGAAAGTGAAAGGAGTACAACACTACACCTCTCGCAGGAGGGGTGATCTTGGAGCGGGGATTAAGCTTATTACATCTAAAACTACCTCCACGCAGGGAGGGGCCTTCAGCCGGCCAAGCGGGGTGGGAAATTATGCAAAGGAAACCCGACTTCCTAGCTCCGCCAGTTCTGCCAACCTTCAGGTTCGCTGGACAGGGTGTCGATGATGACGCTGCCACGGATTCCACAGAACTCCAAACTTGACGAAACTGGTGCCAAAAGTTTTCCAACTGATAGAAGATGATGTCTGAATTTTTGGGGAGCTCTAGAACTCGGGGCTGATCAGACCGACAACTGGAACATGACAGCCACTTCTGTCTCTGGCTGGTGCAGAACGGATATAGTAGGTTGCAGAAGGCACTGTGGATGCTCCTGAACTCCGATTGGAACGAAACTGGCGGTGACGCAATCGTGGTCGGAGTAGCTTCAAGCAGAAGTTGACGAAGCCACAATCTGAGGTCGGAGGAGAGAGTGGTAGCCGGATAAGTGGGGACAGGTCAAACCTGGACCCGTATGGGCAGACTGCACACTCCGACGAAGAAAATTGTAACTGGGAGCTCCGGGGGCCGAATGAGGTCCTTCTTGTTGGAGATGAAAGCTGACTGGACATAGTTTCTGCCCTCCAAAAATGGTGCCCATATATTTAAGGAAGAAGCTATGGTCGGACTGGAACTGAGGCTCTGGTTCCCTGCCTGAGGACTTCTGCGTGGTAGAGGGAGATCGGCTCCTGCGGACAGCTCAGAACTCAGATGTTGACGAAACTACCTCGCCTTGAATGCTCTCTGGAAGACCTTTCCAGAGATGTAGGCCTTGACACCAGGAGGATCAGGGAGCGGCGGGAGACGATGCGACTTCAGGACCCCACTCTGCTGCCTGCGACCTGGTACCTGGGACTACAATCTTGCAAGATCAAAGGGAGTGGGAGAGAGGGTAGCACAGCTTTGGAGTGATGGCTGATGGTTTGTGGAGAGGGGAGGGACGTGGCTAGGGTCTTCCAAGAGGTCTAGGGGGCAGGGAGGGGTGGAGAGGGAGTTGGAGCTGCAAGGAGTGGTGGTGGGAAGGTGGAAGTGCACAAGAGAGATGGTGAGTGGGAGAGGAGGTGGGGAGATGGAAGGGCACAGCTCTAGGGAGAGGGAAATTCGAATTTGGGCTTAGGGAAGAGCCCCTTCAACCTTGGGGAGAGGAAGGGGTGCTTAGGAAGTGGTGTTGGGTAGGTGGTAGTTGGGTGGTGGGGCTTGGATTGGTGGAGCTCCCTTGGGACAAGGTGAGGAGTAAAGATGGGCTATGGGAAGTTGTGTGGAGTTAATGGAGGTAGGTGGGGGTTGGAAGTGGTTGGGAGGGAAAGGAGAGAGGGAGGAGTTCGCCCCTTTCCTTGCTGGGAGAGAGAAGGAGAGATAGAGAGAGAGAGAGGAGGGGAGAAATTGGGAGACTTGAAAGGGATTTCTTCAATATTCATCAAAAGTTAAGTACATGAGGAGAGATGGGCCTATATATTGGCAACCATTTTTTACATGACCAAAATGTCCCTGACAATAAGACAAAGACCGAGCATGTCCTAGACTCAATCCTATGGGCCCATAACTAAGGTAATAAGGCCCACTTAAGCATAACAAGGGAAATGGACTTAGAACCACATGACTCAATAAAGGGAAATACAAAAGATAGGACTCAATAAAAGGAAAATACATAAAATGAAACTAAGGAAATGAAGATAACAAGTGTAGATCATAGTCAGTCCACATCAAGAGTGTGCATGCGACCCGAGCTAGAGGGAGTGTCGTGAGATGCCCTCATCAGTGCAGCCCGAATTGAAGCCTTTGTTGGTGCGGGACCATGTCCCATGGTAAGAACTGGAGTAGCTCTCACTCGAGCAAAAGGAGGAAGCTGGAGCAGCACCCGATAAGGAGGGCAATCTGTTCTGGGGGTAGGCGCCTACTGAAGCAAAGAAGAAAAAGAAACAAAAGAAGAAGAGAAGGGCCGCTAAGGCCGATAAAGTGCAGGTGGTCTCCTGTAATACTCTATCAGCACTCTTCAACCTGCCCGGAGAGGAAGAAGAAGAGGAAATTTGCTTCACACCCCTTACTGGGGGAGGCAAGGCCGAAGCCGCAACTACTACTCATGCCACTCGGTCAGGACGGAAATGGGGGCGCCAGCCGCCACCCAACCACAACATCATGTTCAGGGGAGAGCAGCCCTACAAAACACCTCCGCCGGAGATCAAAGGAGTTCAGATCCCTCCTCTGCCAGGCCTATATAACAAGAGTGGGGGCAAGGCGGTCCCTTCATTTCATAAATTCATGAAGATGTCTAACGGGAAGCAGCCTTGTCAAGAGGCTAACCCTGCACCCAGGAATGTTCACCCGCAACCAACGCAATCTGCCGAAGCTCCAAATATAGATGGAGCTTGCCCCGCAGAAACTAATGAAGGACATCAAGGATCTGGTGCTAACCAGAGAGGCATCGAGTCCGAGGCAGATGAAGCAGGTCACTCAGGGGCCGCAACTCGGGACTCTCCCAAGCCCAGGTGGGCTGAAGAGATGAAGCTCTCTAATGTTCGAGCTGGGAGCCGAATAATGAAGCTACTCAAGAAGCTCCCTGTTCGATTTACCATCTGGGAGATCCTCTCTTTGAGCGAAGAGACTCGACATGCGATCATTACTGCTCTGCAGATGTCTGCTCATTTTGAGACCTGCTTGGCTGAAGCAATGCCGGAAGCTAGCATGACATTCACTCCAGAGGATATGCTGCTGCCCACCATTAGCCACAACAGGCCGCTGTATATGAAGGGGCACCTGAATGGAAGGGAGCTGAACATGATTCTGGTTGACCCCATTGCAGCGGTCAACATCCTACCCTATAGAATATACAAGAGGCACCACTTCAACGTGCATCTCGAGAAAGTCGGGGATATGCGTATCGCCGTCTTCAATCAAAAATGTGAAGTGTTGATGGGGGTGGCAGAGTTCACCCTTACCCTAGCGGATTTCACTACGACGGTGCAGTTCCATGTCATCGACTCCCGCACCTCGTACAAAACACTGCTCGACCGCCCATGGCTACATGAAAATATGGTGGTGCCCTCTACGCTCCACCAATGTATCAAATACAGTCTTCAAGGGAAGGAGGAGAGAATATTTGCTGACCCCCACCCATTTAAGGTATTTGAATGTCACTTGGCGGACGCCAACCTATATGCGGGGCCTTCTCAGAAGACCTCTGAAGCTAAGACCCCTGCCGGGGCATCGAGAGGTGCATCCGGTGACAGTTGGTACCCACCACCGCCGTGCGGATATGTCAAGCCCAGGGTGGTCTCTCATATCACAGCATCTGGGGATTTGGGCAGAATAACACCCCCAAAATTATACCCTGAAGCTAATGAAGTGCAGGTCGGTCGGCAGCACAACTACATTGGAGTCCCGGACGGCCTCACCAAGCCGATTCTCGGCCTCGACGACTCCACTATCGAGCCTTTCAAAACTTGGGAGGTATCACGCCCCGAGCGTGGAAGATTACCCGGAGGCGTGACACGTCTATATAGATTGTGTCAATCATGTAAATATCAGAGTGCGCAAATAACTAAGATTTAACTCGAAATTAATACAAATAGTACGAGCTGACAATTGTCACAACTAATCAAAGGACAAATACATATGTTCCCAGAGTCCAATGACTAGGTTTCAAATCTTAAGCAGTTCTAATCAAGTTGACTAATACAAATGACATAGATGAATTGATACAACTGACATAAGTGAACTAATACAATAACACAAAGGACATGACAATTTGATAACTTCACTCTAACACTTATCACTCAGTCTCATTCCCTTCCGAGTGTTTGTTGACATCCAAATTACCTGAAAATATTAGAAAATAACTAGATGAGCGAATCACTCAGTAGGAATTACATCTCAAGATTTAACATGCTTCAAGTGGTTTACAAGTTCAATTAATGTCAGTAAAGCTATGCATGTAGATGAGTAGATATCAAGGATTGTAAAAATCGACAAGAGCAGTGAAGGAATAACAAGTGAGAGTATAAGGATTCCAACTTCAATGCAGCAATAGCAAGAGATTCAAGCAAGTAATAACTGAAATTAACAAAATCTTTCCAAGAGAGTAAGAACTCATGTCAAGCAAGTAATAGAAAGTAATATAAATTCAAGCATGAAAAACTGGAATTGGCTATTTATCAATTTCATTCAAGCAAAAACTTTACCCTTCTGCGGGTCTCAAGTCAAATCAATCGAGTAATATCACGAGAATGAGTGGAATGTCTAAAGTCTAGCAAGCAAGTACTCAGGTGCAATGTCAAACACCGTGGTCAATAAACTCCCATGGGCACAAGTACCTTCGGGTGCTCCTCCCAGGACCAGACCGGGCCCTATATGCACAGCATTAATCATGTTTGTTGACATCCACTCTCATTTATAGACAATATGGAATTTAAAGTTTGACCAGTATGATATATAAGGTGGAATTATGGAGTGGAATCCAAGGGCGCATTGATGTGTAGGGATGAACTAGGAGCGGAAACCAGTAACATTTGATACACGGAAAAAAACTAGATAAGAGAGGTGCCTTATAGGCCACCTGACAAGTTTAGAAACGACACCCTCACTGTGGGATGCCCTTCCTGGGAACTATACAGGGTTTAGAGGACCCTATTAGGAGTTAAATGGCACCTCTTAGGCTGCCATCTATTAGTGGAGATGGCAAAAGTGAAAGTCTAATGATCACGTTAACGTAATGAGCTAGCTGTGTCGACTCAATAGTTCATCGCGTCAACGCGGTGAACAGGCTGGGTCGACTCTGCAGTTCATCGCGTCAACGCGGTGGACAGGCTGGGTCGACCCTGTGAACAGGCAGGGTCGACTCTGCAGTTCATCGCGTCAACACGGTGGACAGGCTGGGTCGACCCTGTGAACAGGCAGGGTCGACTCTGTAGTTCATCACGTCAACGCGGTGGACAGGCTGGGTCGACCCTGTGAATAGGCAGGGTCGACTCTACAGTTCATCGCATCAACGCGGTGAACTGGCTGGGTCGACTCTGCAGCTCATATCTGCTCAAAATGGCTTAAGGTATTAATCTTTGATTAAGCTAGGGTTAACTGGATGATTAGTTTAACATTATGCAGTTAGAAGGTGCCCATGGGGCTGCCATCTATTAGAAGAAGGCGCCCTTGGGTCTGCCATCTTCTATTAAATTTTAATAGGTTAGTTAAATGATAAAACTTGCGTTATATGGATATATCGTATGTATATGAAGCTAATTCATACCAATTACCCTAGATTGAAGCTAATACCTGCTAATCGTCTTGGGTATAAGACTAATACATGAGAAACATGCTGTATATACTTTATATCTATTTGCTAAACATGCAATTGAGAGGGGTCTTGGGTTTATATGTTTATGTTGTTATTCATGTAAGTTCTTGAGATTTTAGTCTTTCTTAGTCATTTTCATATTTTTCGGATCTTCCTTTCAATTTTATATCTTCTGCAAACTTGTTCATCCTTAAGTACTTTACATTTTCTTCTTCAACCTCTTTCTCGAATTCTTCTCCGTTTTTAAGTTATTGCATGTTTTTCCACTTGCTGTCCTGGCACATTACTGTTCATCCGAGTTGATACTTTCTTTTGTTCCCCAATTTTCATGCCCTTCCAATCCTCTTTTCTCTCTGAGTTCTTCACAAAAGTTCTTCTTCTCTTGTAGATATAGATTTTCTTCTTCTACCACTTCCTCCAATTCATCTTAGTTTTCAAGTTATAATTAATTTTCTACGGTTCTATTTTCTACTCAGTCACTGTTCACCTGCGCCTATAGATCTCGATTTTTCACATTTTTCACCTTCTTCCTCTCATTTTCTCTCTCTACACTCTTCATAAAACTTCTTCCTAACCCTCCAATATATAACTTTTTCTTCTTTCACATATTCTCATTCTCTCTAGATTTTACGTTATTCTCCTTCTTAGAACCCCCTATTTTTAATATAATTTCATTGTGCTTTCAACTTGGACTTTTTCAACTTGGTCTTTTTCCACGTTTTTCATCGTCTTGGCTACAATTTCTTCCTTCACTATTTTCAGGTTTTAGTTTCTCTAATATAACATTTTTAACATGGTGGTTTCAGTTTAACAGAAATTGACATAATGACAAGCCCTTTACTAAAGTATGAACTATATCAAATCTGAGGTGATCATTCAACGTAAGACGTGTTGGTAAAATAAGTAACATGGAGATTTAGCCTAACATATTATTAGGTTAGGTAGGTTAACAGATTAATTTAACTCTAATATAACATTTTTAACATGGTGATTTCAGTTTCACAGAAATTGACATAATGACAGGCCCTTTACTAAAGCATGAACTATATCAAATATAGATATTAGCTAATACATGCTAATCGTCCTAGATTTAAGCTAACACATGCTAATTATTCTAGGTATGAGACTAATACTTGCTAATACTTATTAATATTTGCTAATTATTCTGGATATAAAGCTAATACATGCTAATTATCTTAGGTATGAAGCTAATACATACTAATCGTCCTAGATTTAAGCTAACACATGCTAATTATTCTAGGTATGAGACTAATGCTTGCTAATACTTGCTAATAATTCTGGGTATAAGGCTAATACATGCTAATTATATTAGGTATGAAGCTAATACATGCTAATCGTCCTAGATTTAAGCTAACACATGCTTTATAAACACTAAATATCGCATGAAAATGAGCCTAAGACTAAATACCTAGACCAATCATCCTAGATTAGCTACTAGTTTAGTTAAAAGTTGAGAACACCTACCTTGTTGGAAGATCTCTAGTAGTAGCAGAACCCTTCTAGGTGACTGTGTAATCCCTGCAGAGCTTTGCCCCAACCTTAGCTAACCTAGAATGGGGGTAGCAAAGGGTATGTTATAGGGTCTGGTATGACCGGATAGGGGGGAAAGATCTGGAATAATGGGGCTTTACAGCTTGTACAGGCTGGAGAGATAAGGGATAATGTTTGGACAGCCAATCCATGGCCCATATCGTAAAGTCTGTCTCCCACATTCATACACGATCCCTCTTCAATGTGCACACTTTCAAAGTCTGTACATCCTCAAAGTCTATACATTGGCCTCCTCAAAGTCTATACATTGGCTTCACAAAGTCTGTACGTCCTCTCCCTCTCAAAGTCTATCTGTACATCCTCTCCCTCTCAAAGTCTATACATTGGCTTCCATCACAAAGTCTGTGCATCCTCTCCCTCTTCACAAGTCTGTACATCACAAAACAAGTCTGTACATCTTCTCCCTCTCAAAGTCTATACATTGGCTTCCATCACAAAGTATGTACATTATCACAAAGTCTGTACCCTCTCAAAGTCTATACATTGCAGCTCAAGTCTATACATTGGCCATTTGTACAAAGTCTATACATTGCTGCAACTCCAAGTCTATACATTCAGGCCATTTGTGCAAAGTCTATACATTGCTGCAACTCCAAGTCTATACATTGGCTATTTATGCAAAGTCTATACATTGCTGCAACTCCAAGTCTATACATTACAGCTCAGGTCTATACATTGGCCATTTGTGCAATTCAAAGTCCATACATTGCTGCAGCTCAAGTCTATACATTGCTGTGGTTTGCTAGCCTATTTACCAAGTCTGTACGTTGCTAGCCTATAATGTATAATTAATTGGCACAAAAGGTAAATGGTGGATGCTAGGATTTGAACCCTGGTCATTGGGTTGAAAGGCAAGTTACTTAACCAACTACAATAGGAAGCCACATGTTAAGTGAATAATCTTTATATATGATAACTTAATGTTCCAACTTCTTACTTAAGCTTCCTCCAGAGTTTATCTAATATATATATATTTTATATTTGGGAAATATTATTAATAAATATAAATATATATATATATATATTTATATGGGGTGCTACAGGAGGTGACACAGGAAGATGGACCCAACAGCTTGTTCTATATGGCTGAAGAGCATCCTACTCGGGAAGACACAGACTGCGGCCTCCCCGAAGACATAAGTAACCCGTCGGTCCCCGTCAAGGGTCTGGCATTCACAACCAGTCGGATGGCCAAGATGTTTCAAAAACAGCACCTCCCTTCCGATCAGTCTCAAAAGCGCAAGGAAGCTTTCCATAAAATGTGGTACCCCGCGAGTCTAGATAAGGAAATGAGACGCGTCTCTCAGCATCCGGGGCTAGGCTTCACCCTGGAAGAATATTATCATAGTGGGCGGTACGAAGTGGACGCCCTCTCCGCCTTCTACCCTGCTGAAGACGGCTCGCTGGGGGCAACTTTTGATGAATACCCAGCGGAAGCTGAACATGCTGACCCGGGCCAGCCCGAAAATCAAGAAGCGGAGACCATGATTCCTTGCCGATGTTGGGAGCAGGTCCATCCCGAAGAGGCGGCCCTTCAGGCCGAATTTGATACGGCTAGCAGCAGCAAAGCCGAAGGTGTCGAAGAGACCGGGACCGCTCCCTCCAGCAGAGTCCCACTGATGATGACCTCAGCACCTCTTGTGCCAATTGGGGAAGCCTTGACCAGCCCCGACCGAGAGGTATACACTGCCAAGGAGGGGAATGCCACTTCTATTGAAGATACAACTGCCCAGAAGGCGAGACCTCCTCACCCTCTGCTACAAGGCTGGGATGCTGTTCTAGCCCAATAGCAAGCGGCCACCAGTCGGTCACGACTGTAGCCCCATCCGCAAAGACTGAAGCTGCTCTCCTGCTCATGGAGACTACAACGGCGGTGGATTTGCTGGGAGAGCAATATGCACGGCCGCTACTAAATGAAGCAGAGAACTTTCGAGAAGCTCTGATGACGTCAAATGGGGAAGGCGAGGTGCTCGACCCTGAAGATGGTGTTCCAGATTTCGTCGACCTCCAACCGGCACCTCCGAAGATAGAAGACGGAGGCCAAGCTACAGTCGACGAGCTGATAGAAGTCAATTTGGGAAGTGAGAAAGACCCCAGGCCTACCTTCCTCAGCACCCAGTTATCCCCAAAAGAACGGGAGCTGTACATCCAGCTACTACAAGAGTACCAGGATTGCTTCACCTGGACTTACAAAGAAATGCCAGGTCTGAGCCCTACAGTTTCGCAACATGAGCTGACGATCATCCCTGAAGCCGAGCCGGTGAAACAACCACCGCGGCGCATGAGGCCGGAGCTCATCACTCAAATGTGTATAGAGGTCGACAAGCTCATTGACATGGGATTTATCGAAGAAAATCAGTACACCACATGGTTGGCGAATATCATCCCCGTGAAGAAGAAGAATGGACAGATCCGGATATGTGTTGACTTCCGAGATCTGAATAAAGCATGTCCTAAGGATGACTTTCCGGTGCCAATAACGGAGGTCATGATAGATGCAACAACCAGTCATGAGGCCCTATCATTCATAGATGGGTCATCCGGTTACAATTAGATATGGATCGCGGAATATGACCGGGTCCACACTGCCTTCCGAACCCCTAAAGGCATCTATCACTACAGGAGGATGCCGTTCGGACTAAAGAATGCTGGCGCAACTTATCAGCACGCAATGAGCAAAATATTTGATGAGTTGCTCTACCACAAGGTCGAGTGCTATATAGATGATCTGGTGATCAAGACCATAAGAAAAGAAGACCATCTGCAAGACCTCCGAGTCATTTTTCAGAGGCTGAGGCAGTATGAATTAAAAATAAACCCTATGAAATGCGCGTTCGGAGTATCGAGCGGGAAATTCTTGGGTTTCATTGTCAGATATCGGGGGATCGAGATAGACCCCGCAAAGATCAAAGCAATTCAGGAGTTACCTGCACCAAGAAATCTCTCCGAGCTGAGATCACTACAAGGTCGCTTGGCTTATATCTGGCGGTTCATTTCCAATTTATCAGGGCGATGCCAGCCTTTCCACAAATCGATGATGAAGGATGTCCCCTTTTACTGGGATGAAGATTGCCAGACAGCCTTTGACAAGCTGAAAGACTATCTGAAGACTCCTCTAGTGCTGGGCGCACTGGTGAAAGGACGGCCGTTGATATTATATATAGCAGCCACACACAATTCCCTGGGGGCAATGCTGGCCCAAAATAATGAAGAAGGGAAAGAACAAGCCCTCTACTACCTCAGTCAGAGACTGGTTAGAACTGAGGAGAGATATACTTATATTGAGAAGATCTATCTGGCACTGGTTTTCACAGTTAAGAAGCTTCGACACTATATGCTGTCGCATGGCATTAGCTTGGTATCCAAAGAGGACCCGCTGAAATATATTATGTCCTAGCCGACACTCAAAGGTCGCTTGGGCAAATGGGCAATGATCCTTATGGAGTTTGACATCTCCTATGTGCCGCGAAAGGCTGTCAAGGGCCAGGATATTGCAGACTTCTTCACCGAGCACCCAGTACCCGGGGATTGCCTGCTGGAACCGGAGCTTCCTGAAGATGAAACCCTTGAAGCCGCTCAGGTGCGGCCCTCCTTGTGACAGCTATATTTTGATGGCACTTCCAGAATTGACACCTCTGCCACTGGATCAGCCAGGGTCAGAGCAGGAGTAGGCATAGTCCTGAAATCTCTAGAAGGGTAAGTTGTGTATACATCTTGCTCGGTAAACAAGCCTTGCACAAATAATGAAGTAGAGTATGAAGCCCTGATAGTCGGGTTGCAAATTGCTCTATCCATGGGAATTCAGATGCTGGAAGCATTCGGAGACTCCATGCTAGTTATAAAACAGCTGGAAGGAGAGTTTGATGTGAGAAAGCAAGAGCTCCTCCCCTACCATCAGCTAGCAACCCGCCTGATGTCAAGATTCTACTTCATCAGGATCAAGCATATCAACCGAGGCCAGAATGTTCAGGCAGATGCCCTCGCTAAGTTGGCCAGTTCTTTGGCAGTCCCGCCAGACACAAGCCTGAATATAACAGTGATCAACCGCCGGTAGGTCCCCAGTGTAACAGAGGTCCTTGCCGACAAACAAGAGATTGAGGTGGTAGTCGTCGAAGAGATCCAGCAGCCCAATTGGCGAGAACATCTCCTACGGTGGTTTCAGCACCGGTAGCTCCCAAAAGAAAAAGAACAAAGAATGAAACTCCTGAGGGTCAAAGACTCTTACGAGATGAGAAACGGAACCCTTTTCCGAATAATGGCGGATGCCCGAAGAAAAATCCTACTTCGTTGCTTGTCTTCAGTAGAAGCTGGGTAGGTGATGCAAGAAATCCATGCGGGATCAGCTGGAGCGCATCAGGCCGGCCCAAAGATGAAAATTGAGATAAAGAAATTGGGTTACTATTGGCCCACTATATTTGACGACTGCTGCAAGTTCGCCATGGCTTGTCAGAAGTGTCAAGAACACACCAATGTGTCAAGAAGGCCTCCAATGCCACTACATCCTACCTTACCAAGCTGGCGGTTTGCTCAATGGAGCACGGACATGGTAGGGCCACTGCCATCATCTTCGTCAGGGTGTAAATACATCTTAGCAGCTGCAGATTACTTCTCCAGGTGGGCAGAAGTAGTTGCGTTGAGAGATGTGATGGGAGAACTAGTTGCAAGATTCTTCCGGCAGAACATAATATTCCGGTTCGGGATTCCCATCCAAATTATTTCTGACAACGGCAGCCATTTCAGAAATCAGAAGGTTTACCGGCTAGCCGACAAATACAAGATTGACTGGAGGACATCGTCCCCCTACAACCCTCAAGCCAATGGACTTGCAGAAGCCTTCAACAAAACACTATGCACGTTGCTGGCAAACACTGTCAAGTCTAATAAAAAGGACTGGGAAGAAAAGATGTACGAGGCGCTCTGGGCCAATCGTACTGTCTATAAAACCCCAACCGGCTGTTCGCCATTCTCCCTCGTGTATGGGTCAATGGCTGTCGTGCCGATTGAATTAGAAGTTCCCTCGCTGCGAGTCGCCATCCAGCATGGACTAGTCATCGGTGAACAAACCAATGCAGAAAGAAGATTGGAAGAGCTCGCCGAGCTCGAAGGAAAATGCCTCCGTGCGCAACAAAACATCCAACTTTACCAAGCTCGCATGGCCCGTGCTTTTGATAAGCTGGTCAAAGGACGAGAGTTCAAGAAGGGAGACCTGGTAATGGTCAAAAGAAGAGAATGGATGGCCGCTAACCCCAAAGGGAAGTTGGTCGAAAACTGGGTCGGACCATACATCGTCCGTCGAGTATATGAAGGGGGTGCCTACGTAGTGGTAGACCACTAAAACAGCAACTTAACAATCAATTTAATCCTAATTACCAAGTTAGTATATCAAGGATTATCCATTATCATTTGCATTAAACCAATTTGCCAAAGGATGATTCAAGATGATAAGGTAAAGGAACAAGCTCGTACAGGAATGAAATAGCATGCATTAACAGAGATTTAGTTTTACCATTAACCAATACTCATGTGGGTTTCTATTTAACCAATGTATGTGTTGAAATGAAAATGATAAACGGCATGTTTTTACACCATGATAGAACGTAGGAACCAATGCAAATTGAAATCATAAGGTTTCCTGAATAGGTCACTGGTTCTTCAAGAATATACTTTTCAATTGGTCTAAGTTAAATGGGTCGATCCCCTAATGATCCGGATCGATCCTTGGGTCGAAGAACGACAAAAACAAGGTTTCTGGTACATGGGTCGACCCCTGGGGTCGACCCCTGTAAAAACGGGGTCTGCCAGATGCATGGGTCGACCCCTGGGGTCGACCCCCACAAATCCTACAGAATGGGTCGACCCCCACATCTTTGCCTTATGGGTCGACCCCATGGGTCGACTCTTGCTGGGTGCTGGATGGGTCGACCCCTGGGGTCGACCCTCGGGCCTGCCAGGGCTCCCAGAAAATGGGTCGACCCCAAGGGTCGACCCCTGCAAGAACAAACACGGTTTTAACCTCCGGAAAACGTATGAACTCACCCAATTGAGGTCCAATTGAGTTGGGATCTTAACCACATGATCTAGGGTTATTAATACACATACTAGGGTCATAAAACAAGCGATTTGAAACACTAATTTCAACAGAAATCCATTAAATCTTAACCTATTCTATGATGCACACATAAAAACCTAATTCTTGATATACTTCTACTAAATCATGAAATTCTCTCAATATACATAACGAAAATTGGGGCTTCTTATGTCAAAAGAAAGCTAACTTGATGCTGAATCCAACCATATATTATAAGCTATATGTGGATCAAGTTTTATAACTCAAAATCAGCTCGTAATCAAGCTCTAACTCAAAGGGTCACAATATAAATCAAGTTCTAGACATGCTCTCACTAAAAATCAAAATTTTCCAAGCATGCTCAATGACAATTGGGGCTTTCTATGTTAAATGAAAGCTAACAACATGCTGATTACATCATATAAGTTAATTTGAGTTTGGCCTGTTAAACCTACCTCAATCGAGAGAGAACTTAAAACCTAGAATGAAGAACGAACTGGATCACCCTTCACAAAACCCACGATAGCTCTCTAGATACTTGATAAAAATTGGGGCTTTCAGTCCCACTGGATAGATCTCATCGAGAGGAACAAAATCATATATTCATGATCGAATTTTGGTTGAGAATTCCCACCTCAATTGAAGAAACAAAGAAGGAAGAAGGAAGCCGACAGCCTGCCGACACACCTCCACAAATCGAGAAGGATCTTCCTAGATCTGAAACTTCAGCGAACCCCACAGCCACCAAAAGAAACTAGACTAGAAGAGCTTTCTATCTATAGCTCACACAGCTTCTGGAGAGTTCTGAGCTGTGACAAATCGACGGAACAAGAGACGTGTTAAAAATGGCGCCGAAATGGTTGACTCAACCAAAAGTCGTCCAGTTCTCTCCCCTCAATGGAAAGCATATAAAGCTGTATCACATGGCGCAACTGGCATTCCCTGAATAATCGAGCTACCTTCACCTCAACCTAGTGGCACTCCACCCTGATCGAGCTACCTCACCTTGGTCTAGTGGCACTCCGCCCTGACCGAGCTACCTCCACCTTGGTCTAGTGGCACTCCGCCCTGACCGAGCTACCTCCACCTTGGTCTAGTGGCACTCCACCCTGACCGAGCTACCTCACCTTGGTGTAGGGGCGCACTCCACCCTGACCGAGTGACCTCACCTTGGTCTAGTGGCACTCCGCCCTGACTGAGCTACCTCACCTTGGTCTAGTGGCACTCCGCCCTGACCAAGCTACCTCCACCTTGGTCTAATGGCACTCCGCCCTGACCGAGCTACCTCACCTTAGTCTAGTGGTGCACTCCGCCCTGACCGAGCTACCTCACCTTGGTCTAGTGGCACTCCGCCCTGATCGAGCTACCTCAACTTGGTCTAGTGGCACTCCGCCCTGACCGAGCTACCTCCACCTTGGTCTAGTGGCACTCCGCCCTGATCGAGCTACCTCACCTCGGTCGAGTGGCACTCCGTCCTGATCGAGCTGCCTCCACCTTGGTCTAGTGGCACTCCGCCCTGATCGAGCTACCTTTTTACCTTGGTCTAGTGGCACTCCGCCCTGACCAAGCTACCCACACCTCGGCCTAGTGGTACTCTACCCTAGTCAAACTCGCATAATATATACATCTTTGCCATTGCAGGCCTTACGCCCGAAACAGCGCGAATCCATCCTTTGCGTTAGCATTGTCTCCTTGCTAACGAACGAACCCCTTTCCGACGCAAGACTTCGTGTCCTAGCCGACCTTTACACATCTTTACCATTGCGGGCCTTACGCCCGAATCGGCGTGAATCCATCCTTTGCGTTAGCATTGTCTCGTTGCTAATGAACGAACCCCTTTCCGGCGCAAGACTTCGTGTCCTAGCCAACCTTTACACATCTTTGCCATTGCGGGCCTTACACCCGAGTCGGCACGAATCCACCCTTTGCGTTAGCATTGTCTCCTTGCTAACGAACAAACCCCTATTCTCGGCGCAAGACTTCGTGTCCTAGCCAACTTTTATATATCTTTGCCGTTACGGACCTTACACCCGAATCGGCACGAATCCATCCTGTGTGTTAGCATTGCCTTCGTGCTAACGAATAAACCCCTTTTCCTCGGGCAGAGCTCCATGTCCCAGCCGACTCTCTCAACATCCTTCTGTTATAAAAAAAAATGGGGTTAAAAATAGAGAGACACCGTCGGACTTGTTCCTATATTCGGAACAGGGGCAAAAATGGCTATAACCCGGCTGTGGCGTAAACCTGAAAGGGCGTTACAGGAAAAATCGGGTACCCCGCCACGTGAAAACCCAAAAGGGCGCATGGGAAAAAGTAAGAGGGGGCTGGCTTCAGCGAAAACCCGAAAGGGCGCTCAGGTCAGTAAAGTGGTAACCTGAAAAGTTCTTCTTTTTTCTCTTCCTAATAAAACTCCCAAAAGACAACCATCAAAAGTCCCCCCAGGAATCCCCAACAAAACCATGTTCGGCCCTCGTCACCATCGGCGAGATCGGTCGGCCTCCACCTTTAACTCGGACCTTCCATCCCAGTTAATTAACGTACTCCTTGCTTCGACATGTGAACCACGTCGATGAACAAACCCGGGTTCGACCCTCGTCATCATCGGCGAGATCGGTTGACCTCTATCCCTTAGCTTGGGCCTTCCGTCCCGGTTAATGAACATACTCCTTGCTTCAACATGTAAACCACGTCGATGAACAAACCCGAGTTCGACCCTCATCATCCTCGGCAAGATCGGTCGACCTCTATCCCTTAGCTTGGACCTTTCATCCCTGTTAAGAACTGTACAGTCTTTGCTTCGGCATTTAACCAATGTCGACGAACTAAACCAGGGCCCGACCCTTATCATCATCGATAAGGCTGGTCGGCGTTCTAGCAGATAAGTTCTCCCATGTTTCGGGTTCTCCGTGGAATAAAGAAAAGAGAAAAGAAAGAAACAAATGGGGTTAAAAATAGAGATACCCCACCGGCCTTGTTCCTAGACTAGGACAAGGGCAAAAATGGCTATAACCCGGCTGTGGCGAAAACCCGAAAGGACGTTGCAGGCAAAATTGGGTACCCCGCCACGTGGAAACCCGAAAGGGCGCGTGGGCAAAGCAAGAGGGGGCTGATTTCGGCGAAAACCCGAAAGGGCGCTTGAGTCAGTAATGTGAAAAAAAATGAAATAAAAAATGATGATGATGATGTAGTAACGAGGCTACCCTCGTTCATCATTCCACTTCCATCTACTCTTTTCAACCCTTGTCATCATCGGCAAGATCGGTCGCTACCCTTTTCGACCCTTGTCACCATCGGCAAGATCGGTCGCTACCCTTTTCGGCCCTTGTCACCATCGGCAAGCCCGGCCACCCTTTTCGGCCCTTGTCACCATCAGCAAGATCGGTCGCTACCCTTTTTGACCCTTGTCACTATCGGCAAGATCGGTCTCTACCCTTTTCGGCCCTTGTCACCATCAGCAAGACCGACCAACCCTTTCGGCCCTTGTCACCATCGGCAAGATCGGTCGCTACCCTTTTCGACCCTTGTCACCATCGGCAAGATCGGTCGCTACCCTTTTCGGTCCTTGTCACCATCGGTAAGACTGGCCATCCTTTTTGACCCTTGTCACCATCGGCAAGATCGGTCGCTACCCTTTTCGGCCCTTGTCACCATCGGTAAGACCGGCCATCCTTTTCGACCCTTGTCACCATCGGCAAGATCGGTCGCTACCCTTTTTGGTCCTTGTCATCATCGGCAAGACTGCCCATCCTTTCGACCCTTGTCACCATCGGCAAGATCGGTCACTATCCTTTCGACCCTCGTCACCATTGGCGAGCCCGATCAACTATCCTTTAACTTGGACCTTCCGTCCTCATTAATAGACAAACTACCATTGCTTCGACATTTGAACCGTGTCGATGAATAAACCACACACTCCGCTTTCGTCACCATTGGCGAAATTAGTGGGGCGCGTCCGCCTACTCTACCCATGTCCCACCCTGGTCAAAGCTCGATTCTGGGAATAGTTAATCCGTGGTGGAGCGAACACCTCACCCCTTCGCTGAAGGCGTGAGCGCTCTTCTGCGCCAGTAACATACATCCCTGGGCTGAGCTAATCGACTGGAAGGAGAAAGAAAAGAAGAGAAAGAAAGAAGTTGTGATTAAAGCAACAAATAAAGACATTTCATTGATATGAGTTGTCAAAATACATTCGTGCTCAGGGCATGCCCCAAGATACATGAGCTCTGAAGACAAAAAGGAGCAAAAAAAAAGAGAGAGAAATTTTTTTTTCCACAAATGAACAGTTGTGAAGCAAAAACGAAGATGGAAGCCTTATATAGGGGGGCTCCCCCTCTGTTAATCCGGCGCGCAAATTAGTGTGCCGTTTTAACCCAAGGGCGCGCCGTTTAAATGCGGCGCCATTTCAACCAACAAGGCAAGGGCGCGCCGTTTTAAACGGTGCCGTTCAAGCCTCCAACCACGCCGGATTAGCATCGAACGCCAAAATTCAGTGTCGTTCTGAGCATCCGTCATCAGAGGAGATCAATCTGGACGAGGCTCATCCGTCGGTCCTACTGCACTCCTGCCTCGCTTGCAACACCAACGTCTGGGGGGCATTTGTTGGCACTTAAATTATGATCGTTGGCGACCAAGCCGCAAAGACAAATGATACGGCCCACTGAAGCACATAAGCTGATAAAGACTAATCCATTGAAGAATTCTCAAGCTACCAGAACCTCGAGTCACCTGGAATGAATGACCGGGGACTTCGCCTTGGTAGAGTCGAGATGAATCCATAACCAACCGGCAGTGCGACCAAGCCTACCTAATGATCCGGCATCGACTCCATCGTGCCACTACCATACACCCGTCGCCCGACCAAGGACGACGGTCTACCCGGTGGCTTACCACCTGAATGAAGACTCCCATGAGGAGGAAGAACGTCGTCGGCCCTTCACAACAAGGAACCGAAGGCTCTGTCAACAGAAGGTCCCGATCACCGGACACGGGTTCGGCTTCTCGCTATATTGGGTCCATTAGCGGCCAAATGATCGCCGATCAAGGCGGAATTGCCTTGGATGTCATATCATCCCACAAGAAAACTCCAGACACGAGTCAAGCTGAGCCGGAAGCACAAATCATAGTGCCGACGGAAAACCCGTGTGCTCAAGCCGAACACACACGAAGTTCTAATTAAGGCCATTCAACGTGTGGAGAGCTTCGTCAACGCCCGCCAAGGTTTTCCGAGGACCGAGGTGAGAGGAAGAGTCGACGGGAGCTTCCAGAATCATCCCCGAATCCATCGGCTCGCCCGCATCGAGCAAACAAGCTAAATCAGCGCACAACAGGTCACCGTCGCCCCTTTATCCGGTGCCACCAAATCCGGCGGGCCAAAAGCAATTGGGGGACATCTCCCCCGGCACCACTGAATCCGACACGCCCTTCATGGCGCCGGATTAGCTGGTTGCTATAAAGGCAACCCTCGTCGACCAGAAGAAAAAAAAGAGAGGGCATTCAGAAAAGAAAAGAATATAGCCAGAAGAAAATAGAGGAGAGAGGGAGTTCTGAGACGGCCAATCAGAGCTTCGAAGGGGAGGGTTTCTTGAGGGTAAAACCTCCCGTCTGAGCGTCTCGACGGTCGCCACCTCTCTCCGCGTGAACCTCCTGGTGCCATAGAAGAAGATCGTCTGCTTCTTTGTCTATTTAGGTGGGTCGTTGTAATTTCCCCATCGATCCCCCTCTGTTCGGGTTTCTCCTCCGATATAATGTAAGTGAGATAGGGGGGGAGGAAGGCAATGATATGAGCCTTATTTCCTTCCCCCCCTTTCTCACCTTCTCTGTGATTCTCCACTTCTCCCTCTATAACTTCTTTCTTCTCTATTAATGAAAACGGTGACCGCGCGACAACAGCGACATCAGAATGATAATCTGTGCATCCTCTTTTCTTTCGTTCACAGCGTTGAATAGATATAGCAATGGGTCGAGGAGTTTACTGTTCTTATCCTTCCTCTGTATCGTCTTCCTTTCTCCCTATTGCATTTTCTCCTCATGGCCAGTGAAACGGCACCGTGCAACAGTGCCGGCGCCGTGGAGGGTGATGTGCATATGAGCGCTTTCTCCAGTGATCCGTGCACAGAATGAAGGAACATGAGCGTGCCCGTCGCCGTGGTCATCCCTCCTGTCTGCTTCTCTTTTCTTTCTGTATGTGCGTCCACTGGATTTGCTTCCCCGGCGTCGAATACACCCCTTGCAACTCTGTGGGCTACAGCAACTACCCCCCCTCTCCCCGGGGTTTCTCTTACATCTGGACGCCAAAAGCTTTCACCATCGGAGGCGCATACATGCGTGCGTTTCTCCGATCGGTCTCGGGCCATCCTCTTACTTTCCCTCCTGTTCTCGACCATGAACAAGAGGAGGTGAGGGCGTCCCCATACTCCGCGCCGTTGTCTTTGAAGCATTGCCTGACAAATATTTCGTGGACCTATCAACATTCACATGCATACACGGAGGTGTAACTGCAGACAACAATTTTAATCTGTTGACTGCACATGTTTTCCCATCGTGTCGTATTACCATATCTTCGAGGAGATCAGGTGACCGGGGAGAGGGGAACATCCCCACTGTTCCATCGTGATAATGCTCTGTCTATGGGGGGCCATCCAACAGTGATGAATCCCCTATGGATTAATGAGCGAACAGTAAACGGGCTAATCCCAACACCTCAAATCCACAGCCCTTAGTGGGCCTCGTGGTGGCCGTGAGATGGGTGCCCCTCGTAGGCTGGCCCTCGGGGTTTTCCCTCTCAATCGGTCGTCCCAACTTAGACGTGGTATCGACTCGGGTCGCATGCCCCTCGTAGGCTAGCCCTCGGGGTCTTCGCTCCCCTATGAGTCGTGCCATCTGTGACACCTTCTACCCACGGACTCGGTGCCCCTAGTAGGCTAGCCCTCAGGGTTTCTCCTATCTGTCTGGGTTTGCCAGCCGTCATTGTGCCACCTAGCTTTCAGGGGTTGCTCCGCCACGTGAGTACTCCCCTCTTCTCCCCGATAATCCTCCGGGATGGGGAGATGCTGCCGAAATTTTGGCTCGAATGAGTTTGACTCGGAATGATCATCGCGCTCGAGTATGAACCCCGCGTGAGCCTGTGACTCGAGTTTCGGATGGCCCGGGGCCGATCCGTTGAATAATTGACTCAATAAAATTTCAAAATTTTCCAAAATGTTTTAATAAACCCAAAAAAATAACTAATAAAATCTCAAATTCCACAAAACTGGGCTAAACCGACGCCGTCGGCATCCGGCGGGCCTTAATACGGCGCGCCCTAAAACGGCGAGCCCTATTCCGGCGCGCCCCAAAGGTGGTCACGTCGTTTTAACCTCTATCTTTTTACCTACGGTTCCCATGCCATTTTAAACTCTTTTTCTACGTATACCGCGCCGATTTCGTTCCGAATCATGTAGTCGTGTCGTTCCAGCCCTCTCCTCGCCTTCGAGGTGATCTCTAGTGCTAATGATAGAATTAAATAAACCCTGTAGTCAATAAATTGAATAAATTGGTTTGTCTAACCTGAATTAGCTAGTTTCATAGCTTCATCATCATGTTTTAGTCTGAGCATTCATGTCGTATCGATGTATGCCTGAGTGCACGGACCCTCGGTATATCAAATGACATGAGCAGAAAGCTGGGCAACGTTCGACGAAAAGCTTTTGCCACGCGTGATGGTGGTCTTCGGGCCTAGGTCCTCCGCCACGTACTGAGGGTCCACCCTAACAAACCATGCATGGTAGATCATAACATCTTGCATGATCATTCGCATCCTCTGCATCCTTTATTCCGGCCTCGACAGCCCATTATCTCGGTAATTAATCAAAGGTTTTCCCTCCTCGTGGGGGATGTAATTAACGCCATAGCCTTTATGGTATGGCGGACTGATGGTCCCGACCGAATCTCACTCTCGCCCGACACGGGTCAGAACGAGCGCATAATAAACTTGTCACTCACGTGACTGGCACGCCCGTGCAGTCAATCAGTCAGTTAACCACCAGTTAGTTAATTGGTTGATCGACACGTGAAATAAACCAAATAAACCCAAACGATAATATAATAATAAAAATCCCATCAAAATAGTGTACATTGGTTAGGACAAGTGTACGTTGCTGACGGATGTAGTGGCGCGTACCCCGTGTCAGGTAGCTATGCATGGCCGTACTGACGGGCGCAGAGATATGGATTCTAGAGAGTCCTAGGGTATGGTGTGTGTGTGTGTGTCTCCTCTGCTCCTCTCGAGACCAGGTGTGGGTAGTGTGCGCACATATGAGACCTTGGCGAAGTATAAGACGTCAGTAGATGCATCTGGCCTTATTGTGTATACTTGAGTAGCGGACCCTATGTCGGTGAAGGTTGAGTTACCTATAGCATTGTCGTGGCCCTTCCGGTAGACGCGCTGGTGTCACCCTGTGTGTAGGGTAGGGTTCTCTCTTTGGTTCTAGCTCGAGACCGAGGTTTGCCAATGGTTAGATGTCCTCCCGAGGGTGGAGGTTGTGTGTGTGTCTGTGTGTGGCCGCGTGGCCTTGTCGGTGGTTCCGTCAGTACGGAGGGATTGTTACGACCGTATCATCGTGGGGTTTTCTCTTGGTAGTAGGACTGCTGTTTCACCTTGGGTTGACGATCCCAACTAGAGGTCGTTGTTTCCTTGTTTAGAATTGGGCTAGGATAGAGGCTCCGTGGTTCCTCCACTCACCATTCTCATTGTTTCGGTCGCTGTTGTTTACTATTATTGCTGTCATTGTTGTTGTTACTGCTTACCGCTTTTGTTGTGGTGGGGATCCACGGGACCCCTACTGAGCCAATGAGATGAGGCTCACTCCCTGCTTTTTTAGGTGTAGTGCTTCTCCTGGAGGTGGAGCTTTCCGGTCAGAGGACTAGTAGTAGCCAGCTTGCCAGTGCTGGGGGTGTGCCCCGTAGCAGAGTACATTTCTCTTTTCGTTGACTATACTTGTGGATTGGAATTTGTAGTCATATTAATTGTCGTAAAAGGATTAATTTTATTTCTGCCAGTTATATATTAATCCTGTAATTTATTTATTTCTATTGTTTAGAATTTCAAAGCATAACCACAACACCCCAAATAACCCTTCCGATCTTTCCAGCTCGTGGGTGGCGGCATAGGATCCTAATGGTATCGGGTTTGACTCGGTATCCAGATCTTGGGTCGTTACAGATGGTATCAGAGCGTGGTTTTGGAAATTCATGGGAATTCTAAATGATTGCAGTGTCCAAGAGTTCACAGAGTCCAATATAGTCAGCATTTGGCATAGGGTCACCCCCTTTTTCCGTGTTGTGTTAAGGATTAGATGGCACCGAGGAGGCGAACTCGATCGTTGCCTGAGGTTCCGACTGGGGCCTGAGAGGAGCCGAGTAGAGAGAAACAGGGTAGTGAGTCACCTCCCCTAGTGGTAGCGGCCTCGAGGGTGCCGGGTTAGGTCGAGTTTTATACTGGCATGTATCATTTTTTGTGTAGCAGATGAGTCGGCAGCATCATGGTCAGGAGGCTGGCGAGAGTAGTTCGTCACATGGTGGCCATGGACGTGTTTTGCGAGAGTTTCTATAGTTTCACCCACCAACATTTGAAGGCCAGCTAGATCCTGATGCAGTGAGATCATGGATTGATGCTATGGAACGCGTGTTCCGATCGATGGAGTGTGCGGATGATGAGACAATTTTGTTGGCAAGTTATCAGTTGCAGGGATCAGTCTTGTCGTGGTGGACTACAAAGTGGGAATCAACATTCCAATCCTGACCTTTATGGCAGATCCCGTGGCAGGAGTTTCTTATAGCCTTTGAGTGAGTTCTCAGCCCAGAGCACATTAGGACAAGGAAAATGTATCCGTTTATGGAGTTGACCAAGGGGGATATGTCAGTAATGCAATATCGATCTAGATTTGTAGAGTTGGGTCGCTATGCTCCGCATATCATGGTAGATGAGAAGTTGAGGACTCGATAGTTTATCAGAGGTTTGAGGCCAGAGCTTAGACACCTTGATGGGAATCAACACCGGGCACTAATATTTTTCTATTACATTTGTGTCCTTTTATTTGCATTTATACCCTTGGGTAATTGGGTACGCAATTGTATGGCAAGTATAAGCCAAAATGTGAGTCTTTAGGTTTTAGTGGGTTTATTTGCAAAAGTCCAGTAGGTCCAACAAGGGGCCCCCTCCTTCTTCCCCATTGGTCCACCTAAGTCCTAGGACCCATGTGGGGCTGGTCAAATGTCCAAGGTGGGCTTCTAGATGGCTTAACCATTCAAGGGGACAAAGGGTGAAAAAATTCAAAAATAATGGCCCTTAAAGTCAAGGGGGCGCCCCCCTTTAATATTAGGTTAATAGGTTTTGTATTTTTATTTTTTTGGTCAATCACACATGGGAGAATTAAATATGATCTCCCCCATTTACCCCTCCCCTAACTTAGATCTGAGGGTAGTTTAGGTCTTTTTACATTTTCTATATAAGCCATGTATTTTATGAATTACTTAGCATTAATGAGAAAAAACATCTATTTGTGCTCACAAGGCCCAAGGGCGCCCCTCTCTCCCCCTCTAGAGCTGTGAGAGCTCTGATTTCAGATGTGTGAAGCATCTCCTCCACCACCTCCCTGAGTGCGACGCTCAGCACCGCCGCCGCTATCAAGCCGCCACCGCACCGCCACTGCCAACCCGCCGGAGATCTGTCTACATCAGGACAGAGGTCCAGTGTTCGAATTTTAGCTCCCAAACCTCAGATCTGACGAAGTTAAGATTTTGAGGGTAGGTTCCCCATATCAATCTCCATCTCCAGAAAAATTCCTCTGAATTTAAGCCTTCATTTCATTTTCCTTTCCATCTAAGTTTCTAGATCTATACAGATCTATCCCTGTGCAGATCTTGTCACATCAGCCTTGTTCCTCCATTGTTCGACCCCTTTCCCCTTTTTTGATTCAGTCCAAATTTGGACTGGGTGTTCTGCCTACCAAATCCCACCTCCAAATTTTTTTTTCACGAATTTAGGATTTCTTTTTCCCCTCTGAAAAATTAAAACTCAGTCAAAAATCTGTTTTGTCCTGTGCAGTCTAGATCCGACCCCTGTCCAGTCAAAAATAAATTTCTCCTACCAAACCACCTTTAGAAAATCCACAAAAAATATTGGCGTCTTCCTTACTTTACCCTCTCCAACTTTTATAAAGGGGTCAACTCCCAGATCCGACGTTTTATTTCTGGTCAAACCCCATTCTCAGGCAGATCCAAATCTATCTTGCCAGATCTGGTTCTGTGAACCAGCATGTTGTAAATTCGACCAAGGCCACTACAAAGATAGAAAAAATTCATTCTCTAGCTATAGGTCGTAGCTCTCTGAAAGAGCTTTCCAACGGCACAAATCTCGCGTCGATCCAACATCGGGATTGATCGCAGCAGCCGATCTCGTCGGATCGCGCAACCCTGAAATAGTGAAACAGACCCGTGGCAGCAATCTTCACCGCCCGGCGATTGGAGCCGCCCGGCCTCCCACCAGCAGCGCCAGCCCAGTCGCCTTCCAAGGATTGCTCCTCCAGGCATCTCCTTGGCAGCGGGACCCACCCCGCCCAATTCGGACGTCTGAGCAGCACGTGGGCCCCACAAGCAGTAGCACCCGTCATCCAGACGGCACCGACGGAGCTGTCCAATACGCTGCCCGTCAACCCAAGATTGGTCCTCCTGGGCCCCACTTGTAGCTCTTTACCTCCCTTCGTGGAGTGGGCAAGAAATCACTGCTGTAATTATTAAGTAATTATTTTACCGGGAGGTATCGTACTTGGCTGGGAAGTCTTCCCCACACCCCGAGCGTGGAGGTACACTAGCCACCTTCCTCGTAGGCACTTTGCTTTACTCGTATTTATTTGTATATGCCGCTGCATGTGATAGGATTATTAGCTCGTTATATCAATTTTATCCCCGCTGCGAGAGAGTGAGTGTGACCCGTCCTGTGACTCAATCCGAGTACACGTGGAAGAGCCGAGTACCCTTAACTTATTGCCAGTTCCTCAACCACGCACGATCCCGTGTTTCCCTCGCTTAGGGACGAGTTGGGAGCTAGAGTCCCATGTTCGCGTGTCCGTCCCGCATCAAATTGGTATCAGAGCCAAGTTGACTCTAGGTTAGTTTTGCTTAAAAACAAAAAAAGTGTCTAAGTCTAGGTGTCGCATTTGCATACCATTATTCGGTATATCAGAAGGTGTTGCCTGAACGTTAGGTTATCCCTATCGGGAAGGTTGCACACTTGCGAGAGAGGATCTGCGGATCCCGTAACTCTGCCACGTACCGTCTATTGGTTAAGTCTAGGTGTGTAGTCGAGTCGGTATCCAACTTTGCAACGCATTTTAGAGTCGTGTCTAGTGTCTTGTCTCTTTGTGTCGGCATGTCCAGCATGTATTTCCCCCCAATTTCCCATGGATTCCCCATCGCCCAGGCTATATGACCGCTGGCACACCCATGGGCTTGGAAACCATCCCATCCACTTCTATAGGCCCGAAGCCTCGGACTTTCATGGCTCCAAGGTCCCGAGCGACTACCTCAAGTGGGAAGCCGCCATGGACAAGTATTTCGAGTGTTACACTATGTCTGATGCCATGCAAGTCAGCTTTGCCCAAAAGAGGCCTGTCCACGAGGCCACCTGGAAATGGGAGAGCATTGAGCGTATGAGGGAAATTAGGAGGCAATGGCCTATAGAGTCGTGGCATGAGATGAAGGGTGAACTTAGGAAGGTCTACCTACTCGGCCCAGTCACCTCCAACCGACCCCACTCAATCTCTTCAAACCAAGTGGGTCATAGTCGGAGGTAAAGAGCCCCGCCCTTAGATAATCCTCGACCCAAGACTAGGTCAGTTGAGTATGAGCAACTCCCCAACGATGCCCCAACTCCAAGCCCCACTTTTGCCGAACTCTTGCAAATGTTTTTGGATCGGTTGGATAGGAGGTGTTCCTATATGGAGTCGCTAATTTCCTCTTGCCCATTTCCGAGATAGGAGGTAGCCATACCCGAGCCTAGGAAGGTCATAGCCGGTGGTCCCAACCCGGCCCCACATACGGGGTCCCAAGGACCTCTTCCCCTCCGGGAGGACATGCCTTCCTCACCTATGGGAGCTCCTTTGTCACCACCCTCACATCTTTATTCGGAGCCATCTCATTTGGAGCCACCTCAGCCCGAGCCACCCGTGTTTCTAACAGGAACGCTTTTCATCGCCAAGCCACTACTTAGTTGGCTCAAGATAGGCTTGGTCCCTAGGCCGCCTTTCCACCCACCGATAGACCCCACACTACAACTAGTGCCTGTCAACTCCTTCCACACAACTTTTCGGTCTTCTCACTATGTTGATACATTGGACGACCTTCTTAAAGGGTTAGACCGACAATTGCAGTTGACACATTTATTGGCCCGAGGCTTCCACAAACCCAATAGTCGTAGCTTCATACATCCTGCCGTAGGGTATGTGCACCATGGGTCGTGTCACCACGGAGATTCTCCTATTCCTTCCCTTGCTGACTGAGCCTTATTTAATTCCACTCTTCCCGAAGGAGGAACACTACCTTCCATTTGCGAGCGCCGTCCCATCTTCCCTAGTGCATGAAGGTGACCACCCACACCTTTAAGAATTTCAAACATGGGACCGTGACCTATGGGAGCTCGGTTCGAGGGGTTACGCTTTCTTTGATCCATTCGATCCCTTTCCTAGTGAACCCCTTGACCCGCCCTATCTACTCCCCTTTTTCACGGGAGTCCACTACCACACCCCTTCCCCACGGGCCAATCCACTTACACTCAGCCAGGGGCCCGTTCCACGGTCATCATATAAGGGTGCTCCTCGCCCTCCCAAACCACCCAAACCCAAAGGGCAGCCGCATGCTAGGGACATGCTAGGATGTCTAGGAGTTCCATATTCCACCAACCTCCGGTTGCGTCAAGTGTATGAATGGCACACATTCGGATGTCCTGGTCCACCATTACATGTGTATGGGTGGGACTACCAGTAGGTTTGTCTAGGGTCTTGTGTGTCTGTACATGCATGTGTCGAGCATATTAGGAGTCGAGTCCGTCTCATGTCGCTCGCGTTGTCAGTCCCTTTCGAGTGCGAGGCAAGTCGGATCCAATGCGTACGTTGTACACTTACCAAAATTTGGGATCGGCTCTACCATTCTATGTCTCGGATCTAGTCACATAAAGGGACCCAGCGGTGATTCCTAGTGAGTCTTTGAGTCGCCTCCCTCTTTTGAGAGTGACCCCACCCCGGAGTGTCCACCTCTAGCCTCATTCCCCAGCAGCGTGAGCATATCGAATCTATACGGGATGAGCAGGTGTTGATTACTTGGAGTGGAGCATACTTCGCGCTTCCAGGTTCAGTGACGGATCCGCAGGAGTCACACTAGCAGCCACACCCCTTACTCGACGGGGTCGAGTTCTTCCCACCTAGGGAGAATTGATGGGAATCAACACCGAACACTGATATTTTTCTATTACATTTGTGTCCTTTTATTTACATTTATACCCTTGTATAATTGGGTACGCAATTGTATGGCAAGTATAAGCCAAAATGTGAATCTTTAGGTTTTAGTGGGTTTATTTGCAAAAGTCCAGTAGGTCCAGCAAGGGCCCCCCTCCTTCTTCCCCATTGGTCCACCTAAGCCCTAGGGCCCATGTGGGGCTGGTCAAATGTCCAAGGTGGTCTTCTAGATGGCTTGACCATTCAAGGGGACAAAGGGTGAAAAAATTCAAAAACAATGGCCCTTAAAGTCAAGAGGGCGCCCCCCTTTAATATTAGTTTAATAGGTTTTGTATTTTTATTTTTTTGGTCAATCACACATGGGAGAATTAAATATGATCTCCCCCTTTTGCCCCTCCCCTAACTTAGATATGAGGGTAGTTTAGGTCTTTTTACATTTTCTATATAAGCCATGTATTTTATGAATTACTTAGCATTAATGAGAAAAAAATCCATTTGTGCTCACAAGGGCCAAGGACGCCCCTCTCTCCCCATCTAGAGCTGTGAGAGCTCTGATTTCAGATGTGTGAAGCTCTCCTCCACCACCTCCCTGAGTGCGACGCTCAGGACCGCCGCCGCCGCCATCGATCCCTCACCGCCAACCCGCCGGAGATCTGTCTACATCAGGACAAAGGTCCAGTGTTCGAATTTTAGCTCCCAAACCTCAGATCTGACGAAGTTGAGATTTTGAGGGTAGGTTCCCCATATCAATCCCCATCTACAAAAAAACTCCACCGAATTTAAGCCTTCATTTCATTTTCCTTTCCATCTAAGTTTCTAGATCCATACAGATCTATCCCTGTGCAGATCTTGTTACAGCAGCCTTATTCTTCCATTGTTCGACCCCCTTCCCCTCTTTTGATTCAGTCCAAATTTGGACTGGGTGTTCTGCCCACCAAATCCCACCTCTATAATTTTTTTCACAAATTTAGGATTTCTTTTTTCCCTCTGAAAAATTAAAACTCAGTCAAAAATCTGTTCTGTCCTGTGCAGTCTAGATCCGACCCCTGTCCAGTCAAAAATATATTTACCCTGCCAAACCACCTTTAGAAAATCCACAAAAAATATTGGCATCTTCCTTACTTCCCCCTCTCCAACTTTTAGAAAGTGGTCAACTTCCAGATCCGACGTTTTCTCTCCGGTCAAACCCCATTCTCAGGCAGATCCAAATCTATCCTGCCAGATCTGGTTCTGTGAACCAACAGGTTGTAAATTCGACCAAGGCCACTACAAAGACACACAAAATTCCTTCTCTAGCCATAGGTCGTAGCTCACTGAAAGATCTTTCCAACGGCGTAAATCTCGCGTCGATCCGAAGTTGGGATTGATCGCAGTAGCCGATCTCGTCGGATCGCACACCCTTGAAACAGTAAAACAGACCCGGGGCAGCAATCTTCACCGCCTGGCGATCGGAGCCGCCCGGCCTCCCACTAGCAGGGCCAGCCCGATCGCCTTCCAGGGATCGTTCCTCCAGGCATCCCCTTGGCAGCGGGACCCACCCCACATAGTTCGAACATCTGAGTAGCACGTGGGCCCCATAACCCGCAGCACGTGTTATCAGGACGACACCGACGAAGCTATCCAACACGCTGCCCATCAACCCAAGATCGATCCTCCCGGGCCCCACTTTTAGCCCTTTACCTCCTTACATGGAGTGGGCAAGAAATCACTGCTCTAATTATTGAATAATTATTTTACCGGGCGTTACCGTACTTGGCCGAGAAGTCTTCCCCACGTCTCGAGCATGGAGGTACACTCGCCACCCTCCTCATAGGCACTTTCCTTTACTCGTATTTATTTGTATATGCCGCTGCATGTGATAGGATTATTAGCTCATTATATCAATTTTATTCCCGCTGCAAGAGAGTGAGTGTGACCCGTCCCGTGACTCAATCCGAGTACATGCAGAAGAGCCGAGTACCCTTGACTCATTGCCAGTTCCTCAACCGCGCACGATCCCGCGTTTCCCTCGCTTAGGGACGAGTTGCAAGCTAGAGTCCCATGTTTGGGTGTTTGTCCCGCATCACACCTAGTGATTGCGACTCGTGTTGCAGACATGGAATCAGCCTATCAAGTTGCGACAGATGTGGAGGAGGATTGGCTGAGGACCCAGGAATAGGCTGGTGCAGGGCAGTCCCAGTCAAGTCAAGGTCAGTAGAGGACCCTTCAGCAACAGTGTGTTCTCCAGCAGTCTAGGAGGCAGTTAGAATTGGCATCTCTTCCATCTCCTGGCACAAATTCTTCCCCTCCAGGATCGAGACTCAATTACGTGTCGAGGTTGTTCAGAAGAGGCAGGTCTGGCAGGAGGTGTCAGGAGCAGGAGGAGCAAATTTCGACAGTGTCTGATCAGCAACCTGAGGTTCGACTACTGCGGCATGGTATGAATGAGTTGTCAAGATAGTGTCCAAGATGTGGTGAGTTTCACGAGGGCAGGTTGTGCACTATGGATGAAGCAGAGTTGGAATGTTTTCAGTATGGTCAGGTCGGGCACATTGCTCGCGAGTGTCCATGGCGGCCACCCTAGTCCCATCCATCCCAATAGCAGTTCACTAGCTTGGCGAGACAGGAACCCCGACGTGCGCGAGGCACCTGACCGGGCAGAGTGATGATACCCCACCTCGTGGAAGGTATGTGCGAACTTTAATTATTATGAGATGTGTTTTTGTTAATTCTGCTATTTTATTGTTATAATTGTGTCTTCACATGCTTGTGTTTTTCTTGGAGTATGTTCAGGAGTTCTCAAGAGCGTCATGTGTATCGGTAGTGGAGTTGCTTGCGGGGGTTATGTGCCCGTCCCTCTTTGTTTCTCGATGTGTAGATGCCGATAAGGTTGTATAGAGTCGGGTGAGTAGAATCACCAGTCGAGCTAATATGTCATGTTGTGAGGCTGGTGTTGAGCCTCCCAAAGTGCTTTGATATTAAGACCTGCGCGTGTAGATGGTTTGTCAGGCGAGAAAGGGAGGTTGTGTTTCAGAATCGAAGAGTGTGAGCTCCTTCACCTCTATTTCTGGATTCAGCCTATTTTAAGTTGGGACTGTTTCGTAGTAGATGTTAAGTCTTTCCCCTATTCTTACGGTACGATCGATGCAGAGTTGGGCAGCGAAAGCGTGGTGGGCCCGCGACCCACAGGCTCCCAGATCAGATTGGTGGTAGAGTAGGGCGAATATCTTCGTGGTAAGTGAGTCATGGAGATTTTATAGTCAACCGTGGATAGTTGACGTCAGATGAAAGGCTGTGTTGTCTGTGTGAGCGGCCTCGATTATTGTGTGTCGGTGGCAGTATCATGCTATGTGGCTGATGGAGACATCATCCACAATTCCCTTTGGCTAGGGTCCTCTTCACACTCCGGCATCATTTGAGTTCGGGCCTCTCTCTATAAAGGCCCACTTATCCTTTTGTGCTATTTACTTGAGTCATTTGATGTAATTTTCATTTTATTTGAGTCATGTCCCCAGGTCTTGCATTTATTTTCCTAAGTTTGTGTGTCATTAGATGGTGTAATGTGCTAATTGGGCCCAATTCTGCAGGCTTGGCCCAATAAGCACCCCTACCCCTTCGGTTATTTGTCATTGAGTCTTTTGTCAGGGTCTTATTATAAAATGTGGGTTTCCTATATATAGGGCCCCATTTCCTTCATTTGGAACTTAATGAATGAATGATTCAATACAAAAGATTTCCATTTGAGTGTTCAAATCTAGTTTTAGAGGAGTGAATCCTATAGTTGGGTGAGAAGCCCTAGGGGAGTGATTCCCCACCCTACTCTCTCTCTAACCCTCTTTCTCTCTCCTCCCACTAAGGGGTTCGCCCCATTCATCTCTTCTCCCTCCTCCCAACCACCTCCAACCCCCAACCACCCCATTAATGCCACTCCACTTCCCATAGTCTCCTTTACTCCACCCCCTAGTTCCAAGATAGAATCCTCCCCATTCCAACAAACTCCTCCCCATTCCAACACAATCAAACCCTTCCCCACACAACCCCACAACTTCCAAGGCCAGTTCAAATTTGAAAATCCTTCCCTCCAAGGCCTTGGGCCGCCCCTCCCCACTCCCATTAGGCTAGGTTCGCCCCCTTCCCCTTCATTCCACCCCATCATCCACTACCCCCCTCCATCCCCCATTCCCCCTTACCTCCAGCTGAAACCTGCGACCTCCCCCTCTTCCTCCATCTCCCCTCCACCATTAGACCCCCTCCACACCTCCCACAACCCCCCCTCTCACCCTTCATCCACCTCCCCTTCACCCTATACCCCATTCTCCTTATTCTATCTAGGTATTGGAAGCTGTCCCTTGGTTGCTGCTTGCAGTCCAGAAGTTGCAGATGAACCAGCAACTTGCAGCATTCACCACGACCTTCTCCGGATGAGTTTGAAGACCGAAGAGCAATCATCGGAAGCGTCTGCCAGTCGCCTTCGCAACCGAAGTAGTTTCGTCTTCTTCCGATCTCCGAGTCGTCCAGGAGGTCCATTCTCCCACAGATGCGCGGTTCTATCTCGGCTGAGAACCAGAGCCAGATTAGAAGTTCTGCCCCGACGAACCCCAAAGGAATCAGTCCTCAAGTCCTTCTTCAAAGTTCTTCATCGGTCTGTCTACTTTCAGAATCAAGAAGCAGAAGCCCAGTCAGCATCCGGGAGCAGAAGTTACCAATTTTCTTCTACGATCGCGCGGCTCTGCCCTCCACAGTCTGCACCGACCCCTCCTCACTCTTCTGGTTCCACGGATCGTCCCCGACATCGGTTAGCATCCCTGTCAGTTTTGCTGCAAAGAAAACTCGTCCACGATTCCAACGACTCTGACGGCGCTTGAATCCAAGGTCGGGAGCGGCCGGGACATTCTCTGCATCCTGCTGTTAGACATCGGCAGCTGCCGGCCCGAGAATCTGAAGCTCTGTTCAAACCACCATCCCGGTCAGCCTCGGGTCCAGAAGAAATTACAAAAATTCTGAGGCATTCCCTTCTTTATTATGAAGATTTTTCCGCTGGTCTCACCATCAGAAGAATTCCTGAACTAGTCCTACAGCATCCACATCGACTACCTGTCCCTGTTCATAGACAGCAGGCAGATTTGGTGCCGTCTCTTAATCAACCCTTTTCTCTCTAATTTCCCCACCCCGCTTGGCCGGCTGAAGGCCCCTCCCTGTGTGGAGGTAGTATTGTTTGTAATTTCATTAACCCCCACCCCAAGATCCCCCTCCTGCGAGAGGTGTAGTGGTGTAATTTGTTTGGGCAGGTCAAGCGACACCGCCGCGGCGTGTGGGGATCCACTCGCCTCCCCGCTCGCCCTCGTCTCCGACTGGGACCGGTTTCTTCAAACCGGTCGAGTAAGTGCTCAAACCTTCACTCCACTTAGTGCTTGTCTTTCAATATTAGTTCTTAATTCTTCTGGTTATGCGAGTGAGAGCCCGATCCTCAAGCTCCATAAACTTGAGTGATCACCGTGGGAATATTGCAACCGGTGCCTTTGGCACTTTGTCGGCCCCCTTGATTTGGGCATCCCCACCCATTGGGAATCAAGTCTTAGCCTTGCTGGCCCTCTACCAGCAAGGGCCCAACCCCACATCCTCACCTTGGCATTGCCAAGTCACCCCGGGCTTGGGTGAGTGACGATAGAGCGGTGGCCCAACTTGGCCCGTTTTGAATGCGATTGTGCTTGCTTGCATTAGGTCCGAGGTTGTGTCACATCAATTGGTATCAGAGCAAGTCATTGACTTGTCTCTATCAAGTCTAAGTCCTAGGACCTTTGCATTGTGTGTCCAACCTCATTTGCCTCTTGTCTTGCATGTCCACCCGTAGCGGTGCTAGTTACCGACCCGATCCGTCAACTTCAATTCCACCCATGGATCCCAATCCTCAACTCAATCAAGATGCTCTTAGGGAGGAACCCCATAGCCAAATGAATAGGGTAGATGCTGCCCTTACAAACATCCTTGCCCAACTTGAATCCCTTAACACTCGAATTGCTCGGTTAGAAGAACATGAGGTCCACCCAAGGGACAACGAGCCTAGAGTCCACCCTCCACATGTTGAGCCTCATAGGGAAGATCCCCATCTAAGGAATAATGAGCCAAGAGTTCATCCACCACATGGTGAGTTGCATAGGAATGAGTTTCACCCAAGGAACAATGACCCAAGAATCTACCCTCCACATGTTGAGCCTCATAGGGAAGAGTTCCATTCTAGGAATCATGGACCAAGAGCCTATCATCCACATGCTGAAATTTATAGGGATGACTTGGACTTTGACCCCTACTATAACCATGAGAGACCCCGCCACCCTCCAATTCATGAAAGGCGTCCACGGGACGACCCGGATGACCCTCTCTTAAGGATGATTAAAGTAGAGGCCCCAAACTTTAATGGTTCCCATGAACCAAGTGTCTACTTAGAATTGGAGACCGCCATGGACCAATACTTTGAATGGTACCCAATGCCCGACCAAAGGAGGGTAAGATTGGCCAAGATGCATCTCACTAAATTAGCCAAAACTTATTGGCTAAACCAAGAGGGTTTAAGAAGGATTAGGCGGGTAGAGCCTATTGATACTTGGGAGGGTATGAAGAACCAACTTAGGAACAAATACCTTCCCCAATCCTACCATCACATGCTCTTAGATGAATGGCAAAGCCTCACCCAAGAGGGGAAGACCGTAGTTGAGTACATTGAGAAGTTTGACTCCTATCTTTTGAAGTGTGGAGTTCATGAGGACCCAGCCGTTACCTTGTCCCGCTTTAGGAATGGACTTCAAAGTCACATCAAAAGAGAGCTTTTCATGAGAGATATTGATAACCTTGAGATAGCTTATCAAATAGCTAGGGATGTAGAAAGATTCTCTAGGATCCCTCGATTTGCTACTCCCTGACCGGTCGATCCCAAAAACATGGGACCACGGCCCATTCCGGCCACTCCCATGAAAGCCCATAATCCAAGTGGGAGCACCCCATTAAGGCCTTACAACCCCCCTCCCACCATCACTCCAAACAAACCCACCCCTAGTCACCCCCTCCCACGGAGGGAAGACATTCCCAAAGGCCCAAATGTAGGAACTACTTCGGGTAGCGGGCGTCAACAATGCTTTAGGTGTCAAGGGTTTGGCCACTTTGCGGGGCAATGTCCATCCAAGGGATTGTCTAGCTTGCTTATTGAGGAAGAAGCTCCACCCCAAAAAGAACTTGAAGATGTCATTGAGGACCATGAAGCCTCACTAGATTGGGAAGAGGAGTATGAAACCCAATACCTAGAGTCGGGTCTAGAGCACACCACTCCATCTTCCAACTCTCATCTAGGAGTGATTAGATGCACCCTCACCAAACCCCAAGAAGAGGATTGGCGTCGAACTTCAATATTTCACACCTTTGTCAAAATAGGGAACCATGTAAGGAAAGTGATCTTGGATAGTGGGAGTTGTGTCAATGCCGTGTCACCCGATACCGTCAAACTTCTTGGGCTAACTATCACCCCTCACCCAAGCCCATACCGGGTTTCATGGATCAACAACAACTCCATCCCGGTCAACACTCAATGTCTTGTGCCTCTCACCTTCTCTTCATACCATGATCAAATATGGTGTGACATCATACCCATGGAATTAGGTAGCATCCTACTAGGAAGACCTTGGCTTTATGATGTAGATGACACCATCTTGGGTAGGAGCAACAAATGCACCTTTGAACATGAGGGTAAGACTATCCGTCTTAACCCCTCCCCACCTCGTCCCATGACCAAGAGGGACACTCCCCCTCAAGGACAACACCCCACCACCATACAAGTCTCGGGGAACTCCACCCCTCCAACTCCATCCCCTACCCAAACTCCCAAACAAAGTGGGACCTCAAGGTTGACCAAGGGTCTTCATCTCATCACTAGGAAGGAACTTGAAGAGGAGATAGTTCAAGGAGTACCATTATGTGCGGTGGTCATTTGCCTAGGAGAACCCACTTCCACCAATCCACATCCCATAGAAATCCAACAACTCCTAGAAGAATTCCATGATGTGTTCCCAACGGAGCTCCCGGACCAACTCCCTCCCATGCGGGATGTGCAACATGCAATTGATCTAGTCCCGGGAGCCACTCTCCCAAACCTTCCTCATTATCGCCTCAATCCTACGGAACATGCCGAACTTAGGAGGCAAATAGAGGAACTCATTAGGAAGGGCTTCATTCGCATTAGCAAAAGCCCATGTGCCGTCCCGGCCCTTCTAACTCCCAAGAAGGATGGGTCATGGCGAATGTGTGTGGATAGTCGGGCCATTAACAAAATCACCGTCAAGTATAGGTTTCCCATCCCTAGGCTTGATGACATGTTTGATATGTTAGCCGGAGCCACCATCTTCTCCAAAATTGACCTTAAGAGTGGCTATCACCAAGTTAGGATAAGGCCCGGGGATGAGTGGAAAACGGCTTTCAAAACCAAAGATGGCCTCTTTGAATGGTTAGTCATGCCTTTTGGTCTTTCAAATGCCCCAAGTACTTTCATGCGTCTTATGACGGAGGTTCTTAGGCCCTTCATTGGGATCTTTCTAGTGGTCTATTTTGATGATATACTCATCTATAGTCAATCCCAAGAAGTCCACCTTGATCACCTTAGGAAAGTTTGTACCATCCTTCGTCAAGAAAGCCTATTTGCCAACTTAGGAAAGTGCCACTTCATGACCACATCCCTCACCTTCCTAGGATTTGTGGTGTCAACCAAAGGCGTCTCCATGGACCCCGAGAAGGTCCAAGCTATCATTGATTGGCCGGAACCTCACACCTTCACGAGGTCCGAAGTTTCCATGGATTGGTTACATTCTATAGGGGGTTTATTCGAGGGTTTAGCACTATCACTGGCCCCATCACCGATTGTCTCAAGAAGGGGACTTTTGTATGGACCAAATCGGCCTCTAAAGCCTTCCAAGAACTTAAGGAGAAGTTGACCCAAGCTCCGGTCCTATGCCTTCCCGATTTCTCTAAAGTCTTTGAAGTCACATGTGATGCATCCGGGATAGGGATAGGAGGGATTCTTAGTCAAGAGGGACACCCGGTAGCCTTCTTTAGTGAGAAGCTTTGTGATGCTAGGACAAGATACTCCACTTATGACAAGGAGTTCTATGCCGTGGTTCAATCCCTCCGACATTGGAGGCACTACTTGTTGCCCAAGGAGTTTATCATCTTTTCCGACCATGAGGCCCTCAAATACCTCAATTCCCAACAAAAGTTAAATGCCCGACATGCCTGATGGGTTGAGTTCATCCAATCCTACACTTTTGTCATCAAACACAAGGCCGGGAGTGAGAATCGAGCGGCGGATGCCCTTAGTAGGAAAGTTTCCTTGCTATCCACTATCCAAGTGGAAGTGACCGGGTTTGATAGGATCAAGGATGAGTACCCTAGCTGCCCCGACTTTGGGCACATCTATACCACCTTGACCACCCCTTCTAGCAAGGAACATGAGGGATTTGTCTTAGAGGATGGGTTCCTCTTCAAGGGACCCAAGCTTTGCATCCCACGGACCTCACTCCGTGACTTCTTGATTTGGGAATTACATGCGGGAGGGCTAGCTGGCCATTTTGGAGTCCACAAAACCATTGCCCTAGTTGAGGGACAGTTTTATTGGCCTAGTCTCAAGAGAGATGTAGGCAAGGTTGTGGGTCAATGCCGAACATGTGCCTCGGCCAAACAAGTGAAACAAAACACCGGCCTATATACCCCACTCCCCATCCCCGACCGACCATGGCAAGACTTAAGTATGGACTTTGTGCTAAGACTACCCAAGACTCCTAGAAAGCATGACTCAATATATGTGGTGGTTGATAGATTTTCCAAAATGGCACATTTCATCCCATGCACCAAAACCTCAGATGCCTCCCATGTGGCCCGATTGTTCTTTGATGAGGTTGTCCGCCTCCATGGGTTACCCAAAACCATAGTCTCCGATAGAGATGTCAAATTCACTAGCTACTTTTGGAAAACTCTTTGGCACATGATGGGTACCCTCCTTAAATTCTCCACTGCCTACCACCCCCAAACAGATGGCCAAATCGAAGTTGTCAATCGGAGTCTAGGGAACCTCCTTAGGTGCCTTGTTGAGGATCGACCGGGAAATTGGGATCTCATCCTACCCTAGGCTGAATTCGCATATAACAACTCCATCAATAAGTCCATAGGGATGAGTCCATTTGAAGCCGTGCATGGATACAAACTAAGAAAGCCTTCCGATCTCATTCCTCTTCCCCAGCATACTAGAGTGTCCATTTCAGTCGAGTCTTTTGCACAACATATTAGAGAATTGCATGAAGAAATTCGCAAGCACATCAGCAAAAAGAATGAGGCTTATAAAAGGCTGGTCGACTCTCATCGGCGTCACCAAGAATTTCATGTGGGTGACTTTGTAATGGTAAGGACGGAGAGGCTCTCCCCAGGAGCCAACTCTAAACTGAGGCCACGTGGGGCTGGTCCCTTCCAGGTCTTGAGGCGCATTGGTGCAAATGCCTACGAGATAGATCTCCCTGAGGAGTATGGAATAAGTCCCATATTCAATGTTGCCGACCTAGTGCCATATAAGGGACCCACGGTGGTACCTAGTGAGGTGATTGAGCCTACTTCTTCCCTTGAGAGAGCACCCACCCGTGAGGAGAGACCACCAGCCAAGAGAGCCCAGCGTGAACAAATTGAACAAATATTGGATGAACAAGTCACTATCACTCGAAGCAAGGTCTATGAGCGCTATCTCGTCAGGTGGAAGGATCGGCCTCCTTCGGAGGATTCTTGGGTGAGTCGGGAGGATCTCCAGCGGTTGGATCCGGACCTCCTCGAGCAGTACCACAGCCGGATGGACCCCTACTCGATGGAGTCGAGCTCTTCACAGCCCAGGGGATTTAATGGAGACATCATCCACAATTCCCTTTGGCTAGGGTCCTCTTCACACTCCGGCATCATTTGAGTTCGGGCCTCTCTCTATAAAGGCCCACTTATCCTTTTGTGCTATTTACTTGAGTCATTTGATGTAATTTTCATTTTATTTGAGTCATGTCCCTAGGTCTTGCATTTATTTTCCTAAATTTGTGTGTCATTAGATGGTGTAATGTGCTAATTGGGCCCAATTCTGCAGGTTTGGCCCAATAAGCCCCCCTACCCCTTCGGTTATTTGTCATTGAGTCTTTTGTTAGGGTCTTATTATAAAATGTGAGTTTCCTATATATAGGGCCCCATTTCCTTCATTTGGAACTTAATGAATGAATGATTCAATACAAAAGATTTCCATTTGAGTGTTCAAATCTAGTTTTAGAGGAGTGAATCCTATAGTTGGGTGAGAAGCCCTAGGGGAGTGATTCCCCACCCTACTCTCTCTCTAACCCTCTTTCTCTCTCCTCCCACTAAGGGGTTCGCCCCATTCATCTCTTCTCCCTCCTCCAACCACCTCCAACCCCCAACCACCCCATTAATGCCACTCCACTTCCCATAGTCTCCTTTACTCCACCCCCTAGTTCCAAGATAGAATCCTCCCCATTCCAACAAACTCCTCCCCATTCCAACACAATCAAGCCCTTCCCCACACAACCCCACAACTTCCAAGGCCAGTTCAAATTTGAAAATCCTTCTCTCCAAGGCCTTGGGCCGCCCCTCCCCACTCCCATTAGGCTAGGTTCGCCCCCTTCCCCTTCATTCCACCCCATCATCCACTACCCCCCTCCATCCCCCATTCCCCCTTACCTCCAGCTGAAACCTGTGACCTCCCCCTCTTCCTCCATCTCCCCTCCACCATTAGACCCCCTCCACACCTCCCACAACCCCCCCTCTCACCCTTCATCCACCTCCCCTTCACCCTATACCCCATTCTCCTTATTCTATCTAGGTATTGGAAGCTGTCCCTTGGTTGCTGCTTGCAGTCCAGAAGTTACAGATGAATCAGCAACTTGCAGTGTCCACCACGACCTCCTCCGGATGAGTTTGAAGACCCAAGAGCCATCATCGGAAGCATCTGCCAGTCGCCTTCGCAACCGAAGTGGTTTCGTCTTCTTTCGATCTCCGAGTCGTCCAGGAGGTCCATTCTCCCACAGCTGCGCGGTTCTGTCTCGGCTGAGGACCAGAGCCAGATTAGAAGTTCTGCCCCGACGAACCCCAATGGAATCAGTCCTCAAGTCCTTCTTCAAAGTTCTTCATCGGTCTGTCTACTTTCAGTATCAAGAAGCAGAAGCCCAGTCAGCATCCGGGAGCAGAAGTTACCAATTTTCTTCTACGATCGCGCGGCTCTGCCCTCCACAGTCTGCACTGACCCCTCCTCACGCTTCTGGTTCCACGGATCGTCCCTGACATCGGTTAGCATCCCCATCAGTTTTGCTACAAAGAAGACTCGTCCACGATTCCAACGACTCTGACGGTGCTTGAATCCAAGGTCGGGAGCGGCCGGGACATTCTCTGCATCCTGCTGTTAGACATCTGCAGCTGCCGGCCCGAGAATCTGAAGCTCTGTTCAAACCACCATCCCGGTCAGCCTCGGTTCCAGAAGAAATTACAAAAATTCTGAGGCATTCCCTTCTCTGTTACGAAGATTTTTCTGCCGTTCTCACCATCAGCAGAATTCTGAACGAGTCCTACAGCATCCACATCGACTACCTATCCCTGTTCGCAGACAGTAGGCAGATTTGGTGCCGTCTCTTAATCAACCCTTTTCTCTCTAATTTCCCCACCCCGCTTGGCCGGCTGAAGGCCCCTCCCTGCGTGGAGGTAGTATTGTTTATAATTTCATTAACCCCCACCCCAAGATCCCCCTCCTGCGAGAGGTGTAGTGGTATAATTTATTTGGGCAGGTCAAGCGACACCGCCGCGGTGTGTGGGGATCCACTCGCCTCCCCGCTCGCCCTCGTCTCCGACCGGGACCGGTTTCTTCAAACCGGTCGAGTAAGTGCTCAAACCTTCACTCCACTTAGTGCTTGTCTTTCAATATTAGTTCTTAATTCCGCTGGTTATGCGAGTGAGAGCCCGATCCTCAAGCTCCATAAACTTGAGTGATCACCGTGGGAATATTGCAACCGGTGCCTTTGGCACTTTGTCGGCCCTCTTGATTTGGGCATCCCCACCCATTGGGAATCAAGTCTTGGCCTTGCTGGCCCTCTACCAGCAAGGGCCCAACCCCACATCCTCACCTTGGCATTGCCAAGTCACCCCGGGCTTGGGTGAGTGACGATAGAGTGGTGGCCCAACTTGGCCCGTTTTGAATGCGATTGTGCTTGCTTGCATTAGGTCCGAGGTTATGTCACATCAGTGGCACTAGTAGAATTGGGAATTGGGGGCTCAGCGATGAAGAGTTGTTGGATAAAGATGATTATGGTGCCAGTTCTTTTCATGAAATGTGCCATATGGCTCTGAATAGAGTTACGTAGTGATTGGTATTGGAGCAAGTAGGGGCTAATTGGACCGGTCGTAAGGCACAAGTGTGCATTACTTAAAGATAAGCTGGCTATTTGATTTTTGGGTGTTCTTGAAATGGACCTGAGGAATGAGAGGTGCTGGTGTTGAAATGAGACCTTGTGTGGATGCCACGGTGAGTAATCGATAAAACTACTTGAGATGTTTAAGTGCCCCGATGATATATGGTCTAGTGCGCCGGTTGATCGACATGCGTGATGTTCGAGACTAGTCAAGTGATGTGATGGTTGTGGATGAAAGAGCTTGGCTATGACAAGATTCAATAGAGTTTGGAACTCGGTGCTTCTTGTGGTGCTACTATTTGGATTATCGTGTTCCCTTGGCTCGGGAAGAGCTGTGCAAGGAATTGTGCGAGTAGGCGCCAGAAGTTGGTCGCTATTGGTTAGCAGTTCAGGCGGAACTGTGGAGTTGATAGGTACGGAATGAATGGTTGTAATGTGGAACAACTGTCTCCTCAACGAAAGAATCCCCTGAAGTGTGATATGAGATGGGAGTCCTGCCAGGGGAAAGGATTTTGAGGCGTCGTACCCGAAACTAGTGTGTTTGAGGAGTTCGAGGTTCACGAGAGTTACCTCATTGTTCTTCTTCCTCTTGAGAAGCGGGAATTGGCCAGGTGGCCAGGGAGGACCAAGATGGTGCCAAGCGATGTGTGGCTAGCGCTCGAAGGAACTGATTGGTGGCCCTGTAGAGAAGTAGGAGCGGAATGTGGTAGATGTCTTATGATTGAAGTGGGACCGGTGGCTGGCGAATGGCTTTCTACAGCTGATGTGTTTCCACTGAGTGGGTTGTCCTGTAATGTGGATTTCAGACTATGAAGTCCCAGGCGGTTGATTGTAATGTGTCCCATGGGTAGTGATGGTGACCAGTGAGACATTGGTTTTGAGATCGGTGTCATCTGGTGAGCAATAGAGCTATTCGGCTCTGGATCGTGTGTCACTGGCTATGAGGAGCTGATGGAAGAGTTGTATCCAACTTAGATTGGCGGTGAGATTGTCATTCGAGATGGAGTGCGATTGTGCTCCTTGTAAGGAGTACTTGGTGTCCAGTAGCTGGAGAAGTTGATGTCCCGAGTAGGCAGCTGAGTATGGTTTCCCCAATCAAGGATTGTGTGCTTCCTCCATGCGCAGAGTGTTACAGACGATGTTTATGCCCTTGAGAATTTCAAGGAAGCTGAGGTGATGCCAAACTTGTCAGTCGTGTACCTTGATCGATTAGGGGTTTGGCGTGAATTATTGTGATAGAGTGAGGATGCTTTATTAGCTGTTTTAGTCTGGCAATGTTCCTTAGGGGATGTTGTGTGGTGAGGGTTGTGCGGTGATTGCGAGGTCTTTTCCGTTGGGTGAGTTCTTCCTTGTGAGTTATGTGAATTATCCTAACTTTTGAGGATGAAATTTCTGTAAGGAGGGAAGACTGTAATGTCCCTGGGTTCTCGGATTGTATTTTTGCAGGTTGCGGATCGTGTTTGTATGGGTTTCGAACTTTAATATCGTATCTTTGGACCCCAAGAAGGTATGCATGTGAATTATTTTAAGTTCGTGGTAGCGCGTGGAGCGACCTAGCTTTCTTCTGGATTACTTCGGAGTCAGAATGTATTTTTTGGGGTTTTTCCAGAGTTATTAGAATTTTCTAATTGAAAAAAGAGAGAATAGAAAAAAGAAAAAGAAATAAAAATATCTTTTAAAACCTCCTCACCCCTCTCATTTCTCCCTCTCTCACTCTCGTGACCCTCTCTTCCTCACTCTCGTTCTCCCCCTCTCTCACTCTCACGTCTCTCCCTCTCTCCCTCTTCTTCTCTGGCAACCGATGGGAAAGACTTGCAGTGAGGTGGACGGCTGTGCGGGTGACGAGCAGTGAGGATCGGAGTTTGGAGTGGGAGGCGGCACCGTGGTGGATGATTTTTTGGGATTTCGTGAAGAACCGACTGTGAGACGAGTGATTTCGGCGTGGATCTACCCCGAACTCGCATGATTTCTTCGAAAAAGGTAGGGAGATGGATTCTTACCCTCCTTGTGTTATTCCCTTGCGATTTCAAGTCGATTCTGTCGAGGAAGAGTGAGTTTTCTTCATGTTGGGGTTAAAATATATATTTTGGGACGAGTGACGATTTTGTCGATTTGGGCGACGATTCTTAGTTCATTTGATGTGAAAGGGTGTGTTAGAGGCCGGGGAGCATTTCCCCATGGTTCCTACTCGCATTGGAGCGAGTTGGGTGCGGAACGGGACCTCCCGGAGGGGTTCCTGTCGCAGACGTGCTAGAATCGATCGACCGATTCTGGGTTCAATCGATCGATTGGGTACCTATCTGGGCCAGTCGCCACTGGGCGAATTCGGTCGACTGCCAGGGGCCGGTCGATCGACTGAACCACCCAGTCGATCAACCGACCAGGTTGTTGGTCGACCAACCTGTCTCTGTGTTGGTCGACCGTCCAGCACTGCTTGTCGATCGATTGGGGGTTGCTTGGCCCAGTTGACCCCTGTGAACGGGTTTTCATCCCCGGAATATAAATATAAATGTTTTATACAAGGAAACCCATTGAAATTGGGCCATTTTTTCCTCGTGAGGGTGGTGGTCACCCGGGAATGGATTCACGTAGTACGAGGGTTCATGGGGTCCTGTGGATGCACTTTTTATCATCTTTTATCCGTTTATCATCTTTTTATTCTTGGTTTATTTCATTTCGGTTTATTATGTAGTGTCCCTGTGGTTTTGATGATGTCAAACATTGTGACTCATCATGAGTCAATGCATGGAATTCATGCCTTGATGATGTCACAGTGCATTTGGTGCATTGGATTCATGCTTTTGATGGTGTGTATGACTTATCAATGAGTAATGTATTGGTGCATTGGATTCATGCTTTTGATGATGTCTATGACTTATCAATGAGTCATGTATTGGGGCATTAGATTCATGGATTAACATTTGTAATCATGACATGCTTTATTGATTATATGATGCCTTAACTCTATATGAGCATCCTTGAATTTGGGAAAAATTGAAGAACAGGTTGGACAACAAGGTTGTGTGGCTACAAGTCCTGTTGGATGTGGCCTCGACCTCATAAAACAAACATGTTGAAGTGGCATTTGAAATCCTGCCTACATTGTCCCTGTAGCAGTGATGTAGTTGAAGAAAGCCAAGCAGCAACTTCACAAGCTAGCAGTCCTAAGCAACGGGCCAGAACTGAAGTTACAGTAAAGATACAACAATTAGTACAAGGAATCTTCAGTAGAAGTCAACAATACAAGATAAAGCCTTAAGCTAAGTTCGGTCAACCAAACTGATCATCTCGGTCAACCAAAATCACCATAAGAGAACTCAAGAGAACAAGAGTTCTTTTTGCCATCAGAACCTCGCCGCAGGATCGCCACTACCTCGATGCAGTCAAGCTCCAAGAAGCATTCAAGCACTTATCCTTGTGGATGCATCGACGCAACCAAGAGCTACACCGACGCATCAAGTCACGACATGTCAAAGCATCAATAATGCATCGACGCAGCCCTTCATACTGAAGCAAATTCCAGAGTGATGCATCGATGCACCAAGTCAGAAGCCCGTGTACCAAGTCAACTGCATGAAGGATCTATCTTCGCACTGCCTCGATGCATCTGAGGATTGCATCGGCGCACTAAGCTCGGAACTAGGATTTGGAAGACTATTAGGTCGAAGTATCAGAAGAAGGAGTATGTGCTGTCACCTGGATAGGTTGAAGCTGCGAGCCACTGATCCGGCACATCAGTCATCAATAGATGAGTTATTACTTTCTGCCTCGACCTAAAGGCATATGCCTCGACACACTCTACTCAACCTTCAACGCACTAAAGGGAGCAACCTACTTTGATAGTTCAAGTGTGATTAACAGTCTCTTAAGGATTAATCATGATCACTGGAGTGTCAAGAGAAAATACTTAAGGAGATTCACATTGTCAATCTGAAAAATCATCCTGAGGCACGTGATGAACTTATGGAATCAGGTGACCTCGAATTCTATTGACTAGAACTCGGCACTTACACACCTGGTGCATTTCCAGATAATTTATGAAATAGAATATTCCAATTTGGCAAGTGGACTAATGGGATTCCAGCTGAATAACCTTTTTATCCACTTGGATTTGCGGAGCCACTGTTTCCTATAAATAGGGGTCTCGCCCTTCGAGTGAGTGAGTGGCCATTGAAGAAGAGCCGCCGTAGCTATTGAGAAAAAGCTTATGCCAGAGCCAGATCAATGAGAGCAGCAGTCGCGAAGAAGAAAAGTGAGAGTGGGCTATGAAGATCTGAGCTAGAAAAAGAAAGAGAGAAAGAATTGAGAGAGTGAGAGCCTGCGAGAAGAAAAGGAGCTTGTGCAGCCGAAGCTTCAACTGAAGATCTGCTAGTTGCTGACACCCGTTTTTGTACCATTGAGTTGGGCTATTTTCTTACCTTTATTTATGATGTCCCAAGTTGTCCATCACTCGTTGGGCCATTTCCAGATGGTTTTGGGCCTATTTTATAGGTTGCCTTCTCCCTGGCTGGTGTTGAGTATATCCAGGTGATTTTGATGATACCAAAACCCAGGACATGTGCTCTATCACATGCCTTGTATTAGCAATCAAGTATGTCTTTCATACACAATCAAGGTCTAATTTCATCATGCATTATGCTTAAGTGTTCATACCCTTCCAAATGCCTAAATCCACCTTGGCTCCAGAACTACCCAGGCTAAGCTCAACCCACTCATTTTGATTGGAACAGGATGTGGTCATAAAATGATTCGTTCATAGATTATGATTTATTGACTAACTCTTTAAAAAATGTAGGATTTCCAGCCAGCGGTCGATCGCCGGTCAGGAGCCGGTCGACCGATTTTCCCAACGTTGAAAGCTTCATTTCCTATAAAATTCTGATCGACCGCCCCCTCCTGCCGGTCGACCGCCAGCTTCGAGGTAGCTATTTTTGACTTTATTTTCTACAACATGGGAAGCCCCTTTCCTTGGGTTTATTTAATCCCAAAGTCACCAGACCTGCCATGATTTGTGGATCTAGTTCCTGGCTTGTCTCTTGACCATCCAAGATCTATATTTTTTTTCGATAAATACCAAGGAATAGAGTGAGGGAGAGTGCACCCCAGCCTCAAGGAGGAGGGATGTTCTCACTCCACCAGGCACTACCAATGGTGACTTTTTCCATTGGGGTCAAAAACATCACATTGGGGTCAAAAACCCTAATCACTCAAGGGAGATCAAAGAGGCTATCAAAGGGGAGAAAGAGTGCTGCCACTATAGCTCCGTGAATAGTGTTTTGGGGAAGAACTTCTTCATCCATCTCCAAGTTTTCAAGATCATCAGCAAGCTATTCAAGTGAAGATCAAGCTGTGGAGGAAGCTTCATCCAAGATCATCTTCATCCATTAAGGGGGAGCTTAAATCTGAGTTTTTCATTTTGTGTTTTTCCCTTGTTTTTCATCAAGCTCCAAGTGTGTGATCTTATACTTTTAAACACTTGTGTGTGTGTGGATCTATGCAGATCTCTCTCTCTCTCTCTCTCTCTGTGTGTGTGTGTGTGTGTGTGTGTGTGTGTGTGTGTGTGTGTGTGTGTGTGTGTGTGTGTGTGTGTGTGTGTGCTTCTTCTAGTTTTCACATATCTTTGTGATTCGGTGCTTGTGCACCATCGTGGGAGTTCCAGCCTCTCACATGTGTGTGTGTGTGTGTGTTTTGATCTTGTAATCCTTTACAAGATAGTGTGGAATCCTCAAAGATCGTGAGGGGTGGACGTAGGTTGCCGTTGTTGCATCCGAACCACCTAAAAATCTCTGTCCATTGTGTGGTTTGTTCTTTTTCTTCTATCCCCATTCTGTGCAGCACACACGTAGATTTATTTTGTTATATTGTTCGTGTTTGATCTATCATAATTTATTATTCTCATATTAGATCTCGGGTATATTAAAAGGTGGGTTCGGATCGGCAAGGCAAACCTTGTCAAGAAGATAACATCTTGTTTGAGTTGAATCTTTGGATTTTTACCTCTGCCACCGTACCTAAGATTGGTTGAGTGTGGTAGATTTTATTAGATCTAAGTGTTTACATATAGATCTTAATTGTTCTTACGACTATTTCTCACACTTGTTTCATTTGGCCAAGAATTTTCTAAAAGTTTGTAAACACCCAATTCACCCCCCTCTTAGGTGTCATTGATCGCGGGACTTCAATTGATATCAGAGCTAAGGCTCTATTTCTTTCAGATCTAACGATCTAGAGTAAGATCCAGATCAATGGCAAACAAGGGTTTGATGCCTGAGGGTCATTCCATCCATCGTCCTCCATACTTCGATGGCTCAAATTACTCCTATTGAAAAAATAGAATGCATGTCTTTCTGAGAGCCCAAGAGTATGAGATCTGGAGGGTTGTGAACAAGGGTTCGTATAAACTCTCGGATGATGAAGAAACATGGACACCTGAGGAAATTAAGAAATGCATTGTAAATTTTAATGCTATGAACATTATGCAATGTGCTATACATCCTAATGAGTTTTCTCGTGTATCCATATGCAGTTCAACAAAAGAGATGTGGGACAAATTACAGCTTATCTATGAAGGAACGTCCGAGGTCAAGGAGACCAAGGCCAACCTACTCATCAGAGACTACAAGCTATTCAAGATGAAACCTGAAGAAGCTATCTTTGAAATGTTCACAAGGTTAACTGAGATTACCAATGGTCTCAAGAGTCTCAAAAAAGAATACACCGATTCCGAGCTCATGAGGAAAGTGTTGAGATCTCTCCCATCCGTATGGCACACTAAAGCTACTGTCATCGAAGATTCAAAGAATCTGTCCACACTCTCTCTAGACGAGCTCATAGGGTCGCTCATGACCTATGAGATAAACATCAAAAGAACTGCTGAGGAGGAAACCGAGAAGAAGAAAACGGTGGCACTGAGAGCCCACCAATCTGATGATGATTCCCAAGAAGAGGAATCCAACGAAGGGAGCAATGAAGAAGAAGACATTGCCATGCTGACCCGTCAAGTGAAGAAAATTTTGAGAAGAAAGAATAACTTCCAAGGAAACTTCAGAAAAGGGCAAAGAAAGCCTATTCAAACCAAGGGTGAGCCAAGCAAGCCCAACAACGTCATTTGCTACGAATGCAAGAAATTCGGGCACATGAGAGGAGAGTGCACAGATCTGAAGAGGAAATTCAAGAAGGACAAGTTTAAGAAGTCCAAAGTCATGGTCGCTACATGGAGCGACGAAGAGGACGAACCGTCCGACGAGGAGCTACAAGAGCTAGTGGAGAGCTTGTGCCTCATGGCACACGAAGATGATTCAACTGAGGTAAATTTTGACCCTGATTTTATTTCAAATGAACAATGGGAGTCAAAATAGGAAAAATTGTATACATTATACAAAAAAATCAGATCTGAAAATAAAACTCTCAAAAAGAAGATTGATGATTTGACACATGAGGATATTTGTTTGAAGTTTGAGAAATTGGAACAGGAATGATTCGAGTTAACTGAAGAAAAAGAAAGTTTGTTACAAACAATCTTAGCCAGTGAGAAAAATCAAGAAGAAGTGATGTGCAAATTTTCTAAAATTGAAATAGGTTTTTAAAAATTGAAAAATGAAGAAAAGGTTCTGAAACTCACAAATTCAAAACTTGAAAAGAAGAACTTGAGGTTGGTTGAAGAAGTGACTAAACTTCAGTCCACTCTGTCTAGGTTTGTCAAAGGCAAACAAAACTTAGAAAATTTATTGGGAGTCAAGGTTAACTTCCAAAAGGAAGGATTGGGATACATTCCCAAAAACAAAAAATCCTTTGAGCATAAGATCACAACATCCCATGTGCATGAAAAAGAAAATGATTGTGCATCATGTTAATACTCTAAGCCAATACATGTTCAACCAAAACTACGCCAATTTCCAAGAAGGTCTTCAAATGTCAATTGCTTTCATTGTGGTCGTTTTGGACATGTTATTGGTCATTGTTGGTTTAGACAAAACTCACCAAGAAATCATACACTTTGGACCAAGAAAAGATATGCACAGAATTGGACTAACTCTTACGGACCCAAACTAGTTTGGGTACCAAAAATAATTGGATGAGAATTTTATTTCTTGCAGATATGTCTTGAAGCCAGGGGAAGCAAATGGTACTTAGATAGCGGCTGTTCAAGGCATATGATAGGGGACAAGAAGGTGTTCTCTACACTGCAAGATAAGGATGGAGGTTCAGTTACCTTTGGAGGCAAATACAAAGGTAAAATCATTGGGATAAGCAATATAGGTAAGAATTATGGAATTCTCATTGAAGATGTGCTTTTGGTGAAAGGTCTAAATCACAATCTGTTGAGTATAGTCAATTGTGCGATAAGGGTTTTAAAAGTATCTTGATGAAACCCATTGTATTGTCATGAACAAGAACACAAATGGGATCAAATTCATTGGAAAAAAAATAACAATGTCTATACTGTTGATATTGATGATGTCTCTTATGATGATTTGTGCTTGGTAGCAAACAATCATGAAAATGCATGGTTATGGCACCGAAGATTAGGTCATGCTAGTTTTGGAGTAATCTCCAAGTTGTCTAGACATGACTTAGTGAATGGATTGTCAAAATTAAAGTTTGAAAGTGATAAAATCTGTGAAGCTTGCACAAAAGGCAAGCAAACGCGAATCACCTTCAAAAATAAGAATCTGGTTTCTACCTCCCGACCTTTGGAATTGCTGCATCTTGACTTGTTTGGCCCAACTAGGACATCTAGTCTAGGAGGGAACTTCTATGGTTTTATGATTGTTGACGATTACTCCCGATTTACATAAAAATGATGCATTGATAGAGTTTCAAGTGTTTTGCAGGAAAATTCAAAATGATAAAGGTTATATTATCACTACCATCCAAAGTGATCACGGTGGTGAGTTTGAGAATCATGACTTCAGCAATTTTTGTGAAGAGCAGGGATACACGCATAATTTTTCATCCCCAAAGACGCCTCAACAGAATGGAGTGGTGGAAAGAAAAAATAGAACCCTGATAGACATGACACAGACCATGTTAAGTGATAACTCCCTACCCAAATACTTTTGGGCCGAGGCGGTAAGTACAACATGCTACATCATCAACAGGGTAATGGTAAGGCCCATCTTGAAGAAAACTCCTTATGAGCTGTACAAGGGTAAGAAACTAAATATTTCTCATCTTAAACCCTTTGGATGCTCATGTTTCATCTTAAACAATGGTAAGTCTAACCTAGGTAAGTTTGATGAGAAAAGTGACAAAGGAATTTTCCTAGGTTATGCACTTAACTCTAGAGATGATCGATTGTTTAATAAATGGACTTTGGTTGTTGAAGAAAGTCCTCATGTAATTTTTGATGAATCCGAGTTAAGACTAACCAATCAATCTATTCCAATTGTGGATGTAGATGAAGATCCCAAACATTCAAATGATGCTAAGGCCAAGAATGAACCAACTGAAGGGATCCCCATCAAGAGTGAAGAGGATGAAGATCCTTCAATTGAAACACTTTAAGAACAACAAGTACAACACCCCAACTTGCTAGCTCTTCTACGTTCTTAAAGGATCACCCAGCTAAAAACATAATCGGTAATCTTCAAGATGGGATAAGAACTAGGTCTTCAAAAAGGTAAGTAGAAGAAGAGGATTTGATAGCCTTAATTTCACAAGAAGAGCCTAAGGATATTCATGAAGCTCTTCAAAATAAATCATGGATTCAGGTTATGCATGAAGAGCTACACCAGTTCGAAAGGAACAAAGTGTGGACTCTCGTGCCGCGTCCTAAGAATCATCCCACAATTAGAACCTGTTGGGTTTTCAGAAACAGGTTAAATGATACGGGATTGGTTGTTAGGAACAAGGCCAGGCTTGTGGTCAAAGGGTATAGCCAGGAGATATGTATTGATTTTGATGAGTCTTTTGCACTAGTTGCTAGACTAGAAGTAGTCCGGATCTTACTATCCTATGCTTGCTCTTTGAACTTCAAACTATTTCAAATGGATGTTAAATCTGCATTTCTTAATGGTTACATCAAGGAGGATGTTTTTGTAGAGAAACCTCCAGGTTTTGAAGATTCAAAGTATCCAAAACATGTGTACAAGTTACAGAAGGCCTTGTACGGGTTAAAGCAAGCACCAAGGGCATGGTATGAAAGGCTTACTTCATTCCTTGTGAAAAATGTTTCAAAAGAGGTAAGGTTGACCAAACACTCTTCACAAGGAAATCAGGTAAAGACATATTAGTAGTTCAAGTATATGTAGATGACATTATTTTTGGAGATACTAATAATGTCTTATGTGAAGAATTTACAGAAATCATGCAAGGAGAATTTGAGATGAGCTTAATGGGTGAACTGAATTTCTTTCTTGGATTGTAGGTGAAGCAAACACCCGAGGGGATTTTCATCAATCAAGCTAAGTACACACTGGAGCTGTTAAAGAAATTTAGGATTGCTGAAGCAAAACCTTTGTCAACTCCAATGGCCACAACCTAGAAGTTAGACAAAGATGAAAATGGTAAAATAGTAGATCCTACACTGTTTCAAGGTATGATCGAATCACTACTGTATCTTACAGAATGCCGTCCTGACTTTCAATTCAGTGTATGTCTTTGTGCCCATTTTCAGTCATGCCCTAAAGAATCTCATCTAATGACTGTTAAACTTATTTTTAGATACTTAATTGGCACAATAGATTTTGGCTTGTGGTTTCCCCTCGGTAGTTCATTTAATTTGATTGCTTACACTGATGCGGATTATGCCGGATGTATTGTAGATCACAAAAGTACTAGTGGGTACTGTCAGTTTCTTGGTGGGTGCCTAGTCTCATGGGCCTCCAAAAAATAACATTCAGTAGCTCTCTCAACGGCCGAGGCTGAATATGTAGCCGCCGGAAGTTGTGGAGCCCAAGTACTTTGGATAAAAAATCAATTGCTTGATTTGGATATTGAAATGAAATGTGTGCCAATCTTGTGTGATAATACCAGTGCAATCAGCTTGTCAAAAAACCCGATTCAACATTCTAGGATAAAGCACATTGACATTCGACATCATTTTCTAAGAGATCATGTAATAAAGGGGTCTTTAAATTGAATTTCGTTGACACACACAATCAACTAGCTGGTATTTTCACAAAACCCCTAAACGAGGATCTATTTAGCAAAATAAGAAGAGAACTTGGGATGTGCAAGGGTGAGAGCATACATTCATAGGTCTGCAGTTAGGATAAGAATTACACTTGTAGAAATTTATATGCATCAAAGGTAGATTAACATGCATATTGTATATATTTACTTTTAATACCTTGAGTGTTCATATACACTCCTACATGCTTGAATGTATTTACATATATAGCCCTCCTTGAATAATATTTCTAAGGCCAGATATTCCTTGGTTAAATAATTGTGGACTCAGTGATGCCGGGCCTAAGGAAACTTCTGAGGGGGAGTTAGAGAACTTTCCTCAAATCTCCATCTCTTCTCCTTCTCTCCACTTGATGATGTTGGTTCCTATCAGTAGGTCAGATGATGGTCCCCCCATATAAAAAAAATAAAAGAAAATAAAAGAAAAAGAAATAAAAAATATAAAATGGGGATTTTTTGGCCCTAGCAGTCGACTGCCGCTCCCGCACCGGTCGACCGGTGGCGGCGAACCGACTCGACCGAACCTCAACCGAGCCATCTTATAAGGGGGTCCAACACCCTATCCTCTCATTCTATCACCCCCACTCTCTCTCATACCCCATTTCCTAACCCTAGAACCCCATTTCTTCACCTCCCAAGCCTCTAAAACCCATCATTCATCCATCCACACAAGATCTGACATGTTCGTCACGGTTTCGGGACAAACTCCATTCGACCGTTTGTGGATTCGTGGAGCTACCCCTTAGGTACCAGTTTGTGGAGAAGGCTTTTGCAAGCCCCTAGAGTTCCCTTTGATCTATCTTCATCCCCCAGGACGAGAGTCATCGCTTCAAGGGTTTCCACCGGGTATTCTAGTTCGGGATGCCGCCTAGACGGAGTTCTCGGCGTTCTGCCCAAGGGGAAGCCAGTGGCCAGAGACGAGATCCCTCGGCTCCTCTACCACAGCGAGCACCTGCACCTCATCGTGCACCTCGGTTGCCTCCTCGTCCTATTATCGACACTCGACTGGTCGACTTCAATGAGGTGAACAAGCTTTTGCCCGATTTATGTGCTATCTTTGAGATTCAACCTGGTTGGACTGATTTCATCACTAGATATACCCGATATTACCCCAGTCTAGTGCAGCAGTTTTATGGGAATTTGATTGCAAGGAATGAGGAATAATTTTCTGTTGTTCAAGAGGTTGAGATTCATATTACCCCTGTTTTGTTTGAGAGATGCTTAGGAGTTGTGGCTAGAGGAGCCGACATGATTTTTGGTCATGGAGCTGTTGAGGAAACCTTTCTTGCTATGACCAGTTGTGATTACGTGCGTGGTGTCAACAACTTAATTGAATTGAATGCAAATCATTTTCCACCACTGCAGTGTATATTGCACCATATGTTTACCTCTCTCATTTATCCAAAGAGTGGCAGCAGAAATGAAGTGACAGAGGTTCACAAGTTCCTGTTTTATAATGTTATGAATGGGATTCAAGTCAACATGGGTCGCCTCATGACGACTCTCATTGGAGCTTGTGGAACCAATTTGCGGGGATCCTTGCCGTATGCTTCACAGTTGACCGACATATTCATTCATGCTGGGATCAATTTTGCAAATGAACAATTCATTTATGTTAGACAGGATGATATATATATTAAGCATAAGATCTTTACAGATTTTGGATACTACTATGGTCCCGATGGTGAGTTACGTCGGGATGTGCCTTGAAGAGGGGTGATCTCGCGCCTGCCCTGAGGTAGAGGATCTCTGGTTGTGATCACTACACTTGAGTAACTGCAAGGAAGGAAGCAGGTCAGGGGTGCCCAGGGGAGGAGTCCCTGGGGATAACCCTCTGATGCCTAAGTCAGCAAATTTTGTAGAGCACAAATGGAGAGAAGGTGGCAGAAGAAGAAAGGGGCGCGAGGTGTCTCTTCATCAAGAAGTGTGGTGGCTCTTGCTTAGGATTGTGCCTTACCTCTCCGGAGGGTCTCCATGGGATTTATATTGTAGCCCGTTGTACGTTTGAGTCTCAAGAGTTGAGGGGATTACGGGGAGGTTACGTCCTTGTAGCGGGCTCTTTATAGCCCAAGGACTCTTGCTCTCCCTTATCCTTTGGAGTTCCCCGTCTCCGTCGGGTACGTAACGGACACTTAGATGAGCTTCCAACGGTCATCCCGAGCCTAAACTCTCGCTTGAGATATTATCCCGAGCGATAAGAACACAGCTCGGGTAGGTTGTTCTGGGTCCCTATAGGGGTCTTCCCGACTGATCCATTGCTCGGGCTTCTGGACCCTAGGGCCGCCTAGGAAGCACTGTTCCGAGTGACTGTTGGGCTTAAAGTAAGTGAGCCCTGACAGAGGCTGTCACTATAGAGATCTGGGCCTGGTTGGGTCACATTTGACCTAGTTGGGCGGTGCTCATGGGCGGTTGATTTTCCCCCTCTCCACTTGTCCCCCTCCTACTCCCGAGCCAAGATTGGGCTCGGATGAGTAGTAGTTATGGGGTGGACGTTGGTGGCTCAGTTGGAGTGAGAAATTACCTCCGATTAGGGGCCACTTAATGCGGGTGTCCTCGGAGTTTTCCTGTAATGATGGCTTCTTTTGAGTCGATGTGGGGAACCCCCTCCTTGGGTTCTGGAACGTCGTGCCGTTTCCCACCAAGTCCATGGGGAGATAAATATTGCGCGTGCTTGTGTTCCGAACCGCCTTTGTTTAGGGTTTTCCTTTCCTCCGCATCAGTATCTCGGACGAGCTCATGCACCATGAGAGAGATCAGGAAGAGCATCATCTAGCGGAGGCCTTTGCGGAGCTAGCGAGATTACGGTGGCGGTGATTCGCTAGCTTCCACCTCCTCCGGAATCGTCTGCTTCGACATTTTCTCCCTCTGCTTCTAGTTCCTCTCTTTCTTCAATAGCGGAGCAACATCCCTCGTCTGAGATGCGCGAGGCTGGGCCTGGCACGGGGAGTTTGGTGCCGCAGCCTGAGCATCCTATACGAAGTAAGCTGGGTGAGGCCGAAGTAAGTAGGATGGAAAAGCGATATGAGCTGTCGTGGAAGTATTTCTTCTCTCCACCGCAGCCTCATGAATCCAGCTTGTCCTATCCTCCGGGCCTCTTCTGTACTTTTCTTTTGGCTTGGAAGAGTGGGTTCCATCTTCCACTTCATCCCTTTGTCGTGCGGTTGCTCCAGTTCTACCGACTGGCTCCTGTCCCGTTGGTTTCCAACTCGTATACCTTTATCTTTTCTTTCATCTTTCTCTACCGCTCGTGCGGGCTCTGCACTTCTTTGGAGCTTTTTAATTCTTTCTTTGAGTTGAAGGAGCAGACCCATGTGGGTAAAGGCTTCTTCTACCTTCAGGCGAGGAGGGGAAGGAGCTGTGTGTCTCTTTTCGCCAAAGATTCTTCTCACAAGAGGTGGAAGACCCAATTTTTTGGGTGGGTTCATCTGTGGAGGATGCCCCTTGGGATTTCCCGATGGCGGTTAATTTCCATCCATCCATTCCTCCGAAGTGGGCGGCGATTTCTCCGGAATAGGAGGAGGAGATTAGGGTTCTTCAGGAGAATCGCCGGTCGACCGTCGAGTTGATGACCGCGGCCAATATCGAGGAATATCCTTCTCGGGCGTTGTCGTCTCACGGTAAGAACCTTGGGGTCATGCGTCTCTACTTCCGGGTCGAGCAGGTAGACTTTCTTCTGATGTGCTATTTTTCACTGCTCAGACTCGAGGCGAACGAATGACGAGGGGGAACAACCGTCAGAGCAAGAGATCGTCGGCCTAGAGGAGGCGCCTGCTCCGAGTGAACCATAAGCCTCTAGGGATCCTTCCTGCACGGGAGACTGGGGTAAGCAAATTGCTCAGGGAGATGCCTCCGAGCGCCATGGGGCCAAGCGCAAGGATCCGGGGGAGCGGATGCTCCTGTCTTCGATGAAGGCTCGGATCGCTGAGAAGAAGCGGTTGAAGAAGGCGGGGGTCTCCCGTCCGGCCGAGGAGCATGCTCGGCCATCCAAGGGTCACGCCCTCTCGGTCAAGGAGCACCCACCCGAGGAAGTCTGTTGCCAAGATCCCCCGCCCGTCGACCCGGAGTAGGCTGCTACTGATGGGGGAGGTGTTGCCGAACCCGACAGGCCGTAGATTGAGGCAGTGGCCTCAGAGTTTCTGATCGGAGTTGGTGGAGCGTAGGACGAGGCAACATCCCAGTCCGTGTCGAGCATGGTTGTCCCGAAAGTGGGGACCCTCGGGGGAGATGTTTTGGTCCTGGCTCCTTTGGAGAGGATTCCACCTCCTTCGGTGGACGCACGGGCTTCTCTGTATCAACAATGCCGATCCTTGGTGCCTTCGCTGAATCGGGAAGAGATCAGATGTGGTCCCCCTTCTTTGCTCTTTGAGAGGGTCATGGAGGGCGGTCTGATCATGGCCTAATTGGGGGCCGAGGTAACATACTTCTTCACTCGGTGGGACAGTGAAGAGAGGTCCCTTTCTCAGGTTCGTGTTGAGTCTGACTGGAAGATTAGTCAATTGACTTTTGAGCTTAAAGTCTCTCGGCAGTAGGCCACCTCGTTCCGGGCTCAACTCCGGTCGAGCCAAGAGGAGGCTCGGACGCTGGTCGACTAGCTGGCCCAGGTTCGTTATATGGCTGACCTGAAGGGCGAGCTCCTAGAAGTGGAGCGTCGGTCTCAGGTCGAGCGCTCCGAGCAGTGGGGGGTCGAGCGGGAGGAGCTTAGCAACAAAGTCCAGGGGGCCGAGCGAGTGTGAGAGGAAGCCGAGGTCGCGCACACTAAAGCTGAGGCAAAGTTGTTCGAGACTGAGAGGAAATTGCTCGAGGCCAAGCAGAGAGTAGACGAGCTAGAGAAGGAGGCTGAGCGAGCCGAGGTGGGGGTGATCGAGCGATACAGAAGCTCGGAGCACCATCGCGCGGCTCTCAAGGAGGCTACCTTCTCGTATTATGATCTAGGCTACCACCGGGGGTTGCAGAAGGGGTTTGCCTAGGGTTACCATCGAGCGGTCGTTGAGGCCCAGTAGCAGTTGACCGACGAGCTTGTTTTTCCTTCCGGGTAGCGTTACGACTCGAACATGGAGACTACAGATTCTTCCTTTTCAACGTCGAGTGAAGGAGGTAGTGGGGATGCGTACAGCTCGGCAGAGGGATCGCCAACTCCGGTCACCTCTAGAGGGCACGCGGTCAAGATAGTTCCCCACACAAGTGGGGTCAATGTCCGGACCAGCCGTCGTCGAGGGTACCGGGGGCGGGTCCCTTGGTGCTGAGGATCCCTCAACTACCGGTCCTCAAGAAAGACGGCGGGGTTCTCAGAGTCCCCCTATTTCCATAGACTAGAAGGAAGTTTTTCTTTTCTTTTTTCATTTTTTTGTGCAAGGTTGGCCCTTGCAGTATGTAACGGCAGCAGCATTTAATACAGAATTGACTGTTTCTTACCGCTTTTGGCATGATTTGGTCACCGTATCTGCAGTTGTTAAAAAGGTGGGGCTTTTATTTGTGGATATCTTGGGTGCGATGACTATCGCAACACTGGCGCTTTTCCGACTTTCGATGCCTTGCATGACTTGCTATTTTGTGCGTCCCAGGGGAGAAGTCATTGGAGGGAGAGCAACTGTCCCTTGGGGAAGGGTTGCTGCCTTTCGCATTTTTTCGAGGGGAGGATCATTGAAGGCAAGCGTTCCCCCTGTCGGCCTATAAGAAAGGTCCCAGAGGGTGCCTCCACTCTTCATTAACGCTTGAGGCTTTTACTGCAGTTCTTCCTCTTTCTCCCTTCTCGCGGAGTGCTTGTCTCTATGTTGGGGATTTATTAGCGAAATATGGAAGGCGATGTGGAAGACGATGATCCTGGCGTCGCCACAGGCACTCGTGCTACTTCGGCGTAGAAGAAGGGACATCGATGGGCAGGCGACGTGCAAGAAGGGACAGCGCTAACAGTGCGCCTATTCCCGACCGCTGGATCACCACCACCATCTTAGGAGGAAGGTAGAAGCTGAGGGAGGTTCAAGGAAACAGGGCGCCTGGCATGGCGGCCTCGCCCTTCTCCTTCCTCACCACAGCCCGCTTCTCCCTCCTCTTTCATCCCCGCCGTCCTCTTTCTCCCTCTTATGCTCTTCAACAAGTTTCTTCCCTCTTCTTTCACTCTTTGGAGGATGCCTTTATCCTTGCTCGCACCACTTGAGGGTGCTTGATTTCTGTTCGGCTTCTGTCCTCCTTCCAAAGAGTTGGAAGAGGGGGCCTTCTCTTGTTGCTTACATGTCTGAGAAAACCTCAAAAATAGAACTTTCATAATGTTGCCGCGTTCCATGTCCGAGGGATGAGCGCTCCTTCCATCGTAGATAATTGGTATGCCCCCTTTCCGAGCATCTCGACCACTTGGTAAGGGCGCGGCCTCGCCCTGCTCCTTCCTCACCTCATCCCACTTCTCCCTCCTCTTAAGATGGTGGCTATGATTTTGATGCAGACACTACCGACTCTCCTTCTTCGACGTCGAGCGATAACGGAGGCAGGGCGACTTCTCCCTCGTCAGAAGGATCGCTGTCTATGGTTCCCTCTAGGGGTGTAGTGGCAGGAAAATGGTTCCTAGGCCACGTACCACCTTCTCTATTTATTTGTTGGGGAAGTCATCTTGCGCCCATGGAGGCCTGTAAACACTAAGAAACCAAAGAGACATCAGAAGGTGTCCGGGTGTTACCCCAGGGGACAACCCTCCGATGCTTAAGTCAGCAAGGGATCAATGAGCAATAGAGAAGTGCGAAGTGAGAGAGGAGTAGAGTTCGTAGTAGAAGATTCGAGAGGCGTGTAGGTCCTCTGCACGTGTGCTCGCCATTCCCATTGGGTACTCAGGGAGTGCTCACTGCGTGGTAAGGCCGTGCAGGAGGAGGATTTTATCTGGGCATAGCGGGTAGCCTCTCTATTGTTGTGGTAAGTCCGATCGCTCTATGCTCAGTAGGAAGCTCTTATGGCAGAAGTATCCACCGTGTCCTTCTCTTCTGTCGATGTCCCTTTTATATGGGTTGTCCCGGAGCGAGGGACCTCATCCCTTGAGAGGGAAGGGTCTGCTTAGTAGAGTAACGTTCCCCCGCTATATTGGCGGGAGTTTCTCATTGGGGGACGATGGCCTCGGCGCCGGCCGATCCCTGGGCAAGTCTTACAGCACTCATGGGGCATGCTCGCCCATTACGGGGTCAAGGTTGACGTCGTGGGGGAAACTGTCGGTCGTCGGAGTGTTCTCCGGCGAGAATCGCACTTCCCCTTACTGTAGAATCCAAGGTCGGGTCGGATTGGGCCGCATCTGTCGGTTTATGCGCTTATCGAAAGCTTGTGGGCATGGGCCGGTCGTTACTGAGCCGAATGTGGGCCAAACTGGATTCACCCTCCTCACTTCCCCCCTACTCTCAATCGCCGAGTACTCTGCAGGGGGTTGAGAGTAGTTCAAGAGAGGGTTTTCCATAGTGTAAGATCCGAAGGTGATTTCCTCATACAACGGGAGTTGGTAGCTTTGAGAGCCTGCTCGGCGCACAAGGTGCCTCTGGCGGTGGTAGAGGCCACGCTGGCAATGATGACCCTGAGTCTTGTCTCATTCTGGGGCGTGGGCTCAGAACAGTCATCCAACATCGGTAGCCATACCGTCGTAGCGACCGGCGTCCTTTCACCTGCCTTTTAGGGGATAACATCGACCCGTAGTGGGCGGTTATAAGAACCATTGCAAGGTCTCTCGCAAACTGTACCCACGTCTTGCCGGTTGTCACACTTCATTTTAGGCGTCTTCCTCCCTTTGCCTGGTGAGGATCCTTCTTTCCCTGTATTTTTCATCTTCTATAGTCATGCCTCTGCACAGAAGAAACCTCAGCGTTGATTCTTTTTCCCCGGAAGAGGCGGCTCCTAGCCATGGTGGTGCGCCGAGCACTTCAGGTGCGGGCGCTAGTCGACCTAGTTCTCCACCGTTAGTGGCCTTTAGGGTGATCCATAGGTTGTGGGAATCCTTCGAGATTCCCCCTGAGCATGACATCATCTTGCCCTCCGTGGGAGATGACATAATGAGTTACCCTTCCGGCGGGGTCATGGTCCTGGTGGTCTCCTTTCAAGTGGGCTTCCGTGTTCCAGTTCATCCTTTTATCGCATCTGTCCTCCATTACGATGGGCGGCGTCCTGGGGAAATAACCCCCAATTCTTATAGCATCCTTTGTGGGTTCATCAATGCGTGCCATAGGGCGTCGGTGGGGCCAAGTGTCGATCTATTCTGGTACTTCTTCCTCCTCCAGAGTTGCCCGTCCGATACCTATTTTGCCTATTTCAAGGCTCGCACCCACCAGCATTTCATCATAGTTTCCCGTACCGCATCCAACCGCAAAGGCTGGGCGGAGCAGTATGTATACCTTGTTAAGTCGAAAGACTAGGAGGAGGCCTCCAATAGGTGGATGCGCAGTGGCTGTCGTTGCACCTGGCGTGATACGAAGCCCTCTCTCAGGGCCGAGGACCGCCAGAGGTTGAAGGCTATTTTTCGGTATCCCCTTGTTGACGCAGACTTCGTTCTGACCCTGGCGCTACTTCGGGAGCTCAGGTTATGTCCCCCGTTACCGCAGGGTATTAACTCTACCCTTCCATAAGGTCACGTCGGTAGTGACTGGTGCTTGACTAGCCTTGTTCTATTTTCAGGGGCGGCTGAAGCGCAGGGTTGGACCTACGAGACAGTCCGGTTGCCACGGCTTGCTCCTCGCCCTGTGGACCACGTCGCTCCGGGAGCAGGTCAGGTGTCGGTCGCTGCCCCTCGAGCCGAAGTTGCGTTCACCCCGGGAAGGCTGCCGTATCCCGTACCGGATGCCCTGTTTCCTCGAACCTCCCTCGGCTTCTACCTTCCTCTTAAGATGGTGGCGGCAGTCCAGCGGTCGGGAACAGGCGCACTGTTACATGCTGTCCCTTATTGCGCGTCGCCCGCCCACCGCTATCCCTTCTTCCACGCCGAAGTAGCACGAGCGCCTGTGGCGACCGCCAGGATCATCATCTTCCACATCACCTTCCATATTTCGCTAATAAATCCCCAGCACAGACGGCGCTAGATGAAGAGGGGTGATCTCGCGCCTGCCCTGAGGTAGAGGATCTCTGGTTGCGATCACCACGCTTGAGTAACTGTAAGGAAGGAAGATGGTCAGGGGTGCCCAGGGGAGGAGTCCCTGGGGATAACCCTCCGATGCCTAAGTCAGCAAATTTTGTAGAGAACAAATGGAGAGAAGGTGGCATAAGATGAAAGGGGCGCGAGATGTCTCTTCATCAAGAAGTGTGGTGGCTCTTGCTCAAGATTATGCCTTACCTCTCCGGAGGGTCTCCATGGGATTTATATTGTAGCCCGTTGTGCATTTGAGTCCCAGGAGTTGAGGGGATTACGGGGAGGTTACGTCCTTGTAGCGGGCTCTTTATAGCCCAATGAATCTTGCTCTCCCTTATCCTTTGGAGTTCCCCGTCTCCACCGGGTACGTAACAGACACTTAGATGAGCTTCCAACGGTCGTCCCGAGCCTAAACTCTCACTTGAGATATTATCCCGAGTGATAAGCACATAGCTCGGGCAGGTTGTTCCGGGTCCCCATAGGGGTCTTCCCGACTGATCCATTGCTTGGGCTTCCGGACCCTAGGGCCGCCTAAGAAGCGTTGTTCCCAGTGACTGTTGGGCTTAAAGTAAGTGGGCCCCAACAGAGGCTGTCACTTTAGAGAGCTGGGCCTGGTTGGGTCACATTTGACCTAGTTGGGCGGTGCTCATGGGCGGTTGATTTTTCCCCTCTCCATGCCTACTTATGGAGAAGAAGTTTATAGTGAGGAAGAGCAGGAACCAGAGTAGTAGCAGGATCAAGGGGATGCCCCCCCTCCAGCTCAGGCTGAGGAGCAGCGTCCTCATACATCACCTCATCACATGGATCCAGAGATACCTCCTCCACCATAATTCTATCATGGAGAGTCCTCCACTCAGGGGGCCACACAACACTCTTGGGTAGATTATGAGACTTTTGCCAGGCAGTTTACTGGGCTAGAGACTCGTGTGGATACTTTTGGGGATCAACTTTCTACCTTCAGGGATCGCGTTGACACCATGTGTAATGTGATTGACACCATGTCAAGTTGCATAGATTCCTTCTCCACTGTTCTGGATACCCTCTCCACTCAAATGGCCACACTCTCCACTCATATGACTAGCCTAACCGACAGCGTTGCTGATTCCAACCAAGCCTTCCACATCATGAACATGACACTTCTTAGAATGCAGCGCCGTGATGCGGCTCGTGACCTCTCCATTAGCCGTATTCAGGATAGTCTTCAGATTCAAGATCATTCTCTTGATGACGTCCGCCGTCGCCTTGGTTACTAGCCTCCTCCTCTAGAGGATCAGCCTCCTACAGATGCACCATGAGGATTTTTCTTTAGTATCCTACCTCTAGATTGCTGTACTTCGGTCTTGTGTCACTTGGGTCGCCCTTTGTCTATCCTATCCCATTTTGATGATGCCAAAGGGGGAGAAGTAGTAGTGCAGGTTCTATATTTATGTATGTATGTATGTCGGTATGTTCGTGTGTTTGCATGCATGATCATGTGAGGATCATTGTGTCTGTTATGCATTTAGTAACTTCTGTCTAGAGTCATGCATTCACTCTCACATCAATGTACCTTGTAATGAAATGATGAAATGAATGCAACTGGTGTTTGATCTCAGATGGTTGTCTCTTGTATCTCATTTCTTTTCTAATTGGCAAATAAAGTCTTGAATGGTTTGCGTTAGCTCGCTTGATGGGATGTGAGTAAAATGCCTTGATTTCGAGCATTGATCTCAATTTTCAAACATTGCTTAAAGGCACGCCCATGTATTTAAATGCCCCTTCAATTTTGTCATCATCAAAAAGGGGGAGATTGTTGAGTATATCCAGGTGATTTTGATGATAACAAAACCCAGGACATGTGTTCTATCACGTGCCTTGTATTAGCAATCAAGTATGTCTTTCATACACAATCAAGGTCTAATTTCATCATGCATTATGCTTAAGTGTTCATACCCTTCCAAATGCCTAAATGATGTGACACCACCTTGGGGTGATGACCACAAGACAATATGACCCTTGGACCTAAGGTTGCAAGCAAGCAAATTGGCGATGATACCACTCGAGCGGCTCACTCGCTTGGTGCACACTTGTGCCCGTGGACAACTAAACGATAATGGAGAGGGTCCGGGGTGGGACAATGATGCTCCGGTGCTTGGCAAGCTTGGGGAGAACCCCAATTGGGCCAGGGATGCCCACTTACGGGCGGCCGTCACACCATGGGTGTGGGTTGAAATGGCTCGCTCACAACTCGCCCGCGATGGACACTCACGTGTGGGCCGGGCCCTCGCTCTCCATCCGACGCAGCAAAGCAACAATACTAAGCTAAGCAAATGATATTAACCAGCAAGGAAAGGGGGACCGAGGCTCACCTAGCCGGCGTGAAGATGCCGACTCCGGCCGAAGACGGGGGCGAGCGGGGAGGCAAGGGTTTGCGCCCGCAAGCCGCGTCGGTGTCGCTTCAAAACCTGCGAGAATATTATTACATGAACTACACCTCTCGCAAGAGGGGTGAACTTGGGGTGGGGATTAAACTTATTACAATCAATACTACCTCCTCGCAGGGAGGGGCCTTCATCCGGCCAAGCGGGGAGGGGGAATTGGGTGAGGACACCCGACTTTCCAAGCTTCACCGGTTCTACCAATCTTCAATTTCGCTGGATAGAGGGTTGATGATGACGCTGCCACGGGCTCCTCGGAACTCCAAACTTGACGAAACCGGTGCCAAAAGTTGCCCAACTGACAGAGGATGATGCCTGAATTTTTGGGGAAGCTTTGGAACTCGGGGCTGATCAGACCGGCGACTGGAGCAGGACAGAAACACTCTGCCTCTGACTGATGTAGAACTGATGCAGCAACTTGCAGAAGGCACTGCGGTCTCTCCCGATCTCCAAATCAAACAAAGCTGGTGGTGACGCGATCGTGGTCGGAGTAGCTTCGACCAGAAGTTGACGGGGCCACAATCCGATGTCGGAGAGGAGAATGGTAGCCAGATAAGTGAAGATAGGTCAAACGTGGACCCACTTGTGGCAGACTGCACACTCCGACGAAAGATTTCAGAACAAATAGCTCGGGCAGGCGAATGGCATCGTTCTTTCTGGTACTGATGGAGGACTAGACGAAGAAGAATTTTGTAGAAGGAAGCGTGCTCGAATTCTCCAAGGTTGGCCGAAGAACAGCTTCCAAGATCGCTCTGGTCTTCAGTCTGGGACAGATTGCGCAGTTGTTGAAGATGACGTTCCTCCGGACAGCTCCAAACTCGGATGCCGGCGAGACCACCACCGTTGGAAAGCTAACTCACAGAAAATTCCAGCAATGTAGGCCTTGCCATCTGAATCTTTGAGAGATGGTCGTGGCTGCCTCTGCAAGTCACTGCTTTTCTGAAACCTGCAACAGGGACAGAATAGGTGGAGGAGAGGGTGTGGGGAAGGGCATGAACAAGGGGTTATTTGGTGGATGGGGAAGGTGGGGTGCGACCTTGGGTGGTTAAGGAGGTGGGGAGATGAAAGGGCACAGCCCAAGGGAGAGGGAAATTCAAAATTTGGCCTAGGGAAGGGCTCTTTCAGTCTTGGGGAGAGGGAAGGTTGCTTGGGAGAGTGGAAAGGTGCCTAGGAGAAGGGGTTTCCACCTAGGGGTTGGAGGGGGAATTGAATGAGTGCATGGGGAAGGGGAAGGGGCCTTAATGAGGGGTGAATGAGGAGGAGAGAGAATGAATTTCGAAATTGGGGTGGGGAGGAGAGAGAGAGGGGGCTCAACCCACTTAGAGAGAGTGATAGTAAGAGAGAGAGAGAGAGAGGGAGATATTGAGAGGGAACTAGAAGGTGTGGAAATTTTCTGGATTCAATATTCAAACATAAGTTGTTACAAATGAGAGAGGGGTGGGGCTATTTATAGACCCCACACTTTTCCTAAGACCAAACTGACCCTGACAAACTAACTAATGACCAAACAGTCCAAGGGAGGGGCGCCCCTGGGCCTAGCCCAATGAATTGGGCCCATTAACCTATCAAACCAACATAATGACTTCAAGACTTAGGAAAATGACTTTCTAACCTAGGTACATGACTCAATAAAGAAAAACTTACATGTTTAAGACTCAAATAAAAATAAGAACATTACATGACTCGACTCACAAACACATAAGGAACATAATGGCGTACACCGATGATCAATCCGAGCTTCAGAAAATGTGGAGGGGCAAGGGATGTCCCCATCATACCCCCGGGGTGGGGAAAACTCGACCCTGTCGAGTATGGGTCCACCGGGGAAGTAGCATCCCAAACGCAGTTCCGGGCGAACCTTGTTCTCCAAACTCGACCCATGTCCATAGCCGAGGAACGGTGCTTCCACTCGACAAAGTGGCTCGGACACACCCTTAGGCTGGCGAAGAGATCTTGCTTTGCTTAGTATTGCCGCCATGTGCTGACGTCGGGCTCTCGGGCTAGTTTGTGGTGGCACTCCGAGGGTGTCTCTCACAAGGATAGGTGTAGGCTCAAGACACTCACTAGGATCCACCGCGGTACCCTTAGAGGGTGCCGGATCCGCCACGTGGGAAGTGGGATGAATCCCAAAACCCATTGGTAAGTTCAACCCGCAAGCCGGGTGCCAAGGCCACTCGGAACTTGGCAAGGTCCAAGTCCTCGTGCCCTCAAATTGGAGGTGACCCTAGAGTAGAGCCACTCCAAAATCATCATCATCATCAAGTCGCCAACGTGGGATTTCAAGTGGCGCTCACGAGTTTTTGCCCGCCTTTTGTAATTCTCACCGCTTTTTGCTTGATGCATGTTTTAATGCATATGCCATATACTAAGATGCGGTGTGAGTGAGTAGTGCGTGGTATGCAAAGGTGGTCCAGGGCAACCACATGTAGACCTATCATGCATTGATGTTATGAAGACTTTGAATGTCTTGGGAGGACCGGGGCATCCATAGGTGTCCCTTTCATGTGTGAGTGTGATGAGTGCCGGGGGACCCGGACATCCATGAATGCTCCTAACATGCTTGAGATTTATGATGAATGATGGTGGACCATTACAACCAAATATCACTACCAGAAAAAGCGGGATTACAGACGGAATTTTCAGACGGAAATTTCAGACTGTAATTTCCGTCTGAAATTTGTGACGGATTAATTTTCGTCGGAAATCCCGTCTGAAATATGCAAGTACACACCGAATTTCAGACGGAAATTTGTGATGGAAAATATTCCGTCACAAATTTCAGACGGAATTTGTGACGGAATTATTAAACTATCAGAAATTTATAACCAAGAATTTGTGACGGCCACATTTGTGACGGAATCCGTCTGACAATCCGTCACAAATGTGTCTTCTCACGGATTTTCAGACGGAAATTTGTCCGTCACAAAATTTATTGCGCCCCATTCCGTCGCAAAGGCACATTTGTGACGGATTTGGGGCGCAAAATTTTTGTGACGGATTAATTTCCGTCTTAAAATCCGTGAGAAGACACATTTGTGACGGATTGTCAGACGGATTCCGTCACAAATGTGGCCGTCACAAATTCTTGGTTACAAATTTCTGACAGTTTAATAATTCCGTCACAAATTCCGTCTGAAATTTGTGACGGAATATTTTCGTCACAAATTTCCTTCTGAAATTCGGTGTGTACGTGCATATTTCAGACAGGATTTCCGACGAAAATTAATCCGTCACAAATTTCAGACGAAATTTCCGTCTGAAATTTCCGTCTGAAAATTCCGTCTGTAATCCCGCTTTTTCTGGTACTGTATTGACCACTCATGTTTTCTTCTTGACATGTGGGTGATATGAATGAATGGACCCGACTTTCTAATCATGTCAAGTGGGGTGGTATGCCTAAGCACATGCATTTCAATCCTAGTGATGACTTCTATGTGCATAGGTGCGGGGTGGCCCTTGAGCTTCCATTCGTATGAGTCAAAGGGATCTAAGAAGGGAGACATCATGGAGTGGGGCCATCTATCAATCCCATTGTGTATGTTGCCTATGGTTAAGGCTTCTTTGGTGTAACCCAATTCTAGGAAGGGAAGGTTTTGGGTTATCATGGGTGGTAAGGGTAGGGTAAGGTGGGTGGTGAATAAGGTGAGTGGGTTACATTGAGATCTAGGCTCCCATAGAAAAGGGTCAAAGGGATCATGGTAAGGGTCACCTTGGTAGGGGTACTCTATGCTCTCAAGGTCCTCGAATGGTGAGTCATCCTCCTCAATAATTGGGCCAAGGTTGCTAATGGGTTGACCGATCAAAGCACTTGGGATCTTAATAGTTGGGGAGTGGACTAGGATATGTTCTTCCTCCATGGGAAGAAGGAGGATGATCTCACTAGTAACTTGGCCATTAGTGTAGATGGAAGTGATGGAGCCAATGGAGGGATATGCTAGGCTAATGGTGTTAGTTTTGGACGGCCTCAAGGCTAGCATATTGGTCAAGTGAATTTGCCAATGTAGGTAGTTCACTAAGTCTCCCAAATCTTCCACACAATAGGAAGTTTGATAAGTGACATGTGGCTGAATGGGAATGATTTGGGATTGATATCCCATGGGTAGGTGGCATGGTTGTGAACTAGGAATGGTGAGACCTTTCTTGAGCCATTGGAGTATGGACTTATCTATGGTGAGGTTGGGTGTCTCTAGAGGAGCTAGGCTAGAGGTGTGTGAGTTATTTGGCCTTTAGATTTCCTCTATGTTGGGAGGTGGATTCGGATGGGCATCCTTCTCCACTTGGGTAGGTGTGTGGGTAGCAACTTCGATTGCTAATGGAGTAGGGGGATCTATGGTGGATGGTTTGGTGATAGCTAGCGTATGACACACCCGGGATGGTGAACAAGCATGGGCTTGGGTTGGGATAGGAAGGGGAAGTAGAGGAGGCCTAGGTTGGGGAAAGATTGGTGTAGGAAGTGGGAGGTGGGTTGGGTGAGGGGTTTTGGGTTGATTTGTTTTGGGAGATGTGTCCCTTTTTGGGGACGATGGTGGGTTTGTGGTGGTGGTCAAGGGGGCTTGTGAGGTACGGGTTTGGTGAGGGGTTTTGGGTTTGGGGGTGGTGGCCATTATGGGCCTAGGTGGAGGGGTGGACGCAGTGTCCACTTGGTTTTTAATGGTGAGGGTTAGATAAGTGGTGGTCACCATGGAGGGAATTGGGTCGGTTAGGGGTCTCTTGTCCTTGGGATCGTTTGGGGTGGAAGTGGGGGCTAAAGGGGCTTGACTAGTGTAGGTTAGGGAAGGGGGTTTTGTTGGGGTGTGGGGGCCCTCATGGGGTTAGGTGGGGAGGTGGAGGCCTTGGACACTTGGGTTCTAGTGGTAAGGGTTTGGATGGGTGGGGTTGGAGGAGTGGGAGTGCTCCTCGAGTTTTGGTAACCCGGGTAGGAGGGAGAAGGTCGGGGAGTGTAGACTTTCCTAAGTTCGGCTCTCATGTTCTCCCATGTGTTAATAGGCTCTAGCCTCATAACCCTCTTAAATTGTTCAATGAACTTCCACCTATCCTCGGCATGGTACACAAGTCGACTCTTGGCAAGGTAGATTTTCATGGGTTCAGTCATTGGATTCCTTTTAAAGTATTTGTCCATGTTTTCCTCCCACTCTAAATATGCACTAGGGTGGTATCCGTTAAAGATAAGGTCCTCAAATAGGACTTTGTCCAAAGGGGTGTCAATCAGACCTTTGCGGAGGGCCGAGTGAGATAGATGTGACTTACATGAAGTAACCGTGCTAGTGGACAAAAGAGATGCAACCGAAGACTCTAAATACATATGAGCATCCTAGGACCAACTTGATAGAGACAAGTTGTGAACTTGCTCTGATACCACTTGATGTGATACCACCTTGGGGTGATGACCACAAGACAATATGACCCTTAGACCTAAGGTTGCAAGCAAGCAAATTGGCGATGATACCACTCGAGCGGCTCACTCGCTTGGTGCACACTTGTGCCCGTGGACAACTAAACGATAATGGAGAGGGTCCGGGGTGGGACAATGATGCTCCGGTGCTTGGCAAGCTTGGGGAGAACCCCAATCGGGCCAGGGATGCCCACTTACGGGCGGCCGTCACACCATGGGTGTGGGTTGAAATGGCTAGCTCACAACTCGCCCGCGATGGACACTCACGTGATCGGCAATTTGGGCCGGGCCCTCGCTCTCCGTCCGACGCAGCAAAGCAACAATACTAAGCTAAGCAAATGATATTAACCAGCAAGGAAAGGGGGACCGAGGCTCACCTAGCCAGCGTGAAGACGCCGACTCCGGCCGAAGACGGGGGCGAGCGGGGAGGCAAGGGTTTGCGCCCGCAAGCCGCGTCGGTGTCACTTCAAAACCTGCGAGAATATTATTACATGAACTACACCTCTCACAGAAGGGGTGAACTTGGGGTGGGGATTAAACTTATTACAATCAATACTACCTCCTCGCAGGGAGGGGCCTTCAGCCGGCCAAGCGGGGAGGGGGAATTGGGTGAGGACACCCGACTTTCCAAGCTTCACCGGTTCTGCCAATCTTCAGGTTCGTTGGACAGAGGGTTGATGATGATGCTGCCACGGGCTCCTCGGAACTCCAAACTTGACGAAACCGGTGCCAAAAGTTGCCCAACTAACAGAGGATGATGTCTGAATTTTTGGGGAAGCTTTGGAACTCGGGGCTGATCAGACCGGTGACTGGAGCAGGATAGTAACACTCTACCTCTGACTGATGCAGAACTGGTGCAGCAACTTGCAGAAGGCACTGCAGTCTCTCCCGATCTCCAAATCGAACGAAACTGGTGGTGACGCGATTGTGGTCGGAGTAGCTTCGACCAGAAGTTGACGGGGCCACAATCTGATGTCGGAGAGGAGAATGGTAGCCAGATAAGTGAAGATAGGTCAAACCTGGACCCACTTGTGGCAGACTGCACACTCCGACGAAAGATTTCAGAACAAATAGCTCGGGCAGGCGAATGGCGTCGTTCTTTCTGGTACTGATGGAGGACTAGACGAAGAAGAATTTTGTAGAAGGAAGCGTGCTCGAATTCCTCCAAGGTTGGCCGAAGAACAGCTTCCAAGATCGCTCTGGTCTTCAGTCTGGGACAGATTGCGCAGTCGTTGAAGATGACGTTCCTCCGGACAGCTCCAAACTCGGATGCCGGCGAGACCACCACCGTTGGAAAGCTAACTCGCAGACAATTCCAGCAATGTAGGCCTTGCCATATGAATCTTTGAGAGGTGGTCGTGGCTGCCTCTGCAAGTCACTGCTTTTCTGAAACCTGCAACAGGGACATAATAGGTGGAGGAGAGGGTGTGGGGAAGGGCATGAACAAGGGGTTATTTGGTGGATGGGGAAGGTGGGGTGCGACCTTGGGTGGTTAGGGAGGTGGGGAGATGAAAGGGCACAGCCCAAGGGAGAGGGAAATTCAAAATTTGGCCTAGGGAAGGGCTCTTTCAGTCTTGGGGAGAGGGAAGGTTGCTTGGGAGAGTGGAAAGGTGCCTAGGAGAAGGGGTTTCCACCTAAGGGTTGGAGGGGGAATTGAATGAGTGCATGGGGAAGGGGAAGGGGCCTTAATGAGGGGTGAATGGGGAGGAGAGAGAATGAATTTCAAAATTGGGGTGGGGAGGAGAGAGAGAGGGGGCTCAACCCACTTAGAGAGAGTGATAGTAAGAGAGAGAGAGAGGGAGATATTGAGAGGGAACTAGAAGGTGTGGAAATTTTCTGGATTCAATATTCAAGCATAAGTTGTTACAAATGAGAGAGGGGTGGGGCTATTTATAGACCCCACACTTTTCCTAAGACCAAACTGACCCTGACAAAATAACTAATGACCAAACAGTCCAAGGGAGGGGCGCCCCTGGGTCTAGCCCAATGAATTGGGCCCATTAACCTATCAAACCAACATAATGACTTCAAGACTTAGGAAAATGACTTTCTAACCTAGGTACATGACTCAATAAAGGGAAAATTACATGTTTAAGACTCAAATAAAAATAATAAAATTACATGACTCGACTCACAAACACATGAGGAACATAATGGCATACACCGACGATCAATCCGAGCTTCAGAAAATGTGGAGGGGCAAGGGATGTCCCCATCACTAAATCCACCTTGGCTCCAGAACTGCCCAGGCTAAGCTCAACCCACTCATTTTGATTGGAACATGATGTGGTCATAAAATGATTCGTTCACAAATTATGATTTATTGACTAACTCTTTAAAAAATGCAGGATTTCCAGCCAGCGGTTGACCGCCGATCAGGAGCCGGTCGATCGGTTTTCCCAGCGTTGAAAGCTTCATTTCCTGTAAAATTTCGGTCGATCGCTTCCTCCTGTTGGTCGTTCGCCAGCTTTGAGGCAGCTATTTTTGACTTTATTTTCTAGAACGTGGGAAGCCCCTTTCCTTGGGTTTGTTTAATCCTAAAGTCACCAGACCTGCCCTATCACTATATCGATGTCCCTAGTGTAGTCTCCTCCTCGTCTAGTGATAGAAGCTCTGCGGTCTTCATTGGATCTGCCTGGTTCGTCTCTCTGGCCGGCAATGGCCGGCGTGGAGGGGATTGTTCTTCCACAGATGCGATCGGGGGAAGCTTCTTCCCCTGTACAAGAGGCTCATCGGCGAACTTTTGCACAGGCTCTCATGATGTCTAATGTTCAGCCTAAGAAACCTATTCCGCTGAAGGATCCTGCGTTTACAGACCTTGGTGAACCTGCAGTTTTCTTCTCTAAGGATGAAATCCAAGCATCTTTGCAGCTTCTTTCATTCTCTGTGGTTGCTAAATGTGCATACGGTCGTCCAGTCTTCTCCGAGATCAAGAGCTGCTTGATGCAGCGATTAGCACTCTTTGCAGATTTTGTCATTAGCAAGCTCACTCCGCGCCATCTCCTGTTTCGTTTTGATTGCGAAGCTGATTTTATGAAGCTTCTGATACTCAAACATTTGTATATAAAGGGATTTCTATTTCGGTTTTTCCGATGGACTCCTGATTTTGATTTTGAATCGGATCCTCCCACAGTGCCAGTCTGGATTGGTTTTCCTGGCCTTCATGCCAATTTATATCATGAAGATTGCTTGCGCTCGATTGCTGGAAACTTTGGAGTTGTCCTTCGTATACATGATAGAACTCTGGCTATGTCGGATACTTCGGAGGCGTTGGTCTGCGTTGAGATGAATCTCTCCTCTCCACACAGAAAATGCATTTGGATAGATTTTGATGGCTCGGGCTACTGGCAGGCTGTCAATTATAATCGGGTCCCTATTCTTTGTTCCTACTGCCACAAGCTTGGTCACCCGGAGGAAAGTTGTAAGAAAAAGAGGGGTAGGATGGCTAGAACTCAACAGCGAATGGAACCTGAGTCAAGGAAAACGAGTCAGGTTTTCCGTCCTCGACTGCAAGGCCCTCAGGCTATTCGTTGAAATGTTCCTTTGGAAAATAACTTTGAGGTTCTGTAACATACGGCGGAAGTTCAAGAGCAGCATCATGTAAATTCTTTTATTCCGATAAAAGAAGATTCCTCTTCCCTCTGTGGAAATGGTGATAATTCAGAGGTACATGGCCAAGTGGCCTCAATCAAGGACCCCCTAGATGTTGAAGTCTCGGCTAATGGTGCATCTATCTCAGTGGCTGGAGCCTATTCTCGGGAAGGAACTGCTCCCAGCTCCTCGGCGTTAATGAGCGCGGGGCCACAAGGTATTCAGTTGGCTTGTGTGGAAATTGCTATGAATGCTAAACAAGACAATGAATTGATGCAAATGGTAGTAGAAGACAAAGAAGGCGGATTAGGCATCCAGCAAAGGAATGGTGGGAGGATCACCAGGTCTAAAGCCAGATCATTGGAAGAAATTAAATGGATTCCTCCCTAATTAAGCAGATTTTGATTTGGAATATACGGGGGGTTGGTAATGCTACCTCCCGCAGACATCTCAAACATATTCAGAATTCAAATAAGGTTCAATTGGTGGCCATTAGTGAACCGAAGTTAAAATTCAATAAAGCTTCCTCGCTGGGTAGACTTCTCAAGCTTGAAAGGTATGTAGGTAATAATTTTGCTGATTCGAAGATATGGGTTTTTTGGCATGAAAGCCTTAACCTGGAGGTCATTGCGTCCTCGCCTCAACACATTACTTTAGGACTCAAGGAAGCTAACTCATTTTGTATATACCTTTCCTTTGTATATGCATCTAATGATCCTCACTTAAGGCAGACACTCTTCAGTGACCTTGTTTCTTTTGCTGACAATGTCTCTATCCCCTGGTTAGTGGGGGGAGACTTTAACTGTGTTCTGAGGCCCTCAGAGAAAATTGGTGGTGCTCTCCCAGCTTTGGCCCCAATGACTGATTTCAACGCCTTCATTTGTTCTGCTGGCTTGTTCGATATTGGTTTCTCTGGGCCTTCTATGACATGGACCAATAATAGATCAGGTCTGGCTAACATTCGAGTTAGATTGGACAGAGTTCTTGTTAACAGCCATTGCCTGTCTGCTATACCCCAACTTCATGTGAAACATATGCTAAGAGGACCATCGGACCATTCTGTTAGAATGTAAGGCCCGGATACAGAGGGGGGTGAATGTATCCCTCTACAAATATGGCCTAATTAAAACTCTAATACTCAGTAATGCGGAATTAAAACTGTTGCAAAAATAGCCTAAGGAGCCTTAGAAGGATCAAAGCAAGACAGCAACTCAAGAAGCCCTCAAACGATCCTAAGCAAGCATCTAATGCGCAGCAATCAAGTGAACATATAAGAAACTCAATTAACCTCTAGGATATAGATAATCAATTAAATCACGGTCCTAGCATGCATCTAGCGGAAGCAGGAAATCAAACAAACCACTGCACGATGATTTTAGGTGGTTCGGTCAACAGACCTACGTCCGCCCCTCACTCCAAACCAGAGTGAGGCTTCCACTAGTAACACTAGCACAGCAGACTCAGTCTGCAACAAAGGCTGCCAAACAGCTTGACCAGGGGAACAACCTCCCCTCTTCCTCCCAACTGGAGGGACACCCCAAGTGACTCCCAGCCACTTGGAAACCAGAGACACACGGTCTCTCTTCCTCCAGACCAGGAGGGAACACCTGGACTTTCTACCCACAAGCCTAGAACCGGAGGAACAAACCTCCCTTCCTCCAAACCGGAGGGGAACCTAGAGACCCAAGTCTCTCTTCCTCTGAACCCCAGAGGGAAGCACAACCGAAGATAAATCTCCCTTCCTCCAACCTGGAGGGAAACAACCGATGACACCCTGTCAAAGGCAACCAGAGACACAAGTCTCTCTTCCTCCACACCGGAGGGAACCAACCACAAGTAGCACCCAGCTACTTGCAAACCGAAGACACACGATCTCCCTTCTCCTGAGTCCACAGGAGGAACCCGATCCCCAACAGGGCAATCGAAAGAACAACAAGTGAATAGTTCAAAAGAAAATCAAAACCCAGCAACAGAAAGCTGAAAAGATAAAATCAAATGTGGCTCTCGCAGGAGCTGGCTGGCCTAGATTTGATCCACGGTCCAGCAGGAACTTCTTCTACTGCTTCTCTCTTTCTCCCAGCACGAACTCTCTTTTCTTCTTCTTCTTCTTTCTTACTTCTTCTTCTTTCTTACTTCTTCTTCTTCTCACAACTTCTGCCTTCACCTTCTTCTCACTCTCTATATCTCACTGTCTCTCTTTCTTTTTCTTCTTCTGCTCTCTCGATCTAGCTCTGAGCCTTCTCTATCTCTTCTTTCTCTTCTGCACCTCTTCTTCTTTTCTGGCTGCTTCTACTTCAGTCACTCTCTACCACCTTGCTGCTCTTCAGAGGAAGAAGACACATATTTATAGCAGCAGCAGATTAGGGCAGCGTGTGCTCTCCACGATTCCCGCCCAAAAGCTTCAGTCCACGTGGAGGCTCCTCTGCATCTCGGATCACGTGCCAGATGCCAGCCTCGTATCACGTGCCCCACTCTTCATAGGCTTCACGATCAGTACCTGTCACACAGTCATAGGAGATTAATCAGAAGGATAGAATGTATAGACTTAAGATGTGATAACAAGTGTGTAGACTCGAACTTAGAGATGAATGTATAGACATTAGAACAGCAAAAGGTGCACTATACAGAAAACGACACGAGGTACATAAGATGACTACAGCACGAGATAAAAAGAAAACAACACGAAGTGCGTACAGTAACAAGGCTAACACGACAAAGAGAACGACACGAGGTCAGATGAGAACAACACGAGGTAAGAGAGAACGACACGAGGTAAAACGGTAGTAAAACACGCGATCAAAAAAAACTGGACGAAGATAGAAAGAAGCAACACGAAGACATAAAAACGACACTAAGACATAAACACAGAACTAACATGAAGACATAAAAATAAAAGATAATACGAAGACAGAAAGAATCAAAAGATAACACGAAGACATAAGAAAACGACTCGAACACGAGGACGACACTGGCTGAAAAACAACTCGAAGACGAAGGGGTGACACAGAAGGAGTGACACGAGGTGGCACAGAAAGCAGCACGAGATGGAACAAATAATGACACGAAGACAACTGGAATGATGCGTGTAGCAGTTCGTTGTACATACTTCCAATGTACAAACTTTGAAATAAAGAGTGTACAGACTTGAGAGATCAAGGCACGATGTATAGACTTTATCCAAGGAAACAAATGTGTAGACTTTGGCTTAGATCGAAGGTAAGGATAAGGCTGTAAAGACTTGGCCAATACGAGACACTGTACAGACTTTGTCAAGTGACTGGCTGTACAGACTTCAGAAGATGAAGACTCTGTATCGACTTGAAACAAAGGCAGTGTATAGACTTAAGCATTCCGAGCATAACAAAAGCTATGAATGTATAGACTCCATGATCAAAATGCAATGCTGACTGATGTATACACTTGGCAAATAGATTGATGCATGAACTACCCTGTACAAACTTTAAGACTTAAAGAGCAACAAAAAGTAGACAAAGCAGCATGGCATCAACCCAGCTGATCCACTGCGTCAACGCAGCCATTACACCGAACCCATATTAATGAAAGACAGACATGCAGACATGATCTATGCCATGCTCACAGTTAAACTGTGTACCAAGTTCTGAATGAAGTAAACACATATGGCATGAGACGGACGCTGTACATACTTGATGCATGTGAACAGTGAGACGGATGTATAGACTTGATGAACTGTAACATGAACATTATCAGCAGAGAAGCAATGCACAGAACAGAAATCAAGCACAAACCAATTTATCACAGCATGACTCAAGCATACACATGCATTCTTCACAATTCAGACATGGCACACTCATGCAATCTCCCACAGAATAGACCAGACATATTCAAGACAAAGTGGTGACTCAATTATGTTGCTATCATTAAAACACCACATCATCAACAAAGCACAAGGGGCACAACACATTCTCCGCTACTTCTGTCTGTTGAGGAAGTTTTAGCCAGTCCTGGTCGCTTTATTTTCCAGAAAATGTGGAGTACTCATCTGTCTTTTACTCAGCTGATTTCTGAGGTCTGGCATCAACCCCATTCCTCTCATCCCAATGCTCTGATTAGGCTCTGGGTTAAGCTGAAGGCTGTCAAGAAATCTCTTGGTACATGGAATAAAGAAGTATTTGGAAATATTTTTGAATGTAAAAGTCAGGCAGAAGCTGAGGTGGAATTAAAACAGTCAATTTATGACTCTGACCCCTCTCCTCAGAATAGAGAAAGCCTTAATGCTGCTAATGCTAGTCTTCGTCAAGTTCTATTTAGAGAAGAATTATTCTGGAATCAAAAATCTCGTGTGGAATGGATTGATAATGGAGACAGGAACACTTCCTATTACCATGCTGTTGCTCAACATAACAGAAGGAGAAATTTTATTAAGAGGCTGAAAGTGAATAATGCTAAAGAGTGGAGTGAAGATCAGAATTCTCTCAAGCTTCATGCAGAATCTTATTATCAAAACCTTTTCTCCTCAGAGGAACACTATGTGGAGCCTACTATGCTGGATTGTATCCCTCAGATCATTGATGATTCTCAAAATTGTAAGTTGTGTGCTACCCCAGAAGCTCAGGAGATCCGTGATGCTGTTTGGAGTCTAAAGGGCTCTAGCTCCCCTGGCCCTGATGGGTTTTCAGGTGAGTTCTATACTGCCACATGGGACATTGTTGGTTCAGATGTCATTGAAGCAATTCAAGCCTTCTTTAAAGGGTTTCCCCTCCCCAGGGGAATTACATCATCTTTAATAACTCTTGTCCCTAAAGTTCAAGAGCCTCGGTCCTTCAATGATTTCAGACCAATAAGTTTGTGCAATTTTTCATATAAAATTGTCTCGAAAATTCTGGCCGACAGGTTGGTTCCTTTGCTCCCCAGTTTGATCTCCATTGAACAGGGGGCTTTTGTGAAGGGTAGGTTCATCCTTGATAATGTGGCTTTAGCTCGCCAACTTATGGTGGACATAAATATGAAGGTTAGAGGGCATAATGCTATCCTCAAGATAGATATGGCCAAAGCATACGACAGGATGGAATGGAATTTTATCTTGGCAGTCCTAAGGAAATTTGGATTCAGTACCAAATTTACCTCCTACATTGGCATGCTATTATACAACTGCTGGTTTTCTGTCAATTTTAATGGTTCCATCTCTGGTTTCTTCAAATCCAGCAGGGGAATCAGGCAGGGGGATCCAATTGCCCCATATTTGTTTATCATTGCTTCGGAGGTTCTTAGTAGAGGCCTCTCTACCCTTTTCCAATCTGGGAAATTAAAAGGCTATAAAGGTTCAAGACAGTCCCTGCAGGTTTCTCATCTCCTTTATGCGGATGATACTCTGGTTTTCTTGAATGCCAGTAAGCAAAATGTAGAGCTTTTCCAAAAATTCATCAAAAGTTATGAAGCCTGCTCAGGACAGAAAGTCAATACTTCTAAGAGCAGTTTCATTCTTGCTGACAAAGCTCCAATTTCCTTAAGGCAGACTATCCGAGGTATCACTGGATATAAATTTCATTCTTGTATTATATATTTTGGACTTCCAGTCAAGAAGGGTAGATACCTTTGCTCGGACTTCTCATCTCTAATTGACAGAGTTCAGCAGAAATTGGAGGGCTTCTTTCTCAAGCTGGCAGAGTGGTTCTCAAAAATTCAGTCTTATACAGTCTGCCAGTCTATTTGGCCTCGGTCTGCTTTATTCCAAAAAAGGTCATAAACTTCATTAATAAGCTTTGTGCCAATTTCTTTTGGCAGGGAGGAAAGGATACTAAATATAGGCATTGGATTGCCTGGTCTGTTATTCAAAAGCCCAAGCAAGAAGGAGGTCTGGGTGTTCGTGACTTACAGTGGATTCAAATAGCCATGGCTACTAAAACTTTGTGGAATATCCTCCATGGAACTTCTCTTTGGTCTTCATATGCCAGGTGCAGATTCATCAAATTACATTTTGCTGACTGTTATAAGCCATTTCCAGCAGGCATGCCTCTGGCTATTTTTAGGAAAGCTAAAGAGATTATTCTCTCCAACAGCAGATGGATAGTTGGTGATGGGACAGATGCAGATTTCCCGAGGGATAATTGGACTGGTTCAGGCCCTGCTATTAATATTCCTATTACTGGTTGTAGCAGAGGGTTTTCAGGTATTCCTTTGGCATCTGTAAGTGAAGTCTTAAGTGTAAATCAGCATGCTGCTAAGGACTTTATTAGGAATGATTTCCATATCCCAAGAATTTATCTCAGCAATAGGAAAGATAGCTGTGTGTAGACAGGTACATTAAAAGGCTCTTTCTCTGTAAAATCTGTCTGCAATATTGTTCGCACTAAAGGCCTCTCCAGACCAGCATGGGCGAAGCTCTGGCACCCAACTTTTTCACCTAGAGCCACCCTCTTCGTTTGGAAGTTAAGTCACCGGGCAGTTCCTGTGGATAGTAGAGTGGTAGACTGTGGAGTTCCATTGGTGTCAAAATGCAACTGCTGCAGCTCTTGTAGTCAAGAAGACCTTAACCACCTATTCATCTCAGGTGAGTTAGCCTCAGATCTCTGGGCCTGGGTACTGCCCCTCCTTAATAAAGAAGTAGTTCTCAATGATCAAATTACAACGAGATGCTGGAATCTCTTAAATTCTTCCAATCGTAATTCAGCTTTTAGCTTTGTTGGAACATATGCAGTAATCCTGATGTTATGGGAGATTTGGAAGCACAGGTGTGCCTCTAGGTTTGAAGGCATGACAATCAGATTAGATTCTATTAAAAGGAATACTATATCCTTAATTGCTCATTCTCTGGAGAAGTTGAGGTTTAGCATGCCTCTATCCCCTGCTCAGCGTAGCAGCTTGGCTCTGTTCCAACTTTTTCCCCGGGTGGAATTAAAGCAGCCCATTCCAGTTTTCTGTAGACTAGCTCCTTGGAATTTCACTCTTCATGTAAATGGAGCCTCCAAGGGAAATCCAGGTCAGTGTGGTGGTGGTGGCTGTATCAGAAATCAAAATGGCAAATGGATTATAGGTTTTGCTTTCCACTATGGCACTGGTTACAGTCTGCTAGCAGAAGCCCGAGCTCTACACGATGGACTCATGCTAGCTAAGCGGAATGGTCTTGGGTTGGCAGCGATTTACTCAGACTGCAGGATCCTTGTTGATGCTCTTAATCAGGGTAATTCCCCTAGTTGGATCATACTTCCATGGTGGAGGCAAATCCTTTCTCTTGTCCAAGATTATGGTTGCGGTCTACTGCACACTTTTCGTGAAGGCAATCGGGTAGCCGATTCCTTGGCTTCTTATGCATGCAGCATATCAGATAACAAAATATTTACCTCTGCAAGAGATCTACCTAGGCTGACAAAGGGTGAATTGAGGATGGATGCAGCAGGGATCCCCGATATTAGAGTCTTCTGATTTTTTCTTCATGGACTCGGGGCTTTGGCCTTTTTCTCCCACCTGCTGTAATTCTTTTTTGGTTTCTCTTTACTCAGAGGGACTTAGGAGTCCTCTAGAATATCTGGGGTTAGCTCCTATGCTATTGTAATCCGCCTTACCATTTATAAAACAAAAAACCTCAGTTAATACCTGGAGGAATGAGTCCATTCCCCCTCTTTGAGGGTGGGGTGCATTCGACCGGTGTATTAACTGTTGGTTGGTTTCAATAAAAAAAAAAGTCACCAGACCTGCCATGATTTGTGGATCTGGTTTCTAGCTTGTCTCTTAACCATCCAATATCTATAAAAATATCACATTGGGGTCAAAAACCCTAATTACTCAAGGGAGATCAAAGAGGCTATCATAGGGGAGAATGAGTGCTGCCACTGTAGCTCCGTTGACAGTGTTTCGGGGAAGAACTTCTTCATCCATCTCCAAGTTTTCAAGATCATCTGCAAGCTATTCAAGTGAAGATCAAGCTGTGAAGGAAGCTTTATCAAAGATCATCTTCATCCATTAAGGGGGAGCTTAAATATGAGTTTTTCATTTTGTGTTTCTCCCTTATTTTTCATCAAGCTTCAAGTGTGTGATCTTGTACTTTTAAACACTTGTGTGTGTGTGGATCTACGCAGATCCGTGTGTGTATGTGTGTGTGCTTCTTCTAGTTTTCGTATATCTTTGTGAGTCGGTGCTTGTGCACCTTCGTGGGAGTTCCAACCTCTCACGTGTGTGTGTGTGTGTGTGTGTGTGTGTGTGTGTGTGTGTGTGTGTGTGTGTGTGTGTGTGTGTGTGTGTGTGTGTGTGTGTGTGTGTGTGTGTGTGTGTGTGTGTGTGTGTGTGTGTGTTTTGATCTTGTAATCCTTTACAAGATAGTGTGGAATCCTCACAGATCTTGAGGGGTGGATGTAGGTTGCCGTTGTTGCATCTAAACCACCTAAAAATCTCTGTCCATTGTGTGGTTTGTTCCTTTTCTTCTATTCCCATTCTGTGCAGCACACACGTAGATTTATTTTGTTGTATTGTTTGTGTTGTTGGGTCCTATGGAGTGCAATCGGATCTAGAAGGGGGTTGAATAGATCCTATTTATAGCTATGACCTATTTAAAACTTGAACCCTAAACACATGAATCACTCCTATAAACCAATAAAACACTTAGACACATAGCGCAGCAGAATAGATAGGAATGGAGCAAGTAATAATGTTAAAGCACCATGCCCAGTTCAAACAGGTCGACACCCTCAACGGGTAGGTCGACACACCTTCTATGGATCCTGGGTATGTGAACACCACAGGTCGACACTCCCAGTGAGCAGATCGACACACCTTCTACGGATCTGAACCACAGAGATCGTAGATCAGAGTAGCTGAGTGTGAAATGACTTGCTTTGTGTGTGAGAACTGAGGTGATCACTAAGGTGCATGAGTGTTAAGCGAGGTGAATTCCCCTGGCAAAGCTTTCACCTTGATACCAGTGTGCAATGGTGCAGCATGCAACCTAAGGAGCTAATGCGTTTAAAGACATAGGGGACAGCAGGCTGCTCACTCATCGTGATACCTTCCTCTGCTAGGGAGATACTTCAAGTGTCTGTAAGCAAGAGTGCTGCAGACACCTGAGAAGATGCACGTTAGCAATGATAGCAGGAGGATCAAAATGAGACAGTTGTAGAAGCAGAACGCTTGAGTGTGCAGAGAAAATAAATAGTGTAAGTAGCACACGAACCTGTGAAATGGGGATAGAAGTTATAGAACAAGCTCACAATGTATACAACCCACAACACAAGGATTTTAAGGTGGTTCGGTTGTTAGTCCACAACCTACGTCCACCCCACACCAAACTCGGTGTGGCTTTCCGGCTGACACAGCTTGATCCGCTGAGCAGCACCGCTTGCTTACACAACTGAGCAACACAGCTTGCTTACACAGCTGAGCAACACAGCTTGCTTATTGTTGACTAACAGCTTGAATCACCCAGAGGATCTGATCCTCTCTTACTCTGAAACCATAGAGGGAACCAGGTCCCTAAAATAGGGGATCGAAAAAGCTAGATGTATTGGTGATAGACGAACCGTAACAAATAGAAATTGAATACTGCAAGTGCAGTGGAGAAGGAATAGAGATTTTGTAGACACCAGCTAAGAGAATGGATCAAGACAACGGAGTTGGTGGCTGCAGCTACAAGATTGGATCCAAGGATCCTTTTCTTCAAACACCGGTAGACTGCATGGTTTGTCTTCTCTCTCAAGGTTGCTCTCTTCTTCTTCTTCTTCTACTACTCACAGCACTGGACTATGTCAACCAAGTGATGGGGCTGCTCTCACGCTTTCTTAGGAATGTTTTTGGAGGTTGGTCTAGAGCGTGGCACTGTGTGGACAGCAGCAGCTGCATCTTCTTCAGTTGAGGAAGCTTGGTATAAATAGGTAAAAACTAGTTGTAAAGTCAGGGAGAAAATGGCGCCCAGAAGTCACAGATTGACCATTCTACCGGCTGTATTTTTCCCTCCATAATTTCCCTTGAGGCATGTGCCAGGGTGAAGTGAGAGCTTGGAGTCTTCCAGGCAAGTTCCATGTTCGATGACGGTAGCACCTGGAAGAAGTGACTGAGTCTTCTCATTCGGATGCTTGGAGATCCTTTCATTAAATGCTCCTACAGGCCTGCTGTCTTCCATTGGTTGAGCCCAGCTTTTAGTACAAAGAAGGTACGTTGGCAGACAATGGGAAGAATCAGACCAGATCTCTCTTTAGATAGCATCAGATACTTACAATGACTCTCCCTTAGAAATGCAGTCTTCTTATTCTGCTCAAGTGTACTCTTTTGCGAACTTGGATGGTCGGACAGCCCATTGATCGACAGCGAGATAGAGGCAGACTGCGGAGTGTCCTATTCCCAGCAGTAGACAGTCTGAACAGGTAGACATATAAGACTGACATCGCGACAGACTGAAGTGGCTCTTCCAGCTAGATTTCTGACAAAACTATCTTCATAAGGTGGACAAATGAGAAATAAGATGGTAGAGCAAGGGTTAGACCTCAGAACGTGGTCTAGACCCCAAAATCCTTAATCTTAATGATTTGCGGTTCCTTTTTCTCTCTCTAGATGGCCCAATGATTTGATAATTTATTGACTCGAGGATTACTGGAAGAATAAGGGTGTGTCGACACTTTCCTAGCAGTGTGTCGAGACATCCCATTGAAGGCATTGAGGAATCGTTCTGGTTGAACGTGGATGTGTCGACACTTCCCTATCAGTGTGTCGAGACATCCCTTTGAAAGCCTTAAAGATAGCTTCTGTCGATTTCAAAACACGTTCTGGTTGAACGTTGATGTGTCGACGTTTTACACTCAATGTGTCGGGACATTTAGTGAGTGTCTTGAAGATCCATGGCTGATGTGTCGAGACAACACCAAAAGCTGTCGGAACATGTGAGCCATGAGCAGAGTTCTCACATGAGGGTGTCGAGACAGAAGTGCCAATGTGCAGAGATTTTCACACGAGTGTGTCGACACTTTTCACTTAGTGTGTCGAGACATTAGTGAGTCCAGAGTCTTAGATAGAACAGCTTCGGCTTGATTTCATACACGTTCTGGTTGAACCTAGATGTGTCGACACATTTCTATTAATGTGTCGAGACATTCCTTTGAACGGTCTTGAGGACTGCTTCTGCTTCAGCTGATTTCTTCTTGAGGTGTCGAGATATTTGTCAGATGTGTCGACACATGCTTTATGTGCAAAGTTGTCATCCGAAGGTGTCGAGATATTTTCTTTCTAATTTAGCCCTTGATTGGAGTATGCTCAGACCTTGATGTTTGGACCTTGAGCAACATTGCACAGACTTTGTCTTGCCATATGGTAAACATGCACAAGCCTGATATGTGTTGGCCAGGGGTTGCACAGACCTTGATCTTCTTGTGTGCTCAGACCTTAGTTCATCGTAACAGAAACTTGCACCGACCTGATACTGATTAGCCTTGGATGTGCACCGATCTTCCTTTGCTGTATCGCAATAAAGACATGCAAGGACCTTAGTCATTTTCCTTGGCCTTCTTACATCGAGCTTGGTCCTTTTTTCTTGTGCAGCCTAATGCCTCATCTGTGTGACTTACTTGATTTCTTTCTATCTTTGCAGACACACTTTGTTGCCGGTGTGGGCTTGACCTGAAATGCATGAGTGTTTGTCTCTATCAAATGTAGGTCAAACTATATTAATGAATCATAGTCAGACATAATTGAAACAAAAGAATATTATTCATAAGCCCAACATACATAGTCAGCCATTATCAAAATAATGGAGTTACACATGTTATACATTTGTCCAACATTCTCCCCCCTTTTTGATGATGGCAACTATGAGCTATGAGTCATTATGATGTCTAGCTTTGAGTCATTATGAGTATATTTGAAAGTCAGAGATTAAAAGAGTGTAATCGTGAATAAAAGCACAAAGACAAAAGCACAAAGACCTTCAAGGATTATCTCTCCATACAATTTCCTCCCCATAAAATCTTATGCAAGTATTCAAGACTCTCTCCCCTATGCATTCCTTAGTTAATGACACATACAATTCTCTCCCCCTTTGACATCATCAAAATATCATATTAGAGAGAGTATATGGCATAATTAGGAAGGTAGGAGTGAGGAAAAATTACAGCACATCAATTGTTGGAAATTATTTGCATAGGATGTATAGTGTAAAAGAGATTAGATACTTGGAGGGAGCAACTTAAAGTGCAGCAACCTGAGATACCTTTCTGAAAGTGCATGAATCTCCCCTCCTTTCGTGGGCAAATTGTGGGCAGGTATGATCACAAGCAGTGCAGTCATTTTTCCAGAATTCTAGAAAATGATGTGAAAATATATGCCAATGGTTGTACACTTATTAAAGTTGACAATATAACCATTGTGAACAACCAAACTTGGAAAGGTAGTTTTAGGACAAACACCAAAGAGTGATATGGATTTATCGAACATGGCCAAATGTTAGAATCAATGGTATTGTTCGTTGGCTTGCCAAAGATAGTTGAAATTTGAAGGCATGGTTGCAGCAGCATGATGCAATATAGCAGCCAAAGAGCACATTTTTGATTTTCAGATTTTCAAGATTTTTTGTGATTTTCTATTTTTCAGACTTTTGGGGTTTTCTATGCAATGCATGGGACTTTTTTAGGTTTTCAATGTAGGATATGTGTGTACACAGTTGAAGAATGCAGTCCACCCAATTGCATGAAAAACTGAAACCAGTTGAGTTGTAACCATAATGCCAATGATGCTAGGATTTATGGCAGATGCGCATGGATGATGATTCCAATTGTTATGTCCAATGGATGATTGCAACGATATACACATGCAACAATGCTAGCAATGACTGATCCAAATATGTTTCATGCAAGGTAAACACCAAGGAGCATCAAGATATGATATTTCAAGAAGGGATGGCAAGGATCAGGGGATATAGAAAGACAGCTTGTCTTTATAGAAGATGAATGTTCTTTAACCTTAGACCAGGTTCATAAATCAGAGTTATGGATTTTTCAGAATTTTCAGTTATAGAACCCGAATGAACTAGCCCTTACACTTAGATTGGTTTAATGTTAATGAATTCTGGCCTACTAAGTAGAATCACATGAAAACATTTGTGTTCAACTTTAATAGAGATGAACCAAAAATTCATATCAATCGTTAGATTTGCCTCTTCTTATCTTACTCATTCAATTCTATTGACTCCTTTGAGAGAAACTCTTAAAAAGTATTGAAATTAAACAAGCATGAAGACAAAATAGAATTTTAGAATTTCGAAAGATGTGTATTTAACTTTTGCAATCTCAACCATAATATTCATTGAGTACAGGAGAAGATTTTACGAGCAATTAAGTCTAGTGCATGCCTCATATCTGTAAGGACACACATTGTTTAGATGCAAGTATCCCTAGGTAATTGGTAAGACTGACTGTCATGCTACAAATAAAACAGAGATAGCATTGTCACCTTATGACATATCGTTCCACATATTCTTGATGAGGGGACATGTTTCTCAACAACTAGCCATTGCTCTGCCTCATGATATACCTTAAAACATAGCAGAGTTAACAAGAGCACTTCATGACATTTCTTATCTCAATTTATTTATGAGGAGACATATTTCTCAGTGAGCCAATGTCATTGCTCTGACTATTTTTGCCATTAGAAATTTCACAAAAACAGATTGTTTAAAAACAATACTTGGACAGAAGTTTCTCATCCATAATTGCCTTTGTATTTAAAGTAAACTTTCAGATTTCAGAGGGCATAACTGGACAAACAACATAAGAAATTGGTTTAAGTCTATTAAGCCTGATCACAAACATTTTTAAGACAGTTAGACTTCAAGACACATGAAATCATTAATGTTAAACCAGATTCATTCATGTTCGAGGTAGTCACAAATCTCTATAAAAGAAGATTCCTCTAAAAGATTTGCTCTGATAAACAACCTTGATAGCAGATAGAGAATCCTCCAAGAAGTTCAAGATATTGTGAATCCAAGTTGAACCACAATCAGAGATAGGCATTATGATGCGGTGGATTGGTTCAAGAAGAGAGTGTAGTATGAATTGAAAGTAGGAATTGGTGATGAACACTCCCCCTGAGGTTGATGCACTGAGCTCAGATTTGAAGGACAATGATATGTTCGACATATGCAAGGAGGTGTCGACACTTGCATAGTAATATGTCGACACTTAAGCTCAGACAGAATCCTATTTTCAACCAGGCAGAACTGAGGGTTTGACCTATCAGGTTGTGAGGTCAACCTTTCTGACAGTAGGGTAGAGTTTTGACTGCTTTGTCATGAAAGACAAACTCCCCCTGAGAGGATGCAATCTATGCAAGGAGGTCAATAATATGTAGAATGAAGCATGCAGAATTTTGATGTTGACTCCCTCTGGTTCCTTGCAAGGGTTGCAATGTAATGTGCAACATATGACTTGAATGAATGCACAATGTAATAAACATGCTACAAGATGATTATGTATTTTTGTGTTTTCTCAACCATGATATGCAATAGAGTGTATGAGACCCCAATATTATGCAATCATGGATTTTCTGAAATGCATTCTGAGTAGACATGCAAGTTGGTAAACCATGAAATGCAAGAACTCCCCCTGACTTTGTGCATTGAGTGTCTGAATTCTGAGTGCCTCACATGCAGTGGGATCGAAGTATGGAATTTGATGAGCTATTCATATGAACATCTAGATTGTTCTCATGATGGGTTGACCTTTGGTACCTGGCGGAGAACTGATGTCTTAAGACCACCTCACGCATGATGTGGGTTTCTAGACAGAAGTGATATGTCCTTCTTCTAGCTTACCATTTTATATACCAAGAGGTCATGTAGAGTTGGGTTCCTTGATCATGAAATGCATGATGTGGCATGAAATTTCAAGTAGATGCTCATGGAGTACACCACACCCAGATGCAATGCATTTCTTCCCTAAGGTCCAAACTCTTAAACTCCCCCTCTATCCAATGCTCATGGAAGTTAGGACAGACAATCAGCATCTTATTTGTCCACATGGATGATGAGTTGGGATATGTGCAGCCATGTGAGACATCATCAAAACAATGATCATTAATGCCAAGGAAGAAGCTCACATGGTTGTTAAATGGTAGACATGATTTAAACAGTAGCTCAATTATCATAACAATCTCATCAGCATGACAAATTTTTCATGAATTAAGAAACTGAACCAAGTGATCTTTGGTACAAGGATGAGGTGTGGATCTGAGATCCTGCTCATGCATAGTGAGAGCTCCGGGCAAGCTTGACTTGCCTTTTTAATCTAGACCCTTTGAATTACCAAAGGTCATGCAAGGTGCAAGCAATTAATCTAATCTAGAAACTCATCTTACACCAAGAGGATAATTCGGCAGTTCAGGGAGACAGCTTCTTGCATGATTTATTGACACATAACACCCCTAATATGCAGTGACTTACAATGCAAGCCTATCATGCAGAAATATTAAACAAATGACATTCTCTTCATACATGTGCCTTGAGCCTTTATTTCCGTGAGCATCCTGTGTTTAGCCCCAAGGCACCCTACACCAGAAATTCTCATTTGAAATTTTTTGGTACCCAAGCTTGCTTGGGTCCTTGTTGGTTAGCAGCAGTTGTAGCAATTGATCTTCTTTTCTTTGCTGCCTTCTAGTCACCCACTCTCGTCCAGGGACAATTAATGGATGTATGTCCATATTTACCATAATAGAAGCAACGCACAAGGTATTTATCATTTTTTGTATGCACATGTGCATTGTTCCATTGCGAGTGAGCATAGGTACTGTCATGTTGATTTTAAGAGTAGCTCCTACCTCTCAGTTGCCAGCAGTCATGGACTGTGTTGCCAATCTTTCCACAGTGGTAGCAGCAAGGAGGGTGATTTCTGTTGATCGCCACAGGGAGTGTCGACCTGTCCGAATGGAAGTGTCGACTCTTCTGATTCCCCATGCGATTTTGTGCAGAGTTCTGTTGCATACGACCACTGCCAGGGTTGACCTATCTTTTGCCCTTGATTTCTGCAACAATTCTTGAATTCTTTCCTACTCTTAGTTCATCATTATTCAAGGTGAGACAGTCATGTACAGTGTGACCAAGCATGCCACAATGAAAGCAATAAACATTCATTTTATGAGAGGCATGGTAGTCATCATGGCTTTTCCTATTATGCATGTCAAGACTAGTAGACTTAGGGATTTGTTGATGCATGAGAGCCTTCCCTTTCTGCTTACCAATGCATTTTTGGTTTTTCTAATCAGCATGAGGTATTGGGAGGCGGTAAGAAGTGCTGGCTTCATTCTTACCCAAATCTCCTTCTTGATGACTTACTCTTGTTTCTAAGAGTCTGTTCATGCTTTCCTTATCCTGCATACACTTAGACAGAAAATCATTTATATCTTTGATTTCATTCTCCAATGAGGAGACATGCAGCTCGGTTTCAGCGAGGTCCTCCTCACATACAGCCAATTGCTCATTGAGCATAGCATTAACCCCCTTGTAATTTTCAATCTCCATTTGAAGTTCATTCAGTTTTTCAGAATTGTCATGGGCAATACTCTTACCCTTCTCATAAATGGACAATTTTTAAAGCAACATGTCGTTTTGTTATTTTACCAGGTTTATTTCTTCAATCAGCCTTGTATTAGGGATTTGCTTGTCCGTCATGGTTTGTTCATTAGAGATTGATTTAGGTTGGTTTTGAAGTTGTCTTATGATTTCTTCCAACCTAGTGATTTCAGCTTGAAGGATTCCATTTTCAACTGTTAGGCATGTAATGGTTTGCTTACTCACATCCAAGTTAGAGGCACGGGTGTCGTTTAGCTCTTCAAAAGTTGAACAGTTGTTACAGAAAGGACTTTCATTTTGACGGATTGGTTGGATTTTAAGTTTTCGAACAGCCTCTTCCAACCTTATGATTTCTTCTTGAAGGATTTTGATTTCATCGCTTAAACATACGATGGTTTGTTTGTTTAGATCCAAAACAAAAGCAAGAGTATTGTTGAGCTCTTCAAGGTTTGAATAGTTTTCACAAGCATGACTCTTACCTTTACCACTTTTCTTCAAATCCTTTTTCAATCTTTTATTTTCAAATTTCATCTTTTTGTACTGCTCGATCAACTGATCATATGCACCCATAAGCTCTTCAAATGTAAAGTCTTCAGAATCAGAGCTTACCTGAGATGAGGATGGATTGCTTGACTGCTCTGACCGGTTAGCCATAAGGCATTGATGCTCTTGATCTTCTTTCTCATGGATGTTCATCAACACATCCAGAACTTGCTTAGCCGTGCTGCAGGTAGACACAAGATCAAGTAATCTATCATCAACCGCAGCTTTGATTAAGTTGAGTGCAGCAAGGTTATTGTCATGTTTGGTCTTATGTTCAACTGACCATACATTTGAATCTGATGGCAACTCATTTGGACCAATGTATATAAGGTTCCACAATTGTGGATCTGTGGATTTGACATAGACGTACATTTCTCTCAGCCATATCGAAAAATCTGAACCATCAAATATAGGCGGAGAAACCTTCGAAGCATCTTTAGAAGATGAAGCCATTTTCTCAAAATGCACTGGAATCTTTCCCTACAGATCGTAGGATCTAGGAATAGTAGAGCTAGGCTTTGATACCAATTGTTGTGTCCTACGGAGTGCAATCGGATCTAGAAGGGGGGTTGAATAGATCCTATTTATAGCTATGACCTATTTAAAACTTGAACCCTAAACACATGAATCACTCCTATAAACCAATAAAACACTTAGACACATAGCGCATCGGAATAGATAGGAATGGAGCAAGTAATAATGTTAAAGCACGATGCTCAGTTCAAACATGTTGACACCCCCAGCGGGTAGGTCGACACACCTTCTACGGATCCTGTGTATGTGAACACCACAAGTCGACACTCCCAGCGGGCAGGTCGACACACCTTCTACGGATCCGAACCACAGAGATCTTAGATCAGAGTAGCTGAGTGTGAAATGACTTGCTTTTTTTTTCCAGAAAACCTTCCCTAGAGTTTGATGGGAGAATGCTCCCCTTACCAGAGGTAAGGAGATGAGCCACTCCACCATCAGACCCCTAGGAGGTAAATATTATTACTAATAATAAAAGATGAAGTTACATCAATTGAATACTAGGCAAACCTAGCTTGTCTAACCGAGTCTCTCCCTTGATAATAGAGGGTAGCTCATTAAAAGAGAAAAAAATATTACATTTGGAATTACAAGCTAACGAGGCCAAAGAATCCGTGACTTTATTCCCTTCTCTATAAATGTGGTTGATCCTTTTATGCTGAGAAGTTAATCTCCAGATATCACGAACAAATGAAAGAATGGACCATGGACAGTGAATCTCCTTATTGATAATCCTGACAAGAATGCGAGAGTCACATTCGAGGTAAGTAGGCCGATCACTGATAGTATGCAAGTACTTGATACCGTCAAGAAGTGCTCTAGCCTCTGCAATTAAACTGTTGGTCTGACCATAGTAGTGAGAGTAAGCGAGAATGATATCACCCTTGAAATTTCTAATGACCCCTCCTCCTCCAGATTCCCCATTTTGTTTGCAAGCACCATAAGAGTTGAGTTTAAGGAAGCGCCAAGGGGGACATATCCATCTAATGATTTTCAGCTGAGGAGCATTAGGAGACTGAACAGCAATGCCCAGAGACTTCATAAGTTCTTTTTTTTTCTTGTTCGATTCCTTAAGATTAGCAGCAGCACAGTTCTGTTTAACATGGGAAATGATTTGGTGTAGAATACTGGAATATGATATAGATTTACCTTCATACTTTACTATATTCCTGGCTTTCCATATGTCCCATAGACTATACCCAATGACTGCAAGCATTAGATGTCCATAACCTGATTTAGGAAGGATTCTGTTAGTTATCTGCAAGATGAAAGTTCTAATTGAGTTGCCTTCCAGACGCAGTCCAGCACTTCGGAAATTGGAACAGATGTAGACAACAAGTTCACTTTGGAGAAATAGATGATTTGTATTTTCCTCATGGTGCATCTGACATCAGGAGCATCTAGAACATAAAGGAATCCCCAATCTCTGGATATTAGAATCAACAAGAAGACAATTATGCAAGATCTTCCATAAATGAATATATATTTTAGTTGGCAGCCATTGTGACCAAAACCGAGCCCACATAATAGTAGACTAACTGTTGTTATTATCAGCCAGAATCTGATAAGAAGAAGCAACTGTGCATTTTTTGGAGGATGACAAACTCCATGCTTGAAAATTAGATTCTTGAGTCAGTGTGGTATTCTTAATAGCTGATTTGATATGAGGAGGGACTTGCTTAGTGTGTGAGAACTGAGGTGATCACTAAGGTGCATGAGTGTTAAACGAGGTGAATTCCCTTGGCAAAGCTTTCACCTTGATACCTGTGTGCAATGGTGCAGCAGGCAACCCAAGGAGCTAATGCGTTTAAAGACATAGGGGACAACAGGCTACTCACTCATCGTGATACCTTCCTCTGCTAGGGAGATACTTCAAGTGTCTGTAAGCAAGAGTGCTGCAGACACCTGAGAAGATGCATGTTAGCAATGATAATAGGAGGATCAAGATGAGACTGTTGTGCAAGCAAAACGCTTGAGTGTGTAGAGAAAATAAATAGTGTAAGTAGCACACGAACCTGTAAAATGGGGATAGAAGTTATAGAACAAGCTCACAATATATACAACCCAAAACATAAGGATTTTAAGGTGGTTCGGTTGTTAGCCCACAACCTACGTCCACCCCACACCAAACTCGGTGTGGCTTTCCGGCTGACACACAGCTTGATCCGCTGAGTAGCACAGCTTGCTTACACAGCTGAGAAACACAGCTTGCTTACACAGCTGAGCAACACAGCTTACTTACTGCTGACTAATAGCTTGAATCACCCAGAGGATCTGATCCTCTCTTCCTCTGAAACCATAGAGGGAACTTGGTCCCTAAAATAGGGGATCGGAAAAGCTAGATGTATTGGTGATAGACGAACCGTAACAAATAGAAATTGAATATTGCAAGTGCAGTGGAGAAGGAATAGAGATTTTGTAGACACCATCTAAGAGAATGGATCAAGACAACGGAGATGGTGGCTACAGCTACAAGATTGGATCCAAGGATCCTTTTCTTCAAACACTGGTAGACTGCATGGTTTGTCTTCTCTCTCAAGACTGCTCTCTTCCTCTTCTTCTACTACTCACAGCACTGGACTATGTCAACCAAGTGCTGGGGCTGCTCTCACGCTTTCTTAGGAATGTTTTTAGAGGTTTGTCTAGAGCGTGGCACTGTGTGGACGACATCAGCAGTAGCTTCTTCAGTTGAGGAAGCTTGGTATAAATAGGTAAAAACTAGTTGTAAAGTCAGGAAGAAAATGGCGCCCAGAAGTCAAAGATGGACCATTGTACTGGCTGTATTTTCCCCTCCATAATTTCCCTTGAGACATGCGCCAGGGTGAAGTGAGAGCTTGGAGTCTTCCAGGCAAGTTCCATGTTCGACGGCGGCAGCACCTGGAAGAAGTGACTGAGTCTTCTCATTCGGATGCTTGGAGATCTTTTCATTAAATGCTCCTACAGGCTTGATGTCTTCCATTGGCTGAGCCCAACTTTTAGTACAAAGAAGGTACATTGGCAGACAGTGGGAAGAATCAAACCAGATCTCCCTTTAGACAGCATCAGATACTTACAATGACTCTCCCTCAGAAATGCAATCTTCATATTCTGCTCAAGTGTACTCTTCTACGAACTTGGCTGGTCAGACAGCCCATTGATCGATAGCGAGATAGAGGCAGACTGCGGAGTGTCCTATTCTCAGCAGCAGACAGTCTAGTCAGGCAGACATATAAGACTGACATCGCGACAGACTGAAGTGGCTCTTCCAACTGGATTTCTGACAAAACTATCTCCATAAGGTAGACAAATGAGAGATAAGATGGTAGAGCAAGGGTCAGACCTCAGAACGTGGTCCGAACCCCAAAATCCGCAATTTAAATGATTTACGGTTCCTTTTTCTCTCTCTAGATGGCCCACTGATCTGACAGTTTATTGACTCGAGGATTACTGGAAGAACAAGGGTGTGTCGACACTTTCCTAGCAGTGTGTCGAGACATCCCATTGAAGGCCTTGAGGAATCGTTCTGGTTGAACGTGGATGTGTCGACACTTCCCTATCAGTGTGTCGAGACATCCCTTTGAAAGCCTTAAAGATAGCTTCTGTCGATTTCAAAACACGTTCTGGTTGAACGTTGATGTGTCGACGTTTTACACTCAGTGTGTCGGGACATTTAGTGAGTGTCTTGAAGATCCATGGCTGATGTGTCGAGACAACACCAAAAGGTGTCGGAACATGTGAGCCATGAGCAGAGTTCTCGCATGAGGGTGTCGAGACAGAAGTGCCAATGTGCAGAGATTTTCACACGAGTGTGTTGACACTTTTCACTTAGTGTGTCGAGACATTAGTGAGTCCAGAGTCTTAGACAGAACAGCTTCGTCTTGATTTCATACACGTTCTGGTTGAACCTAGATGTGTCGACACATTTCTATTAATGTGTCGAGACATTCCTTTGAACGGTCTTGGGGACTGCTTCTGCTTCAGCTGATTTCTTCTTGAGGTGTCAAGACATTTGTCAGATGTGTCGACACATGCTTTATGTGCAAAGTTGTCATCCGAAGGTGTCGAGATATTTTCTTTCTAATTTAGCCCTTGATTGGAGTATGCTCAGACCTTGATGTTTGGACCTTGAGCAACATTGCACAGACTTTGTCTTGCCATATGGTAAACATGCACAAGCCTGATATGTGTTGGCCAGGGGTTGCACGGACCTTGATCTTCTTGTGTGCTCAGACCTTAGTTCATCGTAACAGAAACTTGCACCGACCTGATACTGATTAGCCTTGGATGTGCACCGATCTTCCTTTGCTATATCGCAATAAAGACATGCAAAGACCTTAGTCATTTTCCTTGGCCTTCTTACATCGAGCTTGGTCCTTTTTTCTTGTGCAGCCTAATTCCTCATCTGTGTGACTTACTTGATTTCTTTCTATCTTTGCAGACACACTTTGTTGCCGGTGTGGGCTTGACCTGAAATGCATGAGTGTTTGTCTCTATCAAATGCAGGTCAAACTATATCAATGAATCATAGTCAAACATCATTGAAATAAAAGAATATTATTCATAAGCCTAACATACATAGTCAGCCATTATCAAAACAATGGAGTTACACATGTTATACATTTATCCAACATGTGTTAGATCTAGCATAATTTATCATTCTCATATTAGATCTCGGGTATATTAAAAGGTGGGATCGAATCGGCAAGGCAAACTTTGTCAGGATGATAACATCTTACGTGAGTTGAATCTTCAGATTTTTACCTCCGCCACCGTACCTAAGATTGGTTGAGTGTGATAGATTTTATTAGATCTAAGTGTTTACATATAGATCTTAATTGTTCTTACGGCTATTTCTCACACTTGTTTCATTTGGCCAAGAATTTTCTAAAAGTTTGTAAACACCCAATTCACCCCCCTCTTGGGTCTCATTGATCGCGGGACTTTATTGTGCCCCTGTGGTCAATTGAGTCATCTTGTGGTCACTTGGGTCATTCGACATCATCCTGTGGTCATTTGAGTTATTTAATATTATTGGTTTTGATAATGGCTAAACACTATTAGTCATTATTATTTTTCACTCTTATATGACTGACATACGTGATGTTTTATTCATGACAGATATGCAAATGAATGGACAAGGAATGGAGTGGATTTGGCAAAAGTGAAAGCTCAATGACAGTTAAGGTCGATGCACAAAGAAGCATAACCAAGAGAACCCAAAGTCAAAGACTCAGTTGACACCTTCTAGACTGTCAAGGGTTATGCTACAGACATGAATGGGGTGCTAAAGAACTTAAGCGATGGAGCCAAAGTAGTTAACGGACCGACCCGGGAAAACCCGGGGTCTGCCCAGCTGGCGATCGACCGCCAGCACAGGGGCGGTCGACCGCCCCAGCCAGCAGCCCACCGTTTGCAATTCTTTCTGTGGCGGTCGACCGCCATCCCAGTAGAGGTCGACCAAAAATTCCATGGATCATTCGTCTGATGTTTTCTCAGTAGCGGTCGACCACCAGAAGCCACAGGTCGACCGCCAGCCCCGAGCCTTCATTGTTGACTTTGTTTTCCACTTCGAGAAGGGCCATTCTCCATGGATTTCTTTAATCCTAAAGTCACCCAATCACCCACAAAATGTGGATCTGGTCTGGGGGGCTTCTATTGACCATCAAAAGTCTATAAAACACATTGAAGAGGGTTAGAAACCCTAATGCTTCATTTGGATCAAAGGAGATCAAGGGAGGCTTATGGAGGCTGTTCAAGGGAGATGGTACTGTAGCCGTGAACAGTACTTCCTGAAGAGATCTTCATCCATTCCAAGGGATTGAAGCCTAGATCTGAAGCTATCTCAACCTGCAAGGAAGCAAGAAGTAATCAAGGCTCTCAAGGGTGATCTAAACTGCATCAAACTCTTCATCAACTCAAGGAGATCAAAGGGAAGATCAAAGCTACATCCATAGTCTTCTTCATCAACTCAAGGAAGATCATCTCTCAAGTAAGAAGACATCATCGAAGCATCATATTCAAGCTCCTGTAACTCAGATAAGATCTTTTTACTTTGAGCATATTCTATATCCTGTTTGAGTGATTTCTATTTGTTCTCTTTCCATTTCTTTCAAACAATCGAAACTGAAGATCATCCCTACCGGTGGTTAGTTGGAAGGCAATCGGAAGTTCTCCGATCTGCGGTGATTGACGTCCCTACCGGTGGTTAGTAGGATGGCAATCAGAGGTTTTTCCGATTTGCGGTTCAGTGCGTGGCACTAGTGGAGCCTCATCGGATTTGGTGAGGGGTGGACGTAGGACTGGGGATTCAGTCTGAACCACCTTAAAATCCTTTGTGTTGTTGTTTGTTTATGTTATTGCTTCGTTCTAGATGCATGCTTAGGTTCAAATCGATATATTAGTTGCTCATCTTGCCAAGCGAATCATAGTGTTCTTTGTTAAGCTAGTTATATTCCGCAGCGATTTATTTTATCTAGCTATATAGAGGGTTACATTACGAAAAGAGGGGTAGATCTATTCACCCCTCCCCTCTAGATCCACTGTCCACTACTCAACAAGTGGTACCAGAGCCTAATCTCTCATTATGGGGTCCAACAACCTTGAGGGAATTAGTGGATCAGTGTCCAAGGGTTTTCTACCTGAAGGGCATTCTGTGAATAGGCCTCCTTACTTTACTGGAACTAATTATCCTTATTGGAAATATCGCATGCAGGTGTTCATTCGCGTCCAAGACTACGAAGTTTGGCGAGTGATCAGCAAAGGTCCGTATGAGCTTACGGATAATGAGGATTTATGGACCAAAGAACAAATAAGATAATCCACTGTCAACTGGAGTGCTAAACACATCATGCAATGCTCACTCCATCCAGTAGAATTCTCAAGAGTTGCTACCTACGCAACGGCAAAATAGATGTGGGACAAGCTAGAGGTAATCTACGAAGGAACATCTCAGGTACGAGAAATAAAAGCCAATATATTAGTGTCTGAATATGAAATGTTTCGCATGAAGCCTGATGAGTCAATTCAAGATATGTATGCTCGATTAACTGTGCTTACTAATAGTTTAACTGATTTGGGAAAGAAATATCCAGAGCAAGAAATTGTAAGAAAAATTCTCAGATCGTTAACTCTAGCATGGCACACAAAGGCTACCGTGGTTGAAGAATCGAGAGATCTCGCAACTACCAAGGTAGATGAACTCATTGGGTCATTGATGACCTATGAGATCAATCTCAAGCACAAAGAGGCTAAGGCACCTAAGAAGAAGTCCCTAGCTCTTAAAGCAGGACCCATCGGTCAAGGCTCTTCTGATGAAGGTGAGGATTCGACAAGTGAGCGAGATGAGGATGACGTAGCCATGCTCACACGTAAGTTCAGAAAATTCATGAGAAAGGAAGGTAAGAGCTTCATGAGAGGAAGGTCAAAGGTAAGAAATGGTTTCAAATCTAATTCTGAAAACTTTAAGAAATCTGACAAAATCATTTGTTATTCTTGCAACAAACCAGGGCATTTCAAGACTGATTGTCCTGACAGATTCAAAAAGGCTGACAAATGGAAGGGCAAGAAGAAGAACAAGGCCATGGTGTCCACCTGGAGTGACGAGGAAGAAAGTGATGGTGGAACTAGCTACTCGGACAAGAAAAAAGAAGATCTTTGTCTTATGGCCAAAGGTGACGAAGAAACTGAGGTGAACTCTCCATTTGAAAATTACACAATTGATGATTGGGAGGAAGCATATATACAACTCATAAAAAAATATGACATGTACAAAAAGGAGAATAAATCATTGAAAAAAAATTAACTCGTTTGTGCATGATCATGATATGAATGATAAGACTGCTCTACTTGAGACTGAAATTGAAGATCTTAAGAAAATGATTGAAGATTTGGAGGAAGGAAGAAAAGAAATGGCTGACTTGGAAACTGAAAATGAGGATTTGAGAAATGAGATTGATAGCATGAAGCTCAAAATGCAAATTTATGAAAAGGATAGTAAATTGAGTAATGAGAAGTATGAAGCTGTCAAATAAGTCAACATTCAACTTCTTCAAAATATTGAAAACCTACAAAAAGAGTTGAAGGATAAACAACAATCTTTAGAAATGTTTGTGGATGGAAGATAAAACCTAGATGCATTGCTAGGAACTAGAATGAACCACAACAAAGATGGGTTGGGTTTTGAACCTACAACCAAAAGGCCAATTAGGTTAAAAACTGTCACATTTGTTTCATCTTCCGAAGCTTCCACCTCAAACACAACTCCCACACAAACTCAGCAAAAACTAAAGGAGAAAGGAAAAGAAAAGGTTGAAGAAGAAGCCACTGAAATCCCCAAAAAGATTGCTCAAAAGCCTAAGAAAAGTCAACCTTCCCCACAACACAGGTCGACACCACATTGGCCATCAAACATTCAAACCACCAAATAATTTCACACAGGTCGACATTGCCATAGGTTGACACCACCATATTTTTGGGACAATTGTGATTTCTGTATGCATCAATCTCATAGGTGGCAAAACAATCATTTTCAACCCAAAACCAACCGACCGTCGTAATGGCTTAAGAAGTAAACTTCATCAAACTTCCACAAACTCCAACCCAGAGCCTCCAAATAGAAAATGAATGTCAAGATTGAAAAGAAAATCAAATCCCTGCTCTAAGCAAACAAAACATGAATGTTAAGAAGGTTTGGATTCTAAAAGAAATGGTTTCATGGTTTGAAAATTTGAAAAGTTTGATGGGACCCAAATTTGGTTGGGTTCCAAACACCATTGCTTAATTGTTTGTGCAGAAATGTCTTGTAGCCATGCATAACAGGTGGTACCTTGATAGCGGCTGTTCAAGACACATGACTGGAGATAAATCAAAATTTTATCTCTTAGAGAAAAAGGAAGGAGGATACGTCACATTTGGAGGGAACAACAAGGGAAAAATCATTGGAACAGGTAGTGTAGGTAAGAACCTCTCCAACTCTATTTGTAACGTGCTGCTAGTTGAAGGTTTGAAATACAACCTGCTTAGTATAAGTCAATTGTGTGATAAAGGTCACAAAGTGCTGTTTGACTCTCATGAATGTAGAATCCTTGAACCAAAATCTGACAAGGTAAAATTTTCTAGTAAGAGAGTCAACAATGTTTACATGATTGACTTAGATGATCATGCTCATTTAAATCTTTGTCTTACTGCACCAAAATCTGAACTTGCATGGTTATGGCATCGTAGACTAGGACATGCTAGCTACAATGTCTTACATAAATTGTTAAAGCATTCAATGGTGAATGGGTTGCCTGAACTTTCTTTTAAATAAGAAAACAAATTGTGTGATGCATGTGCCCTAGGTAAACAAACAAAAAAATCTTTCAAGGCTAGATCTGCAAACATGTCATCTAAACCACTTGAGCTGATTCATATGGATTTGTTTGGTCCAACCAGAACTGCTAGTTTAAGTGGTAGAAAATATGTATATATCTTGGTGGATGATTACTCTAGGTTCACATGGGTTTTCTTTCTCACACATAAAAATGATGCTTTTGATGAGTTTTAGGCACTCTATATGAAGATAAAGTAAGATGGCGAGTTTAAGATTTCAAATATTCAATCTGATCATGGTGGTGAATTTGAAAATGCTGACTTCTGTAATCTTTGCAGGGCTAAAGCGATAAACTCGGCATGTTATATTATCAACCGCTCTATGGTAAGGCCACATACCAAAAAGACTCTTTATGAGTTGCTGAAAGGTAAAAAGCCTTCTCTCACACACATGAAGATATTTGGATCTAAATGCTTCATCCACAATAATGACAAAAGAGATTTAGATAAATTCGAGCCCAAGAGCGATGAAGGTATATTTCTTGGATATTCTGATAGATCTAGGGCTTATAGAATTTATAACATTAAGAGTCAAACTGTGGAAGAATCACCCCATGTTTCCTTTGATGAATATCATGATGATTCTAACAATGATAACTCTTACAGGAAAAATGATTAAGATGGGGAATTCCTAAGCATGAAGGACAAGAGTGATCCTCCATAAGAAGAAACAAAAGAAGATGGTGACCGAGCTGAATCAAACAATGCAAGGGATCAAGCTCCAGGAGAAGGTAATGATTCTACAAACATTAGAATTCTTAAGGATCATCCTTTAGAAAATGTCATTGGTAGCTTGAATGACCCACCTAGAACAAGGTCACATTTTAGAATTGTGGAAGAATTAGATCAACTTGCTCTTGTCTCTCAGCTTGAACCCAAAAATATTGATGAAGCATTAAAAGATGAAAACTGGATAAATTCAATGCAAGATGAGTTAAACCAGTTTGAAAGAAATAAAGTTTGGCATCTTGTTCCTAGACCTTCATCACAATCTGTCATTGGCACTAAATGGGTCTTTAGGAACAAACTCAATGAGGATGACAAGATAATAAGAAACAAGGCTAGATTGGTGGCTCAAAGGTATAATCAAGAGTTTGGGGTAGACTTTGATGAATCTTATGCCCTAGTTGCTAGACTCGAAGCCATCAGAATTTTACTTGCCTTTGCATGCTCCCTTAGAATAAAGCTGTATCAAATGGATGTAAAAAGTGCTTTCTTGAATGGCTTGATTAAAGAAGAAGTCTATGTTGAGCAGCCCCCTAGCTTTGAGAATTCTAACAATGCAGATTTTGTATACAAGCTAGACAGGGCGCTTTATGGACTTAAGCAAGCACCAAGAGCTTGGTATGAGAGACTAAGCTCGTTCCTCATTGAAAAAAGGTACACACGAGGTAAGGTAGATCAAACACTTTTCACCAAGAAGCAAGGTAAGAACATCTTGATTGTTCAAATTTATGTTGATGATATTGTGTTTGGTTCTACTAAATCTGAAATGTGTGAAGAATTTGCTAACCTCATGACTAGCGAATTTGAGATGAGCCTAATGGGAGAACTCCAATTCTTTCTCGGTTTGCAGGTCAACCAAGGACAAGATGGTTGCTTCATAAGTCAAGCCAAATACATCAAGGAGTTGCTGAAAAGATTTGACATGACGAACAACAAAATCATTGCAACTCCTATGAGCACCACAACATCACTAGATTTGGATGAAAATGGTAAATTAGTGGATGCAAAGATCTATAGAGGTATGATCGGCTCTTTGCTTTACTTGACTGCATCTCGACTAGATATCCAGTTTAGTGTATACCTTTGTGCAAGGTTTCAAGCTAGTCCTAGAGAATCCCACTTGACTGCCGTCAAACGTATCCTTAGATATCTTGCCGGCACTCAAAATTTGGGATTGTGGTATCCGTCATCATGTGATTTATCTCTTATATCTTATTCTGATGCGGACTATGCTGGATGCAAGCTGGATCACAAAAGTACTAGTAGCTACTGTCAGTTTCTGGACGGGTGTTTAGTTTCTTGGGCCTCCAAGAAACAACACTCGGTTGCCCTCTCAACCGCAGAGGCAAAATATGTTGCTGCGGGGAGCTGTGACACCCAAGTGTTTTGGATTAAACACCAACTCCAAGACTACTTAGTGGATCTTGGTTGTGTCCCGATTCTGTGTGATAACACTAGTGCTATCAACCTTGCAAAAAATTCAGTCCAGCACTATAGGACTAAGCATATTGAGATTATGCATCACTTCATTAGAGATGAGGTCGGTAAGAAAAATTTTAAACTACATTTTGTTGATACTCTAAATCAAATTACTGATATTTTCACCAAGCCCTTGTGTAATGACAGATTTTCTACACTCAGAAGGGAGCTTGGTCTTTGCCGACCTTAGGCTAATAAAAATTGAAATGATGATTTTGTTCAATTTAGTTGTGTGTTTTTACAGATTGGTGTCAATGTATTGTTTATATGTAAATATGTCATTTTACATATGGTGTAGCATTGCATGTAGTCATGATGCATAATAAAATTGAATTCATGTTCATAATGTATTGCATGGTTTGTGTAGCATCCTTCTTACATGGCCATGGTATATTAAATGTTGATGTATGGAAAGGCAGGTTATGCTTGCCTAGAAGCACTCAATATGCGTGAGGTTTCATCTCCGCCAAGTACCATGCGTCACTGTCGCATATAGGCCATATAGTAAGGGGGAGTTGTCTCTTTGCAGTATTCATGCATATGTTTCATCTTCGTTCTGTTGCATTTAATAAGTGTACAACCATGTGTTGAGTCATGCATTTCATGTCGGCCAAATTCATGTCTGATCAGGTCAACCCTTGCATGGTTCTAGTCAACTTCTCCTTGACATTCGTCATTCCACTTGATTGCAAATATAACTCCTTCGTGCATCCATTGCATATCCTTAGGGGGAGTTTTGTTGATTCTCTTAACCTCTTGCAATCTGCACTTCACTGGCAGAACTACGGCATAAGAGCTTTCTATTATATGCCCTGATGATTGTCCATCCAATGAAAATGGTTCAAAATTTAATAATTTCCTTGAAGTTCAAAAATATTTATTCTGAAATCATCTATGTTCTGTGGTTTTAATAGACATTAACTAGAGATTGCATATTGTGTTTTGCATGACTATCCTGATATCTGAAAATCCAAATGTCATGACAATCTTGGTGATACTCTAGAGCTTAGTATTGTTTCTAAACATCTTGATGAGCTGAAATTCTTGAAAATCAATTTGACAGAGCAATGATATTTTTGCATGGAGAAATATGTCACGTCATCAAATCAAGTGACGAATGATATGTCATGATGTACCCTTGTTATCTCTGTCTTAATTATATTGGGACTCTAGGCAGAGCACTGGCATAATTGCTGAGAAATATATCTTCTCATCACAGAAATGAGATTGGATATGTCATGACATGACTTTGCTATCTCTGTTTATTCTGAAGCATAACTGTCAGTCTTGCCAAATACCTAGGGATACTGGCGTCTAAACAACGTGTATTCTTATGTCTAGGAGGCATGTACTAGACTTGATTGCTCGTAAAATATGAGTCACGTGCCTTCAATATCAAAAGATATTGAAAATCAAATTTGTTGAACTCATAAAATTCCATGCTTTAGTCATGATTGTTTAGCCTCAATACTAATTTTTGTGTTATTCCCTTTGTAGTTATTGAATATGGATATATAAGACAATGGAAGGTTAAACACTGCCATGATATGCACCTTTGGTTCATTTCTATTAAATCTTGGATGTAGCTACTTTTCGAACTCTGTTGATGATCTCAGATTTCATTAGCTTTGAACCATATATGTTGCTCGTGGTATGTTTCAGGTTTGCACATAATGGCTTGCTCTCCACTCTCATTCAGCTCTGGTCTTTCCGACATTAGTCCCCTTCTCTATCTTATCCCTCCTTTTTGCTATTGTCAAAGGGGGAGAATTTTTTGTTGTGAGTCATCCTTTGCTTTGTGAGTTGTCATTGGGGGATGAGTGAATTGTGTACAGGGGAGAGTCAAAGGGGGAGAATTCTTTGTGCGCTTTGTGTATCTCTTATATGTATGTGATGGGGTTTGCATAATTGCATAGCACTCATATCTACATTCATAATTGCATTCACATGCTATTACTATCATAGATCTTGAGCTGCACTTGTTGCATATGTCATAAACTTTGCCATCTTGGATATTACTGCCACATAATGACTCACAGTGTTGCCATCATCAAAAAGGGGGAGAATGTTGTGCCCCTGTGGTGAATTGAGTCATCTTGTGGTCACTTAGGTCATTCGACATCATCCTGTGGTCATTTGAGTTATTTGATATTCTTAGTTTTGATAATGGCTAAACACTATTAGTCATTGTTATTTTTCACTCTTATATGACTGACATATGTGATGTTTTGTTCATGATAGATATGCAAATGAATGGACAAGGAATGGAGTGGAGTTGGCAAAAGTGAAAGCTCAATGACAGTTAAGGTCGATGCACAAAGAAGCATAACCAAGAGAACCTAAAGTCAAATACTCAGTTGACACCTTCTAGACTGTCAAGGGTGACGCTACAGACATGAATGGGGTGCTAAAGAACTTAAGCGACGGAGCCAAAGCAGTTAACGGACCGACCCGGGAAAACCCGGGGTCTGCCCAGCTGGCGGTCGACCGCCAGCACAGGGGCGGTCGACCGCCCCAGCTAGCAGCCCACCGTTTGCAGTTCTTTCAGTGGCGGTCGACCGCCAGCCTAATAGCGGTCGACCAAAAATTCCAGGGATCATTCGTCTGTAGTTTTCTCAATAGCAGTCGACCGCCAGAAGCCATAGGTCGATCGTCAGCCTCGAGCCTTCATTGTTGACTTTGTTTTCCACTTCGAGAAGGGACATTCTCCATGGATTTCTTTAATCTTAAAGTCACCCAATCACCCACAAAATGTGGATCTGGTCTGGGGGGCTTCTATTGGCCATCCAAAGTCTATAAAACACATACAAGAGGGTTAGAAACCCTAATGTTTCATTTGGATCAAAGGAGATCAAGGGAGGCTTGTGGAGGCTGTTCAACGGAGATGGTACTGTAGCCATGAACAGTACTTCATGAAGAGATCTTTATCCATTCTAAGGGATCCAAGCCTAGATCTGAAGCTATCTCAACCTGCAAGGAAGCAAGAAGCAATCAAGGCTCTCAAGGGTGATCTAAACTGCATCAAACTCTTCATCAACTCAAGGAGATCAAAGGGAAGATCAAAGCTACATCCATAGTCTTCTTCATCAACTCAAGGAAGATCATCTCTCAAGGAAGAAGACATCATCGAAGCATCAGATTCAAGCTCCTACAACTCAGACAAGATCTTTTTACTTTGAGCATATTCTATATCTTGTTTGAGTGATTTCTATTTGTTCTCTTTCTATTTCTTTCAAACAATCGAAACTAAAGATCATCCCTACCGGTGGTTAGTAGGAAGGCAATCGAAAGTTCTCTGATCTGCGGTGATTGACGTCCCTACCGGTGGTTAGTAGGAAGGCAATAAGAGGTTTTTTCGATTTGCGGTTCAGTGCGTGGTACTAGTGGAGCCTCACCGGATTTGGTGAGGGGTGGACGTAGGACTAGGGATTCAGTCCGAACCACCTTAAAATCCTTTGTGTTGTGGTTTGTTTATGTGGTTGCTTCATTCTAGATGCATGCTTAGGTTCAAATCGATATATTAGTTGCTCATCTTGCCAAGCGAATCATAGTGTTCTTCATTAAGCTAGTTATATTCCGCTGCGATTTATTTTATCTAGCTATATAGAGGGTTGCATTGCGAAAAGAGGTGCAGATCTATTCAACCCTCCCCTCTAGATCCGTTGTCCACTACTCAACAAACTTCAACTGGGGTTTGCTCATGTGTTTTCTCGAGTTTGGACTTAGTAAGATTTGGTTAGACTAGGTCTTTGGATTGAGTGTGCCTACTTACCTCTTATTCGCTCTTTTCCAACGATTACCTTAAATAACAGTCTCGCGATAGGCCGTTTTCAGGATTGTGGCGATCTTTTGAGTGACCATTTGCTCTCCCTATGTCGACGTGTTGATCTTCTACATCAACATGTTGCTTTTTTAAACGGCCTTATGATAGACCGTCTCGTGATTATGGCGGTCTTTCGAGAGCAGTTTTCTACTTGGCAGGAATGCCCATTTGCCTCGGTCAATGGATAATTAAGTGGATTTATCTTGTTTTATCTTTCAATGACCAGGGTAAAAATGGTCAGGCAATAGACTGTTGAGCCAAGTGGCGGTTTGTCAAAAGACCGTTTCTACTTGGCGAGAATTCCTTTTGACTTGGTCTTTGGACAAATGAGCGCTTTTTTATATTTCTACCGACCAGATACATAACGGTCATTTGATGGGCCACTTAGAACACTGGGCGGTCTATCGATGGACCGTTTCTTTCAACTGAGATTCTTGCGTTGACGGACAATTTTTCTCTCATCCGGGGTCAAACCTCTTGCTTGATCCACAGATTTCTCCGTGGATACTGGACCAAATCACGCGCCGTTTGTTCCTACGGATTTTTGGGAGTTTTATCTTTAATTTATTCAAAAGGACTGATGGCTGATTCTCACTAAAAAGCCCTCAAATCGAGGTATGGTTTATGGGCTCTATAAATTGAACCCATAGCCTATGGTCGCGGGGGGGGGGGGATCTCAAGCATTACGGCGAAGCCCTGCTGCAGTCTAGAGCGAGTTTAAGTCAAGAAGAAAGGCTCTTCCACATCTAGTGAGCCCACAGTCCAGGGAGTAGTCATGGTTTTAGTGTTTCTCGTCTTAGTTCTTAATCATCATAACTCCATTTAAGCATAATTTCCCCTGCATTTCTTCACCTTCCTCTGCACATTTTTCATCCATCTGTTCTTTCCTATCATTTTCACACCCCACAGGGGTTAAAAACCACCAACCCCTAGGTATTGTCCCATCCTTTATGTGTTTTAGTCATAGTTTGCATGCGTAGATACTACACATTCCTGATCTGATCTAGGTTATTTCTTGTTGTTTTCGTGTTGTTTTACAGGTCAATATGTGTTCTTATATGAGGCCCATCCCTCCTGGCCGGCCGGATGGGGTGGAGGATTGAACCATTGAAGTACGGGTTCTGGACTACGATAGCGGTCGATCATGGACCGTCTTGGAGAAGATGCGGTCTCACGTAGACCATTTTTGTACTGGTAGCGGCTCCTCATCGACCGTTTTTCCTGTGCCCGTGCTGCTTCCTCCCACATCCTATTCAAACCCTGGTGGCGGACCATCGGGCGATAGTCTTAGTGAGGTGGTGGATCGTGCCAGACCGTTTTCATCTCGTCCCAGCATCTTCTCTAGACGAGTGCCTTATTTTTCCAAGGTACATAGTGTGGTCCCCCGTCGCGCTATTCATCTTGGTGGCGATCACGGTCAGTTCCTCTATTTTGACCCACCTTTTGCTTCTGATTAGTCCTCATTCCCCCCCCCACACACACATATATACACACACACACATCATCATCTTTTATTAAGTTTGGAAGAGGGCGGGGTAGATAGAAATATCTACATCCTGATTTTCTTGCGATCACGGTGGGACTCCTAGTGCCCATCATGTTTGGACAGTGTTGACTTGCTTCTGTGTGTTCTATTCTTGTCTTTTTTTGAGTCTTCTCAGGCTTTCCATTTAAGCTTCTGTTGTTTTCTGTTCTCTATTCTTGCTGCGGCTCCGGGGTCCGTTTCACATTCTGGCGGTCGGTAGATAGACCGCCTCCTCTCATCTCAGGTACGTCTGTCTCAGGTTGTTTCCTATTTCCTTATCTACTATTTTCTGGTCAGTTGCGGTCACTTTCTGGCTGCCTTGTGCAGGTTACGGTCGCAATCAGACCGTCTTCTCGTTTAGGTACACGCTTAACTTTTTCATCTCAGTTTAGTTCATGTTCTATTTATCTCACTGTGTCCTACTTGGTTGCGGTCCTTCCAGGACCATTTTTAGTGCCGTGCGGTCACACATCTAATCGTCTCCCTGTCACCGCCTAGTCTTGTGTTTATTGTTGCTGCCCCTGTGACTGCAGTCCCCACAAGATCATTTTCTTATTGCTTACGGCCTCCCATCATACCTCTAGTTTTACTGTGCACCCAAGAATCACATTGGTGTTTCATTTCCCATTATTTCGTTATATCTTTTGGTGCTGCTTGTCCCCTCTGCATTGTCATCTATATGTCTGTCATTATTGCATATTATCATTCTTGTTTGATCATTGCGTGTTAGATTTTTAGGCTAGACTTTGCAAGCACTCCGGTGCGCATAAGATCATACATTCTTATCATATTAGTTGCATACCTACCTTTGTAGGAGATCCTCTCGCCTCCATATTCCTTGGAGTTGACTAGGTGATCGTATCCGGGACCTCCGTAAGCCCCCGTGAGCCGTGGATTCTCACATGGACGCTGGGCAGGTTGTACCTTCGCCACCCCGTGTCTAGGTTGCATCCGTGAGAGAGAGTGTACATATAGAGTCAACCAAGTCCCCAAATCCACTCCCATTTAGGTTTCCCATTGTGGAGAGAACTTTGATCTAATTCAAATCATTAAGGTTTGAAAGGGGAAAAACAAGTTAAAATTTTCGTACATCATCATAACTTGATTGACTTTGGTTGCCTCTCATCTCCTCTGTTTATTTGTGCATTTGTTTAGTCACCCCATTTAGGTGCGCTCATTGTGTGTCATTGTCATCTTCGTGATAGGTGCCCCATTGCATGTGGACTTGCTTCCCTCCTTTAAGATCTTCTCCTAGGGGCAATTCCCATTTCATTTCCTACCTCAACCCATTATTTGATTCCGCCATGTCTTCATATGATTTCTCCCATGCCCGCGAGGACTCCCTTCGTCAGGGCCTCCTAGAAGACCCGCCTAGGGTCATTGTTCAGGGGTCCGTCCCTCCTCCTTCACCCATCGTGCTTGAGGGTAGTCAACCTTCTCTTACAAATTCTCCTACACAAGCTTCAGCAAACCAAGTTCTCCAAATGATGGCCCAGCTGGACCCGGCCCAGCTCCATGCCCTTTGCCAGACCCTACAGGGGTCAACTATCCTGTCTCCTTCTATCCCACAGCGATTTTCTACCACTTCTACTCCTCAGGCCACTGGACCCGGGACTTCCCTTCCCGCTCCAATAGATCTTACCTCGGTTCAGCCGAGGGTCCTCCATTTCCCTAATTTGGAAGTGGGCCAATCTTCCAATTTGGCCCACCAAATTCTCGACAAGGGGAAAACCACGCCCCTCCCATCTTCTCAAATGGATCTTTCTGCATCTTTTCCCTCTGCGCCACATGATTTAATGGGCTCGGTTGATCCTTTTCGGTCTCAGGTCAGGGTTGCCCCCTCTACTTACACTGACATGGGTCCTTCTTTGGCCCAAAATCCTTCTTATGGGCTTCCCCTACATCCACTTATCCTTCGGCTCTGCGTGCCGGGCTCACCCCTCCTCCTCTTGTATTCCCTCCTCCATCTCGAGAACAGGAGCTTCTCGACAAGTGGGCTGCCATGCAATAGCAGCTTGACTCCATCAAAAAATGGGTCGGCCCACATTCTTTGGCAGACATTCCTGTACCCAGTTTCCACAACATTCACTTTCCTCCTCAATCCGAGCTCCCTACATACCGAAAGTACGATGGAAATGGCAACCCTTACATTCATGTGAGGGATTTCTTGTACGAGTCGGCACAGTTTCAATATGATGACCGGCTTGTGGCATATTTGTTCCGTCGTTCATTGGAAGGAGTTGCTCTAGAATGGTTCTATGCCTTGCCCTTGGAGGAGGCATAAAGTTTCAAAATTGTAAAGGAGAAGTTCATCCAGAGGTTTCAGGACCAGGTCAGCCCGGAATACTCATTCACGGACTTAGTGGCCAAAAAGATGAAACACGATGAAGATTTCGCCATGTATGCCGACCGGTGGAGGCAAATGGCTGCCCGCGTGCCCGGCCACATCCCGAAGGAAGAGAAGGTGAAGCTGCTTGTCTCCAATGCTACCCCCACCTTCAGAAATATTTTGGCTATGAATGACATATCCAGCATGCACCAGTTGTATAGCAAGGCCAGGTTCATACAAACCAAATTCAAGGACTCCCCTATTCATGCCCTCTTCGAGCCCCAGAAGCCCAAGTACACCAAGAAGACCCAGGGGCCAGTCACCGAGGGGGTCCAGACCAATGAGCATGTGCATGCCGTCAATTTCCAACCCGCCAACTAGTCCGCTCCACCACGCTTCCAAAAACTTCCTTGTAACCCCCAGTTCGCCACTCCACAGAATGCCCAACCTACCTTCCATGCTCCTCAACAACCCCAACAGCCATCGCAGTACCACAATGTCCCTCCCCCTTACGGCTATGCACCCCCGCGTCTGGGACCTAAAAGAGCCCAGTACCCTCCTTTGCCAGAAACCCTTTCAGATATTTTCACTGCCCTCATGTCTGCTGGAGCTCTGCAACTTCCTCTGGAATGACCGAATTGGAACCCAGCTGTTGATATGTCCAAGTATTGTATTTTCCATCGAAAACCCGGGCACACGATCGAGGGATGCTTCCAGTTCAGAGATCTCGTTTACGACCTGCACGAAGGGCAGTGCATCGACTGGGCTAAGATGCACAAAGTCATTACAAATATCAAAGAGAGAAGAAGACAGCCACCACAATAGCAACCGCAGCAACAACCACAGCCACAACAGCCACAACAGTAGCAGCAATCTACGCAGGAACTGGGGATTCATCAGAATCTGATGCCCAACCATCCGCCCGCTCCTCAGCCCTAGCTACCGGCACCGGCTCAAATTCACATTGTCCATCGCCCGGCTCCCAACGCCAGGTGGTCTTTTGATGACGAGTCCTCCGCCCAGCTTATGGCCATTCACCACACTTACCGCCACTCACCTTCACCCTCTACCCCCATTATCATCCAACCTACCACCACCACGACTCCCATCGCACCCACCATTCTCCCAAAATTCCTCATTCTACCCTCCGCATCACCCATCATTTCACCTGCTCCTGCGCCAGCACCCTCTACACCCGCCATCGCCACCCCTTTGGCCAACTATCCACCTCTCATTCTCCCTGCTGGGCCCATTAAGCCCACCACCATCACTACACCCACCTTACCTACATCTTCTACCCCCTTTGTCCATGCCCCCGGGCCCACTAAGCCACTCGTTACGAGCCCGTCAGAAGCCGTGCTGGCGCAAAACCTCACCCTCCGGAGCGGGCGGCTATTCCATCGGACTTATCCTACTACAAGTGTACCTACACCTACCCCCCAGTTCTCGTCTCAAGTAGTCGATCAGGATGAAGCGGATCCATTGCCAGGAACCCAGTATGACCTGTTGCACCATTTGGACCGCATGCCCGCTAAGATCTCGGTTCTTGAATTGATTAAAAGGTCTAAGCTACATCTGGATGCTTTAAGAGATTTTCTGCAGAAAGTTCTTGTCAATGAGGACATGGTAGTAGATAATTTGCCTTCGGCCCTAGCCACAATTTCTAAGGGGCCGGCTATTTCTTTCTCCGAAGCTAAATTGGCACCTCCCGAGGCCATCCAGATGCCGCTATGTATTTCCATCACCTTGAATAAGGTGGTTATTGAGGCGGCTTTGGTGGATACAGGAGCCTCTATTAATGTTTGTCCTCTTAGCACACTCTGAGCATGTAACATCTCTGAAGATTTGTTGAGGCTGACTCCCACCACCATCGCTGCATATGATAATTAAAGAAGGCCATGCCACGGAGTAATAACTGTACAAGCTGAGCTCGGGCCACTAACGATGCCCATTGAATTCTATGTGTTGGACATCGACCCCATGTTTAAATCAATTCTGGGCCGTCCGTGGATTGACAATCTCCACGCTGTGCCATCCACTACCCACCAATGCCTTAAGTTCCCGTTTAAGGGGCGGGTAGTGAAGGTTAAGAGTATATCTACGGTGCAGACAGTTGAGGCCATCTCAAATAAGGTGTTGTCGACATTATGGCCCATTAACAAGCCCGTCATTTCAGTACTGGATCTGAATTTTCCATGGGCCTATGCACGCCGCAAGCCGGTCACCGCGTCGGTTAACATCAAAGAGAAGCCCAAGATAAGAGACCCTAAGGGCTAGAATATATTGTTAAAGTTAGGCTATAAGCCAGGCATGGGTCTGGGTGCTCAGCTACAGGGGCAGACTAAGCCCATCCCCAGGGGAAGAAAGATGAACAGAAGGGGTCTCAGATACCGAGAGTCCTCATTATCAGTCCTGGGAGACTCGAGGCCGTTGACCTGGGACTACTGCCAACATTTTGTGAAAGGGACGTTGCAACCCGGCACCTTGAAGGCACCAGCCCATCCTGATGAGAAGAAAGATGCTGCCTGCACTATTTCTAGCCCACCACCGCCACTGAAGGGGCTGGTAGATGATATGAACGATTTCTGTGAAGATTTTGAAAAGCTGTTTCATGAAGAAGATTGTCCGAGAAACCCTGAGATGCAGCTCGTGAAGTACACGCCAGTAGAGCCAACCTACCATCTCCGGGAAAAAGGGAGCTCCCTCATTACATTTTCTTGGTCACCTTCCCGCCTTGCTTCCCTTTTTCAAAAGCTGGAGTCCATACCCCGCTCACCTCCTATCATGATTGATCCATTTTTGATGGAAATGCCAACTGGGGTTTTAATTGTGCCATGTTCATGCGGGCGCTGCCCACCCGTTGATCTTTCGACCATGTGGTTTTCTTCCTCCGATCCTTTTTTCGATGTCCTTTTTCCATCTCTCTATCCACTTACACTTCCTCCTCCTCCTCCCCCCTCTGATCCATCTTGTTGCATGATCTCCACCGGTCTCCAAAAAAAATGCCAATTTTAAAACAGAGATTTCAGTGGAGGATTGTGCTGTGCTCTGTCAGTCCTCTTCCCAGGGGCACGAGGCCCCTGTTTCTCTTCCACTAGATTTTCTATCCTCTAGGTTCGATGTAGGGCTTGTTGAGTCTAGGGAAGTGAAGTCGGTCGGGTCTAGTAAAGTAAGATCTTGTTCTAGTGTCTCTAACCCTTCAACGCTTGCTACGTGCCCAATGACGCGTCATTCTAAGGTCATCCCTGATAGGTTCCTCCAGGACCTCGCTCAACGTTGTCACGCCCTCCTTAGATGTCCGGAGTTCGTAGAAATGGCCGTCGTCTTAGAAGACGATGAGGAGCAAGATGGGGTGTGGAGTGATGATGAACTAGGAGTTTATGAGATGGTGGATGAGAAAGACCCTGTAGATTTTGAGGATAGTGGCGTAGATGACACTGCCAATTTGTACGCACAAGGTTTGAAGAGATTCGATGAGCCATCGGCGACAATGGATGAGTCTACGAAAGAAATAAATCTTAGAACTAAAGAGGATCCCAGGATCATTCTTATTTCTGCTAACCTCCCTCCTCAGGTGGAAGAAGAATTGGTCAAAGTTCTGAGGGAGTATAGCGATTCCTTTGCCTGGTCCTATGAGGACATGCCTGGTCTTGACCCCACCTTGGTAGAACACAGACTTGTACTCAAACCAAGGGCGACACCCGTGAAGCAGAAACTAAGGGGATTCCACCCCCATATGGCCTTGAAAATGAAAGAAGAGGTCGATAAATTACATAAGGCCAAATTTATTCGGGTTGTCTTATATCCTCAGTGGGTGGCCAATATAGTCCCTGTTATGAAGAAAGATGGTAAAGCGCGAATTTGCATTGATTTCAGGGATTTGAACAAGGCATGTCGCAAAGCTGATTTTCCGCTGCCTTATATTGATGTATTAGTTGATAACACCGTCGGATACGAAGCTCTCTCGTTTATGGATGGTTATTCTGGTTATAACCAAATCCATCTAGCTCCGGAGGATCAAGAGAAAACCTCGTTCACCACGCCCTGGGGCACCTATTGCTACGTGGTCATGCCATTCGGGCTGAAGAATGCAGGCGTCACTTATCAATGGGCGATGATGGCAATATTCCACCATATGATGCATGTGTATATGGAAGCTTATGTGGATGATATTTTGGTGAAGTCGAGGTCGAAAGAAGAGCACCCCGCTATTTTGGCCAAGGTGTTGCAAAGGGCCTGGGAATACAAATTAAAGATGAATCTGAAAAAATGTGTATTCGGAGTGTCCTGAGGGAAGCTGTTGGGATTCATAGTTAGCAAAAGGGGGATCCAGATTGATCCTAATAAAGTAAAAGCCATCATGGATATGCCCCCGCCGAAGAACATTACTGAACTTCGAGGGTTGATTGGACATTTGCAATTCATTCAAAGATTTATATCTCAACACTCTCAAAGGTGCCATCCATTTTACGAATTATTGAAGGCAGGGGCTAAATTCGAATGGAATGAAGAATGTCAGAAGGCATATGAGGATCTGAAGGTTTACTTATCTAATCCCCCGGTCCTGCAACCTTCTGTCCCTGGGAAACCCCTAATCTTATACATCTCTGTCATTGAGGACTCCCTAGGAGTTGTCCTGGCACAAGTGGATGATGAAGGTAGAGAAAGGGCAGCATATTACCTCTCAAGTTTATTCAACCCTGTAGAGGCCAAATACACTGCCATGGAGAAAACCTGTGCAGCATTAGTTTGGATACCTTAGAAGCTGAAACAATATTTTCTTGCCCATGAAGTTAGGTTGATCTCTAGAATGGACCCAATTCGCTATCTCTTAGAAAAGCCTGTCCTTTCTAGTAGGTCAGCTCGCTGGCAGAGCTTCCTCTCCCAATTTGATATCACCTTCATCACTCAAAAGGCCATCAAGGGCTATGCTATCGCTGAACATCTCGCCCATTTGCCTATTCCTTGTACCGATTCCATCTAGGATGAATTCCCCGATGAACACCTTGCCGTACTTACTCGTCATCCCTTTTGGTCCTTACATTTTGATGGTGCACTTAACTCTCGGGGCCAAGGGATCGGCGATGTCCTCCTTACTCCGGAAGGAGTAACCATTCCTTTCACTTACCAGATCTCTTTTCATGCTACCAACAACATAGCTGAGTATGAGGCTCTCCTTACTGGATTGAAGCACGCCTACATCATGGGCGCCCGTTATTTGAACATTATAGGAGACTCTCAGCTGGTGCTATGCCAGGTCCTTTCTACTTATCGCACCCGCGACCCGAAGCTCAAGCCCTATCAAGATCTGGTCATGCTCTTGGCTAGGCAATTCCACAAACTGATTTATATCCATACTCTACGATGTCAAAACATTCTTGCCGATGCCCTTGTATCGCTTGCTTCTTCCCTATCCTTTCCTCTCAACCACTCTACTGAGACCACTGTGGTCCAGCGATTAGACGCTCCTTCACTTTAGGATCCCTGGTTTGATAACCTTAGGAAATCTGTAGAAAAGAAGGCTGAGAAGGAAGACTTGAAAGAAGTATTGTTAATTGAATTAGAAGAGATCTTGGATGAGGAAGAGTTGCCATGGTACCATGAAATCGAGATGCATTGCAGGGATGGTTCATTCCCAGAATCAGCTAATGCGGAGCAGCGAAAGGCCATTAGAAGAGTTGCCTCGAGATACATGATTTTTACTGGAGAATTATACATGCGCGCTCTTAACGGAGTTCTTATGAGATGTCTAGACGATGATGAGGCCTGGAAGGTCGTTGAAGTAGCCCATTCGAGTGAGTGCGGAGGGCATGTCAATAGTCAGGCATTGGCGAAAAAGATTTATAGGCAAGGCTATTACTGGCCAACCCTAGAAGAAGACTGTTCCACCTATGTTCATAGGTGCATTCAATGCCAACTCCATGCCGACAATATTCACGCTCCTACTTCATCCCTTCGTCCTCTTTCTGCTCCTTGGCCATTCTCCATGTGGGCTTTTGATATTTTAGGCCCACTAGGTGATCCAAACTCTCAGACCAAACAGAAATCTTTCAGCCTCACCGCTACGAAGTATTTCACCAAGTGGGCCGAAGCCGAAGCATATGCAGAAATCAAAGCAACAACAGTTTGCCGCTTCATCTTGAAGAATATCATCTCGCGGTTTGGAGTGCCAAGTGACATCGTCACCGACAACGGACCACAATTCGTGTCACAAGAACTTCAGGATCTCTGTAAGAAATTCAATATTGCATTGCATCATTCATCTCCATATTACTCTCAAGGCAACGGCCAAGCCGAGGCTACTAACAAGACACTCTTGAAAATGATCAAGAAAACATGCGAGTCATATATGTTTGCGGATTGGCCTCAAAGGCTAGTGGAAGCTCTATGGGCTTATTGCACCTCCGTCCGCACTCCCACGGGGTAAACTCCCTTTACTCTCAGCTATGGGATGGAGGCGATACTTCCATATGAAATATTAAACCCTTCCCTAAGAGTACAACTCGATAAGGAACTTAATCTCGATGAACGTCGAGAGGCGTTGCTAGTCCAGCTGGAACTCTTGGATGAGAAGAGGTTTAATGTAGCCAATCGTGTTTCCGTCTACCAAAAATGAGTCTCGCGTCATTTTCAGAAGAAGGTCATTGAAAGAAAAGTTCAAGTGGGTAACATGGTTTTGAAACGTAAATTTATTAGAACATGAGGTCCTTGGTCTAAGTTGCAACCTAACTAGGAAGGTCTGTTCATGGTAAAAGAGGCTTATCCAGGGAACGCATACCGTCTAATCAACGCAGAGGGCAAAGAATTGTCTCATGCGTGGAACGGGTTGTATCTCAAACACTTTTTTCCTTAGAGTCGAGCTAGAAACGGCCCGGTGGCGAGGTGTTCCTCTCCATGATCATAAAGGAAAATCCCTAGCATAATACTCACACACTACACGACGTCCGAGGTTGGGTTTTCCTCTTTTGCGCAACACCATTTCTCCTTTGGCCATATTTAGGGAAAGTAAAGGTCCTTGTTCGTTTCCTCTCTTCGGCCGAATGTAGGGGCAAGTGGTGGATAAGGGGGCGAGGACCCATCTAGACGCCCCAATAAAAGGGAGGTCTCAGATAGGGGCAGTCTGTTATGACCTGATTCCGCGTAAAGCAATCACAAAAGAAAGAAAGAAAATTAATAAAAAGAAAAGGGGCAAAAATCAAGGTAAAAGCTAAAAGCTCACCAAAAAGCTCGAAGCTCAAAAGTCCAAAATGCTCCAAAGAATGAAGCTAGGCATGACAAGAGTGGCAGTATGGTTTCCCCGTGGGACGTCATGAGCCCGGTCGTACGCGTGCCTAGAGCAGATGAAGGTTCGATGACAGACATAAAGTCCCGACGCAATTGACCGAATCTCTTGAAAGGGGGTTGTCATGAGAAGAACTGAAGTCCTAAAAACCTCTATACCTATCCCCGGCTTCCCTCTCAAATTCTCTTTTTATTTCCAAGGACTGGAACACACCCCGGGTATGGCCTTAGCAGATGCACCATTATGTGAAATTGGCCCCTGGCCATGGATGGTCACCCTTAATGCACGTTGTACTTGGGAAGCCCCTAATGAGATATGTGGGTCTCTCATCATCGGGTCTGAACTGGTTCAAAAATCTAAAAAAAAAATAAACAAAAAATCAGATATTTCAAAATCCAAAAATCAGATATTTCAAAATCTCAAAAAAATCAGATATTTCAAAATCCCAAAAAAATCAGATACTTCAAAATCCCAAAAAATAGACATTTCAAATATCCCCCAGAAAATTAGATATTTCAAAATCCTAAATCCCAAAAAAATTAGATATTTCAAAATCCCAAAAATTAGATATTTCAAAATCCCAAAAAATCAGATATTTCAAAATCCCAACAAAAATAAGATATTTCCAAAAATTTAAAAAATAAAATATCTTCAAAAACTACAAAAATATTTTCAAAATCGTCACATAGTCCCCCTGCATTTCATGGCATGCATTGCATTTTCGTGTGTTCTTTTTGCCTATTTAATAGGCTTCACCCCTTGACCAAATTTTAAGAATTGGTCTCACATTGAGCTTGCTCTCGACAAGGGGTTGAGCCTAGAATAGATATAACCTATTTTGTTTTCTTTATTTAGTGTGTGCAGAGACAGGTCCGCATTGTTCAAGTCACAAGCCCATAGACTCCTCTTTCATGTTTTCTTATGTGCGGTCCCTTTCAGACCGTTTCTACTCACTCAGCGGTCGCCTTTGGACCGTCTCATCTTCCAGCGGTCATTGGGTAGGCCGCCATTTATACGGAGCCCAAATAAAGGGGTCCTCCTACTTTCAGCACTCGTGCGGTCTAATCCAGGACTGTTTCTAGAATCCCGACGGTCAAACTCTGACCATCTTGTTATGAGGCGGTCCCTCGATAGACCATTTTTCTACCTCCCAAAGACGTTCAGATGTCAACTTATTTGCGGTCTATTTAATGTTGTTTCTCTGATTTCAACGGTCATGTTGGAGGCCGTTTTTCTTCTTCCTACGGTCCTTTGTCAAGCCATTTCCATTTTCAAAAACCACATCAAACCACACACATGGGAAAAAAAGGAGACATGTTGATAAGCAAAAGCAATCATGTTCTTTCATTTATTTAATCTCAAAAACATCAAGTTCAAGTTATCAAACCCTAGTACATCATGATAAATCACTCAATCCTCAGCCGGGCATCCACGCGAGGTCGGATCTCGCGTAGCTCTCTCAGGTAAGGCTGGTATTCCTCCTGAATCTTGGTCACCTCTGCTAGTAGGATGCGTGTCTTGCTGATCTCCCACATGATCAGCGTGCTCCTGACCGCCTACTTGTCCTCCTCCGTACCGAGCCTCCTCGCCTGTAGATCGGGTAGGTGGGGTAGTGCCAGAACCATAGTACGCGGGAGTCCAACCTGTAGAAAGCACCTGTGGGGGCTATACATAGCCAGAGTGGTGTTCCCCACAAGTCTCAAGTCCAACCCAAGCCTCCTAGGAAGCCTGAGGGTAGTGCCGACAAGGAAAGTCGGGCGCATCACGAACCGGTCAAGGGGCAGAGTGTTGAAGTAGATCCGCCATTCATCCCTAGTCTTCCTATCTGCTATCCTGCACTTAACCTGAAGAGAGAATCAAAAGGCACCTCCAATGAAGAAAAGTGGGTGGCTCCCGAAGATCCGGCTAAGAGAAGAGATGTCCTCTTTAGGTGTGAATTTCACTCTAACTCCCATCCAACACTTAAGTAGGATCATGGACCCAAAGAGGGGCCCACCAAGGGAAGCTGAACTAAGGCGCTTGTATAAAAAAGAAAGAAAGGCCTGTGAAATGGATAACCCTCTCCACAACCCACTAATAACACTCAGATTTTGTATATCTAAGAGGTGGTCAGTGGTAGGGAAAAGCATGGCCCTACACAAACAAATAGAAGCGGCCTTGGCTATGGCCTCATTCCACCCATATTTATTCTTACAATGAGCAGTAACCCACTGGGCCATAGGAAGCAAATGGATATGTTGAGAACTAATCATGGTCCTGATATCCTTCAAGCTGGGTAAGAATTCCCCTAAGATGAGAGATGGTCAATAGGGGCAATGGTGTGACACACTAAGTCCTCATCTCCTACCTTAGTCCTAGGGAAGGCTAGCAACGTCTCAACCTCTTCTAGAAGGATAGTAGCCTCAAAAGTAGGAAAAACAAATGTGTGGGTCTGAGGGTGCCATATCTCTACTAAAGCTGAAATACTATGCCAATCAAGTGAAAGCTTTTGATAATTTTTGGCCAGAACAAGTAGTGGATGGATATGCCATGCTTTCAGGATAGAGATCACATCTAATGGGTGTTAACGAATCATGGGAGCCACCCATTTCAAGTTGGAGTAGCGCCTAGGGCCGGGAAGAAGCTAAGGGAAAGAAGAAAAGAAGAAAGAGAGGAGCAACATAAGAATTTGGAAAGAATTGTGAACAAATTTAAATATACGACTTACCTCTCCCAAGGGATTTGTGCTCAGATGATTTGGAATGGAAGTCAGCCGTTGTAGCACATCACGCTCCTTCCTAGCCGGTTGTGGGATGTTGTAGAAGCTCTCGCCCATTGTGCTAACCTCAAGAGCCTGTTTCATGTTGATTTGAATGGTCGCACTAAGAATTTCAAGGCTAGAGAAAGGGATTTGGTGTGAGTTACGAATTTGAAAGCCCCTCTACTTATAGGGCCCAATTCCTTGGCTTTTATCCGCTAGGATCGAGTTTGGATAGGCTCAATCAAGGTTAGGATCGCTCTTAGTGCGGTTTGGATAGGCATATTCACGGGTTGGGACTCTCCAAGAGAGTCCCGATCGGAATTAATAGTTTTTCGGCTTGTGCGGTCTATTGAGCAACCGCTAGTTCATTCTTAGCAGTCTCTCCAAGTCCATTTTCATCTCTACTCATATCCTTATCTGCCTGGGTGGAAAATGGTCTCAGCCAGACCATCTTCATTTTATTGCGGCCTGTTGTGCATCCCTTGGTTTTGATGATGACAATAGGATATGTTTGACTAATCTAAGTTCTATCTTGTTTCTTAAAGCAAATGGTTTGGTTATTTTTGTAAAGATAGTGCATTGAATTAATGCCCATTTGATGATGACAAATATGCTTTTATATACATTTGGAACTTCAAGTCAAATCTTATAAGTTAAGCAAATTTCAGGTTCACTGAAATCCAAGTGGAATCAACAAATCAGTATAAGCGTGAAAGACTGTTTGTCGACCACTGAAGAAGTTATGGTCGACCAACGAACTCAACCAGAAAAGCATCAAGTCATCTGTCTTCTGGAAGCACCTTGGATGTCGACCATAGCCCCACCTCTGGTCGACCACAGGAAAAGACAGAACATCAGACAGAACCAATGGCCACCTGATATTTGCCCCTTGTCGACCAGCGACAAGGCTGTGGTCGACCACGGGGAACGCAGGTGTCAGCCATAATGGAACAGCCGTCTGGACACAGCTCGTTGTCGACCAGAGACAGTGTCATGGTCGACCACGGGTTTTTATATCGTCCAAAACCGAACTCTAACCAAATTCTGTTTTGGTTCCTTAAAACCTGCAGATGGTTGTTGCAGGTTGTTGGGCTGCTCAAGAGATAAGCTTCCGCACGGGAATCAAGGAAACAATCTTGCTTAGAAGTGGTCAAACTCGTTCTAACGATTGGATTTAAACCGATCCCTGTTTTCTAGCAGATTGGCGCTCGATCTGAAAATTGAGCGGGAAGAACTTTATTCTTGAAAATAAAAAGAGCTGTATGAAGAATATAAGGCAACTAATCACGAACAGGGAAGGGGTGAGAGAGCACGGAATAGAAGCCAAGAAAGATATACACAGAAGAGGAAGAAGGAGCTCTCCACCAATCAAAAATCTGCAGAAAGGTTAAAGGCAATCTCGTTGCTGCAGAAGGAAGACTTGGCTCAAGACTGTGCGATCTCCAGCAGCAGAACAATCGAAGGCAACTGACTGGAAGATCAACAGGGAGTCTAGGCTTCTTCATAAGCGTGATCAAGTCCCAGGCTGAACACCTATTTTTCTACACACGTCAATATTCAGTCCTGTCTTTCATCACCCGTTCTTATCATCTTTTCATTTCTGATTACAATTATTGTCAAGCTGTGAGGCAGCAGAGTCAAGCTGTGTGTCAGCAGGTACAAGCTGTGTGTCAGCTGTGTTTTGGTTGAGATCAGAGATTCTCATAGTGAAGCCTTGCTTGAGTTAAGCAAGGGGTGGATGTAAGTCTCAGGAAGAGACTGAACCACCTAAAAACCTTCTGTCTTGTGGATGTGCTTGTGGTGTGTGTTGCTCCTTATAATTGCTAACGTATCTGACTTCAGGATTAATCTCAAAATCAATCATTTGCTTGAGGTTATTGCATTATAATTTAAAAAATGGGGAAAGATCTATTCACCCCCCCTCTAGATCTATTCAGTCCATATCCAACACGTGGTATCAGAGCCTGGTTCTCCAGATATGTGGTCTAACAACCAGGAGAGACCGGGGGGACTGAATTCTAAAAGCCTCATAGCTGAGGGGCACTCTGTAACTAGACCTCCATATTTTGATGGAACTGATTATTCTTATTGGAAAAATCGTATGCAGGTGTTCTTACGTGCGCAAGACCACGAGATGTGGAGGGTAGTGAGCCGCGGACCTTTTGAGCTACCGGAAGATGAAGAAACCTGGACCAGAGAACAGGTCAGGAAATCAACTGTCAACTGGGGAGCCATGAACGTGATGCAGTGCTCACTACACCCCACAGAATTCTCAAGAGTTTCCCAATGCGCAACAGCCAAAGAAATGTGGGATCGTCTAAAGGTAATCTACGAAGGTACTTCCGAGGTAAGAGAGACAAAAGCAAATATGCTAGTCTCAGAATATGAAATGTTTAGGATGAAAAATGATGAAAGTATTTCTGAGATGTATGCCAGATTAGTACAACTGACTAATGGCTTGAAGAGCTTAGGGAAGACATACAAAGAGCAGGAATTAGTGAGGAAGATTTTAAGGTCTCTCACATCGATGTGGCATACCAAGGCCACAGTCATTGAGGACTCAAAGGATCTCACAACAATGACAGTGGATGAGTTAGTAGGATCCCTGATGGCCTATGAGGTCAATCTGAAGAGAAAGGAAGATGAGGGCAAGAAAAAGAAGCAACTTGCCCTAAAGACTAAAACAAGCACCTCTGAGGTGTCTGACAATGATGACTCATCTAGCTCAGGTGAAGAATCTGGTGAGCTAGCCATGCTTACAAGAAAATTTAAAAAATTCCTGCGGAAGGAAGGTAAAGGATTCAGAAATCCAAAGGGCATGGTAAGGAAGTCATCCCAGTTTAAATCTGATAAACATAAGGCTCCTTCTAACAAACTCATTTGCTACAATTGCAGGCAGCCTGGACATATGAAGGCTGAATGTCCAGAAGCTCCTAAGAAATCAAGCTTCAAGTGGAAAGGCAAGAAACCCAAGGCGATGATTAGCACTTGGAGTGAGGAGGAAAAGAGCAGTGAAGAGGAAACAACTTCCGAGGAAGAAGAAGGAAAGCTTTGTCTGATGGCCAAGGGAGACAACAGTGATCTTGAGGTAAGTTCCCCATTTCAAGACTTCTCTAGTTCGGATTGGGAAGCAGTATATTCAGAATTGCTTGATACTTATGAAAGAATAAGAAAGGAAAATAAACATTTGAAGAAGAAGATCAGTCAACTGAATAAAGACAGCAATTCAATAGAAAACAAAACTGAACTAGAAATGGAAATCCAGTCACTGAAAAACAAGCTGAATCAAATGGACTTAGATGAAGAAAATCACAAGAGAATGTCCGAAGAGAATGAAATGCTAAAAAACGACATTGATGAGTTAAAACTAAGAGCTCAGGAATGCGAACAGAAAACAAAGCAAACTGAAGAAAAGAACAACTCCATTAAGGAAGAAAACAGTAAGCTTCTAAAAGAGATAGAAAGAATCCAAGGTGAATTGGAAGATAAACAGGAAGCTTTGGAAAAAATGACCAAGGGCCAAGACAACTTAAATGCCGTCTTAGGAATAAAAGTAAACTTTCAAAAAGAAGGGTTAGGGTATAATCCAACAGCTAAGAAAGAATTTCAAATAAGAACTCAAAGTAAACTTGGTGGACCTAAAGGAAAAGGCCCCTTGATAAATTTGTATCAAGACGAAAGAAATAATGAAGCCAGCTCCTCTAACCAGATTAATGTCAATCCAAAAGAGAGGAAATCTGAAGGAAAAGGGACAAATCCAAATCACTCGAATAATAATGGCCACATAAGGCAGAATCAGCAAATTTACAAAAGAAATCAGACAGATAAAACTTCAAATAATATTAACGAATACAAACCTATAAAACCAGGTGTCGGGAAACATGCTGGTCGACAACAGACCCCTCCGATGTCGACCATGAACAGACCCGCAAACAAAACTCACAGGGTTAACCAGCTGAAAAAGAATGGAAATTGGAACCCAAAAATGTGGTTTCAGAATAGAAAATCAACTAATCCAAAGCCACCTAACCTGAACAATTTAAGCAATAAAAAATTAATCTGTTCCAATAAGATTTGGGTTCCCAAGGGGCTGCTACAGCAGTTTCATGATTTCACAAGCTATCTTGGACCCGGGTACCATTGGGGTCCAAAAGTTTCTGTGTAACTTGTGATGCAGGTGTGTCTGGCAGCTATACACAACAAGTGGTACTTAGATAGTGGCTGCTCAAGACATATGACAGGAGACAAGGCAAAATTCTCCGAGCTAAACTCAAAAGATGGAGGACATGTGACATTTGGAGGAAATAACAAAGGCAAGATCATTGGGAAAGGTAAGGTAGGTAAGACATCTACAAATTGCATTGAAGATGTACTGCTAGTGGATGGCCTGGAATATAATCTTCTAAGCATCAGTCAGCTATGCGACAAAGGCCATCAAGTAGTCTTTGATTCTAAGACTTGTAAAATTCTTGAACCAAATTCGGATAAAGTTAAGTTTATGGGCAAGAGAGTAAATAATGTCTACATGATAGACTTGGATGATCCAGCCCACTCCAACTTGTGCCTCACCGCCAAGAAGGAAGACCTGACTTGGTTGTGGCACCGAAGGCTAGGGCATGTTAGCTACAGGGTGCTGCACAAATTGGTTAAGAATAAAATGGTTTCTGGATTACCTGAAATCTCTTTTGCACAGAATGTCAAAGTGTGTGAAGCATGTACCCAAGGGAAACAAACAAGGAAATCCTTCAAAAATAGAACTATAGATCAGTCGTCTAGGCCATTAGAACTTGTACACATGGACTTATTTGGTCCTACAAGGACTACTAGTCTTAGTGGAAAAAGATATGGCTTTGTTCTAGTGGATGATTTTTCAAGATTTACCTGGGTAATGTTTTTATCACATAAAAACGATGCCTTTCATGAATTTCAGGATTTTTACAGAAGAATGAAGCAGGATGGTAAGTCCAAAGTGTGTTCAATAATATCTGATCATGGGGGAGAATTTGAAAATTCAGAGTTTGATGAATTCTGCAGGAACAAAGGAATAAATCACAGGTTCTCCTCACCAAGGACGCCAGAGCAAAATGGAGTGGTGGAGAGAAGGAATCGCACACTTGTTGAAATGGCCAGAACCTTGTTGATTGAAGCCAATCTTCCAAGAAGATTTTGGGCTGAGGCGGTCAATACAGCATGTTATATTGTAAACAGGGCAATGGTAAGACCATCTAGTGCGAAAACTCCATATGAGGTGTTCAAAGGTAAGAAGCCATCTCTAGCTCATTTTAGGATCTTCGGTGTAAGGTGTTTTATTCATAACAATGACAAGAGATCATTGGACAAATTTGAACCAAAGAGTGACCTAGGAATCTTCTTGGGATACTCTGACCGATCAAGAGCCTATAGAGTCTACAACACCAAAGATCAGCTAGTTGAAGAATCCCCACATATCACATTTGATGAAAATAATGACTTTGACAAAACTGGACAGGTAGGCAAAGATGAAGATGGGGAATTTCTAGAAGGCAAAGAGGAACCAATGGAGACTGAAGCAGAACCAAAGCAAGGTGATTCCAATGATCAACCCGAAGGAGAGATCAGCCCAGGTAACAATTCTGAAAATCTGAGATTTCACAGAGATCATCCTCTAGATAACATCATTGGAGGAATTAATGAACCGAGGAAAACTAGATCTCAGCTTAAAACAGTTGATGAATTAGATCAGCTAGCCCTTGTATCTCAAGTTGAGCCTAAAAATGTAGAGGAAGCTTTAAGAGATGAATCTTGGATAAATGCCATGCATGAAGAATTAAATCAATTTGAAAGAAATCAGGTTTGGAAACTTGTTCCCAGACCCTCATCTCATCCTGTTATTGGAACCAAATGGGTTTATAAAAATAAGCTTAATGAAGAAGGAGTTGTTATGAGGAACAAGGCTCGGTTGGTGGCTAAGGGGTATAACCAAGAATTTGGAGTTGATTTTGAAGAATCATATGCTCCAGTTGCAAGGTTAGAAGCCATTAGGATATTGTTAGCATTTGCGGCGTCCCATGGAATTAAATTGCAGCAAATGGATGTAAAAAGTGCCTTTCTAAATGGCATTGTAAAGGAAGAAGTCTTTGTGGAACAACCCCCTGGTTTTGAAAATGATGATCTTCCTAATCATGTCTTTAAACTGCATAAGGCTTTGTATGGTTTAAAGCAGGCTCCTAGGGCATGGTACGACAGACTGAGTTCATTCCTCACCAAAAAGGGCTACACAAGAGGTAAAATTGATCAAACATTATTCTCCAAGACCCAAGGTAAGAATATACTAATTGTGCAAATCTATGTGGATGATATTGTGTTTGGATCCACTGAAGCTTCATTATGTACTGAATTTGCAAATCTAATGACCAATGAGTTTGAAATGAGTTTAATGGGTGATTTACAATTTTTTCTTGGATTGCAGATCGTACAATGTAGAGAAGGATACTTCATAAATCAATCCAAGTACATAAAGGAGATGCTGAAGAAGTTTGGCATGGAAAGCTGCAAACCAATTGAGTCACCCATGGGTACAAATGCAACATTGGAAGCTGATGTAAAAGGTAACATGGTAGATGCCAAGAAATACAGAGGTATGATCGGGTCCCTGCTATATTTAACTGCTTCAAGGCCAGATATTCAGTTTAGTGTATGCATGTGTGCTAGATATCAGTCTAGCCCTAGAGAATCACATTTAGGAGCTGTCAAGCGTATCCTTCGATACATTGCCGGCACCCAAGAATTGGGTTTATGGTATCCTACTTACTGCAAACTAGATTTGATTTCATATTCAGATGCTGATTATGCTGGTTGCAAAATTGATAGGAAGAGTACTAGTGGTTATTGTCAAATATTGGGTGGATGTTTAATATCATGGGCTTCTAAAAAATAGCATTCTGTGGCACTCTCCACTACTGAGGCTGAGTATGTCGCAGTAGGGAGCTGTGGTACACAGGTTTTGTGGATAAAACATCAACTCCAAGACTACAATGTAGATCTTGGATGTGCACCTATTTTCTGTGACAACACTAGTGCTATTAATTTGTCTAAAAACCCCATTCAACACTCTAGGACAAAACACATTGAGATCCGTCATCACTTTCTAAGAGATGAGGTCTCCAAAGGAAATTTCATGCTTCATTTTGTAGAAACTGAAAAACAACTGGCAGACATTTTCACAAAACCCCTTAACAATGACAGATTTTCAACTCTAAGAAGGGAGTTAGGAATTTGTAGAATTTCTCTTGAAAATTCTTGAAATAATCATATTCATGTGTACACTGCATAGATTCTGTCATTTCTGTCTAAGTTATGTCAACTAGGTCTCTAGTACTAGTCAGGTTTTTGAGTTTGGAAGTCTAGTGTCGGGTGCTACTTCAGCAAGTTCTACAGAATACTGGTTCTCTACGGCTCATCTCTTGTGGTCGACCACAGACAAGGCGCTGGTCGACCAAGGCATCAGGATAGGAAATAGTTGGTTCTGTGACTTCGCAGTTGTCGACCACAGGCAAGGCGCTGGTCGACCAAGGCATCAGGACAGGAAATAGTTGGTTCTGTGACAGCACAGAGGTCGACCAAAGACAACTCTATGGTCGACAGAGGATCTGAACAAGGGAAAATGGATCTAAAAAGGCTACTGGTTCTGCTAGGAAATCCTCTGATCTAAGTGAACTGTTGTGCTCAGTTTCTTCACTCATTCATCCTTATCCATACTTCCCATCCCTTGTGTCTCTATATCTCTTCATGGCCAACATTTTTTTTTATCTTCAGCAAGGACTCATAAATTGAGGGGGAGAAAAAGTGTAAACTCATTCCTTGATAAAACATTGAAAAACCTAACCATATCCTTCAATAAAATCACCAAGGTAATCATTAAGAGTAGAGGTTGAGTGTAGTAATGAGAATTTGAACTGTACTACTGCAATAAATTCAAACCATAACTATGACTCTGTCACAAGATTTTGAGGACTTATGATTTTTAGTAATGAGACTGTTTCTCTACCTGTGTTTGTGTTGAACGGTAAAAATAAACTTAAATTTAACATGTATGTACATGGAATACGCCATAATTCTGCCTTCATGGTAGAGCAATGGATTGAGGTCTGAGAAACTACTGTTCTTCATCTCAAAGCAAAAAATTAGCTGAAAAATAGATGGGAGACCAGTGTGTCATGAAGATCCAATCTAACTCTGCTGATATTGATTGGGCATACTGAGTAACTGGGGATATTGGCGTCTGATAAACGTATATCCTCACGGATAAAAGGTGTGTCCCAGTCATTTGTGGAATGGTTAGGCATGCTAAGTAGCCGGGGTTTCTGGCGTGTACAAAGCGTGTCTCCTCGTGTAGAAAAGCATGTGATCAACCTGACCACAGCTCTCAAATGATTCAAAAAGAAAAATTTAAAGCATCACAAAGGCAGAGAAAATGGTTGACCTAAAGCATAGCATGCAAATACAAGTTTAAAAACACTGTTCAGCTAGCATAGTTAGTCCAATTATCTCTTGAAATATATTATAAGTTCAAGGAGCCATGTGAAAGAAATTGGATATGGGGAGTCAATTTATTGGTGCAATACTTTCAAATTCATTGAACCACTATACCCACTCTATTTGGTCACAAGGTGGTCTTTGCATAAGGGTGGAAAGGTTCCATAAGTGTTCTGTTAAAGAAAGGGCGTACACTTTAATACCTTCCAAAAAGTTGAGTAATGCTGATTAAATCCTGACCGCTCGTTTTCTGCATCGTGATGGTTCACTGTCCCAGTTCCTTTAAGACCCAGCCCTACTGCCCTATCCTATAAATTGCCACGGCTGGGTCCCTATTTTTTCTCATCCGCCGCCCTGTACTTCTTTCGCATTCTTCCTCTCCCGTTCTCTCTCGTCTTTCTCTCACATCCCTTCACAATGTCTCCCAAGCGCGCTCTAATTTCCTCTAAGCGTAGAAGAGATCAGGCCCCTGCCGCAGCTTCGATGCCGTCCAAGCGATCCAAGTCGCGGGCCGCGCAGGGTTCGCCATCGGCCCCTCACAGGTCGACCACGGCTGATGCACCTGGTCCAGGCAGACAGTCAGCAGCTTCAGAGGAACCCGCAGTGCATCCCGTTTCTGGAGCTCTCAAGCCACGGACAGTTCTGCAACCAAGGATCGTCGATTTCTCCGATGACAAGCTGATGGAGATGTTCCCAGATCTACTGCCAATTTTTGAAGCTCAAGAGTGGACTACGTTCGTTTCAGTGCACAATTCGTACTCGCCCCAGCTTGTGCAAGAATTCTACCACAACCTGCAAGTTGTGGACAGTCAGCTCTACACCGTAGTTCAAGGGAAAGTCATCAGACTCGACGTCAAGCTTCTCCACATGACGCTGAAGACTCCCAGAATTGGAGCTGTTTTCAACCATGAGGACTTCGACCTCCGAGAAGCACATGCAGTGGTCACTGGCAAGCCAGCCCCTGAGGTCCTTCCCAAGTACCTCAATGCTAATACCTTCCCTCCTCTTCATCGTTTGCTTCACCACATCATCACCACCATCATACAACCTCGAGGAGGCGCCAGAGATCAAGTGAGTCGCCTCCATCTGTTTATACTCCATGGCCTCATCACTCGCCAGCCTATTCGCCTAACCACACTCCTTTTAAATTCCCTCCGAAGCATCCTACATTATCCCCTGAATTCTCTTCCTTTTGCTGCCCATATCACTTCCATTCTGAAAGCAGCCAAAATACCTTCTCCTCACAGCCCAAGCATTGTCATTCCCAAATGGCACGTCTACAATTTTCACTTCGTGACCACATTCTTGGGATTTAAGAAGGTCGGAGACCACGTTCAGCGCACTCTCCCTTCCAAGGGCAAAGCAAAGGATCCAGTGCCACCATCTTCTCCACCTCATTCACCTATACAGGTTAGCCCTGCTGTCACACCGTCACCAATGGTGCCTCAAGCTACACCTACTACCACCACTGCTGCCCATCCACCATCGTCCCTTTCACTAGTGCTCTGGCAGCCAGGCACTGCTGCCCCTCCAGCTCAATCCCCATCTGCTCGAACTACCCAAGCTCCATCACATTCTGCTCAACCCACACAAGTACCACCTACCTCCACTCCCTCTACTTCTGCTCCACCACCAGCATTTACCTCCCACCCTGAATCTCATGGCGTGCTCCTCTAGATGGCATCTCAGTTATCTTCTCTCACCACCCAACTCCAATCATTTCAAGAGAATGTCAATGCTGCCACTGGACGCTTGGAGCAGAAAGTCCAACGGCTGGAACAACAGATGGAGGCCAGGTTCATCAAGCAGAAGGAACACTCTGACCAGGCTAGTTCTCGGTTCAACAGACTAGTAAGGACCCTCGGTGAAGTGTCCGATCAGATGGGAATCCGTATCGAGATCACAACCCAACAGAATGAGAAGTATCACAAGGATACTATCTCAGAGATCCAGAAGCTCAGGCTCTCCTATGCCCACATTGTTGACAAGCTGGATCGCATGGAAGAGAACGTGAAGCCAGAGACCTCCTCATCCTCCTCAGAGGGATTGTTCAAATGATCTTCTTTTTGCTGTTGACAAAGGGGGAGATAGGACTTTATGTGTCATTGTGTGTCTAGTTGTTGTGTGTCTAGATGTGAGTCTAGATTGTCAAGTTTACTTTGTCTACGTGTCCTCAGTGTCTTTATCCTTTTTTTTGAGTCTCTCATGTAATTAGTGCTATTGTTTTTGAAAGGCACATCAAACGAATTGTCTGAATGAAATCTGTGCTATGATAGCCTTGCATGCAATATCAAATGAATTTTATAATCTGTTGATTGTCACAATGACTCATGGTTGTCATCATCAAAAAGGGGGAGAATGTTGTGCATCCCTTGGTTTTGATGATGACAATAGGATATGTTTGACTAATCTAAGTTCTATCTTGTTTCTTAAAGCAAATGGTTTGGTTATTTTTGTAAAGATAGTGCATTGAATTAATGCCCATTTGATGATGACAAATATGCTTTTATATACATTTGGAACTTCAAGTCAAATCTTATAAGTTAAGCAAATTTCAGGTTCACTGAAATCCAAGTGGAATCAACAAATCAGTATAAGCGTGAAAGACTGTTTGTCGACCACTGAAGAAGTTATGGTCGACCAACGAACTCAACCAGAAAAGCATCAAGTCATCTGTCTTCTGGAAGCACCTTGGATGTCGACCATAGCCCCACCTCTGGTCGACCACAGGAAAAGACAGAACATCAGACAGAACCAATGGCCACCTGATATTTGCCCCTTGTCGACCAGCGACAAGGCTGTGGTCGACCACGGGGAACGCAGGTGTCAGCCATAATGGAACAGCCGTCTGGACACAGCTCGTTGTCGACCAGAGACAGTGTCATGGTCGACCACGGGTTTTTATATCGTCCAAAACCGAACTCTAACCGAATTCTGTTTTGGTTCCTTAAAACCTACAGATGGTTGTTGCAGGTTGTTGGGCTGCTCAGGAGATAAGCTTCCGCACGGGAATCAAGGAAACAATCTTGCTTAGAAGTGGTCAAACTCGTTCTAACGATTGGATTTAAACCGATCCCTGTTTTCTAGCAGATTGGCGCTCGATCTGAAAATTGAGCGGGAAGAACTTTATTCTTGAAAATAAAAAGAGCTGTATGAAGAATATAAGGCAACTAATCACGAACAGGGAAGGGGTGAGAGAGCATGGAATAGAAGCCAAGAAAGATATACACAGAAGAGGAAGAAGGAGCTCTCCACCAATCAAAAATCTGCAGAAAGGTTAAAGGCAATCTCGTTGCTGCAGAAGGAAGACTTGGCTCAAGACTGTGCGATCTCCAGCAGCAGAACAATCGAAGGCAACTGACTGGAAGATCAACAGGGAGTCTAGGCTTCTTCATAAGCGTGATCAAGTCCCAGGCTGAACACCTATTTTTCTACACACGTCAATATTCAGTCCTGTCTTTCATCACCCGTTCTTATCATCTTTTCATTTCTGATTACAATTATTGTCAAGCTGTGAGGCAGCAGAGTCAAGCTGTGTGTCAGCAGGTACAAGCTGTGTGTCAGCTGTGTTTTGGTTGAGATCAGAGATTCTCATAGTGAAGCCTTGCTTGAGTTAAGCAAGGGGTGGATGTAAGTCTCAGGAAGATACTGAACCACCTAAAAACCTTCTGTCTTGTGGATGTGCTTGTGGTGTGTGTTGCTCCTTATAATTGCTAACGTATCTGACTTCAGGATTAATCTCAAAATCAATCATTTGCTTGAGGTTATTGCATTATAATTTAAAAAAGGGGGAAAGATCTATTCACCCCCCCTCTAGATCTATTCAGTCCATATCCAACACGGCCCACAAAAGACCGTTTATACCGTTCTGCAGTCTTAAAGGATCCGTCTCCATCATTCATCCGGCTGTGGTTCAGCGGTCTGTCTGGGCACCGCTACACTCGTCCAGCGGCCCTTACCACAACTGTTTCTCTCTGTTGTTTATCCCACCGCACCTAAGTTCCTCTCCCCTTCTCTTCTCCCCCGCTCTTTGTTAATCCCTCACGTTGTCAGTCATAGGACGCATTGCTAAGTTAGTTATTTAGTATTAACATGCACGCATTCAAGCATTCTAAAAATCAACAAAAAGAAACATGTCATTCCACTAAAACCATACATGCATACAATCTCATAAGTACATCAAGTTTGACCCTTCTCAGGGTCATCACTCTCTCCTGAACCCTCATGGCGCTTCGCTGGTGGTGCCATGGAGGTGCTCCCCTCCTCATGTCGACGTCGCTGACGCTCCTCATCCTCGTTCCTCCGATGACCGGAGGACCCTGTAAGGTAGTCTCGGTAGCCAACGCTGGGTGCGCCGCCATGGGTCCTGCTCCGCCCAGATGTCTGGCTCATCTGCTAGTACGCTCACACCTCTCCCCGCAGCTCTGCCACCTCTATGCGGGCACGCTCTGCCTCAGCTCGATATTGGTCTTGATAGGGTGCAAGGCCCGGATACAGAGGGGGGGTGAATGTATCCCTCTTCAAATATTACCTAACTAAATCTCTAATGCTCAGATATACATAATTAAAAACTGTTGCAGAAATATACTGAGAATACTTAGAAGGATCAAAGAAAGACAACAATTCAATTAGCCCTCACACGATCCTAAGCAAGCATTTAATGAGCGCAGCAATGAAAAGAACACATAAGAAAATTCAGATCACAAGTGAACACCATGATTTTTTAGGTGGTTCGGTCCACAGACCTACATCCACCCCTCACTCCAAACTGGAGTGAGGCTTCCACTAGCAAGGCTACAACAGCAGACTTAGTCTGCAACAATTGCTGCCTAACAGCTTGACAAACCGAGGGAAACAAATCCCTCAACCCAAGCTCTGCAACCCACAGAAGCTTGACACCTGGACTTGCTACCCACAAGACCAGAACCGGAGATGAATCTCCCTTCCTCCAAACCGGAGGGGAACTGCTAGTGACAGCCCGTCACTGGCAAACCAGAGATCACAGATCTCTCTTCCTCTGCTAACCCAGAGGGAACCCACAAGTGACTCCCAGCCACTTGCAACCCAGAGGTCTCGGACCTCTCTTCCTCCACACAAGAGGGAAACATTGATGACACACAGTCACCAGTAAATCGGAGAAACAACTCTCCCTTCTCCTGAGACCACAGGAGGAACCCCGATCCCAAAACAAGGGAATCGGAAGAACAATGATCAGATGAAAGGAAGAAATAATAAATGAAAACACAGCGACTGAAAGCTGGAAAATGGAATGCACAAATGTAGCTCTCGCTGGAGCAAACTGGATCGGATCTGATCCAAAGTCCAGTTAAGACAATGAGGCTTCTCTTCTTCTTCACGATCTCTGGATCTCTCTCACTCTAGCTCTCAGCTGCTCTCTTCTTCGGCTTTTCTCACTATCTCTTCTTTTCTCTCAAACTTCGGCTCACTCTTCTTTTTCTTCTTCTGCAGCTCTCTGCCTCTCTGCTTCAGCTCTCCTATGTCGATTACAATCACCATCATCATCTTTTTTCTTCTGAGGAAGAAGCCTTTCTTTTATAGCAGCTGCAGATAGTAGAAAGGTGGGCGTGTGTGTCTTCCACATCTCCCGCCCAATCGAAGTGACCACGTGGCAACATCTCAGCTTGCTGAAATACACGTGTCATGATCCTATCTTCTTGGATCACGTGCTAGGTGCCAACCTCGGATCACGTGCTCAGACATCTACAAGTTAAAGACAGAGTTACTTCAGTCGATCAAGGGAACACAGGTTGTATATACTTCATATCAAGTAGCAATGTTTAGACTTAACAGATGCAGTGTGCATGCAGTGTACAGACTTTGCGTGCAGGCTACCAGACGTTGTATAGACCTGCTGTGCTTGCTGAGGAGGAAAGTGAATACTCTACGTGCAGGCTACCAGACGTTGTATAGACTTGCTGTGCTTGCTGAGGAGGAATGCGAAGACTCTGCCTGCAGGCTACAAGACGTTGTATAGACTTGCTGTGCTTGCTGAGGAGGAATGTGAAGACTCTGCGTGCATGCAATGCAACAGAATGTATGGACTTTGTTTGTGCTATGCAAACGATGTGCAGGCTTGCTATGGGGGGATGTGTAGACTTTGTATGCATGCTACCAGACGTTGTATGGACTTTGAAGATGATGCATGAACAAGCCACCAATCGATGTGCAGACTTAGTGTTCAGACTTTGTGTGTGTGTGCGAGAGAATGTATAGACTTTGGTTCGTGCAACACACAGGCTGTACAGCCTTTGATAGCGTGTATAGACTTTGATGCCCAAATGCAATGTATGGACTTGTGTGTGCAGGGCAGACAATGTATAGACTTGCAACCTAGATAATGTACATACTTGCAGTGCGTGCAGGGCAGACAGTGTATAGACTTGCAATGCGTGCAGGGCAGACAGTGTATATACTAGGTAAGATGATGCATGAACAAGTGGTGATGTACAGACTTGGCCAATGTACAGACTTAGCAGGGAGATGCACACGATGTATAGACTTGATGCAACAATGTATAGACTATGCGTCTAATACCTGAAGCACATGATGCAATGTACACACTTGGAAATGCTGCATGCACAAGACGATGTACAGACTTGAATGCTCCATGCACAAAGACGCTAAGTGAGACGCTAGAATGTACAGACTTGCTTGTGCAGTGATGTATGGACTTAGTGTGCAATATGCAAACGATGCACAGCCATAGCTCATGAATGTATAGACTTTGAGAGAAAGAGACAAGGCTGACGGATGTATAGACTTGCTAAATGATGCACAGCCATAGCGGCAATGTATAGACTTTAAGTAATGCATGCAAAAGACGTTGTACAGACTTGCCACCAGGAGTTGTATAGACTTGAATGCATGGTGGCGAATGTACAGACTTTGTCTTGAGATGTGTACAGATGCATATGAAAGAAGTATGCAATATGGAAGAAGTATGCAATGTACAGACGATGCTCATGTAGCCACTAAAGTGTATACAGACTTCACCGAAGAATGTTTAGACTTTTGTGTGTGATGAACAAACGATGTATAGACTTGATCTCAAGGAATGCACTGGCTGTATGACTTATGCAATGAAACACCAGAGGATGTACAGACTTTCTGCCAAAGAATGTACAGACTAGAGTTCATGCAGACTCGGCAAACTTTGTACAGACTTAGTGTCTCATGTAGACTAGAGGTTGTACAGACTTATAGGCACAATGAACATGGACCGATGCAGTGAATGCATATAGCAGATATAAACTGATGCAATGTATGCAAGAGAACTAACAGAGCAGTCTATTTACCAATGCAGAGACATACAATGCAATGAGATGAATGTGCCCACTCTCAAATCAATCAATCAATCATGCTCATATAGCATGCTGACACCAAAACAATTCATACTCATAGTGCAACACAATTCATACTCATAGTGCTTGCTGACATCAAAATCATAGGGGCACAACAATATCCCCCTTTTTGATGATGGCAACACTATGAGTCACTATATGAATCACTATGAAACATGCTGACATGCAGAACCAAAACTATTCTCCCCCTTTGACTTCATCAAAAAGAGAAAAGTTTGAGAGAGAAAAAAAAATTAAGCATGTATGAAAAGATTGATAAAACATCTCCCCCTTTGACAAATGAAGGCACATAAGAGCTATTCCCCCAAAAATAAATATGCGGGATGAGCACTAGAGGAATAAAATGTAAGAACTACCCCTATCAACATGAATGAGTTCAGGTGAACCAAAAGCAATCTGAAATTGAATTCCAACAACAAGATATTGATTAGATTGCCAAAGAATAGATGAGAGAGAAGGATTTTCAATGGGATACCAAATCCATAAATCTTGATAAGTAAATGTCAGACTCTTTTATTATACCAGATTATGAATGAGTCTAAACTTACCAGCATGATTTAAGAATGATATATACAAAGTTTATCAGGAAAATTAAATACTCATGTCTGAAACACTTTTTAATAGAGATGAACCAAGTGCACATATGACACACATATTTGACCTCCTTCTATCTTACTCAATCAATTTTAATGACTTCTTTAGAAGTTATACAAGATAGTATTGAGATTAGATATATATGAGTGTATCTGAAATTTCTTTGATTATACTTATTTTTCAGAATTTTTCTATTGAACAACACTTATTTTCCTGAGCAATCTTAGTTGATAAACACCTTTTTACATGAGGCACAACACGTCTCAGGTAAAGTGACCCAGTTACTCAGTGTGATAACTGTATTGCCTCTCAGTTATGAGAACAGAGTTACCAATAGAAGTGTCTTTTTACATGAGGAGACACCTTGGTTAGAGACAGGAATCCCCAGTTACTCAACACAATAATGCCATTGTATGCCATTCCTCTGTCAGATTTCTCAATTAATTTTTTTATACCAGAGATAACTGTGGCACTTCATGACATGGGTTTACACTATTTCTTTGATAGATAACCCAGTTTCTCTGTGATCAAAGTCATTGCTCTGACTTCATTTTCTTTCAAATGTTTTCAGACAAAGCTCAGTACACTGATATGTTTAAAAATAATACTTACTACATGTATCTTAACCAAAGAAGACCATTCGATTAAAATTTCAGAATTCAGAGGTTTTTGTATGAGTTTACATGAGACAATTGGTTAAGATTTATTAAACATGATGGTTCAAACATTTTCAAGATTTTTAAATCAAAACTTGATGAATACATTAGACTTAAATCAATTTGATTTATCAGACATTCTTAAACCAGTATAATAGAAGAGTCTTCTTTTCGGAATATGTCAGATTTATGATTAGGGTACACAGATTGAAATTTTCCCAAATTCAGATGAATCAAAATGGCAATGCAGCAAGATGTGAGCATTAAAGCAGTGCAGTTCAGAAACCAAATGTTAAAGACTGGAATTCATACAGATCATCTTGACAGAATTTGACAAGGAGGTATTCAAGCAAAGCTCTCCTTTAGCAATTTAAGGAGTATCAGATGTAGATTTCAGCTTCAAGAAGGTTGAGAGTTCAGTTGATTAAAGAGCAATCACTAACACACAAGAGTAGGAAGATGATTTAAATGACTGAATAGGAAGGGTTCAGTTTATGAAAGACTGATAAATTTAAGATAATCCCCCTGTCTAGATGCAATGTGTCATTTCTTTTTATATTTTTCAAATTTTATGACATGCACTACTCTTCAAATGCAACATCAGTCAAACTCCCCCTGACAAAGTGCATGATATGCAATTAAGGCACTGCACATGATTTTAAAATTTATGCTCAAAGAGAATTCATGCTTGTTCAATCAGAGAGAGAAACTACCAAATGCATCAATGTTCATTTCAAATTTTCAGAAGATTTCAATTAAACACAAATCAGATTAACAAGATGCTCAGCCATCTTAAACAAGCAATTTTCAGATGATAGAAATTGAACAGTGTTCAGAACTTACCTGAAGAGTGGAATCCTGGGATTTTCCTTTTTGAGTGTCTTGGATTATTTACCCCTCTTTGTTCATTCCAAGGCACACCTACGATATATATTGATCATTTTGATCCAGCAGGAACCCAAACAGCCTTGGGTCCGGTACTACTCCCTGCAGGTGTTCTAAACTGTTTCTTAGCTAGATTATGATCAAATTTCATCAGAGAGCAATCATCCATAGAATGTCCAGCTCTACCACAGTATCTACATGAAATGACTGATTTTTGGTTCTTATGATGCATATTAACAGCAGTATGAGGTTTATAAACATGATCATAAGATTTTCTGTTGTATGCATGAACAGTTTGATTCTTATTCTTAATCAGCCAACATTCAGCAGATCTATGGCCTGGCTTCCCACAGTTATAGCATGAGAATCTTGCAAATGGTTTTGTAGTGAATTTGACAACATAGGGGTTAACAGAGTTCTTCTGAACATGTCAATAGTTCTTGACTGTATGGCCATTCTTCCTACAGTGAGAGCAAGCAAAAGAATTTCTTCTATGAAAACCTGACCAGAATTCAGTAGCCATATTACCAGACTTGTCAGATAGATGGCCATTAGGTCCCCTTGGAACAGTGGTTCTCCTTGGAGCCTTAAACTCACTCTTCTTCAAGAACCAACAATCATGGTTTGCATGACCAGATCGTCCACAATGGGAACATTTGAGTTGCCTCTTCTAGGCAAACTGATTCTTGGGTGAGCTTTTAATAAAATTCATATGAGTATTTCTTGAATTTTTAATTTTCTTCATTCTATTATGCGCATTTAATTCATCAGATTTCAGGATATAGCAGTTATGCATCATATGACCGAATCTTCCACAATAATGACATGATCCCTTTTTAAGGTGAGTGTGCGAGAGATCATGTGACTTGTGTGCAGCTTTCTTTGTACCAATAGGAGTGTCTTTTTCCTTTTTCTGTGAATTTTCACTCTTTTTCAATTTTTGAGTTTGGTCCATAGTTTTGGGTTTCACAGTGGATTTTTGTGCAGTGAATTGAAAGATAGAAGGAGCAGTGGTATTGTTTTGATTAGAAGCTCTTACAAACATAGTGGACGTTTTATTCTCAATAATCCTTTTGTTTGTAGCATTGTACCCCAGTCCCTCTCTCTGAAAATTATCACTCTTTCCAAGAAGCTTATTCAAATTGTCCTTGCCTTTGATAAATTTTGATAGAGAATTTTTCAAATCTTGAATCTCATAATTGAAGACACAACTATTAGCTTCATATTTGGACAGATCTGTTTCACAAGAAATGACTTGTTGATGCAAGGCATCATTCAGACTTTTAAGTTTTTCCACTTCCTGTTTTAATTTCATTTCATTGTCAGCTTCAGATAGGGACTTGTAGAGATCATCAACTTCTTGTTGAAGGATTGTGATTGTAAGCTCATATTTAGCTATCTTTTGTTCACAGCAGGTGACATTTCCACTCAACATTTGGTTGATGTTTTTCAGATTTGCAATTTCTTGTCCAGCATTCAGCAACTCACTAGAGCTCACCAGGCTTACACTCTTCCCTTTTTCTAAAGTGATTAGCCTCTCAGACATTGCTGAGTTTAGGTGATTTAGCTTATTAATTTCCTCTTTCAGTTTACTGTTCTGCTCTAGAAGTTCATCATCAATCACCCAATCATCTGAGAGAAACTGACATTCATAAAACATTTCCTGTTGTTTCTCAGATTGAAGTTTGTTGAAATTTTTCTGAAACTCTAAATTTATTACTCTCTCAGCCTCCAGTTTCTCAGAAATCAAACTATTTTCTTTTTCAAGATTATTTGATTTGTGTTCAGATTCTTTGGACTTGTTTTTGAGTTTTTCATTTTCAGATTTCAATTTTTTAGTTCAGAGCTGACACACTCTAAATCTCTCACTAATTTTTCATTCTGAACTGCATTATTGTGATGAACCTGATCATCATCAATTAAACTATGCCTCTCCTTTAGTTCAGCAATTTCACAAACAAGCTCTTGATTCTCCTTTTTGTGTAAATCAATTTGTTTCATAAGAGTTTATTTTTCAGATTTCAAATGATCTAGGTCTGAAGTAATAGAATCAAAATCTTGTAGTTGTCTTCTAAATATTTCATTTTCAGTTTTCAGAATTTCAGGGTTTTCACCTCGAGATTTAGCATTCACATGATTCTTTAGCTTCTTTATCAGACTTTTATTCTTCTTCTCTAGTTTTTCATAGGATTCTAACAGATTGGCATAGGCATCTTCCCAGTTGTCTGAAGTGTAACTAGAGAAAGGATTGGTTACCTCTTCAGCATCTTCGAATTCATCTTGATCACTGCTATGGTTGCTCTTGTTAGCCATCAGGCAGCTGTCCTCATTTCTCCTCTGAGCTAGCTTCAGCTTATCTAGAATGTCCTTAGCGGACCTGCAGTCATAAAAATTAGAATGTAGAGCCTTGTCAGTAGCTTCTTTCATTAGATTCAAAACTCTCTGATTCTCTCCATGTCTTGATCTGTGACTGTCAGTCCATTTGGACTCTTTCTTTGGTAGTCTGTGAGGACCGTGTGAGATTAACTTCCACAGATCCGGATCCATCAATTTCACATAGTTATGGAGACTGCTAACCTATGAGTTAAAATCAGACCCATTGAAAACCAGTGGAGAACCCATGGAATAAATCGGCATACAGATCAATGCACCAGAGGGTAACTTCAGAAATGCACTAAAGATGACAGGATCCTCTGCAGATCGTTGGATCTGATCAGTCAGAGACCCGCTCTGATACCAATTCATAAGGTGCAAGGCCCGGATACAGAGGGGGGGTGAATGTATCCCTCTTCAAATATTACCTAATTAAATCTCTAATGCTCAGATATGCGGAATTAAAAACTGTTACAGAAATATACTGAGAATACTTAGAAGGATAAAAGCAAGATAATAATTCAATTAGCCCTCACACGATCCTAAGCAAGCATCTAATGAGCGCAGCAATGAAAAGAACACATAAGGAAAATCAGACCATAAGTGAACACCAGGATTTTTTAGGTGGCTCGGTCCACAGACCTACGTCCACCCCTCACTCCAAACCGGAGTGAAGCTTCCACTAGCAAGGCTAGAACAGCAGACTCAGTCTACAATAATTGCTGCCTAACAGCTTGACAAACCGAGGGAATCAAATCCCTCAACCCAAGCTCTGCAACCCACAGAAGCTTGACACCTGGACTTGCTACCCACAAGACCAGAACCGGAGACGAATCTCCCTTCCTCCAAATCGGAGGGGAATTGCTAGTGACAGCCCGTCACTGGTAAACCAGAGATCACAGATCTCTCTTCCTCTGCGAACCCAGAGGGAACCCACAAGTGACACCCAGCCACTTGCAACCCAGAGGTCTCGGACCTCTCTTCCTTCACACCAGAGGGAAACATTGATGACACACAGTGACCAACAAACCAGAGAAACAACTCTCCCTTCTCCTGAGACCACAGGAGGAACCCCGATCCCAAAACAAGGGAATCGGAAGAACAATGATCAGATGAAAGGAAAAAACAATAAATGAAAACACAGCGACTGAAAGCTAGAAAATGGAATGCATAAACGTAGCTCTCGCAGGAGCAAACTGGATTGGATCTGATCCAAAGTCCAGTTAAGACAATGAGGCTTCTCTTCTTCTTCACGATCTCTGGATCTCTCTCACTCTAGCTCTCAGTTGCTCTCTTCTTCTACTTTTCTCACTATCTCTTCTTTTCTCTAAGACTTCGGCTCACTCTTCTTTTTCTTCTTCTGCAGCTCTCTGCCTCTCTGCTTCAGCTCTCCTATGTCGATTACAATCACCATCATCATCTTTTTTCTTCTGAGGAAGAAGCCTTTCTTTTATAGCAGCTGCAGATAGTAGAAAGGTAGGTGTGTGTGTCTTCCACATCTCCCGCCCAATCGGATTGACCACGTGGCAGCATCTTAGCTTGCTAAAATACACGTGTCACGATCCTATCTTCTTGGATCACGTGCCAGGTGCCAACCTCAGATCACGCGCTCAGACATCTGCAAGTTAAAGATAGAGTTACTTCAGTCGATCAAGAGAACACAGGCTGTATATACTTCATATCAAGCAGCAATGTTTAGACTTAACAGATGCAGTGTGCATGCAGTGTACAGACTTTGCGTGCCGGCTACCAGACGTTGTATAGACCTGCTGTGCTTGCTGAGGAGGAAAGTGAAGACTCTGCTTGCAGGCTACCAGACGTTGTATAAGCTTGCTGTGCTTGCTAAGGAGGAATGTGAAGACTCTGCGTGCAGGCTACCAGACGTTGTATAGACTTGTTGTGCTTGCTGAGGAGGAATGTGAAGACTCTGCGTGCATGCAATGCAACAGAATGTATGGACTTTGTTTGTGCTGTGCAAATGATGTGCAGGCTTGCTATGGGGGGATGTGTAGACTTTGTATGCATGCTACCAGACGTTGTATGGACTTTGAAGATGATGCATGAACAAGCCACCAATCGATGTGCAGACTTAGTGTTTAGACTTTGTGTGTGTGTGCGAGAGAATGTATAGACTTTGGCTCGTGCAACACACAGGCTGTACAGACTTTGATAGCATGTATAGACTTTGATGCCCAAATGCAATGTATGGACTTGTGTGTGCAAGGCAGACGATGTATAGACTTGCAACCTAGATAATGTACAGACTTGCAGTGCATGCAGGGCAGATAGTGTATAGACTTGCAATGCGTGTAGGGCAGACAGTGTATAGACTAGGTAAGATGATGCATGAACAAGTGGCGATGTACAGACTTGGCCAATGTACAGACTTAGCAGGGAGATGCACACGATGTATAGACTTGATGCAGCAATGTACAGACTTTGCGTCTAATGCCTGAAGCACATGATGCAATGTACACACTTGGAAATGCTGCATGCACAAGACGATGTACAGACTTGAATGCTCCATGCACAAAGACGCTAAGTGAGATGCTAGAATGTACAGACTTGCTTGTGCAGTGATGTATGGACTTAGTGTGTAATATGCAAACGATGCACAGACATAGCTCATGAATGTATAGACTTTGCGAGCAAGAGACAAGGCTGACGGATGTATAGACTTGCTAAATGATGCACAGCCATAGCGACAATGTATATACTTTAAGTAATGCATGAAAAAGACGTTGTACAGACTTGCCACCAGGAGTTGTATAGACTTGAATGCATGGTGGCGAATGTACAGACTTTGTCTTGAGATGTGTACAGATGCATATGAAAGAAGTATGCAATATGGAAGAAGTATGTAATGTACAGACGATGCTCATGTAGCCACTAAAGTGTGTACATACTTCACCGAAGAATGTTCAGACTTTTGTGTGTGATGAACAAACGATGTATAGAATTGATCTCAAGGAATGCACTGACTGTATGACTGATGCAATGAAACACCGGAGGATGTACAGACTTTCTGCCAAAGAATGTACAGACTAGAGTTGATGCAGACTCGGCAAACTTTGTACAGACTTAGTGTCTCATGCAGACTAGAGGTTGTACAGACTTACAGGCACAATGAACATGGACCGATGCAGTCAATGCATATAGCAGATATGAACTGATGCAATGTATGCAGGAGAACTAACAGAGCAATCTATTTACCAATGTAGAGACAGACAATGCAATGAGATGAATGTGCCCACTCTCAAATCAATCAATCAATCATGCTCATATAGCATGCTGACACCAAAACAATTCATACTCATAGTGCAACATAATTTATACTCATAGTGCTTGCTGACATCAAAACCATAGGGGCACAACAGGTCTGCCTCCGCCGCCCGGGCACGAAGATGCTCCAGCTCCACCATTCTGATGTGGGACCACTCCATCTCTGCACAGAGACGCTCTGCCTCCGCTACCTCTGCACAGAGCCTCTCTGTCTCAGCACGGAAGCGCTCGGCCTCCTCTCTCTGTCGGGCGTCCTCACCTAGTGCTGCTGCTAACTCCCTCGCCTGCATATGCATTCATTCTATAAGTTATTTTGTAGTTTTAATCATAAACTTCAGAAAAGAAAAAGAAGAGTGATTTGCTTACCCTCTCCGCAAGAGTGGCCTCGGCCTCCTTGGCTCGTGCTGTCGCTCACGCGAAGTCTGCATCTCGCTCGGCCCGATCCGCCGGTGGCTATGAGGAAGAGGACGGTGCATCTGGCGCCTGGTGCAGGGCTCCCTTAGCTCACTACATATAAAGGCATGTCAGTTCCATAGCATTGCATTTTTAAGTCTAAGGTTAAGTGAAACTTACCAGAAGGTCTAAGGAACGCTGGAGCTCGTCTCGCTACTGGATTGTCGAGTGGAGCAACCCCTAAAGCTCCGCGATCCATCCCTGGGGGTCTAGCTGCAAAACAGAGTGTCAATCATTAGCATCATAATCATAAGCATGTATGGAAAGCATGAGTTTAGAAATCATACTGGTCGGTGTGCGCCTCGAAAAACCTGATCACTGTAGCGTCGGGCATAGGCCTTTAGATAGGCCTTGTCACTGGCAGCTCGGGAGAGCATCACTCGCCCCAGCCTGGTCCCATCCCGGATCTGGTCCATCGCCCGTGTGACCCAGTCGATCTCCATCGTGAGCCCACGTGCGTGGCGTCCCATGCGCTCCTCTGGCCTCTCCCGCACCGGGAACTCCACCTCTGGCTGGTGGACGCCCATAGTCCTCATGATCAAATGGTAGTGGAGCAGCTCGACCACATTCATGTAGTGGAGCCAGATATCCCATCCTGCGTACTCCAGGGCTGCTGTTGACACCCATTTTTTGCCGATAAGTTGAGTCATTTCTCTTACTCCCATTTATTGATGCCTCGGGTTGTCCATCACTCGCTGGGCTATTTTCTGGCACGTTCTGGGCCAATTTTATGGGTGGCCTCCCTCCCTGGCTAGGTCCGAATTGATTCAGGGCTTATGGGCCTTGGTTTTGGTTGATTGAGCTGTTCTATGAATTTCAAACTCCCATATACATGTGCGGTCAGTCTCCAGCTGCTCATAACACAGACGGTTGACTTTGAGCCGTTCATCTATTTACTGGATATTTAGCTGATTTCCTGAATTTCCACCGACAAGCATTTGTACGGTCGTGAGTTAGCCGCATAAGACCATTGTGCGGTACCTCGCAAGCCGTCTGTCTCCCAGAATCCTAACGTCGCTGGTTTTCAGATAATTATCTAATTATCTAATCTATTTTGATTTATCACCGACAAGGAATGGGCGGTTTTCTCTTGGCCGCTCTTGTGGATGTACGGTCTACCCGCAGCCGTTTATCTATGAGAGTCCAACGGTGAGGTTTTCGGTCATCTCGATGGATAGTTGGATAATATTTTATGTTTATTGAATTTCCACCAATAGGGTTGGACGGCCTAAGAGATGGCCGCTCATCCCGTTGGGTGGTCTATCGTGAGACCGTGCATCGTCTCGATTCCTGAGCATTTCAAAGGTTTTCTCTCTCTATCCGTGGTTTTATCCCTAACTTCTCCCGTCATTTTCTCCGCGGATATTGAACCAAATTTGGCGCCATTTCTTCTGGTTGAAAGATAATTTGATTATCTTCATCTTTCATTTGATAATCTCGACCTAAAAATAGATAGAAACCCTAATTTCGAGCTTGGACTTTAGGTGCTCTATAAATAGACCCTAAAGCCAAGCTTTGAAAGGGGGGAAGATTTTAGGTCGACGGCGAAGCCCTGTTGAAATTTTGAGTGACCTAGCACTAAGGAGGGAGGCCTTCTACATCCATATAGGCCTCCGGTTCGGGGAGTAGTCCTAGTTTTGAGTCTTTTACATTTGATAATCCAATTTCTTCTCATTGCATGCTTGTTTCTACACGTCCATTCTCCCACGTTTTCTTTGTTTGCACTATCAAGCACACACCCGCCCATGTTTTCTGAAGCCCCCAGGGGTTTAAAAATCCCCAGGTATCCCCCATTCAATTTACTTATGTTCATTCCCTTTCATTTAAGCATTTGCTACACTTTACATTTCTAATTCGGGTTTTTCTTTGTGTTCTACATGTTATTTTGCAGGTCAACAACATACTAACGCGAGGCCCATCCTTTCTGGCCGGCCGAAAAGGGTAGAGGTTGGACCCCTTTTGCAATTCCTGGCGTGGTGGTCTTGTGCGGTTCCCAACTAGCCGTTCAAGGAGCTGTGCGGTGAAATCTGGACCGTTCTTCTTCTTCCTGCGGTCGTGTTGAAACCGTTCATCTGCCAGGAGCACTTTATCCCGCTTCCCATGCAGCGCTCTTAGACGGTCTATAGTGCGACCGTTCATCTATATAGGCGATTCCTCCTGAGCTGTACATCGTTGCAGCGCTGCACACCAGGCGAGTGTTTCCTGTTCTTTCCAAGGTACGGCGTGTCCATCACGTTAGGCACCTTGGTGGCGATCACACATGTTTACCCGCTTCTGTCTCCTTCTACCGTCCATATATTTCTCATATTGTTTTAGTAGAAGGGATGGAAGATATTTGTTAAGCTGGGAAGAAAGAGTAAGAAAAAACATGTCAACAGTTGCCACCACCCATGGCTGGCCTCATGCCCCTCTCCTTGGTATGGTGTCCACCGGACCTGTCAAATAGGAAAATTGCATCTGTAATGCCCCGGGTTTTTCGGATCCTTCTTCTCAGGTCCTGGATCTGGTTTCTTGGAGTATTCGACTCCGTTGTGTCTGGAATTTCATTTCGGACATCTTTCGTGTTTGGATCGGCGCGATCCGGAGTCGTTTCGGAGGCCGGAAGAGCTCCGCGGCTTTTCCGCATGTGTTTTCCGATTCCCGGTGTGTGTTTCGGAAATTACTTCGGAAACTCGTTGCGAGTGAACTGGGCCGTTCACCTGGGCGTGAGTGGTACCGTTGTGATCAGCGCGTCGCGAGGTTCGAGGAGGTGTATTTTTCTATTTTTTGGAATTTTCCCAATTTTTTCAGATTTTCCTATATAAACCCCCCACCCTCTCTCTTCCTCTCATTTCTCACTCTCACCCTCTCTCTCTTCTCCCACTCTCTCCTCTCACTCTCTCCTCTCCGGCGGCCGACGGACCGAGGCGGGGGTGAGGCGGGGCGATGCGGGCGAGGAGGACGGCGAGGATGGGTTGAGGATCGAGGCTTGAGGGCGCGGTGAAGCCTGTTCACGGGCGTGGAGGCACCGGCGAGGTTTTGGAGGCGTTTCTTCGTGGATCGGTGTCCACGGTGCGCAAAATCGTCGGTGGAGGTAGGGAGATGGACCCCCATCTCGTGCACTTCCTTTCCCGTGAGTTTCGTAGGCCGTGGTGAGCCGAGCTGGTGGAATCGGGGTTTTTTTGGGCAAAACCCATGTTTTAGGGCTTGTGGGCTGATCTCTCGTTTTACGGCGTTTTTGGCCAATCCAAGGGTTTAGATGCATGCCTATGGGCTTGGGGATGGATTCCCCTTTGTTTCCCCATCACCCGGGGGTGATCGGGGCGTGGATCGGTGTTTTGGATGGTTTCCCGTCGTAACGTTCTCGGGAGGGTGTGACCGTCATTCCAGTGATCGTCACATGTGTGTAACGCGCCTGGGCAGGGGTGTTACATTCCCTTTGCTTTGAGCTTTGGCGTTCGTAGGTGTGACGGTCCCACGATAGACCGCCACAGCCATGTGACGCGCCTGGGTGGGTGCGTCACATCCCCTATTACCCAGCTGAGGGCTGGGGGTGTAACGGCCCCCGATGGACCATTACATGCACGTGACGCGCCTGGGGTGGGCCGTCAGGGGTGTTCCAACCGTTGTCGTTTGACCGTGGGGTGTCTGTGTGTGTAACGCGCTGGACCAGGCGCGTTACATTCATGTAACGCGCTGGAGCGTGAGGCGCGCATGACGCACCAGGGCAGGCGCGTTACATTTGTGTAACGCGCTGAGCCAGGCGCGTTACATCCTGCATTCCTATGGGCCGTGTAACGGCCTGCGTTAGGCCGCCAGGTGGATGTGACAGTCCCGCCTAGACCGTTACAGCCCTGTGACAGTCTAGGGCTAGACCGTCAGGCGTTGTGTTGCACCGAGGCGAGTTTTTGTGATCTCCGCCTTGTTCCGCGATGTGTGGGTCCCCGGTCGACCCGGTTGGGACAAAGTGGTCGACTTGCGGTCTCGTGAGTGCCAGACACCCATGGGATTCTGTGTCCATGTTTTGAGGGTGTATGGAGGACCGTGTTACCTCGTTTAGCGTGCCCGTGGGGTTGAGTGTCCGGGTGACTTCTCGCGTGTTGGGCTTTCGTGTCACGCTCGATCGAGTCACCGTGCATCGGTGTGTGTGCGGTGGGGTCTCCCCCGCATGTCGTGGGTTTCTTTGGAAGGCGATTCCCATGTGGGCCACGTGTTTGGCCTTGGACTGCGAGTCCAGTTATCCGTCCTGGGGCTGGAGGTTTCCCGCTTGCCCTGAGATGGGAAATCGACAAGGTGGCTTGTGTGCTGCCCTGGGAATCGTGCTTCTGTGTTTTTCGTGTGGCCCGTGTGGGTGGCCTTAGTCCCTTGCATTCCCTTCCCGAGGGAGTGGTCTTTGCGGTTCGTGAGTTGTCTCGGTACTCATGCTTTGTGGTTTTAGACCTAGAGATTGGACTGGATTGACGGCCTTGTGCTGTTGCGTACAACGGTCTTGACCCCGAGTCTTGTGACTCAAGGACCATTGGGTGTAATGCGTCTAGAGGATTGTCCAGAGTCCAGTGGCTTAGCGCCACTTCAGTTTTCTCGACTCTCGCGCAGGGTGTGTGCGTGATTGTGGACTGCGAGTCCTGTTTCTTCTCCGACTATGGTCGCCGTGCGACGATGCTGGTACGTGGGATGGTCCCCGTACTTCGTCGGGTTCGAACGTTATTTTCTGTTGTCTTGAGAGTCTACTCTCTCAGTGACCCTCCACTAGTCGTAGCCTGCTTACACGTGAGTGGTCCCACCAGGGAGTGGTGGAGAGGCTACCCTTAGAGACGGTTTGTGGACCGGTTGCCGTCGGGCCCCACGTCTTGCAGCCAGAGTCCGGCTGAGGGGAAAACTGATCAGAGGGCCAGACCAGGGACGCGCGGTCTGTGTGTGCACACGTGGTTGGGGGCGGTTGGACCCACGTCGACGGGCGTGACCCCAGCTAGTCACTTGTTTGTGGTTACTTGTACGGTGTTCGTGCCATTGGTAGGAGCTACCACGCCAGGCGGTTCACCTGCGGCGCGGTGTAAGACGTCAGGGGCACTACCGGCTATGCTTCTAGTGGGAGGTACTCCTGTCGAGTTGGGAGTGACAGACTGTCAGTTTCCGTGACTTCGACCTTTGGGTTTTCGGTCGTGTCGACCGTTGTGTTTTCGGTTGTTTTGCCGCGGCGCGTGTGTTGGTTTTCGCGCCGTGGGACTAGTGCTAGTGGCTCTACCGAGGTTGCATCTTGTTGTGCGGTACCCGCGATCGGATGGTCGGGGTTGCACCTTGGACAGCGTGTCCAGGTAGGTTATGTCCGGGGGACAGGCCTCTACGACGTGGTTGCCGTGTGTTTTTACTTCGGTAAGCGGTACTAGTGTAGTTCGGTAGCCTCGACCGCGAGGTCGGGGTGTGTTTCTGGTACAGTAGGAGTAGTCGTAGTGCCGTGTTTCAACCGGCCACCGGGTTTATTGTTCCTGCTGTTGCGGTTGCTCTCGTAGCCTTCCTTTTAGGTACCGCCATTGTTTTCGGTTGGGGTTCCGCGGGATCCCTGCTGAGTCTCTATTTTGGAGACTCATCCCTGCTTTTCAGGTGTGGCGGTTCTTCCTCGAGGTTCAAGGGTGCGGAGCGGAGGTTCTCAGTTGCCAGCTCACCGGGCCGAGTGTTCACTTGGCATGTGGTACGCTTTACTGCTTTAGACTGTACTTTCCATTGGACTGGGCTCTGTTATAGCTGTAGTTGTTTATTTATTTCTGTTATTGGTTGTCCTACTTTATTTCCTATTTCTTTGTGCCTCCACACTCCTTTTAGCACTTCCGAGCCCTCCCGGCTCGTGGGCAGCGGTGCGAGTCTCGGGTTATCGGACCTTCCCGGTAATCGGATTCTCGGGTCGTTACAGTTGGTATCAGAGCGGTGGTTGTGGGCGTACATAGGAATTCGAGATATTGCAATGATCAGAGTCCATAAGGTCCAGTACAGTCGACAGCTGGCTTAGGGTTTTGTGTTCGCTTTCTGCCTAGTTTCTCGCTTGAGTGCTTGAGTGCACTGTGCAGCGCTGTGAAGGTGGTTGCTGTCCGTGGCTTTCGTGCCAGCATGGGGTCTAAGGATCGAGGTTGAGAGCCTACTCCCTCATCAGTGGTGGCCCTGGTTGTGCTGCGTTGGGCAGAGGTTGCTGGCAAGCGCGAGCTCGCGGTGCTGCGTTCGAGGAACCTGCAGCGTGGTCAGGTGGCTGGAGAGGATTTTTTTTTCTTGGTTAAGTGGCCGTGGGCGTGCTCTGAGGGAGTTGTTATTGGTGTTTGGCCACTCCAGCGTTGGTTTTATCCAGCCCCTGAGGCGTTGAGGTTGTGGTTTAAGGTGGCAGAGTGGGTGTTCTGATCGAGGAGTGTGCTCGGGTGAGTGGAGGATCTTCTCGGTGAGCTGCTATTTCGTCGAGCCTGATGTCTTTGTCGTGCTCTGGGGCGTCAGAAATGATGTGTCGGTCCCGATGGTTTTATGGATTTCAAGGCAAGATTGGGCTGTGGTGTCCCAGTAAGTCTTGCTCCTGTGCTCTTGTGTGCGATTGGGTTGTGTTCGCCCTGGAGTTGGCTTGAGATGTGAAGGCCCCACGGCGAGTACGAGACTTGAGGATGAGCGCCGGCGGTTGTCGTTATGGCTCGTGTTGCAGCTCTTGGCGTGGTGTGTTGCAGTTCGAGGAATTGCAGCAGTGGTGCATCGAGAGATGCTGTCATTATGGTCCGATGTGACACTCGTCGAGTGTGTCGGAGGCGCTGACCTTATGGAAGCGATGGCTTTCCTTGGTGCTGGATGGTGCTGTTTCCAGCATACGCGAGGTTCGAGGTCAGGTCGAGCGTGGAGTTCTTCCGTTGGTCGGAAGTGCGTTTGGTCTCCCCTTTGGTTGGAGAGATTGTGTTGGGCTAAGGTTCGTCGTCTTGCATTGGGTGCCCGGATTGGTTGGCCTTGTGTGCCATGAAGTCCGTGCGAGGCGTGCTCCTTGTCTTGGCAAGGCGGTTGCCTGTGAGAAGTCGTGCCCATTCCCTTGTCGTATGAGGCTGTTGGCACTGTTCCGGAAGGACGAGTGCTGGTTGGGTGGTGTTCGCTTTCTTGGCTGTGCGCGCGGATCAGAGTGCGCAGCGGAAGCGTGGTGGGCTTGTGACCCATTGGTTCAGGATCGTAGCATTGGTTGCTACGGGCGGATTCCTGAGTTTGCGTTGAGCATTGGAGGATTGGTTCCTCAGTGTGAAACGTGTTGTTGCCATGCCGTTGCTCGAGGTATTATGGTTGTTGGCACTGGCTGGATGGAGTGTTGGGGGATGTGCTGGCTAGTGTGCTGCATGAGTACCATGTTCCTGTGTTGGAAGCCGTGTCAGGCGTTGGTGTTGGACCTGGATGGGGTTGTTGAGGATGTCGCCTGACGATGGTCGAGGACGTGTTGGTAAAAGTTGGTGGCTTGGTGTCCGACTTGTGTTCCCAGTCGTGTCCTCGGTTGAGATCATGTTTTGAGGAAGTGGTCTCTGGCAGACGATGGGTCCCGGTTGGCGGCTGTGAGTGGCTGGTGAGCCTAACAGTGTGACCGACCACATCAGCGTCTGTTGGTTCTACGGTCTTGTCGGATTGTGACGGTGAGATGTATAATCGATCGGGGACCCAAAGTGCTTTGGTCGTGGTGTCGGTAACCAGGTCGCCATGAGCACTGTTCAGGTGGTGTCCCGTGGCTCTGTGGTAAGGGTGGAATTGGGATTGGCAGGTGTCCACTTGGATTGATCGAAGGATTTGATGAGACCAGATGGAAGAGTGACGCCTTTGGGCGGAGGCCTTTTGTGAGATTGGCGTCGGATTGGTGGTCCTTGATAGGACGTTAGTGTTGCAATGGTTATCCCTGGTTTGGTGACCAGCATGGGATGGTTCCCCAGTAAGTCTGAGTCCAGTGAGGTGATGACTGAAGACACTAGGATCTTGTCATTTGGTTTCGTCGTACTCCCCGAGAGGGTCCAGTTGGTGCGATGTTTGAGCTCGGATGCGGAGTTCGAGAGGAGTGTAGCTCGAGATGTGGCATTGGTCTGCGTGTGAGTCAGCGGATGGCCTGCTGTGAGTTGGATCGTGCGTGTTGAGCTGGTGGAGGTTTCCCGTTGACGTGTATCTCGCGACCAGTGGATGGTCTTTTCACAGATAGAAGATGCTGGTTGTCGGGGCTCGAGCATGGCAAGAGCCGTGTGCCAGCGAGACCTTTGGTGGTCGTTTCTGTGATGTGCCTTTCCGGATGGGATCTGGGCTTTGTCGAAGTTTGTCTTCTGACAAGAGTTGGCACAGTGTTATGTCCGGCTTTCGGCTTGCCATGCGTGGAGTGTTTCTTGGTGTTGAGTTGATGAGCTGGTTGCGGTCTATTGAGAGGACTGCTTGAGCTGGTAGAGGCTCTATTTTGGTTGCTCCCTTGAGGAGGGTGTGCGACCTGTCAGCTGGCTACGAAGCTGATGTGCGATTTGTCTGCCGACCATAGGATGGATCGGTAGCTGTTTCTCGTGGCGAGGGTTGTGATTCCTCGGTGAGCAAGATTGTGGATGCGGCGCCATGGTGGATTCTCGCGTTGTCTGAGGTGATGCCGGACTGTGCCCTTTGGTATATGCCTGCTCTGTTGGCCAGTGTGCTTGGCGCGAGGAGCGAGGTGTTGTATGTGATTGTAAGTCTGGCTGTGTCCCTCAGGATTGGTGTTTTCATGAGGATTGAGGTTTTTTGTGCTGGGGCTCTGACATCGTGTCAGTTCGTTCAGTGTTCTTCCCCTGTGACTTTGTGCTTCGTCCTAAATTTTTAGGACGAAATTCCTTTAAGGGGGGAGGGCTGTAATGCCCCGGGTTTTTCAAATCCTTCTTCTCGGGTCCTGGATCTGGTTTCTTGCAGTATTTGACTCCGTTGTGTCCGGAATTTCATTTCGGACATCTTTTGTGTTCGGATCGGCGCGATCCGGAGTCGTTTCGGAGGCCGGAAGAGCTCTGCGGCTTTTCCGCGTGTGTTTTCCGATTCCCGGTGTGTGTTTTAGAAATTCCTTCGGAACCTCGTTGCGGGTGAACCGGGCCGTTCACTTGGGCGCGAGTGGTACCATTGTGATCAGTGCGTCGCGAGGTTCGAGGAGGTGTATTTTTCTATTTTTTGGAATTTTCCTGATTTTTCAAATTTTCCTATATAAACCCCCACCCTCTCTCTTCCTCTCATTTCTCACTCTCACCCTCTCTCTCTTCTCCCACTCTCTCCTCTCACTCTCTCCTCTCCGGCGGTCGACGGACCGAGGCGGGGCAATGCGGGTGAGGAGGACAGCAAGGATGGGTCGAGGATCGAGGCTCGAGGGTGCGGTGAAGCCGGTTCACGGGCGTGGAGGCACCGGCAGGGTTTTGGAGGCGTTTCTTCGTGGATCGGCGTCCACGGTGCGTGAAATCTTCGGTGGAGGTAGGGAGATGGACCCCCAGCTCGTGTACTTCCTTTCCCGCGAGTTTCGTAGGCCGTGGTGAGCCGAGAGGGTGGAATCGACGTTTTTTTGGGCAAAACCCATGTTTTAGGGCTTGTGGGCCGATCTCTCGTTTTACGGCGTTTTTGGCCGATCCAGGGGTTTAGATGCATGCCTAGGGGCTTGGGGATGGATTCCCCTTTGTTTCCCCATCACCCGGGGGTGATCGGGGCGTGGATCGGTGTTTTGGATGGTTTCCCGCCGTAACGTTCTCGGGAGGGTGTGACGGTCATTCCAGTGACCGTTACATGTGTGTAACGCGCCTGGGCAGGGGCGTTACATTCCCTTTGCTTTGGGCTTTGGCGTTCGTAGGTGTGACGGTCCCACGATAGACCGCCACAGCCGTGTGACGCGCCTGGGTGAGTGCGTCACATCCCCTGTTACCCAGCTGAGGGCTGGGGGTAACGGCCCCCGACGGACCATTACATGCGCGTGACGCGCCTGGGGTGGGCCGTCAGGGGCGTTCCAACCGTTGTCGTTTTACCGTTGGGTGTCTGTGTGTGTAACGCGCTGGACCAGGCACGTTACATTCGTGTAACGCACTGGGGCAGGCGCATTACATCCCGTTTTCACGCTGGGAGCGTGAGGCGTGCGTGACGCACCAGGGCAGGCGCGTTACATTTGTGTAACGCGCTGAGCCAGGCGCGTTACATCCTGCGTTCCTATGGGCCGTGTAATGGCCTGTGTTAGGCCGCCAGGTGGATGTGACGGTCCCGCCTAGACCGTTACAGCCCTGTGACGGTCTAGGGCTAGACCATTAGGCGTTGTGTTGCACCGAGGCGAGTTTTTGTGTTCTCTGCCTTGTTCCGCGATGTGTGGGTCCCCGGTCGACCCGGTTGGGACCCAGTGGTCGACTTGCGGTTTCGTGAGTACCAGACACCCATGGGATTCTGTGTCTGTGTTTTGAGGGTGTCTGGAGGACCATGTTACCTCGTTTAGCGTGCCCGTGGGGTTGAGAGTCTGGGTGACTTCTCGCGTGTTGGGCTTTCGTGTCACGCTCGATCGAGTCACCGTGCATCGATGTGTGTGCGGTGGGGTCTCCCCCACATGTCGTGAGTTTCTTTGGAAGGCGATTCCCATGTGGGCCACGTGTTTGGCCTTGGACTGCGAGTCCAGTTATCCGGCCTGGGGCTGGAGGTTTCCCGCTTGCCCTGAGATGGGAAATCGACAAGGTGGCTTGTGTGCGGCCCTGGGAATCATGCTTCTGTGTTTTTCATGTGGCCCATGTGGGTGGCCTTAGTCCCTTGCATTCCCTTCCCGAGGGAGTGGTCTTGGCGGTTCGTGAGTTGTCTCGGTACTCGTGCTACCGTGATTTTAGACCTAGAGATTGGACTGGATTGACGGCCTTGTGCTGTTGCATACAATGGTCTTGACCCCGAGTCTTGTGACTCAAGGACCGTTGGGTGTAATGCGTCTAGAGGACTGTCCAGAGTCTAGTGGCTTAGCGCCACTTGAGTTTTCTCGACTCTCGCGCAGGGTGCGTGCGTGACTGTGGACTGCGAGTCCTGTTTCTTCTCCGACTGTAGTCGCCGTGCGACGGTGCTGGTACGTGGGATGGTCCCCGTACTTCGTCGGGTTCGGACGTTATTTTCTGTTGTCTTGAGAGTCTACTCTCTCAGTGACCCTCCAATAATCGTAGCCTGTTTACACGCGAGTGGTCCCACCAGGGAGTGGTGGAGAGGCTACCCTTAGAGACGATTTGTGGACCGGTTGCCGTCGGGCCCCACGTCTTGCAGCAAGAGTCCTGCTGAGGGGAAAACCAGTCTGAGGGCCAGACCAGGGACGCGCGGTCTGTGTGTGCACACGTGATTGGGGGCGGTTGGACCCACATCGACGGGCATGACCCCAGCTAGTCACTTGTTTGTGGTTACTTGTACGGTGTTCGTGCCTTTGGTAGGAGCTACCACGCCAGGCGGTTCACCTGCGGAGCGGTGTAAGACATCAGGGGACGCTACCGGATGTGCTTCTAGTGGGAGGTACTCCTGTCAAGTTGGGAGTGACAGACTGTCAGTTTCCATGACTTCGACCTTCGGGTTTTCGGTCGTGTCGACCTTTGTGTTTTCGGTTGTTTCGCCGTGGCGCGTGTGTTGGTTTTCGCGCCGTGGGACTAGTGCTAGTAGCTCTACCGAGGTTGCGTCTTGTTGTGCGGTACCCGCGATCGGATTGCCGGGGTTGCACCTTGGACAGCGTGTCCAGGTAGGCTGTGTCCGGGGGACAGGCCTCTACGGCGTGGTTGCCGTGTGTTTTTACTTCGGTAAGCGGTACTAGTGTAGTTCGGTAGCCTCGACCACGAGGTTGGGGTGTGTTTCTGGTACAGTAGGAGTAGTTGTAGTGCCGTGTTTCGACCGGCCACCGGGTTTACTATTCCTGCTGTTGCGGTTGCTCTCGTAGCCTTCCTTTTCGGTACCGCCGTTGTTTTCGGTTGGGGTTCCGCGGGATCCCTGCTGAGTCTCTATTTTGGAGACTCATCCCCTGCTTTTCAGGTGTGGCGGTTCTTCCTCGAGGTTCGAGGGTGCGGAGCGGAGGTTCTCAGTTGTCAGCTTGCCGGGCCGAGTGTTCACTCGGCATGTGGTACGCTTTACTACTTTAGACTGTACTTTCCGTTGGACTGGGCTCTGTTATAGCTGTAGTTGTTTATTTATTTCTGTTATTGGTTGTCCTGCTTTATTTCTTATTTCTTTGTGCCTCCACACTCCTTTTAGCCCTTCCGAGCCCTCCCGGCTCGTGGGCAACGGTGCGAGTCTCGGGTTATCGGGCCTTCCCGGTAATCGGATTCTCGGGTCGTTACAGCATCAGTATCCAATCATAAAGTCATATTTGCACGATTCAAATTTAAAGTCTTACTGTTGCATAGGGAAGAGCGTCGAGGTCATCCTTGATCGTCCGCACCTGACGTCGTAGAGACCCCACCTCCCAAACCGATGTCCACCACCTCGCGATGGGCACCCGGTCGGGGTGCACCTCCTGTCCCCTCCCCAGTCCGGGGAGGTACATGTAGGCCCACACCTGCATCAAAAAAAATGTCAGCATATAGCATTTCATGGAATCATACAGCAATTGCACAAATCAGTTTAGAGTTCAAGGCTTACCTGAAGTAGTGGGGAGAATCCGTCGAGCATCGTGCGCCGACTAGTCGAGCTCAAAGTGTCGAAGAGGAAGGCGAGAACCGTTGCACCCCACGCATACTCGCCAACTCAATCCACCTCCTCGAGTAAGGGGAGGATCCCGCAGCTCACTCTGTCCCCCCTGGTGGAGAACAACAGCTTCCCAAATAGTAGCATCAGGAATCGCCGTAGCACCACGTCTGCCTCCGATCGCGGTGCAGCTGCTACCCGCTGATGGGAATCAACGTCGAGCATGTACTTTTCTTTTGCATTTATGTCCTTTTAGTTTGTTTTTATATCCTTGGGAAAGTATGTACGCAAATGTATGGTTTTATAAGCCAATGAGTCATTCCCATGGATTGTGTGGGTTTTTGTGCATTTTTATAGTAGGTCCAGCTAGGGGGCCCTCAGCCCTTTCTCATTGGTCCATGTCACCTTGTGGGGCTGGTCAACCATCCTAGGTGGACATCTAGAAAGTTGGACTAGTCTTATGGACACATGGGGGACAAAGGGTGAAGAATGTCAACATTCTACACCCACCCCACCTACCTCTTCCAAGGTCAATAGGCCGCCCCCTTCCCCTTGATTTTTTTTATTAATTTTTGTGTGTTGTTCAAACCTCATCCTAGCCCTTCATCCACCCTCCCTAGATCCAAGGGTCTACATTAGATTTGATACCTAGCATATAAAAGTGTGTATTTTTATGGGGAAATTTGTGAAAAAATCAGAAAATTGTTGAAAGGCCAAAGAGCTTCTTGCGCCCCTTTCCTCTCTCCTGGTGTTCTTCCCTCTCCAACCTCTAGTTCTAGAGTGGTTTCATCTCTATCCCCTCCCCTCATTCTCTGGTTGTGATCCGTGCCGCCACCGCCGCCGTTCGTGCCACCATCGAGCCGCCATCGAGCCACCGTTGAAGTTCTATCTTCAGCCAACAACAGTCCCTTCCACGAATTCTTTCTGTCAGCCACGAGCTTAGATCGATTTGAAATTTTGAGGGTGTGTTCTTACCTTAAATCCCCACCTCCAGCTACATTTTCACGTCCAAACTCCTCCATTTAGTAATTTTCCATTTTCGTTCATCTGTCACTCCCAGATCTGTCTTGTTTCTGTCTACAGTGACAGCAACTCTGTGTTTCCCACCTCCAACCACTATTTTGATTTTTCCAAACCCTCCCAATTTTACTGGGAGTTCTGTCCATCAGCCTCTCACTCCATGAAGTTTCTTAATTTTTGATCAGCCTTTTATCCATTTTTCAAAAATCGTGTCCTTCTTCAGCTACAGTACTGTCAGCCAAATTCCAGATCCGATCACCTTCCAGTAAACAAATCATATCAACTCATAGCCTCCACCAAATCCAGATCCAAAAATATGCCCATTTTCCTGGTTCAATTTCCTACAACATTGATGAAGAGCCGCGGAGCTGAGTCGGAAGTTTACTAGATGGTCAATGGCAGTTCTCAGACAAGTTCCCTGTAGATCTGAGAGCTCGAGCACTATACAAGAGGAACTTGTAAATTCACTCAAGCCCAGATCTGTGTAGATCCAGGTCCGATCTCTAGGCCTCGATTGAAGTATTTGAAGTTAGCTTTCCAACAGCGCTAGTTTCGTGTCGATCCGACATCGGGGCTGATCGCAGCGTCCGTTCTCGCTGGAGCGCGCGCCGGAAAATAAAACCGGTAGATCTGTGGCCGGTGATTCCGACCGGTGCCGATCAGAGCCGCCCGGCCTCCGGCCGGTGAACCAGCGCGCCTCCACTCAAGGGAGCGCTCATCCAGGCATCCACCACTACAGCGGTGCCACCGGGTCCCACACGGCCCCTCCGGAAAGCACGTGGGCCCCACAGGCGCGAGTACGTGTGCGGCCGAAGCTACGCGAGAATCCGCCCGTCAACCCGAAATCGGTCCTCCCGGACCCCATTGTGTCACCCTTTACCTCCCTGCGTGGAGTGGGCTGTAACTCATTGCTGTAATCTTCATGTATTAACTGTCCCGGGAGTACGACTTCGGCCGGGTCCGTCTTCCCCACGCCGGGAGCGTGGAGGTATCGTATTCGCTCCTTGCTTGGCATTTCGCTTATTTCTATATCTGCTTTATATGCCGCTGCTAGAGAGCATGTTTTAGGACCTAGCTTGCTATATATTTTCATATCAGCGCTGCTGCGAGAGAGAGCGAAGCCGTCCCGTGACCCGATCCGGGCACGAAAGTGTGAAGTGACCACCGTAGCTCTTGCCGGTTTCTCAACCGTGCACGTCCGACGCTTCCCTCGTTAAGGGACAACTGCGATCTTTTCGTGTCCGTGTCTCGTCCCGCATCACCCGCTCCCGTGCCCGATCCGTCAGCCACCCTAGATGCTGATCCGGTAGCTCTCCAACTGTAATCCTGGCTCCCCTCAAGCCTAGGCTCTCCTGCAGCCTCGCTCTCAGCAGGATCGTCGAATGGCGCTCTGGCCTTTGCAACTCCAAGCCCAACAGCCTTTGGGCCAGCTCCCGGTAATCTGTCAATGTCCTCCCGCTCACTGGCGTGCCGTGTACCCGCAGTCCAGTGATGCACGCTACGTCCTCTAGCATCGGGATCATATGACCCCAGGGGAACAAAAAAGCCCGGCTGACCAGATCCCACCGGTCATGCAGTGCGTACAAGAGGGCGATGTCGAGTCTCGCTACCTCCATGCCCAGAAACTCTGCAAACCCCATGGTCGCCAGTCTCTCCCTCTGAAAGTCGGGCAGTGCTAGGTACACCACCCGGACCTAGAGCCATGAGATCATGGTCCGGCATTTTCCCTACGTACATTTTGCATTCTAGGTCGATCATTCATTCTCATGAGTCATACATTGCATAAAAGAAAAAGAAAAGATAAAATAAAAATGCAGTCTGTTAAATAAGCGATCATCACAGGACTATTTTCAAGTTTCTAATAGTCTTCTGTCGACCGTTCCAATTTTCCTACTGTCCTCAACAGACCGTTTTCATTCTATAATAAGTCACTTCGCTGATCTAGGTTCTAACGGTCATCCCCTGACCGTTTCTATCTTCATCCAATGTTCGCTCAATTTGCTCACGCTAGGATCTCTTGACTAGTGGACTCTTCTCACGGGTGGGTGCTCTCTCAATGAGGGGAGTGGGCTCAATATCCTCACTGGGTACCACCGCGGGACCCTTATATGGCACTAGGTCAGCCACATTGAATCTGGGGCTCACTCCGTACTCTTAGGGAAGATCTAACTCATAGACATTAGTGCCAATGCACCTCAGAACCTGGAAGGGACCAGCCCCACGAGGCCTGTAATACCCCGGTTTTAAAAATCTGAAATTTAATTGAAATAATTAAATTTTCAATTGAGATAAATGAATTTTGGAATTTAATATTTAATTCCTTAGTAAATAGAACTAGTGAAATTTTGACTACCTTATAAAAATCTGGAAAAATGGTAAAATGGTAAAGAATGATTTATGTAACAACTTTATCTTCTGTGTTCGACCCAATAAAAATCCGTAATGAGGTCTAATTAGTGGATTAAGCCTAAAAGTGCACACTTATCTAACCTTAACTTAAAATACGAAATTAGAGCTTAATACTCAACCTAATGACCCCAAATTCTTTTAGAAATTTAATTAGAACTTATTTGAATTTATTAAAAATTATTTGTATTTATTTGAATTAATGGGAATTTATTCCAAATTAATTAGATTAATTCTTTAATAAATAGAATAAGTCACATTTCGACTATTTTATAAAAATCCATAAAAATCATATTCTTGTGTAATCCATTTCGTTTAACAATTTTTTCTTCTACGACTAAGCCTAATAAAATCATTAACTAGGCCTAATCAGTGGGTTAAGTCCAATTTTCACACTTACCTAACCCAAATCCGTGTTCATTGTTAACCTCATCTTAAAACATCAAATTAGAGCTTAATACTCAACCAAATGAGCTCAAATTAGAGGCAAATGAAAGGTCACGATCTAAGGATCAATAGCCCTCTATCAATCGAACAAAACCTAACCCTAGCATGGTGGCGGCTGAGTTTTGTTGAAGTCAACCTTGACGGCGCCGTTTTCCAACACCACCTTGCGTGGTCGATTTCTCCCAACTCCAAAGTCTTCAGAAGCTCTATGAGCTATCAAAATAAATCTCTTCATGTCTAATTTTATTTGGTAGCTGTGGTGTTCGTAGAGGTTTCAGATCTAGAGAGATCTCGGGAGTTTAGTGGCGACGTGTCGGTGTTCGTTCTTCCTCCTTTCTTCCTCCTTTCTTCTTTGATTGAGGTAGGTTCTCTCAGGCTCAAACTGCAAGTAATATATCAAAATGATCAGCATCAAAGTAGTTTTCATTTGGCGTAAGAAGCCCCAAATTTTATTGAGCATGTTTAGAGAATTTTGGATCGAAGTGAGAGCATGTCTAGACTTGATTTATGGTATGTTCTTTTGAGTCAAAGCATGATTTCGGGCTGATTTTGAGTTATATATCTTGATCCCCATATAGCATATCTTACATGGTTCGAATCAGCATCGAAGTAGCTTTTTTTTGATATAAGAAGCCCTAAATTTCGTTGTATATATTGAGAGAATCTTACGATTTAGTAGAAGCATGTCAAGAACTAGGTTTTCATGTGTTCATCATAGATAGGTTGTGATTCAATTGATTTCTGTGAAATTTGTGTTTCAAAACTCTTGTATTATGACCCTAGTATGTCTATTAAGAACCCTAGAGCATGTGGTTAAGATCCCAACCCATTTAGACCCCAATTAGGTGAGTTTTCATGGTTTGCGGAAGTCACGTTTCGTTTCTGGAAGTGCAGGGGTCGACCCATGGGTCGACCCATGCTGCCCAGTGTGAGGGGTTGACTCATGGGTCGACCCATGCTGCAGGTTTTGAGGGGGGGTCGACCCAAGGGGTCGACCCATTCAACTGGTAGACCCTGTTTTTGCAGGGGTCGACCCATACACCAGTGAACTTGTTTTTGTCATTTTTCGACCCGAGGATCGATCCGGATCATTAGGGGATCGACCCATTAAACTTAGCCTAATTGAAAACTACATTTTTTAGGAACCAATGACCTATTCATGTAACCTATGATTTCAATTTACATTGGTCCTTGCATTCAACCATAGTGTATTAACATGCCGTTTATCATCTCCATTTCAACGCATACAATGGTTAAATAGAAACCCACATAATTAGTGGTTAATTGTGTAACTAAATTTCTGTTAATGCATGCTATTTCACTCTTGTGCGAACTTGTTCTTTACCTTATCACCTTGAATCAGCTTGTTGGCAAATTGTCTTAATGCAAATGATAATAGATAATCCTTGGTATATGAACTTGGTAATTAGGATTAAGCTAATTGTTAAGTTGCTGAATAGTCATTATTACCCTAGTAGAATGGATGGCTTACACACCTGAACGGTACACTGTTAGCCGTTCTTTATTGACCTCGTGGACTAAGTTTTGGTCCAATTCTTGTAATGCGGCCCAAAGTGACCGTATAACCGAGTTTTTGTTTTAGTGAATCCAAGGACTAGTTAGTCCTTAAATCTCATGCTTGTGACAGAAATTCCTCTGATTAATTGGCCATTTAACTTGACTGAATGTCTAGACAATCGTTGGATCTTGTATCCAATAAATCGATGCCAAGGCACCGTAGGGGCCCGGTCTGGTCCTGGGGAGAGCGCCCGGAAGTTAGTGAGCCCATGGGATGTTAATGACATGGTGAGGCATTGCACCGAGTGCATGACTAGCTTGTTACGTCTATGACATGAAGAAAATCTCTTGTTACTCTCGTTACTTGATCATGCTTGAATTGATGTTTAAAAAACTTGCTTGTTGGCCAATTCCCTATTACTATCTCCTGTTGTAAATTCTTGTACTTGTTATCTTGTTATCTCTTATCATCGTTATATTTCTTGACCCTGCAAGATCTTTGTATTACGCTATTTTATTGCATCGTCTTTTATTTCCTTTATTTAGCATGGTATATGAAAAATGTAATTTACTTGTTAATCACTTGAACTATGCCTGATGATAGAGTATAATTCCTACTGAGCTTCTTGCTCACCCCTACTTCCAATCCTTTTCAGGTAATACAGTAACGGTACGTTGGAAATGGGAATCGGATCAGTGTGATCGAGTGAACCTGGAACCTAGAATTTGGAGTCTGTCTTTTTACCTTCTTGAGTCTAGCTAGTGTCGTGAGTCTGGTTATTTCTTTTTGTTATTTCCTCCTTTAATTTGAATCCTATAATGTAAGAGTGGGTCAAAATTATACTTTTTACTATTAATAAGAGCTCGTATTTTCATTATGTGTGTTTAATTGTGGTTGTTTTTTTCCGCTCTTGTTATCATGACTGTTAACTGCCACGTTCCGAGCATCGCTTCCCGCTGCTGTCAGTTCGGGGCGTGACAGAGGTGGTATCAGAGCCTCCTTGCCTGAGTCCTTGGATTTTGTCCAAGAGTATAGGTTACCCTAAGTCTCAAGACCCGTGTCATCTCTTGTCACCTGGGGAGATTGGGTAGTATCGTGGGTTAAGTAATAAAAATATGCAAGATTGCGTTGTGTTACGCGTAAGGGTAATGAAAAGTTAACCATATAACTATTTTGCAGGTCTCTAAGTCTTTATTAAAATAAAACCGAGTGGTTCCATGGGTAAGCTAAGATTCGGTTCTGCTAGAGGCTGGCAAGTCCGTCATAAGGAAACCTGACGTAATAAGAAGAAGAAGAGCAATATTACGCAAAAGAAATGTTTAGACTATCACAAACTTGGTCATCTCGCGAAGGAGTGCTGGCGAAGGAGCGGAGCGTGTCTGCGTTGCAGAGATCAGGATCATAAAATGGCTAACTGTCCTAAGTTACTTCCACAAGCAAAACTACAAGAAGAATCGGAACCGACTTCTATCGGATGAAGAATTATATATGGTATCGTTCTCTTTTATCCCTAGCTATAGCTAATTTCTTTCGTCATTAATTGTATAATTAACATGTTATTTTGATAAATAAGATCATCTTAGTTCAAACATTCACATGATTGGTAATACCCGGAGAATTTGGGGACCAAATTCCTTTAAGTGGGGGAGGATATAATACCCCGGTTTTAAAAATCTGAAATTTAATTGAAATAATTGAATTTTCAATTGAGATAAATGAATTTCAGAATTTAATATTTAATTCCTTAGTAAATAGAACTAGTGAAATTTTGACTACCTTATAAAAATCTGAAAAAATGGTAAAATGGTAAAGAATGATTTATGTAACAACTTTGTCTTCTGTGTTCGACCCAATAAAAATCCGTAATGAGGTCTAATTAGTGGATTAAGCCTAAAAGTGCACACTTATCTAACCTTAACTTAAAACGTGAAATTAGAGCTTAATACTCAACCTAATGACCCCAAATTCTTTTAGAAATTTAATTAGAACTTATTTGAATTTATTAAAAATTATTTGTATTTATTTGAATTAATGGGATTTTATTCAAAATTAATTAGATTAATTCTTTAATAAATAGAATAAGTCACATTTCGACTATTTTATAAAAATCCATAAAAATCATATTCTTGTGTAATCCATTTCATTTAATAATTTTTTCTTCTATGACTAAGCCTAATAAAATCATTAACTAGGCCTAATCAGTGGGTTAAGTCCAATTTTCACACCTACCTAACCCAAATTCGTGTTCATTGTTAACATCATCTTAAAATATCAAATTAGAGCTTAATACTCAACCAAATGAGCTCAAATCAGAGGCAAATGAAAGGCCACGATCTAAGGATCAATAGCCCTCTATCAATCAAACCAAAACCTAACCCTAGCATGATGGCGGCCGAGTTTTGTTGAAGTCAATCTTGGCGGCGCCGTTTTCCAACACCACCTTGCGTGGTCGATTTCTCCCAGCTCCGAAATCTCCAAAATCTCTATGAGCTATCAAAATAAAGCTCTTCATGTCTATTTTCATTTGGTAGCTGTGGTGTTCGCAGAGGTTTCAGATCTAGAGAGATCTCGGGAGTTTAGTGGCGACGTGTCGGTGTTCGTTCTTCCTCCTTTCTTCCTCCTTTCTTCTTTGATTGAGGTAGGTTCTCTCAGGCTCAAACTACAAGTAATATATCAAAATGATCAGCATCCAAGTAGCTTTCATTTGGCGTAAGAAGCCCCAAATTTCATTGAGCATGTTTAGAGAATTTTGGATCGAAGTGAGAGCATGTCTAGACTTGATTTATGGTATGTTCTTTTGAGTCAAAGCATGATTTCGGGCTGATTTTGAGTTGTATATCTTGATCCCCATATAGCATATCTTACATGGTTGGAATCAGCATTGAAGTAGCTTTTTTTTGATATATAAGGCCCAAATTTCATTGTATATATTGAGAGAATCTTACGATTTAGTAGAAGCATGTCAAGAACTAGGTTTTCATGTGTTCATCATAGATAGGTTGTGATTCAATTGATTTCTGTGAAAATTCGTGTTTCAAAACTCTTGTATTATGACCCTAGTATGTCTATTAAGAACCCTAGAGCATGTGGTTAAGATCCCAACCCATTTAGACCTCAATTAGGTGAGTTTTCATGGTTTGCGGAAGTCACGTTTCGTTTCTGGAAGTGCAGGGGTCGACCCATGCTGCCCAGTGTGAGGGGTCGACCCATGGGTCGACCCATGCTGCAGGTTTTGAGGGGGGGTCGACCCCAGGGGTCGACCCATTCAACTAGCAGACCCTATTTTTGCAGGGGTCGACCCCAGGGGTCGACCCATACACTAGTGAACTTGTTTTTGTCGTTTTTCAACCCGAGGATCAATCCGGATCATTAGGGGATCGACCCATTTAACTTAGCCCAATTGAAAACTACATTTTTGAGGAACCAATGACCTATTCATGTAACCTATGATTTCAATTTACATTGGTCCTTGCATTCAACCATAGTGTATTAACATGCCGTTTATCATCTCCATTTCAACGCATACAATGGTTAAATAGAAACCCACATAATTAGTGGTTAATTGTGTAACTAAATTTCTGTTAGGGTTTTTTGCATATTAGTCCTTACAAACTTAGTGAATTACCGATTAGTCCCTCAAATCTGATTATTATCTTAAAAGTCCCTATAATTTTTAATATTTTACAAATGAATCCCTGTAGTTTGTTGCCATCTACAGAAAAGAATATTCCGTAGAATTTTCCATCAAATGTGTGTAAAAAATCTAAAATACCCCTGTTGAACATTGACTCTCTCTCTCTCTCTCTCTCTCTCTCTCTCTCTCTCTCAAGGAGGTCGAGGGACAGGGGATCGGAGGAGGTAGAGGGAGAGGGGATCGGAGGGGAGCCCTCCGATTCCCTTCTCCCCCTCCGGCCGCCCTCCCCCCTCCCCCTCCGTCTCACTCTCTTTCTCTCTAACCCTCACACCGCACGCACACGCACACGCACACACACTCACCCCTCGCCGCTGTCGCCTCCCTCTCCACACCCTTCACTCCTCTCTCCCCCTCGCACTGCAAACATACACACGTTGCACCGCCCTCCTGCGGAGTCGACCTCCCCTTCTCTGTCATCTCTCTTCCCCTCTCTATTCTCTCTACACCTCTCTCCTCCTCCTCTTGCGCTCGCCAGACCAGTGCTGTTTACGGGCTCGGCGCCTTTGTCTTCCTTTTCTTCTGCTTCTTCTTCTTCTTCTGCTACGCCTGCCCACCGTCGTCCCTCGGGGATAGATTGATTACGTGCTGGTGGATATTTACGGGTCTGACAGCGGCGGCGACGAACGTGAACCCTTACGTGCCGAGGGACCTGGAGCTGCCGGGCTTCGTCCCCAACTTCCTCACCACCATCGACATTCTCATCCCCTACGCCGCTGGCTCCCTCGTTGCCGTCCTCCTCGTCTGGTTCTTCTCAGGGCGTTGTCCCAGATTACGTAAAACTGATATATTGATTATGTGCTGGTGGATATTTACGGGTCTGACACATATTGTTCTCAAAGGATATTTCGCTTTCTCTCCAGAATTTTATAAGAAGAAAACACCCTGCTACTTGGCAGAAGTCTGGAAGGAATATTGTAAACGTGATTCTAGATATGCTGCAAGGGACTCTGCAATTGTAACTGTTGAAGGAATTATTACTGTACTAGAGGGTCGGCCAGTCTTCTAGCTGTGTATGCCATTGCTGCACAAAAACCATACAGATACACACTTCAGTTTGTAGTGTGCTTGGGTCAGTTGTATGGATGTTTAGTTTATTTCATAACAGCATACTTGAAAGGTGATACTTCTCCACAAATTCTTATTATTACTGGACATACTTTGTTGGCACAAACAGCTCGTGGATAGTGATACCACTAGATAATCACAGACTTGAGTTGTTATTACAATACAATGAGAGAGCCCATCCTTTTATACTAGGATATTAGGGCGTCATTAGATAGGGTATTAAAGACAATAATACCCCGGTTAAACAAAAACCCTCTTCCGGGATACATCAGTCGTGCATGCTCGCCTATCCCCCCGGATGCTCTCCTGGGACCGAGTATGCCCTTCAGCGACTGCAGATGCTCCCCCACCATCAGACAGATCAAAGCATTGCCAAGGCAAGGTCGACGCATTGCCAAGACAAGGTCGACGCATCCCAAGTGATATCAACTTGCCTTGAACCCGCAATGCATGCTTCCCTGACGCCAGTGATGCTCTCCTGGGACAATGAATGCCCTCCAGTGACAGCATGTGCTTCCCTGCTAGACCCGGACAGCATATGCTCCACTGGAGTAACGAATGCTTCCCTGGCACTGAAAGATGCTCCCCTGGAGCTGCGAATGCTCCCCTGGAGATGCGATATGCTCGCCATGCTCCCCTGAGCTGAGGATGCTCCCCTGGAGCAGTGGATGCTCCTCCGGGGCAGCGATTGCTCCCCTGGAGCAGTGAATGCTCCCCTGGAGATGGCATAAGCTCGCCATGCTTCCCTGATGCTGTGAATGCTCCCCTGGAGCAGTGGATGCGCTCCTAAGGCAGAGTGTGATCCCGTGCAGAGGTGCACGAACAAAAGAGTTCTGGCTCCACACTCTAACAGTATCGACCCCTTGGGCAGAGGTGTCGACCCCTTGGGCAGAGGTGTCCACAGAGCGGCCGACAGGAGATCGAAATCTCTTCCTGGGAGAAGATGGTGGCGGGCTCACCGGCATCTGTGAAGGCTGGAGCGTGGATGGACAGGGGGAGGGAGGGGGGGTTGAAGGACTGGAGGACAACGTGGGCGAAAGAGGGGCTAACCGAGGGGGTAGAAGAATGGCCAAGGGGGTCGAAACACGAGCGTGCGCCACCGCCTCCGCCAAAGAAAGACGTACGCTTGGTGGTGGCTGAAGGAGGCGCACCAGAACGCAGCCCACGCTGCGGGGGAGGCAGGCTCGTGCCCGACGCCACCACCGCGACGGCGTCAAGAGAGACAGCCTCTGTCAAAGAAGAAGGCAGAGCGGTGGAAGTGAGGGGCACGGACGCCTTAGGAGGCGTAGAACGGCTAGCAGCCCCAGACCTCGCCAAGGCCAGCGGAGGGCAAGAAGAAGGCGACGGCAGGAGAACAAGGCCAGGCGGTGCAGCCACCGGACGAAGCACAGGGGAGGCCGATGAGGGGGCATCACCCGGAATAGGGGAGGGAACGTCAAGAAACAGAGCACCGTTTCTTGGCCCTCTCCCATCAAGAATAGTGGTAGTCAACGGTGGTAGTCAACAGAGGAGGAGGCTGGAGGGGGAGGGGAGAGGTCGCAGGAGAGGGGGGAGGGAGGCCGGAGGTGGAGAGGGAGGGGGGAGGGAGGTCGCAGGAGAGGGGGGAGGTCGCGCCGGTCGGAGGGGGAGGGCGGCCAGATGGGGAGGGGGGAGGTCGCAGGGGAGGGGGAGGGCGGCCGGCGGTGGAGGGGGAGGTCACATGGGAGGGGGGAGGCACCCCTCTCTCTATCTCTCTCTCACACTCTCACACTTAACCCAGGGGTAAGTTAGTATTTTCATTACCTTTAGTATAAGGTAACTATAGTTTAGTTAAATGAATGAACGGTAGGGACCTAAACGTGTAACGACTAAGATTATAGGGACTATTAAAATAATATGCAGAATGGAGGGACTAATCGACAATTCACTAAGTTTATAGGGACTAATATGCAAAAAACCCTTTCTGTTAATGCATGCTATTTCACTCCTGTGCGAACTTGTTCTTTACCTTATCACCTTGAATCAGCTTGTTGGCAAATTATCTTAATGCAAATGATAATAGATAATCCTTGGTATATGAACTTGGTAATTAGGATTAAGCTAATTGTTAAGTTGTTGAATAGTCATTATTACCCCAGTAGAATGAATTGCTTACACACCTGAACGGTACACTGTTAGCCGTTCTTTATTGACCTCGTGGACTAAGTTTTGGTCCAATTCTTGTAATGCGGCCCAAAGTGACCGTATTTTTTTTTAAGCCAACACCGACCAGATAGGATGAGCTTAGGTCGAGTGCACCCACCCTCAGAGAGGGGGAGTGTTCTCACTCCTCCTAATTCACCCTGTGGTCCTAATTTTTATTAAGTGAGTGGAACAAAGTACATTGTCATAGGGGCATACCCCTAAGAAAACAATGGGCTAAAAATGAAAGCCCGAACAACCTTACATGGGAATTAGACACTAGAACTAGAATCACAGACACTAAAAAAATATTGACTTCGAAAAGAGGGCAGACCTGCCTTATCCACTCTAAAGACTCCCTTGGACAGCTGAGGTAAATCCTTTACTTTGGTATAGACTATGTTAGTAGTCATGCTGCTAGCATGAGAGGCCAGAGAATCCGCTAGCTGGTTCCCTTCCCTAAATATATGATGAAGCTCGCTTCCACTTTCTTGGAGAAGAGATAGAGTTTCCTTCCACCATGGGTAAAGTGTCCAGTTAGGACATATTCTATTCCGACAAGCATCCACCAAAGAAGACAATCTGAAAAAGTTGCCAAGAGCTTGATTCCACCATACTTTGCAATTGCCAGCCCATCATGAAGTGCTCTGCATTCTGCCATCAAACTATTTCCTACGCCATAGTTGAAAGCAAATCCAACAATTAAATCTCCAAAGCGATTCCTTATACATCCGCCTCCACCACATCTGCCAGGATTTCCTTTAGATGCCCCATCCACATGCAAAGTGTACCCCTGTTTGGCCAAGTTGCAGTAAACCTTAATTGGTTGCTTGACCTGTACCCGAGGAAACAGACCAAATGAAGCTAAGCAACCGACTTGGGCAGGAGAAAGGGGCCTATGAAATTTAAATTTATCAAGAGCCATCTGAACAGAAGATAGAATCTTCCTTTTAATAAGGGTGGTATTGATGGGAACCCCTTCATATTTCGAAGCACACCTCTGCTTCCAAATTTCCCAAAGCATCAGAAAGGCTGAATACATTCCAACTAGGCAAAATGTTGATTGCATTCTGGTAGCAGACAAAAGATTCCAGCATCTGCCAGTGATTTGGTCACCGAGCCATACATTATTACTGACAAGGGGCTGTAGCCAATCCCATAGATCTGAAGCCAAGCCTCTATGAATGAAAACATGGTTGAGATCTTCATAATCTGGATAGGAGCAGCAACTGCATTTGGAAGCCATCTGGATGCCACAGTTGATGACCCTGCTATCTACTGGAATTGCCCTGTGGATTAACTTCCATATGAAAATAGCTGCTCTAGGATTAAAGGCAAAATGCCATAATTTAGCCCAAGCTGGTCTTCTCATCCCTCTAGTACGAATAAGATTGTAGGCTAATTTAATAGAGAAATTACCTTTAGCAGTTTTCATCCAAAAATAGAGATCAACCTCATTGTTGAAAAGGATGTTAGGAATATGAAAATCATCTCCAATAAAGTTCCAAGCCAGATGCTGGTTATTACTAATTACTTCTCTAACCGAGACATTGGGGATTGAAAGCCCAATATCCTTATTACTAACCTGTTCAGCACTAATAGCAATACCATTTCCAGTCCAGTTGTCTCTTAGAAAGTCTATTGTTTTTCCAGACCCTGCAATCCACCTACTATTTTCCAAAAGGATATCTCTGGCCTGCCTGAAAACAGATAGAGACATACCTGCAGGAAATGATTTAATAATGTTCGCAATATGAGACTTAAGAAATCTTTGTCTAGCATATTGAGACCAGAGAGAAGATCCATGGACAATGTTCCATAACATCTTGACAGAAAAAGCAGTCTGGACAGAAGATAGATCCCTGAATCCAAGGCCGCCCTCTATGCGAGGCTTCTGAATATTAGACCATGCAATCCAGTACCTGCGGTTAGTTCCATGTTTCCCTTGCCAAAAGAAAGCTGCACATTGGCTATCCATGAAGTTGATTATCTTTTTTGGTATGAAACAGGCTGATGCAAGATAAACTGGCATGCTTTTTAGGACTGAATCAATAAGAACTGCTCTGCCAGCTTGAGACAGCAACTTGGATTGCCAACCTTCTAACTTGGTCTGAATTCTTTCAACAAGAAATTTAAAGTCAGAACACAGGTATCTGCCCTTTTTAATTGGAATTCCAAGATACTTAATTCCAGCAGATTGATATTTATATCCAGTTAATGTTCGAACAGCTTGAATTGGAGAAAGAGGGGCTTTAGCTGACAGGATGAAACAGCTCTTAGCTACATTGACCTTTTGCCCTGAGCAATTTTCATATTTATTGATAAACTGTTGAAATGCCACTATGTTCCTTCTGCTGGCATTTAGAAATACCAATGAGTCATCAGCATATAACAGATGGGAAATCTGCATTGTACTTCTGGGCCCAGCATAGCCTTTTAGGCTTCCAGAGTGAAATAATGCAGATAATCCTCTGCTTAATACCTCCGATGCTATTATAAAAAGGTATGGGGCAATTGGATCCCCTTGCCTGATGCCTCTGCTAGACTTGAAGAAGCCAGAAACAGATCCATTAAAATTGATTGAGAACCATCAATTATATAGAAGCATACCAATAAGGGATGTGAACCTGGTGCTGAAACCGAACTTTCTCATTACTGCTAATATAAAGTCCCATTCCATTCTATCATATGCTTTAGCCATATCTAGCTTGATAATAATGTTGTGACCCCTGACTTTCCTGTTAATATCCATCATCAGCTGTCTAGCAAGGGATACATTGTCCAAGATAAAGCGTCCTTTCACAAAAGCACCCTGCTCCTTTGATATTATTTTAGGCAGAAGAGGAGCCAATCTTTCTAAAATAATCTTGGAAATTACTTTGTATGTGAAATTACACAGACTAATAGGCCGAAAGTCATTATAAGATTTTGGTTCATGTACCTTGGGGATTAATGTAATGAGGGAAGAAGATATTCCCCTAGGAAGTGGGAAGCCTTGAAAGAAGGCTTTAACTACTTCGCAGAGATCCTGTCCAATAGTTTCCCAAACTGATGTGAAGAACTCCCCAGAAAAACCATCTGTACCAGGAGAACTGGATCCTTTTAAGGACCAAACAGCTTCACGGATTTCAGAGGAACTTGGGGCAGCACATAACAACATATTCTGAGTTTCTGTAATAACCTGTGGGATGCAATTGAGCATTTCAGAGTCTAGAGAATGATTTTCAGAAGAAAACAGACTAGTGAAATAGTTTTCAGCATGTGTCCTCAGGTTTTCCTGATCAGAACACCATTCATTAGAATCCCCAACTTTGAGCCTTCTAATTATGTTTCTTCTTCTGTTACACTGTGCAACCGCATGGTAAAAGGAAGTATTTCTATCACCACATTCTATCCAGTCGACCCGAGATTTCTGGTTCCAAAAATTTTCTTCTCTAAATTGAGCTTGCCGAAGGAGGGCATTAGCAACCTTCAGCCTTTCCTTATTTTCATTAGAGGGGTCTAGATCAAAACAGCTTTGCTTTATTTCAACATCAATTTTTGCAGAACTCACTGCAGAATTGATATCTCCAAAGACTTCTTTATTCCATTTACAAAGCGAAGCCTTAACTGTCTTCAGCTTGAAAAAGAACCTGACCAGAGGATTAGGGTGGTGAGTTTGAGTATGCTGCCAGGAATCTGAAACCAGCTGTTGAAATGAACCATGTGTGCACCACATTTTCTGAAAAATGAATCGGCCTGGACTGTTAGGCAATTTGTCCAAATGAAGTAACAGAGGAGCATGGTCCGAAGGACCTCTAGGGAGATGTTTTACTATCAAATAAGGAAAATATGATTGACTAAAGCTGTTCGCTAACACTCTGTCAAGCCTTGCCTTGATGTTAGCAGAACCGATTCTATTATTGGTCTAGGTCATAGCATTTCCTATAAAGCCAATATCAATCAGGCCAGCAGAGCCTAAACAATTATTAAAATCAGACATAGCTGTAAGGGCCGGCATGCCTCCCCCTACCTTTTCTGAGGGGCGAAGAACACAGTTGAAATCCCCCCCAATCAGCTAGGGGATTGAGGCAGAAGCAGCAAAATTGACAATATCATTGAATAGAGACTGTCGCTGACTAATATCACAAGAAGCATATACAAAAGAGTAATATGTACAAAAAGAATTATCCTTCTTCAAACCTAGAGTTATATGTTGAGAAGAGGAGGAAATGATCTCCAAGTTATAACTATCATGCCAAAATACCCAAATCTTTGGGTTAGGGATGTTATTACTAGCAAAACCCCCAAGCTTTATATACCTCCCCAAAGGCAAAGCTTTATTTAGACTCACCATAGGTTCCAAGATGGCCACAAGATCAACCTTATTGGATAGCACTATATCTTTCAGACTTCTTCGGGTACCAAAATTCCCCACTCCGTGAATAAGTGATGATAAAATCGTTGAGGCTCCCAGGGAAAATCTTCCATGGATCTAGCTCTAGATCTAGTGATTATCCCCTTTTCTCACTGCTTACCCATAAATTCAGCACATTGCACATGAGAGTGGGACTGCATGAGTTCATTGTCTTGCAAAGTGACCGTATAACCGAGTTTTTGTTTTAGTGAATCCAAGGACAAGTTAGTCCTTAAATCTCATGCTTGTGACAGAAATTCCTCTGATTAATTGGCCATTTAACTTGACTGAATGTCTAGACAATCGTGGGATCTTGTATCCAATAAATCGATGCCAACGCACCGTAGGGGCCCAGTCTGGTCCTGGGGAGAGCGCCCGAAAGTTAGTGAGCCCATGGGATGTTAATGACATGGTGAGGCATTGCACTGAGTGCATGACTAGCTTGTTACGTCTATGACATGAAGAAAATCTCTTGTTACTCTTGTTACTTGATCATGCTTGAATTGATGTTTAAAATACTTGCTTGTTGGCCAATTCCCTATTACTATCTCCTGTTGTAAATTCTTGTACTTGTTATCTTGTTATCTCTTGTCATCGTTATATTTCTTGACCCTGCAAGATCTTTGTATTACGTTGTTTTATTGCATCGTCTTTTATTTCCTTTATTTAGCATGACATATGAAAAATGTAATTTACTTGTTAATCACTTAAACTATGCCAGATGATAGAGTATAATTCCTCCTGAGCTTCTTGCTCACCCCTACTTCTAATCCTTTTCAGGTAATGCGGTAACGGTACGTTGCAAATGAGAATCGGATCAGTGTGATCGAGTGAACCTGGAACCTAGAATTTGGAGTCTGTCTTTTTACCTTCTTGAGTCTAGCTAGTGTCGTGAGTCTGGTTATTTCTTTTTGTTATTTCCTCCTTTAATTTGAATCCTATAATGTAAGAGTGGGTCAAAATTATACTTTTTAATATTAATAAGAGCTCGTATTTTCATTATGTGTGTTTAATTGTGGTTGTTTATTTCCGCTCTTGTTATCATGACTGTTAACTGCCACGTTCCGAGCATCGCTTCCCGCTGCTATCGGTTCGGGGTGTGACAAGGCCTCAATTTGGAGATGGCTCCAGGGGAGAGCCTCTTCGTCCTCACCATCACAAAGTCAGCCACGTGGAATTCTTGGTGATGCCGATGGGAGTCAGCCTGCCTTTTATAAGTCTCATTTTCCTTGCTGATGTGCTTGCGAAGATTTTCATGCAATTTCGTGAATTCTGACATTCTAGGGGTGATGGGTGGACCTGGGCAACCAAAAGTAGACCAATCATGCTTTGACGCTAAGAAGACTTTGATGAAATGGGGAGGACCGGGGCAACCATATGTGGACCTATCATGTAATGCTGCTATGTAGACTTTGGTGGGCCTAGGTGGGCCGGGGCACCCGTAGGTGAACCCATTTTCTAAAGTGGTGATAAATGTCGGGGGACCCGGACATCCGTAGATGCTTTTGACATGTGTATGACCAATGTTAAATGAGGGCGGGCCGATACACCCGAATATGAACCAATCATGCATCCTACTTGACATGTGGGTGATATGAACGAGTGGACCCGACTTATGAATCATGCAAGTGGTGTGGTAAGCCTAGACACATGCATGCTTATCCCAAAGGTGACTTCCATGTGCATAGATGTGGGACGACCTTTGAACTTCCATGTGAAAGGGTCAAAGGGATCTAGGAAGGTGGATATGGGGTGGGGCATTTCCTCGATATCTAGGTGGGTGTTACCTAACGTCATGGCTCCTTTGGTGTTACATGGGTTATGGATGAGGTGAGCTTGGTCCAACATGGTGGGTGAAGGTAGGAAAGGGGCAGTGGGTAAGGTGGTTGGGTCACATGGATTCCACGGTTCCCATTAGAAGGGATCAAAGGGATCATGAAAAGGGTTACCAAGGGGGAGGGGCCTTATGTCCTCAAGGTCCTCAAATGGTGGTGGGTCATCCTCCTCTAATAAAATAATCAGGCTGAAGTTCTTGGTGGGTGGGTCGGCCATGAGGGGAGGGTTTGGCTTTCTACCCGATATAAGAAGCTCCAAATTGAGAAGAATGTTGGGCTCATCGGGTGTGGGGAGGAATAGAAGGAGGTCACTAGTGTAGCAACCAATGTTGTATACCGAGGTGATGGACCCGACACATAGGTGTAGGAGGTCAAGACTCCTTGGTTGGTTGTCTATTGTGGTCAACATGCCGGTCAACTCCATTTGCCAAGCTAAGCCTTTAAGAAGACCCCCTAAGGTTTCACTTGGTAAGATGATTGGATGGTCGTGTGATAGAAGAAGAAGGGCACTATGGGAAGGTTTTGCTCCATGGGAGGGAAATCGTGGGCTGTGATCTCTCTTATTGGGCTCTTCTTTAGCCAACTAATAAGGGGTTCTCCTAAGATAAGCTCGGCCCCAACTAGAGAGGGTGGTGTAAGATGAAGGCCACCATGTGAGGTTTCTTCTTCCACTTGGATATGGGTGGTCTCCGTGGTGGGGATAGGGTACGGAGTGTTCATCACTATGGGGTCGGGTATGGGTTCCTCCTCCAAGGAGGTGAGAGGGTTTTTTGGGGGTGGGGTGGTGATGGTTGGTGTATGGTGCACCCGGGGTGGAGGGTAAAGGGAAACTTGGTTTGGGATAGGGAGGGGAAGTAGTGGAGGCCTAGGACATGGGAGTTTGGGGGAGGGAGTGGGAGATGGGTTGGTTGGGGTGGCTTGGGTTGGTCGGTCTTGGGGGGAGTGTCCCTTATAGGGGAAGATGAAGGGGTAGTGGTGGGGACCAAGGGGGCTTGGATAGTAAGGGTTGTGGAAGGTGGTTTTAGTTGGGGTGTGGCGACTCTCATGGGGTTAGGTGGGGAGGTGGATGCTTGGATCATTTGGGTCTTAAGGGAGAGGATTTGGTGGCGAAGTGTAGTGATGATGGTTGAGAGGGAATTTGTTGGGAGTGGTGAGGGTGGAGGCCTAAGGGTGGTTTCAAATTGGCCGGGTGGGGATGGATGAGTGGTAGTGCTCTCGGGCTAGGGGTGTTTGAGTAGGAGGGGTGGTAATATTTGGGGATGTAGATCTTCCTAAGTTCTACCTTCATCTCTTCCCATGAGTGAATAGGTTCTTGTCTTTCAACCCTCCTTAAGCCCTCTATTCTCCGCCACTTTTCCTTGGCTTGACCCCGAAGTTATCCCTTGGCCTTGAGAACTCTCGCGGGTCCATATACCCAAGTCTCTTCAAAGTACCTTTATATGGTAGCCTCCCACCTAAGGTAATCACTAAAACATGATCCATCAAAGACAATATCTCTATCTACAATGAAGTCCATGGGTGGCGAGTAGGCTAAGTAGGAAATGGCCATAATGAACGGGGGGATAAATGCAATGGCCCTAGGACAAGACTTAGTAGAGACAAGTCTAGAACTTGCTTTGATACCAATTTGATGTGACACGCCCTTGGACTTTAACAAGCAAGCACAATTCATAATAGTAACGGACCGAAATCGGCGGCCGCTCACCCGACACTCACCCAAACCCGGGGTAACTTGGAGATGCCAAGTGGAGGATGTGAGGGCTGGGCCCTTGCTGGTAGAGGGCCAACAAGGCCAAGGTTTGTTTCCAAGGGTATGGAGGCCCAATTCAATGGAGCCGACGTTGTGCCGAGGGCACCAGTTACACTCTTCCCCACGGTGGTCACTCGAAGCAACGGAGCTTGAGGGACCGAGCACTCACTCTCACGGCCAGCGGAGCTATGAGCTAATATTGAAAAGACAAGCACTAAGGGAAGCAAGGTTAGAACACTTACTCGACTAGCTTGAAGAAACCGGTCCCGCTCGGAGACGTGGGCGAGCGGGGAAGCGTGGTTCCCCACACGCTACGCCGGAGTAGCTTGACTCTGTTTTAAAAATTTACAACACTACTCCCCATGCAAGGGGGTGGAACAAGGGGAGGGGGAGTCACCCATACATTCAAACACTACCTCCTGCAGGGAGGGGCATTAAGCCGGCCAGGCGGGGAGGGGAAAAACTGAAATGGAAGTCAAACGGATGGACGATGCCGATTCTGCCTGCTCTCTGGAATAGGGGATAGACAGTTGAAGATGATGCTGCTGCAGCCACTCCCGAATTTTGTTGTCGATGAGATCAGTGGGAAAATATTCGGGGTTGGATCAGGTTGACGTCCAATTTTTATGGAATTTCTAGGTTGACAGTGCTGGTCGGTGAAGGGTTGCGAACAGGGACCCTGAGTTCTGGTTTGGACTGCTACGGTACCACAGCAGCTGAAAGAAGAGGCCGCCACGAGCGCTTCGGATCTCTGAATCAAGCGTGGCCAGAGTCATTGGAATTGTTGTTAAGTCCGCTTTGAGATGAGACTGAAGGGAATGATAGATGATGTTAGAGCAGATTGGGAGAGTCCAAACAGTGGACAGGGGTCGGTTCAGTCCCAGAGGGGACAGAACTGTTCACCTGGGGGAGAAAAACAAGAAATCACAGCTCCGGATGCCGAATGGGGGTCCGCTTCTTGATATTGGAAGTAGACTTGTTGTATATGATCTCAGCCAAGCGCCGCCTCCAGATCTTCAAGGTGATGGCCGTGGGAGCCTCTGCAAGCTGCCTCAGGTTGACTGTCTAGTAGCAGATGCGCAGTCCTACGGTGAAGACTCCTCCGGGCAACCACGAACTCAGAACGGGACGAGACCACCACCGTCGCGAAGAATACAGGGAGACTGTCACGCCCCGAGCGCGGAAGATACCCGGATATGCGCGACGAGTTTATATCAATCATGTCAATCAGAGTGGCCGTGTATTCGACACAAAGACAGAGATGCGCAAAATAGCAAGATAACCCAATCCTTTATTTCATAATGGATAGACTATTACAAATCCAATATTCTGTTTAAATAAAAAGGAAAAGTACATAGTTGACTCAAGAAACTATAGAAAAGACTAATTGACACATGGGAAAGCTCTAGCTCTTTCACTCTTGACCATTCCCATCCGATTGACTTCCATTGTCGTCGGACTTACCTGAAAAGTAAAAAGGGACAAACGGAATGAGCGAACGCTCAGTAGGAAATTATATCTCAAGTACTAGCAAGGGGTTTAAGTAATTACATTTTCATGAATGCAATGAAGCTATGCATGCTCGCATAAAACGACAAGATAGAGAGAATGTGATATCAACGAATAAGATGAACTAATCATGAACTTTCAACAAGATACTCAAGATATTCAAGCAAGTACATTTAACAAGTCATGTCAAGAATTTTGGCTATCATGTATCAAGCAAGCAAGTAATTACCCTTTCTCGGGCCACGCATTTCATGTCAAGTCAAGTACGATTCAAGTACAATGTAGCAACCCTGATAAAATATTAATAACAATAAAGATTTTAAAATAAATCAAATAAATAGATAAATAAAACAATATAAAATAACGCCTCGGATAAAGGCGCTATTCAAATTAGAAACGCCTCTAGATAAGGCGTTATTCAATAAGTGACGCCCTGACCACACGGCGTCAAATTCCAACGTCAAAAACGGTAAGGCCAAGAAACGCCCCTATATTGGGCGTGTTTTAAACAAAGGAACGCCCTAACGAAAGGCGCTTCTTAAGAAACGACCTGAACCAGGTCGTCAATTCAAAAATCGACGCCCTAACCAAAGTCGTTAATTCCATTCGAGTTCCGTTCGACACGGGAGCTTATCCAGGGTAATGGATAAGTATTAGAAAGAGTTAAAGGGTGGTAAGGACTCTATCAAGGAAGTATTACTTCCACACAATCACTAACCCTAATAGGATTTCCCAAAATCCTATAAAGACTCTTGACAGCCGAACCCTAAACCTATTTGGACGATCGACCTGCTGCTGCACGGTAAGTGAAGAACATATGTTCTTCTTATTTTCTTTTGCCCTCTGCTTCGACTGCATGAAGAACTGAAAATTCTTCATTTGACTTTTCTTTGTAGGAAGCTCCACAGCTACTGCCGAAGAACAAGGTAATGTTCTTCAACCGTTTCCCTAACTTCGATTATATCCTCACCTTCCTTCCTTTTTCTTCCCCTACAGGTTGATTGAAGATCATCATCTCCGTCATCTTCATCAACTAAATTTTTCTTCTTCTTCCTGTCCGATCTGCATACTGCTGCTATCAAGGGTATTAGAAGCTTCAGTGTGTTCTTATCAAGTTATTCACGTGTCCCCTCTCCAGATATCAATTAAGGTAGGTTTTCTCAAGTTACTGTAGCCCAAATAAATTAAGACAAGACTTATATACGTATTGACATGACATGCATACGGTTTAATATGGCTTTATTATGTTTCTGCAATATTTTGAAAGAGACGCCCCTGTCCAGGGCGCTAATTTACAATACACGACCCTGCCCAGGTCGTCAATTTCATATTTGACGCCCTGTACACATGCGTTAATTTCATGTAAATCTTAACCACCTATCTTAAGAACTGATTATCCATGCAATTACATGAAATCATTAATTGTTAACGGTTAAAAGTCAATAAACATGAAACATCAAATCTAATATACTGCATCTGAATTCCTGCCAATTTTCCTGTCATGACTATATGATTGTTATCCTTGATTATCGTGCAAATCTTGCTTTCCTGGTATTTCTTGAATTCACGACCTAGCCTAGGTCATTTTCCATGTGTTAACGCCCCATCACAGGGCGTGAATTGAAAAGTAAAGCCCCTTCATAGGGCATGTTTCTGTTAAAATCCTGAACAATATATTCTGTAAAAATAAGAATTTAATGATTAACGCCCCTGCCAAGGGCGCGTTCTTGATAATTTCTGAAAATAAATATGTTCTGTAAAATATTGTAAATAAAAAGACGTCTGCTACTGTAGTCGTCTCATTGCAAAGAAACGCCCCTGTCCAGGGCGCGTTTTAGATAAATTAATGAAATATTGAAATTCTAAAAAAAAAATGGAAACATGTGTAAACGCCCTTCTGTTAGACGTTAATTACTTGATAAACGACTCTGCTTAAGTCGTTACTTTACTGTAAAAAAAAAAACTGATTTTCCACTGTTTCTGTTAACCGGTGGTTTCATATGTTATATAATATATATATCGGCACTATTCTCCACTCCGTGAGTATAGTCCCACGTTTCACGTTGTTTTATCGATCACACTCAATTCTCATTGACATACAAGCTCTCCATTGGACATTCCGTTCCTTTGGACTAGCGAGTTAGTCATAGAGACCTCCGTAAGACTCCTCGTAGCCTTGGATTCCCTCAAGGCCGACTGAGCTGGTTGTACCCTAAAAACCCATTACACGATCTTTGCCATGTCAATCTAAAGAAACATGGTATACCGGCCCTTATGATTATACAAAGAGTATATCATAAGAAATTCTTAATGGGATGATGATAGCATGCCATATCATGTCATTCTTGTAAACCTCAATTCTATGATAAGAATGAGGGTATCTTACCTTCGATATACTGTTCATGTGGACCTAAATTCTATATATATAGAATGTTCATATTGATTTGTCATGGTACCCAAGTTAAGGGAACCATATTCTACCTAGTTTTATCGATATCGTGATTATACCGTTATTATCGCCATTCTATATCTTTTGTCATATTTTTGGACTCCATTCTGTCAAAGTTGTCATACATGTCTACAAGCTTGATTATTGAAATTCAAAAAAATTGGCTATATATATAAGAGTGGATGTCAAAACACATGATAAATGCCTGTGCATATAGGGCCCGATCTGGTCCTGGGAGGAGCACCCGAAAGTACTTGTGCCCATGGGAGTTAAAATGATAAGGTATCTGGCATTATATCGAGTACTTTACTTTCTAGATTGGACATTCCACACATATCTTGTATGTCACGCCCTGTACTCTATACCGTCGAGGTATTATCCGCTTTGACCTACAGACCTCACGGTTTTATCCCTTTTTAACAGTGATCGGCTCCAGAATGGGGGACTTCCCGGGTAGGTCACCCATCCCAGTACTACTCCCCATTAAGCACGCTCAACTTCGGAGTTCTTTACAAGAACTGAGCCGATACTTGAAAAGGCGCCTCGATTATATAGAGTACAACTTTGCTATATTTGAGGGTGTTACAATCTACCCCTCTTATATAGGCGACGTCCTCGTCGCTGGGCACATATAGCATGCAATCACGCAATCAAGCCCCCAGGCAGGTAGGACTCTAGAGGTGGCCCCTACAGGCTCAAGAGGTGGCTCCCACTATGTAGCACTTTGCTCCATTACGGACTCAAGAGGTGGCTCCCATAGCGTAGCACTTTGCCCTGCATGGCACTTAGTTCCTACACTTCCGGCTGGGGTATGGCTCTGATACCATTCTGTCACGCCCCGTACTCTATACCATCGAGGTATTGTCCGCTTTGGCCTACAGACCTCACGGTTTTATCCCTTTTTAACAGTGATCGGCTCCAGAATGGGGGAGCCGATACTTGAAAAGGCGCCTCGATTATATAGAGTACAACTTTACTATATTTGAGGGTGTTACAATCTACCCCTCTTATATAGGCGACGTCCTCGTCGCTGGGCACATATAGCATGCAATCACGCAAGGTATGACTCTGATACCATTCTGTCACGCCCCGTACTCTATACCGTCGAGATATTGTCCGCTTTGGCCTACAGACCTCACGGTTTTATCTCTTTTTAAGGGTGATCGGCTCCAGAATGGGGGACTTCCCGGGTAGGTCACCCATCCCAATACTACTCCCCATTAAGCACGCTCAACTTCGGAGTTCTTTACAAGAACTGAGCCGATACTTGAAAAGGCGCCTCGATTATATAGAGTACAACTTTGCTATATTTGAGGGTGTTACAATCTACCCCTCTTATATAGGCGACGTCCTCGTCGCTGGGCACATATAGCATGCAATCACGCAATCAAGCCCCCAGGCAGGTAGGACTCTAGAGGTGGCCCCTACAGGCTCAAGAGGTGGCTCCCACTATGTAGCACTTTGCTCCATTACGGACTCAAGAGGTGGCTCCCATAGCGTAGCACTTTGCCCTGCATGGCACTTAGTTCCTACACTTCCGGCTGGGGTATGGCTCTGATACCATTCTGTCACGCCCCGTACTCTATACCATCGAGGTATTGTCCGCTTTGGCCTACAGACCTCACGGTTTTATCCCTTTTTAAGGGTGATCGGCTCCAGAATGGGGGACTTCCCGGGTAGGTCACCCATCCCAGTACTACTCCCCATTAAGCACGCTCAACTTCGGAGTTCTTTACAAGAACTGAGCCGATACTTGAAAAGGCGCCTCGATTATATAGAGTACAACTTTGCTATATTTGAGGGTGTTACAATCTACCCCTCTTATATAGGCGACGTCCTCGTCGCTGGGCACATATAGCATGCAATCACGCAATCAAGCCCCCAGGCAGGTAGGACTCTAGAGGTGGCCCCTACAGGCTCAAGAGGTGGCTCCCACTATGTAGCACTTTGCTCCATTACGGACTCAAGAGGTGGCTCCCATAGTGTAGCACTTTGCCCTGCATGGCACTTAGTTCCTACACTTCCGGCTGGGGTATGACTCTGATACCATTCTGTCACGCCCCGTACTCTATACCGTCGAGGTATTGTCCGCTTTGGCCTACAGACCTCACGGTTTTATCCCTTTTTAAGGGTGATCGGCTCCAGAATGGGGGACTTCCCTGGTAGGTCACCCATCCCAGTACTACTCCCCATTAAGCACGCTCAACTTCGGAGTTCTTTACAAGAACTGAGCCGATACTTGAAAAGGCGCCTCGATTATATAGAGTACAACTTTGCTATATTTGAGGGTGTTACAATCTACCCCTCTTATATAGGCGACGTCCTCGTCGCTGGGCACATATAGCATGCAATCACGCAATCAAGCCCCCAGGCAGGTAGGACTCTAGAGGTGGCCCCTACAGGCTCAAGAGGTGGCTCCCACTATGTAGCACTTTGCTCCATTACGGACTCAAGAGGTGGCTCCCATAGCGTAGCACTTTGCCCTGCATGGCACTTAGTTCCTACACTTCCGGCTGGGGTATGACTCTGATACCATTCTGTCACGCCCCGTACTCTATACCGTCGAGGTATTGTCCGCTTTGGCCTACAGACCTCACGATTTTATCCCTTTTTAACAGTGATCGGCTCCAGAATGGGGGACTTCCCGGGTAGGTCACCCATCCCAGTACTACTCCCCATTAAGCACGCTCAACTTCGGAGTTCTTTACAAGAACTGAGCCGATACTTGAAAAGGCGCCTCGATTATATAGAGTACAACTTTGCTATATTTGAGGGTGTTACAGAGACGCTTCCGACGGTATCACTTGGGCCTTTAGGGACTCCAGGATGAAGCCGGGGTCACCTGTGCAAGCTGTTGGATCTCTACTGCCTGTGACCTGAGAATTGCAGGTGGTGAAAGGTGGTGGGGTAATGGGGTAGAAGAGATGGGAAATGGGGTGGATGGGTGTGGGGGCAACGCCTGGCTGTGAGGGGGTCTAGGAGTGGGTGTTCTAAGGTGTAGGAGTGGCATAATGGGGGCGGGAAAGAGATCTAGCAGGTGGAGGGAGAGAGAGCTGCGAATTTGGTTGGAAAGGAGAGAGGGAAAGGGTATTTGAAAATGGGTTTAAGGGTGGGATTAATTTCTGGTCTTGGGGATGGGAAGAGGTGTGTGGGGAAGGTAAAGGGGGGGCATGGGGAGTGGAGAATTCTCTCTTGGGAGATGAGAGGGTGCTTGGGGAAGGGGAGTGGGTGGTTGGTGTTTGGAGGGTGGAGTGGGGAGTGGTGGAATCTTCCTTGGGGCTGGGGTGGAGTTAAGGTGGGGTGGTGGGAAGTTGGGGATGAGTTATTGGAGGGGGGGAAGAGAGAGAAAGGTAGTTGGGAGGGGAGGAGAGAGAAAGGGGCGTAAGTTTTAGAGAGAGAAAATGGAGGAGAGAGAAAATGGCTTTCTAGAGAGAGAGGTAGAGAGAGAGGGGGGATAGGGGCTTCTCACCCACTCAATTGGCTTCTCACCAAAAGAAGATTTAAATTGGACACATGAAAATTCAAATACTCTTTCATTCATTCAAATGGGGGGAATTGGGTCCTATATATAGGTAACTCACATTTTATAAAAAATCCCTGACTCTTGCTACAATGACAAATAACCAAGGGGGTAGGGGGAGCCCCTAGGCCTAGCCCAATAGCTAGTCTAATCAACCAAATGATACTCAAACTTAAGAGAATAAATAAAGACTTAGGGACATGACTCAAATGAAAGGGAAAATACAATGATATGACTCAAATAAAAATTACATAGGACTCAAAATAAATAACTAGACCATGTCGGATGCAATCGGGGCGAGGAGACCAGCCGTGAATGTGGGCACAGGAGGTGATGTCCCCATCAGGGTGGCAACGGCCGGAGGAACGTGGATGTGGAGGGGGGAGAGCAAAGAGGAAGAGAATGGGGAGCTGGGAGGGTCGCCGGCATGGAGAGTTGCGATGGGGAGTGGGAGATGGCTAGTAGAGGCTGAGAGAGGGAATGAGAGAGTGGGATGGGGAGTGAGGGTGACAACGGCGGTTGTGGAGGAGGGTGGCTCGGCAGTAGTCGACGAAGGTAGTCCAATGAGAGTGGTCGGAGGGAGAGAATGAGAGGGGGAGAGTGAGGGAATCAATGAGAGGGGGATTCGTCGACGGTAGTCAGAGTTGAGATGTTGGAGGTGAGGGGCTATGGGGTGAGAGAGGAGGTGTGGGGAGGCTGCCGCAGAGGGGGCTAGACTCATCGGCGGTGAGGTGGAGTGGCCAGCGAGATGGGTTGGATGGGTTGCTGCCATGGGAGAAAAGAGAGATGCGTGGGATGGAGAGAAGAAAGAGATGGCGTGGGAGAGTGAGGGTGTGGCTGCCGTCGTGGGGAGAATGAGAGAATAAGAGGGTGTCGAGAAGGAGAGGAGAAAGAGATGGGGTGGGAGAGTGAGGGAATGAATGAGAGAGCGGTCCAATGAGGAAGTTTTTTTGGGAGTTGAGAGAATGGAATGGGAGGTGTGGGAGAGTGGCTACCGTGGGAGAGAGAATGCGAGTGGGTTGCCGTGGAGGGGAGTGAGATAGAGGGAGAGATGGTCACGTGGGTGTGTGTCATAATGGATGAGTGAGTGTGTTGAGAGAACAAGAGAGTGGGTTAGAGGGAGAGATGGGTTACGTGAGAGAGAGGGAGAGAGGGAGAAAAGAGATTAGATGATTAGAGAGGAATTATTGGGGAGAGAGGGAGGTGAGTGTGTGGAGGGAAAGAATTATTGGGAGACAAGATGCACAAATAAATGGGGTGTGGGGTAGGTATTATGATAGTTATTTTTTTATTTTTTTATTTTGTTGGTTTATGTTTTTTTATATAGTTTTTGTTTGTTTTATATAAAAACACAACTATAAATATATATTATGTTGTTTCTTTTTTTGTATTTTATATTTTATATAAAAATAAAATTACTAAAAAATAAAGTATATTATTTATATAAACACAACTATATATATGTATATCTTTTTTGAGATTTGTATTCATTTCTTTTTTTGACATTTTTTCAGGAGAGATGGGTTACGTGAGAGATAGGGAGAGAGGGAGAAAAGAGATTAGATGATTAGAGGGGAATTATTGGGGAGAGAGAGAGGTGAGTGCGTATGGAGGGAGAGAATTATTGGGAGACAAGATGCAAAAATAAATGAGGTGTGGGGTAGGTATTATGATAGTTATTTATTTATTTTTTTGTTTTGTTGGTTTATGTTTTTTTATATAGTTTTTGTTTGTTTTATATAAAAACACAACTATAAATATATATTATGTTGTTTCTTTTTTTGTATTTTGTATTTTATATAAAAATAAAATTACTAAAAAATAAAGTATATTATTTATATAAACACAACTATATATATGCATATCTTTTTTGAGATTTGTATTCATTTCTTTTTTTGACATTTTTTCATTTTTTTTTACTCAACCAGAATTACAGAAATTACTGAAATAAGTGGAAAGTGTAAGCCACTTTGGGGCATCACGGCGTAATATGAAATATACCCGCGAAAATATCAAAGATGGCGTGTCTACAACATTTAGTCACTCAGGTTTACAAGTCCTTTGTAGTGTAAGTCAGAACTGAGGTCGATGCATATTCTTGTCTAAGTCATATGAGGTCGATGCACGTTTATGCCTTAGTCAGATGAGGTCGATGCATGCTCACGTGTAAGTCAGAACTGAGGTCGATGCATATTCTCGTCTAAGTCATATGAGGTCGATGCACGTTTATGTCTTCGTCAGATAAGGTCGATGCATATTCACATGTAAGTCAGATAAGGTCGATGCAGGTTCACATGTAAGTCAGATAAGGTCGATACATCCTTGTACTTCGTTGAACTTAAGGTCAATGCATGCTTGTGCTTGCACCTTGATAGGTCGGTGCATATACACTGCTTACGTCTGTTGGGTCGGAGCATGTCACGTTATTTGTATATAATGTCGGTGCACATTGTACCTTGTGTTCAGTATGGTCGGTGCACGTTGTACCCTGTGTTTAGCAAGGTTGGTGCACATTATATCTTGTGCTCAGCAAGGTCAATGCATATACATGCATTTACTCTATCAGGCCAACACTCATGCGAGCATCATGTCCATTAGGTCTGTGCATCATGTCTGTGCACATGAAGGGTATGTGCACATGTAGAGTCCAAGGTCGATGCACCTATAGATTCCAGGTCATCAAGTCAGTGCACATGTAGAATCTAGGTCATCAGGTCTGTGCATTAAACATGCACTTAAGGCATATGCATCATCAAACTCTTCTGATCTGAGCATCTGATTTTTCTGTAATTAGCTAAGTATGCTTTCTTCTCAGCAATTATGATGAACATGTGTTTGATGAAATATTCTATATCTTATTGACAGGAACTGAATCAAACACTTAAAGGACAGAGAGCAACAAAGACTTAAGTGATCACGTGATCCCAGAATTAAGATTAAACAGATACATGATCCAAGGCAGCCAGCTCCTCAAGAATGATTAGCCACTTGGTTTTGCCTCGTCTTCAAGGTCTGCCACGTGGACTTCTTTTAGTCATTTTTCCTGAAAGGTAATTGGTGGGAACATTCTCTCCACGCGCCGAAATGAAATCGTGTGAGACCACAAGAATCTGCTCACGCATATAAAAAAGGCTATCTCTTAGTCGAAGAAGACAAAGAGAAGAAGGATTAGACGAAAAAGCAGAAGACAGTCTTGAAGGAAATCTAAAGAAGAAGAAGAGAGAGAAAAGACCAGTGAGAGCGCCAGAGTCACCGTGAGGAAAGTGCCAGAGAGAAAGGGAGTCTGCTGTAGTATAGAGAGGAAGAGATAGAATAGAGCATAAAAGAGAGAAGAAGAGTTCAATGGAGAAGACCACCGCTGGTTGATTCGATTTCTAGATCAGATCTAGAATCGATAAGCTCATCAGAGCTACATGTTTTCCGAGATTGGTTTGTGCTTTATTTCGTGTTATCTTTTATCCTTTTCTTCAAGCTGTTAGGCAGTAGAGCAAGCTATGGTACTCAACGGCGAGGGGCGTGCAACTCCTCGGACAGCAAGTTATAAGGCTCAGTGGTCTGGGATTCATTCTCGAAAGATGTGGGTCAGCGGTTGTAGGGATTCATCCCCGAAGTTTTGGATCAGCTATTAAGCTGTGTATCAGCAGAATCCACACTCTGATTTGAGTGTGGGGTGGAGGTAGGTCTCAAGGCTGAGACCGAACCACCTAAAAATTCTTGTCTCTCTTGTGTGTTTGCTTATCTGTTCTCAGTCTCGAGTAGATGCATGCTTAGGGCCGCTCTCGGTGAGCACTTGATTTTGATTTCATTTTTAATTGAATGAGTTGTAAATACTTTCAATTATCAAGTATATAAAAGGGTGTGGCAGGAAAGATTGGTTACGCCAATCCGATATGTTATACCTTGCGTGAGGGATCTTTGATCACACCTCTGCCTCGTACTTGGTTGTTACTATTTTTCCTCATTCAAGTGATAATTTCTGAATCACTTGCATACTGAGTGTTTGAGATTGGGTCTAAGTGAAGAGATCACTCTGCTAATCAGCATTGATATCTCTTTAGATCAGTCAGTAGTGATTTAATCATTTTTATTCCACAAAAATGTTCATTAGGATCCATTCACCCCCCCTCTGGATCTTAGCAATGCGCCCACCCATCCTATCAGGAGGCGCTCGCCATTTTTCTTTGAGTTTATTCCTATGTATTTTCCATTTATTATAGTCACTTTGAGTCATTTTCCTATGTTAAGAGTCATTAAACTCTGCAATTGCTCCCTTGGATAGCAAGGGGCATTTATTTATTTGTCAAGGGTACTTTGGTCATGTAAAATGTATGGCTCCTATAAATAAGGGGCCAAGGCTCTTGAGAAAGCTAATAAAAGTTTGAAAATTTCTGAGAAAGAATCCTCTCTTGAGTGTTCCTTGGTGAGAAGCCAAGTTGGGGTGTGAGGCCCTAGGGTGTGAAGCCCTTGGAGGGAGTGAGAAGCTCCTCTCCTACTCTCTCTCTCTCTCTCTCTCTCTCTCTCTCTCTCTCTCTCTCTCTCTCTCTCTCTCTCTCTCTCTCTCTCCAACCTGCGCCCCTATGGGAATGGATTTTATTTAAATCTTTTTATTAATTAGGATTTGTTAGATTTATTTGACTTGTTTACTTATTGCGTAGGCGTGCCAGTCACTGGGTGACGAATTCATTATGTGCACCGTCTGACTAACTAGATGATTATAGATGATCGTGTCGGGACCCAAAACCCGCCATAAAATAAAGGTTATAACGTTAATTACGCCTCTCCGAAAGAGGAACTCTTGATTAATCGCCAAAATAAAGTGACCATGGGGCCAACAGAGTATACGAAAGAGATGATTGTGCATACAAGCATACAGTATGGTAGTATTTATTTTATTAGATTGATTCTTGGTACGGGGCGGAGTTATGCACTCACGCATAGTGAAAGACTCCGATCGAGCATAACCTGACTTTCCGCTAGTCACCATTTAATATACCAGAGAATCGGATCATGCAGGCATGCAATGTAATGGTATTTAATATTATTGTTTATTGTTTATTTGGTCATTTATTTGTAGTTTCAAGGAAGATTTTGGCAACAACTCCCCTGTCCCGAGGAGTATCGGGAGGAGTATAAGAGGATCACTCACGAGGGGTTGAGACGATCTCTTGAATGACGGTCATGCCCAAACGGTAATCCCATACCCTATGATGAGTGGGGAACCTGAGGGTTAGCCCTCTAAGTAACCCTATCACTCACAGGGCTGTAGATTGGTTGTTGCCCTTTTATTTTGAGACTGGGCATGGCATTACAGTGCACACATATGGACCACGAGGCGGGTCCAACGTGACCGTACTTGGGCGGGCTCATGTGATATCGGGACAATGTATGCCAAGATATCGCAAATTTGCTATTCGAGAACTGAGAGAATACAGTTAAATCCCTGTTGAAATGAATCAAATTTAGCGGGCTATTGGCATGGGACAAGGTCATACTCAGGCCATAATAGGGTGAATCCCAAGGCATAGACACGACCTGTCAGGGCGTCATTAATATTCCCATATCTGGGGTCTGAGAAAGGTGAGAGCCCCAGAGCAGACACAGCCATGTTCATTATTCTTTATTTATTCTTGTTATTATTTTAGATGCATGAATGTGCTTCTTTTTCTTAAATTCATTGTTCTTATTTTATTTATATCATCCCCTTCTCATTACTCATTTATTTATTACATGCATACATCTTTTTATTTTCTTTATTGACATTTATTTGACAGTTATTCATTCATTCACCTTTTTACTGTTATTCATTTATCACTTTTATTATTATTATTTCTTATTTTTCTTTGTTGTCATTTGTTAGAACATTATTTGCTTATTATTTTTTTTATCTCTCACTTTCACCCCCTTTTATTATTATTATATAATTTATGCACATGAGGTAATGTGCATTGAGTGGTAAATGTATATGTGTGTTACGTAGGGGTGAGTTGTGTGAGTGTTGTGTTTGATTTTTAACCCCCTTTTTTTTAGGAGAGAGGAGTTGGACGTGTGTGAGGATATGCGTGTTGTATGTTATAAGCGTGGACCGTGTGTGTGTGTGTTTTTTTTTATTTTTTTGTTTTATATCTAATATGGGGGAAAAGTGGGGGTGACGCCAGATTGGCACCCCATTGAACGACACCCCACGCCGGTTCACACCTTTTGATTTTTTTAAAAAAATATGTTAAGGGGAATGTGGGGGTGGTGCCGCCGAATGGGCACCTTTGGGTGCCTGATCTGGCATCACCCCCGCCGGATCACTTGCACATTAAATTTTTTTATCCTTTTGTCATTTGTCATTTTTATGTATGTATTATTATTATTATCTTTTTTATTATTTTTATTACACTTTTTTTGTCTTACAATTAGTTAACATGTTCTAGTAAAAATCAACAGCATCTCTCCTAGACCCGGAGTATTTGGGGGATGTAAAGGGTCCGTCCACAGCAAGTTGAGACGGACTCCAAAAGACGGGTGTGTCGTCACGACAGCTCAGATCCTATAGTGGATGGTGGATCTCCGAGGACTAGTCTACTAGGAGACCCGTATCATCCAAGAGTTATCGATCATCAGGACATTGTTCACCATTAAGGCAGTTAATATTCACTCAGGGAGTGATCACTTGAAACGGCGTGAAATGACGCCCTAAAACGACATGACCTTGTACGGTTAAAACGACGTGAGAAACTACCTTAAAACAGCGTGGAATGACGCCTTAAAACGGCGTGAGAATGAAAGTTTGCGCGCCGGTTTATCTCTTCCCACGGCAGATCAAGAGGCTATATTTCAAAGGAATGGTTGAAGGGCGCCAGTTTACAAAGCAAAGGGTGAATGGGGGGTTTGTTCCGGCGCGTTAACTGGAAGATGGCTGATACGGCGTGAGAGCACGGGTGATCCGGCGTGGCTGGTTATGTAGTGGCCAAGTGATGGCATGGCCTGTGTGAATGCATGTAGGCTTATTTATATATATACAAGGTTAAGTATGTAAACCGGCGGCTGGAATGAGGTTTAAATGGTTTACCCGTATGCATGAACATGTATGTATTTATGCAAATATACCTCTGACTAAGTGTGTGAACCGGCGGCTGATGGGTTAAGGTAGCCTGATGATTTGTTTGGGTATGCACCTACGTGTGCAAATACACCCATGCAAATACACCCATGCAAATGAATGGATCGGCGGCTAATACCCCATGGCAGTGTTGATTTATATATACAGTGGAGAGGGGGACAGAGGCGTATGCATGGTGGGATTGGGCAACAGTGCATATATATAGGGAGATGTTCACATGATGCCGGCTCCATAGTAATTTGTCATGGGGCCGACATCTGGGACCTTCATCTCGTGCGCTCTCCACCTCCCAGATGTTCACCTCCCAGATGAAGGGCCCAGATGCTGACCCCATGACAATTGCCATGGGGCCGGCACCATGTGAACATCTCCCTATATATATATAGATATACATATATATGATAGTAAATGGGCCGACAGCGGGGTGGGCTCCATGCCCCTATGCATGCTTCTATGTATATAATTGAATACATATACGGTGGGATGTACACAATAGGAGATGGCGGCTGGGCTTTGCACACACAAGCACATGGCGGCTGGGTAGGTTTTGGGCGGCCTGATGCATGCACCTAGCGTCCAGAGGAGCAAGTGATACGGCGTGAAGAATGAATGCACATGGGTGTGATCCGGCCTGGGGAGGGCTCCTTATCCGGCGCACCAAAGAGGTTGTGGATGTTGGGCTGGTCAGGTGAACCGACGGGCAGCAAGGGAAGTAGTGATACGGCGTGGGGCATTGGGAGGTTGGAACCGGCGCGCCTGAATGGATGATCTGGCGTGAGGAATGGATGATCCGACGCAGGTCCGTGTTTCCCTGGCCGCCATCTCACTTATCAAACCCGTGCCGCAGAAAATGAAATAGAGCATCAGAAAAAGTTAAAATTAATCCGAGAAAAATTTTATTTACCCCTTGCAAACATCTAGAGATCACATCTTGAGAAACATGGATGAATCACTAGCCTCAGATGGGATATTATGCTGCAAAATAAAACACATAATTGGGGTAATTTATGGCTGTGGGAAAGGGGGTTACCGTGAAAAATAGGAGATCGGAGCCCTGAATACTGCACGAACTCCACATAAAAATCTCAGCAAACGAAGGCAGTCGAGTTGATGCTCCCCGACAACGGCTCAAATCAAGATCGCACCTAGGCAAGTAAGCCTCTGCTACCCATCGGGGGGAGATTAGTGATCTTTCTACAAAGTAACTCGGGTGTAGCGAAGGTGCACGTTCCCCTCATGCCCAACAGGGAAGCCATCAGAATTGAAAAGCCAAGGGGATGGCAACGAACTCAATACATAGGTGAACTCGATATATGAATACAAGATTGGAACTCAATACACAAATACACAAAGTTGGTATTAGATAGGAAAGAAAGTAACGGGGGAAGGGATCATATCAGAGCACAAATAGCCATACAATTGTTATTTATTCATCAATCTCAGAAGAGATCAAATGTTACATCCGGATTAAAGAAGCAAAAGGGAAAACTATATCTAAGACGAGGAAATACATGGGGGATGAAGGGGAGAGGGAGCTGTAGCCCAACGTGGGCACTCATAAGTAGAGACCCACCTGCCTGCTTCAAATACTTCTTCTCGATCTCCCACGCCCTCTCTCTTCCTCTCTACTATACTCTCTATTCTCTATGGTTGGCCCCTGGTATCCCTTCTCTGTTGCTTCCCCGTTGGAATTCTCTCTTTCTTCTCCCCCAAGTTTCTCTATTCCGCCTTTTTTGTTGCTCTCGTTCTTCCTTCTTTTTTCTTCAGCCGAACTTGACCTATTTATAGCCAAAAATGAGAGTTGCAGTGATCCGGCGCAAGGGCCATGAGCGTGGGTGATCCGGCGCGCCATTCTACTCACGCCGGTTCACATGGAGCCGTCGGATCATGTGAAGGTTCTTCTCACGCCGATCAAATTGTATGTGGACTGTCGATTCGCGTCTTCAACCCATTTCAGGCATTCTTCAGCCCATTTAGCTTGTGTAGGCCCATTTTAAAAATTTCTGGCTAAGTTAGTCATTTATTGGCCAATTTAACTCATTTAGGCCTCTTTTCTTTATTTGTGATGGTTGGCCAATCGATAGACTTGCCTTGGTGTTCGGGCTTCTGATTGCTTCTTCAAGGGTAGTCTGGAATATTCCTCTAAGCTCCCGAATCTCATTTTAGTAGTTATCCGTTGCAGCCGAGCATCCTTTCCTTTCTTCTTTTTCTTCGATCTCGTCTTTTGTTCGGCTTCCGCCATTCTTTTTCTTCCCTTCTTTCTTTTCTTCTCTGCCGGTCTAAGGGCACTCGGTCGAAGCTTAAGACCTGCAGATGCAATTATCAAGAATATTTTTAGTGTCAACAGCCCCCCACCCTCTCTCTCTCAAACCTACGCCCTCCACCCCTCCACATCATCCCAAGCCCACCACATCACCCTCCATCTCATCCCAATGACCGGCACCTCAACCTACCCCTTCATCTCCCCTAGGCAACATTTACTCCCCTCCCTCTCCCCTATGTAACCATTCATGAGCCACCATCAATACCCCACCCCACATTAATCCAAAACCCCAACTCCAAGGCCCCCTCCACATCCCCAAGGCACCCCCTCTCCTTCCCAAGAAACTCCTTGACCCAACCCTTGACATCCACCATCAATACAACCATAAACCTCTGCCACCTAAGCCTCCACCTCACCATTCTCCCTCCACCCACACCAAGCTGCGACCCCAACCCCCATTCCCTCACCAAACAGCAGCCTCTCCCAAATGCCTCTAGACCAAGCCACACCACCCTTCTTTTTCCCTCTCTACCTAGTGCACCGTCACCTCCCTCCTTGACATCGCTCATCCTCACAGTGAATTCAGAACCTGCAGAGAAGCTCTACAGCAGAGCCGCGCCTCTGAAGCAGGGCCTTATCTAACATCCCTGCTGATTCCCAGGATGAGTCCCACCTCCGAGAGGTCCTTCGCCTCCACCTCTGAGACCCTAGCATGAGCTGGTGGCCATCCCACCCCAGGGGCTGCCCATACGGTCGTTCCTGTCAATGCGCGTAGGGCTGCATTCGCCGGACCCGACTGCAGACTAGCTCTCTGTTGCAAAGCCAACCGTTGCGACCCTACTATGAGCTAGTGTGAGCCCAGCCCCTGGAACGTTCCTTGCTGAGTCCTCTTTACGTAGAATACTGATTTGAAGGCCATCCATCCCCAGAGCCGGTCCTGCCTGCCATTTTTGTCCGTGCGCACAGAGACTGCGACCAGTCTGCCAGCAAGCACGTCGGTGACCAATCACGATCTCCATGGTGATCACTTGGCCATGCCCTCCATGTGGCGGACTCCTCCCATTGTGCCCGCCAACTGGTACAAGCCCCTAGACCCAGATCTTCCCGCTTGTGAGTAGTTCATCCCCGACGCCCGTGCGGGTCTGATCTGCACCTGCTTGCCTATGTAGACCAGCCTGGGATCATGCCCCCTCAATGTCTTCGCTTCCTCTCCACTGGTGCTGGTCCACCTTGAGGTTATCGAGGACGGTCTTAGGAACTATCCCAAAGCCAAGTTCGTGGAGCTACTGCCCAGCCACCAAGAGACACCCTCGGCAACGGACAAGGTTCCAGCTACCAAGTCTGCTGCGCACAAGGGTAGAGCAGTGCTCCTGCACCTTCCCTTGCCCCGAGCCTGGCCGACTGAATGCCCCTCCCTGCGAGGAGGTATATTTTGGTTGTAATCTGAATCTTACCCATCCCAAGTTCAACCCTCCTGTGTGAGGCGTTTGTGGTTGTAAATCTAAACATGGCTCAAGCTTCACCGACGCAGCGTGCGGGTCGTGCTAGCACGTTTCCCCTCTCACCCACGTCTCTTACTAGGCCGGTTTCTTCAAATTGGCAAGGTAAACACTCAGTCTCCCCACTTCTTGTCAATTCTGCTCCCATACTATTCTCCGAGCTCATGTCGACGGTGAGAGAGTGCCCATCCCCTGGATTCCACTTTTGTCGAGTGCGCTGCTGCTGCAAGTGAGAGTGAGATCACCCCCGTGCCCGAAGGCATGAGTTCTGCCCAGCTAAAAGTGGGCATCCGAGACTGAGGGTTGGGCTTTCCAAAGCCCCGCTAACACTCAGATTAGCGAGGGGCCTACCACTGATTCAGACCCGCCCTACTTGCATCGAATTACCTCGGGAGAGGGAAGCGCCATGAGATCTATCCTACCGAACGGATTCACGCGTCCCCCTTATGTGCTTGCTGCATAGGTCCGAGGTCAACACCCCCGGTCTGATCCCATCTCCCCCTAGGTCCCGACTCCGTGTCACGTCAAGGCGTTCAAGGAAAAGACACGTCCACTTGTCTCGACATCTTTATTACACGCATCACTTGTGCAAGATGCTTCAACAAAAAATATATGATATTTAAAAATAACTCAGATAAAACTGAGAATGCGATCTTGTTGGGGACCGCAACTTTGAGAACGCGGCCTGCATGATGACCGCGATCTCAGGTCGTCTCATATTTCAAGAAAAACTCTGATTCATGAATGGTCGCATCGCAGGGACATGACGGGTTAACAAGAATACGTCCCTTTTGAACAACACCTTCATATCATGTTTCTCAAATTTAAAAATAGAATAATTATTGATCTTATAAGGTTGCGGTCTATCGAGCTAGCACATTCATATCGCAGCCACTGTGAGCATCGCGATCAGAAGCAAATCCACATTTAGACAAAAATGGCAATACATCTTCAATAAAATCCATTTTTTATACTATATACTCAATGAAAATTGGAGAAAATGGTACCAAAAGAACCTAGGCATGTAGAGTAACATCTTTTGTTTCATTAACATATAATTTAGCCCGAGAGAAACCTACCTTAGATCGGATCAAAGAGGGGGGACGAAGAACGTGAAGAACTACGCAAGAACTCCCTTTCCTCCTTGGATCTCACCCTCAAAATGCTAGAAAATCCTCCCTCAGCATGCCAATGGCTAAGAGGGAGATGAGAGGGGTCTATGTATAGAGAAAACCCATCTAAAATGGTCAATATTCCACTCCCTAAAATTCAAAATTCCCCAGCTCCGATTTCAACCTTCAAAACCTAAAACTCAAAATCGTCCACTAACCTAACCCCAATAGGGTTGGAAAAATAGGCAAGGATGAGATTTTTTGGTGGGCTATGCAGCTAGGGTTTCAAATCTAACCCAACTTTCTAGAATTTGGGCCAATTATTTCATAGAAAATTAGCGTTTCATGTTCTCACGAATTTAAGCTTACTTTAGCCCATTATCTTTCAATTCAGCCAAATAAGGGTTATCTTTTAGACCATATTTCAATCATAATAATTTCTAGGGATTTTAATTAGGTCGCCTATAATGTTTCTGAAATTTAAAATGTTTAATTTTGATTTATTTCAAGAGAATTCAATTATTAAATATATTTATGCTTGAAAAATATAATATCATCATTAATTCAAGAAATTCTCATTATTTAAAAATATCAATATTAAAGTAATTATCTCCATTTTTAAATCAAAATATTTTAGTTATTTTAAATATTTAACATTAAAGAATTATCTCCATTAGCAATACTAAATCTATTTTATATTTTTAAAAACTCAATTTCATCTCAAAATCATAAATTTCAATAATTTTACCTATTTTATATAAATAAATAATTTTAATTATTTAACCTAATTATTTATATTTTTACTCGCATATCCAAATTTGAATTTGGGATTTCATACATTTTAAATATCAAGAGATTAATTACTTCTTTTAAACCCAACAAGCTTTTAATTACTAGCTCATTTCATAATTATAATAACCAGAAATTTTATTTCACTAATTGAAATAATCCTTATTTTTTCAAGATATTATATTCATTTAATTATATTTTTCTTTTAATTTGGGTTACTACAACCTACAAATCTCAACTCAGATCGATCGAAAACCGCCACACTACCCCGAGCATGCGTTTTCCCCAAAACATGAAATACGCCCTCTTTCAGCCTCACTGTGGCATGGATTTGTGGGGAAATAACATGAGAAGGTGAGAGATCCATTCCCCTACCTCTCACGAAGTTTTACCGTGCTAGAAATGCCAGATCGTCATGAAATAGTCAAAATCCTTGCTGTCGATTCACGAACTCCACAAAACTCCTCGTCGTGCCCCACCACCCGATCCTCACTCCCGTCCTCGCTACTCATCACCCACATTGCCCACCGCCTCACCCGCCACATCTTCCATCGGCCGTCGGAGAAATGGAGGGAGAGAGGGAGAGAATGAGAGAAGAGAGGGATGTGGGATTTTAAAGGTTTCTATTTTGGGGTTTAAAATATTCAAAAATTAGGAAATTATCATAAATTAACACCGTGATCCTCAAAAAATGTGTAACTCACCTGTTATGCCATGACACCCAAAAATAAATTATTATCTCATATTTGGGGATCCAAAGACCCAATATTTATAAAATCTATTTTAATTAGAAAACATGATTTGGGACCCGGGATGCGAGATCTGAAGTCCCAAGATATTACAATCCTCCCCCCTTAGAAACTTTGTCCTCGAAATTCAAAACGATGCGCAATAAGTCACAAGGGGGAGAAGGACAAATACTGCCGGCAACTCCACACTGCTCCAGCACAACCACTAATATTCTTAGGACACGATAGCTCTTACGGGACACAGCCAGACCATCATTACCAGTAGGATCGTCTCACTCCACATTCACAACTCATGCCAACCTTGGACCGAGCGAGACCCATAGAAATGGGTAAGTCTAGCAACATCTTAGCAACATTGAAATTACGAGGATACTCATCACTCGCCACACTCCTCATACATTGAAGAGACGTGACCTGCACCACGAACTCCGACCATGACTAGGAAACCACACTTGGCAGACCAACCAAGACAACTTCTCCCAAGTCTATTGGCTAACCTCACACTCTTCACAAGGGATACCTTCATGACATATCATTCCCAGCTCAGACCAACACACGCAGTCACGCCAGCTAACTACAACTGTTTTGTCGGCTCTACGCCACTTGTGTCCTTACTCTGCGAGCCACTGGTCGCACCCTGCTAGGAGATCCTTACATGCTCAACTCTCTCCTCTCCTGCTCCTCTACAGGAGCCTACTAACCTCTTCTGAAATTCAACAACTCTTCTATCGACTCTTACACCCACCATTCTCATTCACCGAGCAGCAATCCATTTAAACATTAACCCTGATACCAATCTAATTCTCATGCCAATGCCACCCTCACAAGGATAGTATGATAGGACTGATCAACGAACTACACAATCTCCCGTACCAAACCAACTCCGAACCCAGGGCCTCAGGGGATTTCTCCCAAACCAAAACCAATCGGGTCCTTCACCGAGCACCATTACGTCTGGAGTTCCATGCCAAGGAACTGCCAACTTCACAACTTCTCAACTTCATTCTCAACAAACCAACCAATATCTACTAACTTCTGGCGCCCACACACATCGCAAAACTGTTGGGACCAGAAAATAATACACAACGCCATTGCCCTGAAGCGCATCCTCCCGAGCGGATTAAGGGTGCCTTGCATCCTTTATAACACTTTGGTCAACGGTGTCGCAAACTATACTGAACCTCAAACCTTCTTGATCTCTGTTATAGCATGGTCTTTTTTATAATCACTATTATTTTACCTCAACTGGGTCTCAAGACGACATCTCAGTCGAAGACTCAACATACCAATCCATGAAATTATCAGGGCGTTAGTTAGCTTAGTTAGCTTTATCAATTACTCACGACACTCATATCAGGGCCCAAATGCCACTTCCTCAACATGTACCAATCTCGATTCAACCTCGAGAACGACAACCTTGATCAAAGCTGGTCAAACAACTCTCTCATCTAAGGTAATGCATCCATACTCTACATCGTGATTGATCCAACTGCCCACGATCTGCATAAACTTCAGCCGCCAACCTACTCCATTGTGAGCCACACTGAGCACCTCATGGAGAAGACTAGCACAAACATAGTCCTCATCCAATAGCTCTCATAGCCATGCCATCTAATCCTCGACTTTGTCTTTGCCACACAATGTGATACCTCAGACGTTGGCATGACAATTGATGCCACTTGCATGGCCGACGCAATCCTTCATTGTGGGATGTTGGTCCCGGGGTAGGTGAGCAGACAAGAAGGTGGGTTGAATTATCCCCCACGCAATATGGCAAATTAAAAACTTACGCAGCGGAATTCACAAGTTTAACGAGATAGATAGAAATAAACTAAGCATTAGTAAACAAGTTATCTTAATCTCACCATTCACACACGATCATTCAAGCAATTTAAACAATTAAGCACACATCCACAAAGCAAACCACTAGACACGAGAATTTTTAAGGTGGTTCGGGACCACGACGGGCTCCCTACTTCCACCCCTTATCAAACCGATAAGGCTTCACTCGGGGATAAATCCCCAACACGGAGCCGAGCTCCAAACACACGCAGGACAACGCCTGCACACATACATGGGGATATATCCCCACAAGGAGAACTCTCGTCATGCAGTAGACACAGCACCAACGGGGATGAACCCTAGACGCTCTGGATCATATGTCTAGCAGCACACACACATGCTGCAACAACCGCAGCACAATAAACACAACCGTACACAGATGGACTACATATACAAATATCTAGTTCAGAAATAAACACAAATATTCAATCATACTCAAACCTAAATAAAACCCATGACAAACATCACAAATAGACAGGGGTAGGATGTAGAATATGTTCCCCCTTTGATTTCCAAAGCCAATGGATGTCGATGCTTGACTCCCAGATCGGATGATGGAGATTCTTGCATCCTCTCGATCATCTCTTCGATCCGCTGCTCTTTCTCTTCTTCCTTGAACTCCAGAAACTAGTTGGAGGAGATGAAATCTCCCTCTCTTCTTTCCCTTTTCTTCCTTTCTTCTTTCTTCACCTGCAAGATAAGAAACTATAAGCTCAAATATGGAGTTCTCTATCAAATTCGTAGGTCACAAGAGAGTATATATAAGAGACATGAAAAGACCCATATACCCTACACAAAACCCTTAGAAACCCCTCTAAGATATGTATAATAACCCTAGGGGAAACTGGATAAAAGTATAGTACAAATGGATAGGGTTTAATGGTTTTTCGGATTCACATTTTTCAGGTTCTGCCGGTTTTGGTTGACCTAAAGTGTGGGTCGGTCGACCAAACTTTTGTAGGAAAGTTTACAGGGAACACTGTCAATCTTGGTCGACCGAACTGGGCAGTTCAGTCGACCGAACTCAACAGTTCACCAAACTACAGTAGTTCAGTCAAATGAATTAAAACCCAATGAAATATTGAAATGGTTAGATGATAAAGAACAAACAACCAAGTATTCCTTGGTATTAAATAATGTAGAAACACATCCTAACCACTTTCCATCAAGATTCAAAACTCGATATGAAAACTAACCATTTTTCACACAAACACACACATGCAAAGTGCCAAGTTCTCACCATGATTTATGATACCTTTGCATATGGGATTGGCATTGCTTTCTCAACCTGCATAATAGAATAAATGAAGTTAAAACCACGCAAGTTCATCCACTTCGTTGCCATCTAACATTTAATCAATATTTTGGTGTCTTGGGATTCTATTGAGCATTGTCAATCCAATTTTAACACCAAGACCCAATTAACACTTCATAACAAGAGAGTTATATGATTCAATACATGAAACTTAAAGGCTTCTTGTATAAGATACATGAAACACAAATTGAGCCCAATTTTCTCAATTCAAAGTTCAAGGCCAAATTGGCCAACATCTACCAAGGTTCACATGAAGTTTAAGCTAGAACTCAAACCAACCCAAGGCTATAATCTCAATCATGGAATCCAAATTCATACACAAGAGGACTTGCACATTCACACATTTATCAAGATTTCATTACAAGCACTCTATGGACATTCACGAGCACATGATGCCAAAAGCCCATGCATCAATTTCAACAAATGAGCATCATCAAATCGGTTTCTACCAAGATTACCAAAAACGCTTCCATTTGCATTCTAGGCCACAATGACCCCATTAAGAATATGCATGGAGATACTAAATAGATATATGATGTGACACAACCTCGGACCTAATGCAAGCAAGCACAATCGCAATCTAAATGGGCCAATTTGGGCCGCCGCTCTCCCATCGCTCACCCAAGCCCGGGGTAACTTGGCAATGCCAAGGTGAGGTTGAGGGGTTGGGCCCTTGCTGGTAGAGGGCCAGCAAGGCCAAGATTTGATTCCCAATGGATTTGGAAGCCCAATTCAACGGGGCCGACGAAGTGCCGAAGGCACCGGTTGCACTCTTCCCACGGTGATCACTCAAGGCAATGGGGCTTGAGGATCGGGCTCTCACTCGCATAACTAGCGGAATTAGAACTAATATTGAAAGACAAGCACTAAGTGGAGTGAAGGTTTGAGCACTTACTCGACCGGTTTGAAGAAACCGGTCCCGGTCGGAGACGAGGGCGAGGGGGGAGGCGAGTGGATCCCCACACGCCGTGGCGGTGTCGCTTGACCTGCCCAAACAAATTACACCACTACACCTCTCGCAGGAGGGGGAACTTGGGGTGGGGGTTAATGATATTACATCAATACTACCTCCACGCAGGGAGGGGCCTTCAGCCGGCCAAGCGGGGTGGGGAAACCAAAGCAAAGAACGAGGAACAAGGGTGGACGCCGAATCTGCCTGCTGTCTGTGAACCAGGATAGAGGGTCGGTGTTACTGTTGTAGATCTTGCTCAGGAATTTCTCTGATGGCGAGACCAGTGGCAAAATCTTCATAACAGGAAGGGGAATGCCTCAGAATTTTTGTAAATTCTTCTGGAGTCGCTGCAGGTCGGGGCAGGAGCTTGAACAGGGCCTCTGTTTCTCGGACTAGCAGGGGCAGGTCACCAACAGTAGGATGCAGAGGCTGTCCTGGCCGCTCCCGAACGCCAAATTTGATTCCTTCAGCGCCTTTAGAACCGAGGGTGAGTCCTCTTTGCAGCACAAGAAACGGGAACGCCAGAAGAGAACGGAGACGATCTGTGGAGCCAGAAGAGTGAGGAGGTGTCGATGCAGAATGGGGAAGGCAAAGCCGCGCGACCGTGGAAGAAAATTGGTAACTTCTGTTCCCGGATGCTGAATGGGCTTCTGCTTCTTGATTCTGAAAGTAGACAGGCCGATGAAGAACTTTGAAGAAGAACTTGAGGACTGATTCCTTCGGGGTTCGTCGTGGCAGAGCTTCTAATCTAGCTAGGTCCTCAGCTGAGGCAGAACCGCGCAGCTGTGGGAGAATGGACCTCCTGGACGACTCGGAGATCGGAAGAAGACGAAACCACTTCGGTTGTGAAGGCGACTGGCAGACGCTTCCGACGATGGCTCTTGGGTCTTCAAACTCGTCCGGAGAAGGTCGTGGTGGCCGCTGCAAGTTGCTAGTCTGCTGTAGATCTTCAATTGAGAGCTGTAGGTTGATGATGATGGGGGGAAATGGGGTATATGGGAGGGGAAATGGGGGTGGATGAGTGTGGGGAAAGCCCGGGCTGTGAGGGGGTCTAGGAGGGGGTGTTCTAAGGTGGGGGAAGGGAAGAATGGGGTCTGGAAGGGGGTCTAACAGGTGGTGGGAGGAGGAGCTACGAATTTGGGAAGGTGGGTGAGAGGAGAAAGTGAGGGGGGGGGGCACAAGTGAGTGGAGGGAAGGGTGGATTTCAAATTTGAAATGGCCTTGGAAGTTGTGGGGTTGTGTGGGGAAGGGGTTGATTGTGTTGGAATGGGGAAAGTGGTGTTGGAATGTGGAAGATGGTGTTGGAATGGTGAGAGATCTTCTTGGGACTAGGGGGGTGGAGTAATGGAGGCCATGGGGAAGTGGAGGGCTTTAATGATGGTAGGTGGGGGTTGAGGTGGTTGGGAAGGGAGGAGAGAGAAGAAAATTCGAAATTGGGTGTTGAGGAGAGAGAAAGTGGAGTAAAAAAAGAGGGATTAAGAGAGGGAAGGGTGGGGAATCTCTCCCCTAGGGTTTCTCACCCAAAGAATGTTGGAATCACTCCACTAAACTAAGCTTTGGACTCTCAAATGACATTTTTTCATTGATTGATTCATTACCTCCAAATGAAGGAAATGGGGCCCTATATATAGGAAACCCACATTTTACAATAAGACCCTGACAAAAGACTCATTGACAAATAACTGAAGGGGTAGGGGAGCTCATTGGGCCAAGGCCGAAGAAATGGGCCCAATTAGCACATTACACATTCTAATGACACTCAAACATAGGAAAATAAATGCAAGACCTAGGGACATGACTCAAATAAAATGCAAATTACATCAAATGACTCAAGTAAAATTACATAGGACTCAAAATTAAATGACTAAACCATGCCGGATGCAACCAGGGCGAGGAGACGAGCTATGAATGTGGGCATGGAAGGTGATGTCCACATCATACTCCCGGGGTGCGGAGAACTCGACTCCGTCGAGTAAGTATCCTTCCCTCCTTGGAAGGTGTAGAAGTGGTACTGCCTTCAAGTCTTCCGAACGAGACCGATCCATCCACCTGCCGAGATAGCGCTCATATACCTTGCTCCGAGTGGTAGTGACTTGTTCATCCAATATTTGTTCAATTTCTTCACGCTGGACTCTCTTGGCTGGTGGTTTATCATCATGGGTGGGTGCTCTCTCAAGGGAAGAAGTAGGCTCAATCTCCTCACTAGGTACCACCGTGGGTCCCTTATATGGCACTAGGTCGGCAACAATGAATGTGAGACTTATTCCATACTCCTCAGGGAGATCTAACTCGTAGGCAATTGCACCTATATGCCTTAAGACCTGGAAGGGACCAGCCCCACGTGGCCTCAGTTTAGAGTTGGCTCCCGGGGAGAGTCTCTCCATCCTTACCATCACAAAGTCACCCACTTGGAATTCTTGGTGACGCCGATGAGAGTCGGCCAGCCTTTTATAAGCCTCATTCTTTTTGCTGATGTGCTTGCAAAGGTTTTCATGTAATTTTGTGAATGCTATCCTTTTAGTGGTTAGGGGTGGACCTGGACAACCATAGATGGACCTATCATGCCATGATGTCATATGGACCATGATGAACCTTGGTGGGCCGGTGCAACCATATGTGGACTTATCGTGCAATGTTGTCATGTAGACTTTGGTGGGCCTAGGTGGGCCGGGGCAACCATATGTGAACCTATCATGCAAAGTGGTGATGAATGTCGGGGGACTCGGACATCCGTACATGCTTTTGTCATGCTTAAGACCTATGATGAATGAAGGTGGACCATGACATCCGAATATAGACCACTCATACTTTCTACTTGACATGTGGGTGATATGAATGAAAGGACCCAACATAGTGTTCATGCCAAGGGGTGTGGTAAGCCTAGACACATGCATGCCTTTCCCAAAGGTGACTTCCATGTGTAGAGGTGTGGGACAACCTTTGAACTCCCATTGGAAAGGATCGAATGGATCTAAGAAGGTGGTTATCATGGGGTGGGGCACCACCTTATTACCTAGGGATATATGGTCCAAGGTTATGGCTCCTAAGGTGCAACCCGGGTCATGGATGAGGTGGGTTTGGTCCAATATGGTGGGTGAGGGTAGGCAAGGGTGGGTGGTTGGTAAGATGGTTGGGTCATATGAGTTCCTTGACTCCCATTGGAAGGGATCATATGGATCATAAAATAGGTCACTTAGGGGGAGGAACTCCATGTCCTCAAGATCCTTAAAAGGTGCTAAGTCCTCCTTCCCTATGATAGTTGGGCCAATGTTCTTGACAAGTGGGTCGGCCATGAGTGGAGGGCTTGGCTTTCTACCCGAGATAAGAAGCTCTAAATCGAGGAGAAGGTTGGGCTCATTCGGTGTAGGGAGGAATAGAAGGAGGTCGCTAGTGTAGCAACCATTGGTGCAAATCGAGGTGATAGACCCTATGCATAGGTGTAGGAGGCTAAGGCTCCTAGGTTGTTCGGCCATAGGGGTCAACATGCTAGTGAACTCAATTTGTCATGCTAAGCCCCTAAGAAAATCCTCTAAGGTCTCCACTTGATAGGATGCTTGGATTGTGGTGTGATAGAAGAAGATGGGCACTAGGGGAAAATTTTGTTCTATGGGAGGGCAAACATGGGTCGAGGTCTCTCTAATTAGGCTCTCCCTTAGCCACCTAACAAGGGACTCTTCTAAGATGAATTCAGCCTTATCTAGAGGGGGTGGTGTAGGGTGAAGATCCTTGTACGAGGCTTCCTCTTCAATTGGGACATGGGAGCTCTCTATGGAGGGGATAGGTTCCCGAGGGATATTTGTCTTCATGTGGCAAAGCGGGTGGACTACTTCTTCCAAAACTAATGGAGTGGGAAGGTTCTTTGATGGTGGGGTGATGATGGCCGGAGTATGGTGCACCCGTGGTGGTGAACAAGGGTGGGATTCCCGCGGGTGGGAGAATAAAAGGTTGTTGAATTTAAAGGTTCCCGAAAGGTGTGGCGGATGCACTAGGCAAGTCCGACGTGTTGGGTCGATGTCGGCATTCCTTTCATCTAACCATTTCTTACCTAGGATTATACATGGACCCGCCAATGTTCCCTTTTGACACCAAGCCCCATCCAAATACTTAGTCTTCCCGAACCATTTATGGAATTCAACGAAGACTAGGTCTCCGTTGTGCACAATTTGTCCAGTCGTAGAGAGGGTGGCTACAATTTCGGGGGATACCCAATTATCTTCTTCCATGTCGATGAAGTCAATTTCTGTGGGGCTCCCATTAGGTAGGTATGCTTGGGATATGATGGGAATTGGGGCCTTTTGGTCTGTAGACTCAATGACAATGGGAGGTGGATAATGCATAGAACGATCCGATGAGTACTCTAATGCAAGCGTGCCCATGGACTTGACTTGTGAGAACAAATCAAAGACTTACTCTGATACCACTTGATGTGACACAACCTCGGACCTAATGCAAGCAAGCACAATCGTAATCTAAATGGGCCAATTTGGGCCGCCGCTCTCTCGTCGCTCACCCAAGCCCGAGGTAACTTGGCAATGCCAAGGTGAGGTTGAGGGGTTGGGCCCTTGCTGGTAGAGGGCCAGCAAGGCCAAGATTTGATTCCCAATGGATTTGGAAGCCCAATTCAACGGGGCCGACGAAGTGCCGAAGGCACCGGTTGCACTCTTCCCACGGTGATCACTCAAGGCAATGGGGCTTGAGGATCGGGCTCTCACTCGCATAACCAGCAGAATTAGAACTAATATTGAAAGACAAGCACTAAGTGGAGTGAAGGTTTGAGCACTTACTCGACCAGTTTGAAGAAACCGGTCCCGGTCGGAGACGAGGGCGAGGGGGGAGGCGAGTGGATCCCCACACGCCGCGGCGGTGTCGCTTGACCTGCCCAAACAAATTACACCACTACACCTCTCGCAGGAGGGGGAACTTGGGGTGGGGGTTAATGATATTACATCAATACTACCTCCACGCAGGGAGGGGCCTTCAGCCAGCCAAGCGGGGTGGGGAAACCAAAGCAAAGAACGAGGAACAAGGGTGGACGCCGAATCTGCCTGCTGTCTGCGAACTAGGATAGAGGGTCGGTGTTGCTGTTGTAGATCTTGCTCAGGAATTTCGCTGATGGCAAGACCGGTGGAAAAATCTTCGTAACAGGAAGGGGAATGCCTCAGAATTTTTGTAAATTCTTCTGGAGTTGCTGCAGGTCGGGGCAGGAGCTTGAACAGGGCCTCTGTTTCTCAGACTAGCAGGGGCAGGTCACCAACAGTAGGATGCAGAGGCTGTCCTGGCCGCTCCCGAACTCAAAATTTGATTTCGTCAGCGCCGTTAGAACCGTGGGTGAGTCCTCTTTGCAGCACAAGAAACGGGAACGCCAGAAGAGAACGGAGACGATCTGTGGAGCCAGAAGAGTGAGGAGGTGTCGATGCAGAATGGGGAAGGCAGAGCCACGCGACCGTGGAAGAAAATTGGTAACTTCTGTTCCTGGATGCTGAATGGGCTTCCGCTTCTTGATTCTGAAATTAGATAGGCCGATGAAGAACTTTGAAGAAGAACTTGAGGACTGATTCCTTCGGGGTTCGTCGTGGCAGAGCTTCTAATCTAGCTCAGGTCCTCAGCCGAGGCAGAACCGCGCAGCTGTGGGAGAATGGACGTCCTGGACGACTCGGAGATCGGAGGAAGACGAAACCACTTCGGTTGCAAAGGCGACTGGCAGACGCTTCCGACGATGGCTCTTGGGTCTTCAAACTCGTCCGCAGGAGGTCGTGGTGGCCGCTGCAAGTTGCTGGTCTGCTGTAGATCTTCAGTTGAGAGCTGTAGGTTGATGATGATGGGGGGAAATGGGGTATATGGGAGGGGAAATGGGGGTGGATGAGTGTGGGGAAAGCCCGGGCTGTGAGGGGGTCTAGGAGGGGGTGTTCTAAGGTGGGGGAAGGGAAGAATGGGGTCTGGAAGGGGGTCTAACAGGTGGTGGGAGAAGGAGCTACGAATTTGGGAAGGTGGGTGAGAGGAGAAAGTGAGGGGGGGGGGCACAAGTGAGTGGAGGGAAGGGTGGATTTCAAATTTGAAATGGCCTTGGAAGTTGTGGGGTTGTGTGGGGAAGGGGTTGATTGTGTTGGAATGGGGAAAGTGGTGTTGGAATGTGGAAGATGGTGTTGGAATGGTGAGGGATCTTCTTGGGACTAGGGGGGTGGAGTAATGGAGGCCATGGGGAAGTGGAGGGCTTTAATGATGGTAGGTGGGGGTTGAGGTGGTTGGGAAGGGAGGAGAGAGAAGAAAATTCGAAATTGGGTGTTGAGGAGAGAGAAAGTGGAGTAAAAAAAGAGTGATTAAGAGAGGGAAGGGTGGGGAATCTCTCCCCTAGGGTTTCTCACCCAAAGAATGTTGGAATCACTCCACTAAACTAAGCTTTGGACTCTCAAATGGCATTTTTTCATTGATTGATTCATTACCTCCAAATGAAGGAAATGGGGCCCTATATATAGAAAACCCACATTTTACAATAAGACCCTGACAAAAGACTCATTGACAAATAACCGAAGGGGTAGGGGAGCTCATTGGGCCAAGCCCGAAGAAATGGGCCCAATTAGCACATTACACATTCTAATGACACTCAAACATAGGAAAATAAATGCAAGACCTAGGGACATGACTCAAATAAAATGCAAATTACATCAAATGACTCAAGTAAAATTACATAGGACTCAAAATTAAATGACTAAACTATACCGGATGCAACCAGGGCGAGGAGACGAGCTATGAATGTGGGCATGGAAGGTGATGTCCACATCAATATATGCAACACGGAAAGCACAAGGAACTTGTTCATTCCAACTTCATATGGCTATTGCATTCAAACATGTATGAGCCTCAAAATCCATTTACATCTCAACCATGCTTGAACATGGTCCATGTGAGAATTGCATGAAGTATAATCATGAAAACCCATTGAACAACGCAATTCTCCTCAACTAAAGTAATGATCAAATAGTCATGTGTTTGAACAACAAGTGAACACATCATGAAGCCATATATCACCATGGTTTGTATGAAAGCCTTAAGCTCATTACCATCTCAAGAATTACAATCTCATATAGCATGTAGCAAATCTTCTAGTTCTGAGACATATGAAACATGGCAATGATCATGAATGTACATTATCATCAAAACCATATGCAAGCACACATAAGGTTTAGTTATCATCAAAAATATAAATATGTGCAAGGCAAATAATAATCTCTCCTTTTTTGATGATGACAAACTTTATGACTTTATGATTGACATGACAAAATGATTTATGATGACACAAGTCATACATGAAAGATCCTTCTCCCCATTTGACAAAATATAAATCTTTCTCCCTCTTTGACATTATGAAAAAGTGAGAGGAAGGCAATGAAGTTCAAATTTTAGCATGACAGATTCATTAAGCAATAATAGCCCACTTTAGAAATTCAGATGAAGCAATAGCAAAGCATGGGCAAGATGTCTGTAAAAAAAAGATAACAGTTGAAACATCAAATGCTTTTCTTTGATTTTCAGATTGTCATATTTTTCTTTTGAAATGCATAAAAACTCAATGCATACAAATGAGGACACATAAATGCATGCAATGTAACAAAACAGATACGTATATATACATGCAACACAGCTCCCCCTTACTTATTTAAGGAGGGAATAGGTATATGAAAAATGCGTGAGAGTCAAAACAACTAGGATGCTCATGTGTAACACCTAGGAGATATGCAATCATATAGAAGAGTTATGCAATAGTCAATGCAGCCAATCAATTTTTTGAATATATATTAAATCAAATTTCCATATGTGTAAGTGAATAACATGAAAATAGATTATTGCAATATGGATATTCAGATTTTCATATCAACATAATGAGAGATTATACAGACTACACTTCAATTTATGAGAACATCGTATTGGAGGCTACGCTCTACCACAATAAATTTTTTCACCAGAATTTTTCAACTCAAGCAATTTCATTGATAAATAGAATTTTTCAAGAGTGATCAGGTTCAAATAATTCCTTTTTACACGAGGAGACATATGGAGCTCATGTCGGAATTCCCGATTACTCAGAATATTGAACCATTTCACCTCATTTTGAATAGAGATACTACAGTACAACACCTTTCAGAAATGAACCATATCACATGTCAGGTGACGTGTATCCAGTTTACTCAGTAAGACTGAGCATTGTTCTGCCATTCTTTTCAGATTATTTCTACAAAAATAGGCAGGTAATTTTTTCCTGAACTGCCTCTTTAACATTCATGCAGGAAGTTTAAAATCTCTAGAGTGTTGAAAGAAAATTCCTACATCCTTACATTAAGCACTCATTTTCACATTTTATGCATGAAGTGTATGAATTTGATTCAGCATGTATATCAAAAATTTCAAGAACATATACCAATGCAGTTCCCCTTACATAGATGCACTTATCAAATATTTACTCCCCCTGAGTGTGTGACATGAAACACACCAATGATAACTCAAATGTAACATTATTTAGCAAGAAAGCATAAGGTTATAGAAATTCCAAAGAATGGGAGTAGTTTATCATATGCATAAACATGCAAGCACACAATTTGGAAGATATGCAATGTGTAATGTAAAATATAATGTGATGCAAAATTTTAGATTTTATGTGAAAGTTCTAAATACATACCAAAATTTAACATGGGTGCAAAATATAAATTTTTAGTTTTTCATTTCAATGAACTAAATGCATGTAATGCATGAACTCTAATGCATGCAATCCTATAACAACATGAGAATGCAATGTAGGATGCAAAGGTAAAATGCAAGAGCTTGATTTTCATAATATCATGACAGATTGCACAAGAAAGCATTCACATTTAAATGATAAACAACAACCATTTTTCATGACAAGGCCTTTATGAACAAGGGTGCAAAAGTGATCAAAATTAAAGAATGCAACCTAATTATTTTCAGAAATCGTTCAAAAATAAATTTTCAATGACTTTTCAGAAGAAAACGAATCCAATCACAAGATAGCCATTTAATTTTTCCAAGTTCTGGTCCAAGGCGAAGTTTGAGGTCCGAAGACCCGACTCACACATGGTGAGAGCTTCCAAGTGGATGTAATCCACTCTTCCATTATCACACCATTTTATATATCAGAAACTCAGTTAATCTCAAAGGCTCAAGCACAACCAATTGAAAAATATTCAAAGTTCCATTTAGAATTGTTCAAGAAATCATTTGGACATTTTCATCACAGTAGAATGGAGGAACAAACAGTTCAAGTTTTTAGAAGCAATACCTGTCATAAGAACAACATCACCAAGTGTCATAATAACTATTGTAGAGATTTCAGATATTTTCAATCAAGTTGTTAAGCACAATAGTTGATCCAAAAATCGTATAACAACATCATGATCAATTCAGGTATTCCAATTTGCATGAGATGTATTTCCACAAAAATGAGTTAGATTCACAAACCATGTCATTCATTCAAAAATAAACTCCCCCTTTCTATGTGCATAAATTTCACAATTGACATTTTCTGAAAATCATGCAACCTAAGACCTATATGAACAATTGACTCATGGTACCAGGCAGAGGCACATTCTCACGCATGGTGATAGATTTCAGACAGGAATGACCTGCCCTTCCTCAAGTCACCATTTAATATACTATGTAGTCATGCAAATGATGATCAGAAAGATGCAATGCAAACTCATAAGAAAAATAGATTTTTCTTAATTTTCATGGATGGAAATTCAAATAAAGTAAATTTCAATTATTCAAAGAGAATTCAAAAATTTATTTTTAAAACCTGTGCCTTGAGCAACCATTATTTTCCAAGCCTTCCACATGGCTTCAAGGTATTCCTGCAACAAAATTCTCATTTCACAGTTTTGGGTACCCAAACCTTCTTGGGTCCCGGATGGTTAACATAAACATTCAGTTTCTTTGAAGCATTCAATTCATCAAACTTCATCCAAGAGCAATCATCCATGAAGTGACCAAACTCACCACAATAATGACAATAACCAAAAGACTTCACAGTTTTCTTATATGCATAAGCATTGAATTTCTGTGATTTAACAAAAGTGTTTTTATTTTTAACATGCAAAATTTTCTTCTTCTTAACATGATGGTTGTCATTTTTCTTTTGAAAGCAAGTTTTCATCAAATGACCATATTTCCCACAATAGTAATAATGTAATGAAGCAACTCTTCCATATGGTCTTCTTTCATGAACATGGGAATTTTCAAATTCATTTCTTTTCTTTGAAAGCTTCTTTGAGTTTTTGAAATCATACATTTCCTTGCATGCTCCCAATTCATCATATTTCAAAGCAAGATAATCATGCATCATATGACCAATTTTGTCATAATAAAAATATGAGATTTTTCTTGTGGATGCATGTGTGTGTGCAGCATGATTGTGCTTCCTAGCATTGACATTTGTATAAGCAGAATTATTTTTCAACTTCGAATCTTGGTTCAATTTTTATTTAATATCATATTTCTCGGTTTTCTTTTTAACATGCTGAACCGAGTGAACGTTTGATGAATTAGCTACATCCGAACCCGAGACAAAAGATGTATACAGTTTATTTTCAAAACTCTTTTTGTTCGCTGGATTGTAGCCAATGCCTTCGTTTTGATAGTTCACTTTGGTTCCCAAAAGTTTATCAAAATTTTCTTTTCCTTTGACAAAAGTAGACAATGAAGCATTTAAATCAACAATTCTTTTTCAAAGGATGCAATACGCAATTTATAGCTAGCTATCTCTTATTCACTGCAAACAACACTTTCACTTAACACTCTATTTGTAGTTTTATAGTTTTTAATTTCTTGTTCTAGCACATGCAATTTTTTAGATTCATCAACAATCACACTTTTTCCTTTTTCAATAGCAAGCAATTTCTAAGACATGGTTGCATTCAAATGCTTCAGTTTTTCAATTTCTTCTTTCATACATGAAATGGTTTCTTCATGCTCTTTGATATCAATCAAGAAAGATTCAATTTCAGTTTTGAATTCTATGCATCTATCACATGAAGAATTTTCAAGAAATGGATTTTCAAGACTTTCTCAACTACCTTAAAGCAATGAGATCTGAATCAATATTGCACTATTTTCTTTTTTTATTTTTTCAAGTTCTGAACATTTGTCACAAGAAACATTATCATGGAACACATGTTCAGGTTTCCTTTTAAGTTTTTTTTTTCAGATTTTACCTTTTTGTACTTTTCAAGCAATTCATCATACAAATCCATAAGTTCTTCGAAAGAAACTTCCTCACCTGCAGAGTCTAGCTTGGAGCTTTCCTTGCTTGTTGTATCGTGCTTGTCAGCCATCAAGCACTCGGTATCCTTTGTCGCTTCATAGTCCTTGATCAGGCATCTCAATATCTCCATGGCCATCCTACATGAAGAAATAAGTGAAAATTTGTGAAGATCAATTGAACTTCTAAAAACATGTAAAAGCTTAGAATTGTCTTTGTATCTCTTCACATGCTTAACAGTCCACTTAGACTCATCACTAGGCATCCCATATGAATCATGCTCAACTAAATCCCAGAGTTTGGGATCAATGGTTTTAACATAACGATTCATATGCAGGCCATTCATTGAAATTTGAACCATTAAAACAGGGAGGAAGAGAAGACAAACAACATTCAGACATGATGCTTAATAAAAAGCTCACCGAGGGATCTCTCTGTAGATCGTTAGATGTTGAAATAGCAGAGCCTCGCTCTGATACCAATTGTTGGTCCCGGGGTAGGTAAGCGGACAAGAAGGGGGGTTGAATTGTCCCCCACGCGATATGACAAATTAAAAACTTACGTAGTGGAATTAACAAGTTTAACGAGATAGATAGAAATAAATTAAGCAACGGTAAACAAGTTCTCTCAATCTCACCGTTCACACACGATCATTCAAGCAATTTAAACAATTAAGCACACATCCACAAAGCAAACCACTGAACACGGGAATTTTTAAGGTGGTTCGGGACCACGACGGGCAACCTACGTCTACCCCTTACCAAACCGGTAAAGCTTCACTCGAGAATAAATCCCCAACATGGAGCCGCACGCAGGACGACGCCTGCACACACACACGGGGATAAATCCCCATGAGGAGAACTCTCCTTACACTGTAGACATAGCACCAAGGGGGACGAACACCAGACACTTTGGATCGTAAGTCCAGCAGCACACACAGACACACACACACGCTGCAACAACCGCAGCATAATAAACACAACTGTACGCAGACGGTCCACACATACAAATATCTAGTTTAGAAATAAACATAAATATTCAATCATGCTCAAACTTAAATAAAACCCATGACAAACATCACAAATAGACATGCATAGAATGTAGAAGATGTTCCCCCTTTGATTTCCAAAGCCAATGGATGTCGATGCTTGACTCCCGGATCGGATGATGGAGATTCTTGCGTCCTCTTGATCCTCTCTTCGATCCGCTGCTCTTTCTCTTCTTCCTCAAACTCCAGAAACCAGTTGGAGGAGATGAAATCTCCCTCTCTTCTTTCCCTTTTCTTCCTTTCTTCTTTCTTCACCTGCAAGATAAGAAACTATAAGCTCAAATATGGAGTTCTCTATCAAATTCGTATATATAAGAGAGATGAAAAGACCCATATACCCTACACAAAACCGTTAGAATACCCCTCTAAGATATGTATAATAACCCTAGGGGAAAATTGGTAAAAGTAGAGCACAAATGGATATGGTTTAATGGGTTTTCGGATTCACGTTTTTCAGGTTCCGCCGGTTTCGATCGACCTAAAGTGTGGGTCAGTCGACCAAACTTTTACAGGAAAGTTTACAGGGAACACTGCCAATGTCGGTCGACCGAACTGGGCAATTCAGTCGATCAAACTCAGCAGTTCACCAAACTGCAACAGTTCAATCAAATGAATTAAAACCCAATGAAAGATTGAAATGGTTAGATGATCAAGAACAAACAACCAAGTATTCCTTAGTATTAAACAATGTAGAAACACATCCAATCCACTTTCCATCAAGATTCAAAACTCCATATGAAAACTTACCATTTTTCCCATAAACACACACATGCAAAATACCTTTGCATATAGGATTGGTATTGCTTTCTCAACCTGCATAATAGAATAAATGAAGTTAAAACCACGCAAGTTCATCCACTTCGATGCCATCTAATATTTAATCAATGTTTTGGTGTCTTGGGATTCTATTGAGCATTGTCAATCCAATTTTAACACCAAGACCCAATTAACACTTCATAACAAGAGAGTTATATGATTCAATACATGAAACTTAAAAGCTTCTTGTAGAAGTACATGAAACACAAATTGAGCCCAATTTTCTCAATCCAAAGTTCAAGGCAAAATTAGCCAACATCTACCAAGGTTTACATGAAGTTCAAGCTAGAACTCAAACCAACCCAAGGCTATGATCTCAATCATGGAATCCTAATTCATATACAAGAGGACTTGCACATTCACACATTTATCAAGATTTCATTACAAGCACTCTATGGACATTCATGAGCACATGATGCCAAAAACCCATGCATCAATTTCAACAAATGAGCATCATCAAATCGGTTTCTACCAAGATTATCAAAAATGCTTCCATTTGCCTTCTAGGCCACAATGACCCCATTAAGAATATGCATGGAGATGCTAAATGAATATATGCAACACGGAAAGCACAAGGAACTTGTTCATTTCAACTTCATATGGCTATTGCATTCAAACATGTATGAGCCTCAAAATCCATTTACATCTCAACCATACTTGAACATGGTCCATGTGAGAATTGCATGAAGTATAATCATGAAAACTCATTGAACAACACAATTCTCCTCAACTAAAGCAATGATCAAATAGTCATGTATTTGAACAACAAGTGAACACATCATGAAGTCATATATCACCAAGGCTTGTATGAAAGCCTTAAGCTCATTACCATCTCAAGAATTACAATCTCATATAGCATGTAGCAAATCTTCTAGTTCTGAGACATATGAAACATGGCAATGATCATGAATGCACATTATCATCAAAATCATATACAAGCATACATAAGGTTTAGTTATCATCAAAAACATAAACATGTGTAAGGCACACAACCATCTCCCCCTTTTTGATGATGACAAACTTTATGACTTTATAATTGACATGACAATATGATATATGATGACACAATTAATTTGAATTTGCATGAAATTGACCATCCCTTTGAGCCACAATGACTATGTGAGAGTTGAACTTGCATAAGGGATAAATTGCATAACCTTTTTTTGGTATTTACATTAGATTTTCACTATTATAGGAATTAACGCCCAAAGACTGGATGCCATTTCTTAAGACACATGAATGAGCGACCAAGTTCCAGACGCTAATCAAAACAGCGCCTGTTCAGAAAGGTGCCAATTGAAAGAATCAATGACATTCTTATTGACGCTAATTCGAAGCCCGTCTTTAGAAAGAGGAATTAACGGCCAGACCTTGGACGCCATTTAAAATTAGTGCTTGTTCAGAAAGGTTCCATTCAAAGAATTAGCGGCGTATAGGTGGCCGCCAATTGGATGCAATTTATGGAAAGAAGAATCAGTGCCTTTTCAGAACGGCGTCAATTCTAGGAATAGCGGCTTCTCGGAAGGACGCCAATTCCTTTATACGTAATAGAAAGGAAAGCTGAAAAAAAGAAAAAAAAGGAATCAGCACCTGTTTGAGAAGACGCCAATTCTTTTGTATGAAAAATCAAGAAATATCAAAATAAGGAAAGAAAGAAATAACAGCTGGGACATGGATGCCAATTTGAAATAGCAACCGTTTAGAAAGTCGCCATTTTTTGATATAGCAGCCACTGCAATGGACGCCATTTACAGTTCAAATGCTAGACGGACTTGGGTTGGTTTAAACAAAGCTATCTTCCCATATTTCATGCAAGGACTCTTTTGATGGCAAGAGACTCAGTTCGAGCAAGATTTTGAAGGAAAGTTGGATTTGGACTTGATCTCCAAGGCCTTGTACAATTGGAACTCCTTAAATGCTATAAAAGGACGCCCAGGAGGACCAAACCAGGGATCTGAGCCTTTTTCATGCCTTTCTGTTCCTCTTTTCATTTTGCTGCTTTCATAAAAGTTCTTCAATTTTTAAAGCTTTACAATTTCTTCTTCTTCCCCTTCCCTAATTCTGCTTCGTTTTTAAATTACACTCTAGTTTTCAAAGTTCACTTTTTAGATTTTTATTGTTCATCCGTACCTACATTTTCCCTATTCTTCTCACGTTTTCTCCCTCTTCTACTCTTCTTCTCCCTCTGATCCTTTTAGCAAAGTTCTTCCTCTCTTCGCCCTCTTCAACTTCTTCTTCCTCTACATCTTCTAATTCTCCTTAGTTTTAAAGTTATTTTAATTCTTATCTTACTCTATTTTTATTACTTCTTCACTATTTACTGTTCTTCCTCTCTCCCGTGACCTCTCAATCTCCCTCCTCTCTCTTTGTTCACGTTCCAACTTCACACACACACATGTTTTAAATTAGTTCTAAACTCCTCTTCTTCCTCTTCTTCCATCTTCCTCTATCTTCTTCTAAATTTCCTTTGGCGGAAGTTCTCTAATTCGGTTCTCTCAAGACGGCGTTCATCTCCAAGGCGGGGCGATCTCTTTAAAGGCTCGACAAAGATTGGGCGGTGTCACTCTTCCACTCTCCTGGCTCTTTTCTTCCCTTATTCTTTAGTTTATGTTGGTTGTAATTTTTATTTTCATAGATCTTGTAAGTTCACTTTCTAGCAATAAAAGTTCAATTTCCATTGCACTCCTATCTCTCTTTCCCTCTCTATCTCTTCCACTCTTCTCTTCTTTAACCCTCCAAAACCTTTGGTTAGATTCAATTTCAAACAATTTTATTTCATGCACTTTTAATTTCTATTTTCAAAATCTCACTCAACACGTTGCTCTAAAATAAATACAAGACTTTTCCAACTTGTTTAAAAAGAGAATTTTTCCTCCTCGTAGGATCGACCCGTACTCTCACTTTACTATGATTTAAAATCTTTTTACTGAGTGAGTGCGGTATTCATTTTGAAATTGTGTGCACAACATTTTTAACGACGAGTGTTTGTACACATCAGTAGACCATTGCTGCGACTGCTGAAATTTGGGTGGCCTCAAAGGGCACTCAGGCGCAATATGCCCGATCTGACCACACTTGAAGCACTCCAACTCTACTACATATGCTATACATGACCTGCCCATATGAAATCCACCACATCTTAGACACTACCCTGCCTGCTTGGTCATACCATGTCTCAATGGTGGAGCCACCAGCTGTTGCACGCTCATCACTGGAATCGACTCCTCCTACTCTTGGTGCCTTCTGCTCGACCTACTCCTCCTAAACAACCTAGTCACCCATCTGAACCTTGATCCTAATGAAGGAGAACTTGTGCTAGGGGACGAGAAGGATGACGATCTTTGTCGACTCGGCGACTGCTGAATGACATCATGCCACTGAAAAGTCCTTCGCTGGTCACGACCCTACTAGAACTGCTCTGCTATAGACTCCCAAGTCTTCGAAGTATCCACCTCCATAGCCACCGTTGTCTGATACGCTGCATCCAAATCTGCCACACGAGCTATGATCAATGTCTGCCTATGCTCTACCATCAAGCCCCGAATAAACTGTTGGATCCTCAATGTCTCATCCACCATCACGTGCAGGGCATAACGGCCCAACTCCACAAATCAGGCCCGATACTGAACCACTGACATCTCATCCCGAGTCATATTCATAAACTGGAACATCCTCTCTATCCGTAGATATGCAGGGCTGAAAGCTCGGTTGAACACCTTCATGAAATTTACCGAAGCGGTCGAGACTGGAAGGTCATCCCCCACTCTGCAGACCACCACGAAAGAGCCGAACCTTGCAACTTATAGCTCGCCAACAAGACTCTCTCATCATTAGCACACTCCATCGATTGGAAGACCTGCTCCATAGCATCAATCCATGACCTAGCCGCATCAAGATCTGACTGGCCTATAAAGTGGGGTGGCTAAAACTACAGGAACTCCCTCAGAACATGCCCACGGCTACCATGCGATAAAGTACCCTAGCCAGCCTCCTAACCATGGAGCTATTGTCAATGATGCTACATGAAGAATTGATACATGCCAGCAAATAACTTTGCCAGACTTGACACACCTGGGGCCGCAACCGCCGAGGAAGATAACTCTCTACTCGGCTCCTCCTGAGCCCTAGCCGACAATTCTGATAATGAGCGAATCTGCCTTCTCATCACCATCCCCCCTCTGTTGCCCAATATATGGCTATGACCCAGAGGGGGGGGGGTGAATGGGCAATCAAAATTTAATCGACTTAAGCATATAACTCAAAGATGTAACAGAGATATTAAGTAATAGTACAATAGAAATTCAAGTCAGAAAGGAATCACACAATTGAACACAACAAGGTTTATACTAGTTCGGTCGTGACATCCTGTCACACCTATGTCCAGTTCCTCAGAAAAACACCTAAGCTTCAACTAGTCTTGCCAAGACAAATTACACCAGGCTATTTTCTTAGGTGTTCAACCACACCTCGGGCACTCCCTCAAACAGAGTCCCAACTGAATTTCTGGGTATTAGCCAAACCTTTACAGAATATAGTCCTTCTGCACGACGCCCTTGCTCGCAACCAAGTACCACTCCTTTTACAAGGAGGTAGCAGCAATAATAAAACAAACTACACAATTGGCGCCTTTAAGTAGGCTTATAGTGTACAATATAACTCAGTGAGTTCAAGAAAATGATCAGAATAGAAATATGCAATCTTGAACTACAAGAAGCCTTCTAAAGAAATAATTCAGAGGAATGCAGACGGGTAGAAGAAATCAGCAAAGAGAAATTTAGAAAGACTGTAGTGGTTGATTTGCTTTGCGCTAAGGTTTTAAGTAGGAAGAAGAGTTTCAGATGATTTGCTTGCTATTCTCAACTCTTGTGAAATTCTTTGCTACATTTTGCTCAAGAAGGTGTCTTTGTTCTCACTCCTTATGTACAGATCTCCCTGAGACTTGCTTATTTATAATCTGCTCAAGCATGCTATCCTTAGACTTACTTCTCGAGCCGTTAGACATAGAATAGTTAATGTTAAACTCCAAAATATAATCGTTAGTAACAAAGAGCAGTGGACGTTAGACTCTTAATATATTCGTTACAAATAGGCATCTTAAAGCTTCTATTTCTTCCGCAGATTTTCTTTCGTCCTCATTGGTCAGTTAGACTGCAGTGAAGATTCGTATGATATCTTGAAGTTAGAATATCTTTCCGAGGTATTTTTGGTCTTCTAACTATTGCTTATCCATAAAATAATTTCTAGCAGAACAAATAATTTAAGTAGAATATATTTCTTCTTTAAATTTGGCTTTGAAACATGGCTGTACAGTCTCTGTGTTATCATCCTTCTTTATGTTTTCTTTTACCTGAAATAGCGTAAATTGAAGCTTGACCTTTCTTAGGTCATCAGATAGACATGATACACGAAGAGAAGCCTTGCATGACTAGCAATAAATGTAAAGAGATTTTTGCATGTTCTGTAATAAATGACTGAACGTGTTCATCAATTGCATTTGGAATTCAAATCTTTTAAGATAGTTAGGAATATAAGTTAAGATAGTTGAGAATATAAGTTAAGATAGTCGATGTATTGTATAGTTCATTCAGTTTACTTTTAAAAAATTGATTATCAAATTGTTCTTTAGTTTGTTGAGATAGCCGAATGAGTGATCGACTAAATGATGCATTAAGATGTCTTTCGATGATAGTCATTTTAATGATTGGCTGCATTTCCAGATAGTTGAATGTATAAACTATATCTACATTTGAATGTATCAACTACATCTTCAGATAGTCGAATGTATTGATCTTATTTCTGGATAGTTGAATGTATCGACTATATTTTCAGATAGTTGAATGTATCGACTATATTTGAATGTATTGACTACATCTCCAGATAGTCGAATGTATTGATCTTATTTCCAAATAGTAGAATGTATCGACTATATTTCTGGATAGTTGAATGTATCGACTATATTTGAATGTATCGACTACATTTTAATGTATCCACTACATCTCGAGATAGTCGAATGTATTGTTCTTATTTCCAGATAGTCGAATGTATCGACTATATTTCCAGATAGTTGAATGTATCGACTATGTTTCCAGATTGTTGAATGTATCACCTATGTGAACATTTAATCAACTAAGTTTTTTAGATAGTCAAGAATATCGACTATGTGATCGTTCTTAGATGGTCGTAGATTTGATTGAGTTTTTAGATAGTCGAATGTATTGACTATGCGAACATTCAATTAGCTAAGATTTCAGATAGTCGAGTGAATTAACTATGTGAAGAATGAATCAATTAAATAAACATTCTTAGATAGTCGCAGACTTGACTAACTTTTTAGATAGTTGAATGTATTGACTATGTAAACTTTGTGTGATTAAGTTACTTCAATCTTGGCATTGGCTATATCTAATAATTACTTCATCAAGATATGTAGATGATTCAAGACTAAGTTATGCAGTGATTAAGTGAAACATATGCTTATGATTTTATCTGAATAACTACTATGTTTTTATAGGTTCAAGTTTTCCTAATTCAATGCAAATTGTTTCTTTGTTTTGTCATTTGTTTTATTTGTTTTGTTATCACCAAAATCAATTTTATTCTCAAGGGGTGCTTATGATATGTAGAGGTGTCAGCCTAACAATCTCTCTATTTTTTGTAATGACAAAACTAATATGAAACAATACAACAAGAAATTTTCTATATATTCAAGAACTATATATCATATTGCATGTTGCATATTTTCTATAACAAGTGATTTTGTAAAAAAAAATTACCACTCATTGCGTCTTTCTCCAACATGTAATACACACACATATATATAAAGTGGAATAGAAATGTCTAATGAACTTTAGATACAGGAAGAGGTACAAGAAGTAGAGAAAAATTAGTTGTGCTTCCTCTTTCTGGTATACTGACGTACAGGTGCGCTTGCAAAAGGGGCATGGTGAGATGGTTCAGTAGCAGGGGGTAAGGAGACTATGGGCGATTCAACATTTGGGTCTATTGGAGGAGATGGTAGAGCGCCAATCTTTTGAAGTTCAGATTCATAAAAGGTCTCTTGATCCATAAAAGCATCATATGAGAGATAGGAGAGGCCTTGCTGCTCTCGTTCTTGACATATTTGAACATAGAGTTCATGGAATTTTGGGGCCCTTGCAACAATATTAGCAAATTACCTGTATGTGAACTGAAGCACCAGTCAACACAATGGATCAACAGTTGGTGCTGGGCCATCCGTTTAGCCATTTCTTAATGATAATGTTGTGCATCTTTGGATTCACGATGCCATTCTAGAAGGGAACACATATAGCAGTGAAATCTAATCCGGGCAAGAGCATCTAGAGTGGTGCATTTTCTCTAACAAACTTCAGAAGAAGGGAATTAAAGCCCAGCGTACTTTGGTTCTGGAGGAATAGAGTGGTGTTTATGCAGAGCATATGAATGAACAAGGCTTTGTGAAGATCATCTATCACAAATTGTGTTTGAAAAAGTGAAAATTTCTTATCATCACCCAGAGGAGGGGAGACAAGTTCAAAGGAATGCCGAGCATCAAACTCTGGATATATGGACATAGAAAACCAGTTGGTTGGCATAAAGCACGACACATTAACCATGTAGCGAGTTAGGGGAATAAGTGTAGGTGGGTGTTTGATAAGAACTTGTAACGACCCGAGAATCCGATTACCGGGAAGGCCCGATAACCCGAGACTCGCACCGCCGCCCACGAGCCGGGAGGGCTCGGAAGGGCTAAAAGGAGTGTGGAGGCACAAAGAAATAGGAAATAAAGCAGGACAACCAACAACAACAAGCTGAAAGAAGGAACAACTACAGCCATAACAGAGTCCAGTCCAACAGAAAGTACAGTCTAAAGCAGTAAAACGTACCACATGCCAAGTGAACACTCGGCCCGGCAAGCTGGCAACTGAGAACCTCCGCTCCGCACCCTCGAACCACGAGGAAGAACCGCTGCACCTGAAAAGTAGGGAATGAGTCTCCAAAACAGAGACTCAGCAGGGATCCCGCGGAACCCCAACCGGAAACAACGGCGGTAGCGGAAAGGAAGCTACAACTACAGCAGGAACAGCAAACCGGTGGCCGGTCAAAACTCGGCACTACAGCTACTCCTACTGCCAGAAGGCAGACCTCGATCACGCAGTCGAAGCTACCAAACCACGCTAGTACCACCTACCGAAGTAAGAACACACGGTAATCACGCCGTAAAGGCCTGTCCCTCGGACAGAGCCGACCTGGACACGCTGTCCAAGGTGCAACCCCAACCATCCGATCGCGGGTACCGCACAACAAGACGCGACCTCGGTAAACCACTAGCACAAGTCTCACGGTGCAAAAACCGACACACGTACCACGGTGAGACGACCATGCTCAACGGTCAACACGACCGAAAACCCGACGGTCAAAGACACAGAGATTGACAGTCTGTCACTCCGTACTCGACAGGAGTACCACCCACTAGAAGCACAGCCGGTAGCGTCCCCTGACGTCTTACACCGCACCGCAGGTGAACCGCCTGATGTGGTAGGTCCTACCCGAGACGCGAACACCGTACAAGTAACCACAAACAAGTGACTAGCTGGGGTCACGCCCGTCGACGTGCGTCCACAGTCCCCAACCACGTGTGCACACACAGACCACGCGTCCTAGGTCTGGCCCTCTGACTGGTTTTCCCCCGCAGCCGGACTCTGGCTACGACGAGGGGCCCGACGGAAACCAGTCTAACCGTCCTCAGGGTAAGCCCGTACACCACTCCCTGGTGCAACTAGCACACGCGTACTAGTAGGCTACGACTAGTGGAGGGTCACTGAAGGAGTAGACTCTCAACTCAACGGAAAACAACGTCCGAATCCGACGACGTACGGGGAACACCCCACGTACCGGCTCCGTCGCACGGTAACCACAATCGGAGGAGAAACGGGACTCACAGTCCACGGCCACGCACGCACCGTGCGCGAGAGTCGAGAAAACTCAAGTGGCGCTAAGCCACTGGACTCTGGACAGTCCTCTAAACGCACTACAGTCAACGGTCCTTGAGTCACAAGACTCGGGGTCAAGACCGTTGCACGCAACAGCACAAGGCCATCAATCTAGTCCAATCTCTAGGTCTAAAACCACGGTAGCACGAGTACCGAGACAACACATGAGTCGCCAAGGCCACTCCCTCGGGAAGGGAACGCAAGGGACTAAGGCCACTCACACGGGCCACACGAAAAAATACAGAAGCACGATTCCCAAGGCAGCACGCAAGCCGCCACGATGATTTCCCATCTTGAAGCAAGCGGGAAACCTCCAGCCACAGGCCGGACAACTGGACTCACTGTCCAAGGCCAAACACATGGCCCACACGGGAATCACCTTCCAAAAGAACCCACGATATGCGGGGCAGACCCCACCGCACACACACCGACACACGGTGACTCGATCAAGCGTAACACAAGAGCCCGGAACACGTGGGGTCACCCGGACCCACCACACCTATGGGCACGCTAATCGAGGAAACACGGTCCCTCCCGACACCCCAGAAATGCGGACACAGAACCCACGGGGTACCCGGGACACTCACAAGGCCAAAGGTCGACCACTGGGTCACAACCGGGTCGAACGGAGACCAACACAATGCGAACGGACGCTAAAAGGTCACCCGGACCCTTAAGCGCACGGGCACGCAAAATGAGGTAAACGGAACCTCCAGACACCCCAAAACACGGTCACGGAACTCCACTAGGTGTCCAAGGCACACACGGCCTAAGGGGAGAACGATCAGCCGCAGACCGCCCGCCCCGGGCAGCCCGGCTGGTCCCTCCAAGAACGCGCTACATGTGCATAGCGCGTTCAGCCAGAACGCGCTATACGCGCCTAGCGCGTTCAACACGAACGCGCTACATGACCATAGCGCGACCAGGCCAGGTCGCGCTATGATCCTATAGCGCGACAACCAGAACGCACTGGGGCCGTAAGGCGCGACCCAAACCGCCTTACTGTTCATCTTCTCCGATGAACACGCCCTATCGGGGCAGCGCGACCTTCAAGAACGCGCTACTGGAGTATAGCGCGTTCTCAGTCTGCACCCGGAAACGGTAGAAACCGCGGGAAAAGCCATGCCACGCCCCGTTCACCCCCAGGTGAAGGGGAAACAAAAGGGGAAACTTTCCCCAAGCCCCTAGGCATGCATCTAAACCCCTGGATCGCCCAAAAACACCATAAAACGGGAGATCCGGCTCACACCCCAAAAACACACATTTTGCCCGCGTTTAGCCCGCTCGGCTCACCACGGCCTACGAAACTCGCGGGAAAGGAAGTACACGGGCTGAGGGTCCATCACCCTACCTCCACCGAAGATTACGCACACCGTGGACGCCGATCCACAAAGAAAACGCCGTTGAAGCCTCGCCGTTCCATGAACTCACGGCCGAGCTTCTACGCGCCTCCACCGCCTCGATCCTCATCCATCCTCGCCTGTGCCTCGCCCGCGCCGTCCCCGCCTCGCCCATGCTCCGCCCCGTCGGCCGCCGGAGAGAGAGGGAGAGAGGAGAGAGCGTGAGAAGAGAGAGGGAGAGAATTGAGAAATGAGAGGGGGAGAGAGAGAAAAAGCTATTTATAGGAAAATCTGGAAAATCAGAAAAATCCCAAAAAATAGAAAATTACACCCTCGCGATCCTCGGAGCGCACCGATCGCAACGGTACCACTCGCGCCCAGGTGAACAGCCCGGTTCACCCGCAACGAGGTTCCGAAGGGAAAGCCGAAACCCACGCCGGGAATCGGAAAACACACGCGGAAAAAGCCGCGGAACGCCTCCGGGCCTCCGAAACGACTCCGGATCGCGCCGATCCGAACACGAAAGACGTCCGAAACGAAATTTCAGACACAACGGAGCTGGACACTCCGAGAAACCAGGTCCGGGACCCACGAACGAGGATCCGAAAAATCTGGGGCATTATAGAACTATTGCAGTAGAGGAATCAAGAGGTGGAGTAGAGACAGGAGAGGTAGGTGGTATGACTGGTGTAGAGGTGGAAGGACCAACTTGGTCCTGTAGAGGTGGAAGTAGAGCAACTATTGGAGGAGTGGAGGTAGAAGGACTAGCTTGGTCTAGGGGAGCTACCTGTGGAGAAGGAGGTATAGAAACTGGATGTGGAGTAGAGGTGGATGGTTCTGGAGTATGGTGAGGAGAGCGTAATGGAGAAGGAGAGAAGTTTGGTGATGGAATGTCTGTAGGTGGAATAGCTATAGGAGGAGGTGGTGCTCTGGTGAGGCTAGTAGTAAGAGATTGAACTTGGGCGAGAAGGACAATGAGAAGATTCTAGTTTGTCTCGATAGTGGTCTTGACTATAGCAATATCTTGGCTCTGGCGGAGCAACTGATCATTAATCCTCTATCGGATTTCAGCCAACTGTGCCTCAATAGAACTAGTGGTGTTTCTGAGCTGATTAATGGTAACCTGTTGAGAACCAGAGAAGGATAGAAGTTGATTCTTCATTCAGACAAAATCTTCATATTGAGTTTTGAGTGACGCACTGATGTCACTAAGAGCAACAATCATGTGTCTTTCAAGCTCTTTGGATACTCAGTGATTGGCTTCATAGCTTTCAGTTGTGTCATATTGAGCCATAACCAATTTTTGTTCAATATCACTATGGGACTCAATAACTATTTTCTCAATTCCATCAGCCATTCCATCCATATGTTTATAGAAACTTTGGAGAGTGCATTTTATGTAATTGATATCATCATGGAGGATTCAGATCTCTTCAGAAGTAGAGAGTGCTGTGTATGACGACGGGTGGACTTCAGCATGAATCCATGAGGAAGACACTTTAGCTCCTGCTATCTCCCAAACAGTTGGTGTTTCTTGCTCATGAGGTTGCTCCCCCTCAGTGTGAGCATTCTATGGAGTAGAGGGATCCCCCTCAATGTGTGCACTTGCAACAATATCATGAAGGGCTGCATCAATCCGCTCCAAGGCAGTTTCCAATTCTGCTTGAGAAGGGTGCTCTTCATCATCTTCATGATCAGGGCTGGCCCTGACTTGGTGTTCTTCTACTCTGACTGGTTCCAGAATGCACTGTATTTGGATGGATGCTGCTTCTTCTTGGATTGGTGCAGTGGTGGTTGTGGGTAAAGAGGAGGTACCTACTTGCTCCTTGGTTGGATGTGTGCTTGGGCCGGATTCACCTTTTCTGATCCATTGCTTGTTCAGACAGGTGAACTCACTTCTCTGTAAAGATGAAATGCGAAAAGGAGTGCAAGCACTTGACTTCTCATTATTGACATTTATTTGGAAATGTTGTATGATATTGGTGGCGAGTGGTCCATAAGGCAACCAAAAAAGTTTCTTCTTGCCACCGTCCTTGGCAATTTTCCTTGCTTCATTTGCCCCTTCAACCATGACATCAAAGATAATCGAGGCTAGATTTATTTCTCGCCTTGCCAAAAGGAAATACAGAAGATTTGAATCTTCTACGGTGCAGAGTGAGTGACTTCCATGCCTCGGAACAAGGATGTAGGTGATGATGACATGGATCATCCTAGCTTTATCATCCATTAATGTAATGTCTAGATTTTTCTTAGGGGTTGGCCTGAAATCTCCACCACAGATTTTTACCCCCTTAACAGCCATAGATTCTCAGCTGAGCATATTGACTCCAGTTGTTGAACACTTCAGTAAGTCGGTTAGGAGTTTAGTATTTAGCTTTATCCTTGTGTTCTTGACAATAGTAACCAACTTATTGCTTTCAATCTTCATATTGAAATAGAATACCATGTCAGCATCTTCTAGGGTTTCTTCTTTCAATGAACAGAACTTTAAAAGCTTCATATCCAAGAAATCTTACTTCAAACTTAGTCCGTTGATAAGTGTCCATTTTCTATGATAATTCATTACATATGCACCATTTTATGAGCATATAATTAGGCAATTATGCATGCCCCATCGTTAATCTCAACTTTGCATGTAAATTGGGCATTTCACACAAATTGATTAATTCGGTGATATCATTTAGTAAAGTAAAGTTGAGGGCCATGAGCATTAATTCTCCATTGCATAATCATGAGCATTTGTGTACATTGTGATAATTTTGATGGATTAAATTATAATTATGTGTGTGCATGACACTGAAGGTAATTGTAAGAGAAGCCGAGGGCAAAACTGTCATCACCATTTTGACCAAGTCAAACAAAGAAGCACATATTTTGGTTGGAGGAAAAAGAGAATTCAAAATATTTTGGTTGGAGGGAAAAGAAAATTCAAAGTTTGAAATATACGAGAAGAAGCACATATTTTTGTTGGAGGGAAAAGAGAATTCAAAGTTTGAAATAAAGTAGAGAAATGATGAGTCTTGGGAAGGGAGTTGCCCAAAGCCCAAGGAGGGGGTGCCCACCTCCATTTCCTTTCCCCCATGCATCATATTCTAACTAAATCCCAGTCATCCATCTCCTTTTGATACAATCTCCACCCTCCATTGACCCAATTTTCCCTATAAATAGCCCATGTCAAGGAGGAGAAGAGATGTTCTTCTTTTGGAAAATTTTCACCCTTTCTCTCCTAACCTTAGGCCACCAATTTCTCCCCCTTCTACTCCTCTTCTTGGTGCGGACACCAGAGCGATCGAGAGGCACGAACCGGCGAGCTGTCGGTACCGTAAGCGGAGCACCACTCAGGCTACATCAGCTTCCATCTGGCTCGGAGACAGCCTGGAGACTCCCCCTTGAGTCCCGATTTTTATAGTATTTACTGGGATATTATTTGGGTGTAATGTGTGTTTGTTTGGCTTTATTCGGATTGTAATTTGGATTGTAACAAGGGTTTATTTATAAAATGGGATCACCTGGGTCCTGCGGGACCCTATCCCTTCTCCCACTGATCCACCTCATCTCTTGGGCCCATGTGGGGTCAGTCAGCCTTCCAATGTGGGCTTCTAGAAGGGTTGGATCGAGGGGGGGACAAAGGGTAGCAAAATTCAAAAATGGGAACCAAGAAGTCAAGCGGGCGCCCCTAGCTTATTATAGTTTAATAGGTTTGAAATCTTTTTTTTTATTTGTTACAAATCACATAGGAGAAATAAATTATGGACTCCCTCTTTTACCCCTCCCCAACCCTAGATCTAGGGATAGTCAGTGTCTTTTGTTATTTCACATAAATAGCATGTATTTTCATTTGATTGGAATTAATGAGAAGAAAAATTAGAATTTCCTCCAAAGGAGCAAGGGCTGCCCCCTCTCTCTCTCCTCTCTCCCCCTTCTGCAGCTGAGAAGACTGTGAATCAGAGGTGTGAAGCCTCATCTATCAGGTGTGAAGATCGTCGCCGCCACCGCCACCGCCATCGTGCCGCCGTCGCACCACCGCCATCGTCACCGGAGTTCTGTTCACCTAGGATAGTCCCTTGATCCCAGAATTTTTGCTCCCAGCCACGAGTTCATTTGGAGCCCAAACTTTCAGGGTGAGTTTCAGGGGTCATCACCACTTCCTAGAAAAATTGGTGGAGCTTCTAGTTTTTATTTTCCATTTTCTCATTTTCGTTCTCCACCTCCTCTCAGATCTGCCAACAGTCTGCCCAGATTTCTAGAACCCTAATAGGTCGTTCATGAACCCACCTTCTCGTGACCCAAATGACTTGATATTTTTATTGGAGGTTATTTCTACATAATACACCATCCACAAATTTTATTGTGAATTTATAATCTCGTTCATATTTTCTACAAATTCACTTCAGATCCCAGCTCAGTTCTGCCTGCCACTGTCCAGATCCGACCACCCAGCAGTATAAAATACCTTTCCCCATCCAAACCTCCACCAAACCCTTCATAAAAATTATCCCCATTTTTCTCTCTCTCCCCTCTACAACTTTCATAAAGAGCGCATCTTCTGATTCGGAGGTCTACATCGCGGTCAACGCCAACTCTGAGGAAAGTTTATTTCTGTCCGGCCAGATCTGAAATAGAGATCAGTCTGATTCTAAAAGTCCCCATCAGAAGCACAATCCCAACGAATTTTCTGGAGCCCCAGAGGGTCGAAGGATTTCGAGAGAGCTTTCCAACGGTACCTCTTGTGCGTCGATCCGACGTCGGTGCTGGTCGCAGCAGCTTCTGTCGCTGGAGTTCGCAAATCTGAAACTGAGTTTCAGATCCGTGGGCAGCAACTTCGGCAAGTGAAGATCGGAGCCACCTGGCCTCCGACCGACGTTCCAGCCCAGCCGCCGTCCAGGGGAGCGCGCCACCAGGTGTCACCATCGCAGTTGGACCCACCCATCAGATCCGGAGGACTGAGCAGCACGTGGGCCCCACGAACGCGCAGATCGCGCCGTCCGGACAGCACTAAAACACGGATTTCGACACCGCCGGAGCGACATCAAGATGCTACCCGTCAACCCAATTCCCGAGACTCCCGGGCCCCACATGTGACCTGTTACCACCCTGCATGGAGTGGGTCGAAACATTTGTACCACTATAATATTTGTTAACTGGGAGTTATCTTCCCCATGCCGGGAGAGTGGAGGTAACGGTCTTACTTCTTGGCGTTCATTTGCTAGTTTAATATATGGTCATATGCCGCTGTGAGTGCGATAGGAATCTAGCCCGTGAGTTCATGTCACCGCTGTGAGCGAGAGAGTGACCCGTCCCGTGGCTCGATCCGAGAAGAGAAGTGAGTCGACCACCCTTGACTCTGCCGGTTTCTCAACCGCGCGGATCCGTGTTTCCCCTCGCTTGGGATGTCGAGTGAGCTTGCATTTCTGTTAGCGACGTATAGCCCATAGGAACTCTTAGTGTCGGGCCGAAGTGTCTCCATTGTTGTATGTTGCTGGTCGCGTCCGCATTTAGAGTCCGAGGTCTGCATCACTTAGAGTCGGTCCCAGTGTCCGTCCCGCATCAGTTTGGTATCAGAGCGAGTTGAGTCTAGGGTAGTCGTTGCATAAGTCTTGCACGGTCTAAGTCGAGTCTCAGATCATCATTGTTTTAAAACAAAAAAAAAGTGTTTTTGGGTTGCATTTCATCCCGATAACCCGGTATATTAAAAGGTGTCGCCCGAACGTTAGGTTACGCCTATCGGGAAGGCCACGCACTCGCGTAGAGGAGATCTTCGGGTCGACCCTCTGCCACGTACCGGATATTGGCTAGGTCTAGGTGCATCATCTTTGCATTAGTCTGTGTTTGCATTATTCTGTGTCACCTAGTCCGTGTGTCTTTGCATGCCCACCCGTCGAGGCACCCAATACTTGCCACCACCACCTATGGTGGATTCCCGAGCCCGTAGTTCCGATGAGCCCTCGACGGTTGAGATGTCCGAGCCCTCATGGATCGTCTTGATACGCGTATGGATGGCCTCAGTATGCGTCTAGATGGCGTAGGAATGCGTTTAGAAGGGAGGATGAAAGCCCTAGAGGATCGGGCCGAAGCATTGGACCAGTCCATTCAGGGTCTTGTGGGGAGAATAGTTGTCCTTGAGAGGGCCCCAGTGGCGGCGCAACCCTCACCGACGAATGGCCAACAAGAGCCGGCTCAGTAACCTACTGTGCCAAGGGCTCAGGGGGTAGATGTTGGGAGGCAACAAGTGCCCAAGGTACATGATTATGCATCTGATAATGAACAAGGGGGTTATGGTCGTGATCGTCGAAACCAACGACAGAATCGTGATGATGACGATGACCATGTTCTTAGAAGCGTGCGTGCGGACCCTCCCCTATGTGACGAGTCTTTGGATCCGAAGGTCTATTTAGATTGGGAGGCTGGCATGGACCGATACTTCGAGTGGTTTGAGATGACGGACCACCGAAGAGTTCTGTACGCTAAGATGAAGTTGCATCGATAGGCCCAAACTTATTGGATCAATGTGGAGAGCCTGTTAGTGCAGCCACATCAACCCCCGATCGGTACTTGGGATGACATGAAAATGAAGTTGAGGCAGAAATACCTTCCTGCCACATACCGCCAGCGTCTCATAGATAAATGGCAAAGTCTCTCCCAAGGGAGCCGATCCGTGACTGAGTACACCGCCGAGTTTGATGAGTATTACTTGCGGTGTGGAGTTACAGAAGAGAGCACCATGACCATATCCCACTTTCGAAGAGGTATGCAGCCAAACTACCAATATGAACTTTTCCGCCGCAATGTGACCACTTTTGAACAGGCGTATCAGGTTGCTCTCGAATTGGAGCAATTCGAGGCCGAGTTTGAGCCTACTCATCGGTTAGGCCCCTTTCCCATTCGTAGTGTCGAACCCCATGGCTCTTCAGGCACATATCCGAGGGCCCCCATGGCTCGACCTCAGGAGCCCACTCGTCCCGAGCCATTCGCTCCTAGGCCTCGCCCTCCACCTCCGAGCGATATCCCTCCTCGTCCCCAACCCACGGTCCGTCCACCGGCACCCGCACCCGTTGCTCATCCTTTGTTGCCTACACCTCCTATCCGTTGGGAGGATTAGAGGAAAGGACCTTTGATCGGGGAGCCTAGTGGATCACGGCAGCAGTGTTATCGCTGCAATGGGTTTGGACACTTCGCCAACCAGTGTCCCACTCGTAAGTCTCTTGTCATTGGGGACACACAGGCCGGGGACGCCACCTCTTCAGATCTTGTGTTAGTCAACTATGAAGCAGATCAGGATCTAGCTGACGAACACTATGAGATTGAAGGTGATGGCCAGGATGCCCAGCATTCGGACGATACCCACTTGGGGGTCGTCAGGTGTATTCTCACCCAGCCACAGGCCAGTGATGATTGGCGTCGAACCACCATCTTTCATACATACTGTAGGCTGGTGGGGCATGTGTGTAAGGTGATTATCGATAGTGGGAGTTGCATCAATGCAATCTCCACGAGTGCAGTCTCATGTCTTGGTCTTACTCCCGTGGATCATCCTTGCCCCTATCGAGTATCATGGGTGGATTCCACCTCTATTCCGATCAGGCTGCGGTGTTTGGTCCCACTGTAGTTCCATGCCTATCGTGACGAGATTTGGTGTGATGTCCTCCCCATGGAGGTGGACAATATCATTCTTGGTAGGCCGTGGTTATTTGATCGGGATGCGACACTCCATGGCCGGTCGAACACCTATACCTTCGACCATGATGACCGATGGATTACCCTCCACCCCACTCAGCCCAAGAGCCCATCGGTTAGGGGTCCTACTGGCCCTATTACTCCGGAGCCTTCCGTCCCCGGGCCCAGTACCCCATCCCCAGCCCAGGCTATGACCGTTACCCCTGGCACAGGCGAGCCCTTGACTAGGAGGTTGATGATGATTAGCTCCCGATAAATGGAGTGGGAGGCTAGTAGGGGCTGCCCTGTATTTGCTATTACGGTCCGAGAGGTGGAGCCGAAGTCCAAGGGTGAACTCCCACCCGATGTCATTCCTATTCTACAGGAGTTCGCTGATATTTTTCCCGAGGAGCTTCCCGAGGGACTCCCACCCATGCGGGATATTCAGCATGCTATCGACCTGATTCCGGGCTCTTCATTGCCCAATCTTCCTCATTATCGCAATCTTCCTCATTATCGCATGAGTCCCACGGAACATGCCGAGCTAAAACGGCAGGTCGATAAGTTGATGCAGAGAGGGTCTGTTCGGGACAGCATGAGTCCGTGTGCTGTTCCCACATTACTCACCCCAAAGAAGGATGGCACGTGGAGAATGTGCATTGATAGTCGTGCCATCAACAAAATCACCGTGAAGTATAGGTTCCCTATTCCTCACCTAGATGATATGCTAGACATGATGGCCGACGCCACTATCTTCTCGAAGATCGATCTTAAGAGTGGCTACCACCAGGTGAGGAATAAGCCATGTGATGAGTGGAAGACCGCATTTAAGACCAAGGATGGTCTATATGAGTGGTTGGTTATGCCCTTTGGGTTGACCAATGCCCCTAGCACTTTCATGTGACTCATGACTCAGGTCCTTCGACCTTTCATTGGGGTCTTTGTGGTTGTGTATTTTGATGATATCCTTATATATAGTCACACTAAAGGGGACCACTTGGACCATCTAAGGCAGGTCTATCTGCTTTTGAGGCGAGAGTAATTGTTTGCGAACCCACAGATGTGTGCCTTCATGACACCTCAGCTTACCTTCTTGGGTTTTATTGTGTCTAGTACTGGGGTCTCTGCCGATCCGGAGAAGGTCCGGGCCATTGTTGAGTGGCCAGAACCCCGTACGGTCTATGATGTCCACAGCTTCCATGGCCTCACGACGTTCTATCATCGTTTCATCCATGGATTTAGCTCCGTCACTACCTCGATCACGGACTGTATTCGGAAGGGCACGTTTGAATGGACGAAGGCCGCAGCTGCTGCCTTCAAGGACATCAAGGAGCGCATGACCCAGACCCCGATCCTTCGATTGCTAGATTTCTCGAAGGTGTTTGAGGTCTCTTGTGATGCGTCGGGTGTAAGAATTGGAGGAGTGTTGAGTCAGGAGACCCACCCGGTCGCATATTTCAGTGAGAAGCTGAATGACGCGAAACTGCGATACTTCACTTATGATAAAGAATTTTACACAGTTGTTCAGGCTCTTAGGCATTGAAGGCACTATCTATTACATCAGGAGTTTGTCTTATACTCCGATCATGAGGCTTTGAGGTACCTTCATTCCAAAAAGAAGCTTAATGCGCATCATAGTCGATTGGTTCAGTATCTCCAGCAGTACACATTTGTGCTTAAACATAAGGCTGGAGTGGAGAACAAGGTGGCTGATGCCTTGAGTCGGCGTGCTTGTCTGCTGACCACCATGAGTGCCGAGGTCATAGGGTTTGAGAAGATGAGAGAGGCCTATGTTGACTATCCTAACTTCGGTCAGATCTATACCACTCTCCAGGCCGGACCCTCGAGAGACCATGATGATTATGTGCTCCAGGAGGGTTACCTCTTTCGAGGAGGTAGGCTTTGTGTTCCCCGGACTTCAGTTCGAGACTTCTTAATTTGGGAGCTACATGCGGGAGGTCTAGCCGGCCACTTTGGTCAGAACAAGACTATCGAGGCTGTTGAGCATAGATTTTATTGGCCGAGCTTGAAGCGTGATGTTGCTCATATTGTGGCTCAGTGCCGTACATGTGCTACGGCCAAAATGAAGAAGCAAAGCTTGGGCCTTTATATGCCTCTTCCCGTGCCTGATGCCCCGTGGCATGATATTAGCATGGATTTTATCTTGGGATTGCCACGTACCTCTAGGAAGCATGACTCGGTCTATGTGGTAGTTGATCGGTTCTCAAAGATGGCCCTTTTCATTCCCTGCTCGAAGACTTCGGATGCTTCGAGGGTAGCTCGCCTATTCCTTACTCATGTGGTGTGCAAGTTCGGGTTGCCTCGTACCATAGTGTCTGACCGTGATGTTAGATTCACCAGTTATTTCTGGAAGACACCGTGGCATATGTTGGGTACTCACCTCAAGTTTTCCACTGCATATCATCCCCAGACAGATGGTCAGACCGAGGTGGTCAATAGGAGTCTGGGTGACCTTTTGAGGTGTCTTGTCAGGGACCGTGTAGGGGATTGGGATCTCATATTACCACTAGCAGAATTTGCATATCATGATTCGGTTAACAAGTCTACCGGTATGAGTCCATTCGAGATTGTCACAAGTCGTAGGCCTAGGAAGCCATTGGATCTTGTTCCCATGCCCATTCATGCACGAGCGTCTGAGTCTGTCGAGTCTTTTGCTAGGCATGTTAGGAGTTTGCATGACGACATCTGTCGTCACATTGAGGCTAGCAATACATGGTACAAGGAGTTAGCCGATGCCCATCGACACCACCGTGAGTTCCAAGAGGGTGAATATGTCATGATCAGTGTAAGACCTAAACGGTTTCCCGTTGGAACTATAAAGAAATTGCAAGCTCACGGAGCCGGTCCATTTAGAGTGTTGAAACACGTTGGATCCAAGGCGTATGTTGTGGACCTGCCCGAGGAATATGGTATAAGCTCAACTTTCATTGTGTCGGATCTAGTTGCATATAGGGACCCAGCGGTGATCCCTAGTGAGCCTTTCGAGCCATCTCCCCCCATTGAGAGTGATCCCACACCTCAGTGTCCACCACCAGCAATATTTCCACGACAGCGAGAGCATATAGATCATATATTTGATGAGCAGGTGACAGTTACCAGGAGTGGATCCTACCCGCGCTACCTGGTGCGTTGGAGAGGGCGACCCGCCACCGAGGATACTTGGATCACCCGTGGAGAGTTGCAGCGGATAGATCCGGACCTACTGGAGCGCTACCAGAGTGATGCTGACCCTTACTCGACAGGGTCGAATTTCTCCCACCTGGGGAGAATTGGTGCGGACACCAGAGCGATCGAGAGGCACGAACCGGCGAGCTGTCGGTACCGTACGTGGAGCACCACTCGGGCTACATCGGCTTCTATCTGGCTCGGAGACAGCCTGGAGACTCCCCCATGAGTCTCAATATTTATAGTATTTACTAGGACTTTATTTGTGTGTAATGTGTGTTTGTTTGGCTTTATTCGGATTGTAATTTGGATTGTAATAGGGGTTTATTAGTAAAATGGGACCACCTGGGTCCCGCGGGCCCTCATCCCTTCTCCCATTGATCCACCTCATCTCTTGGGCCCATGTGGGGTCAGTCAACCTTCCAATGTGGGCTTCTATAAGGGTTGGACCAAGGGGGGGCAAAGGGTAGCAAAATTCAAAAATGGGAACCAAGAAGTCAAGCGGGCGCCCCTAGCTTATTATAGTTTAATAGGTTTGAAATCTTTTTTTTATTTGTTCTAAATGACATGGGAGAAATAAATTGTGGACTCCCTCTTTTACCCCTCCCCAACCCTAGATCTAGGGATAGTTAGTATCTTTTGTTATTTCACATAAATAGCATGTATTTTCATTTGATTGGAATTAATGAGAAGAAAAATTAGAATTTCCTCCAAAGGAGCAAGGGCCGCCCCCTATCTCTCTCCTCTCTCCCCCTTCTGCAGCTGGGAAGGCTGTGAATCAGAGGTGTGAAGCCTCATCTATCAGGTGTGAAGATCGTCGTCGCCACCGCCACCGCCATCATGCCGCTGTCGCACCACCGCCATCGTCGCCGGAGTTTTGTCCACCCAGGACAGTCCCTTGATCCTGGAATTTTTGCTCCCAGCCACGAGTTCATCTGGAGCCCAAACTTTCAGGGTGAGTTCCAGGGGTCATCACCACGTCCTATAAAAACTGGTGGAGCTTCTAGTTTTTATTTTCCATTTTCCCATTTTCGTTCTCCACCTCCTCTCAGATCTGCCAGCAGTCTACCCAAATTTCCAGAACCCTAATAGGTCATTCATGAACCCACCTTCTCGTGACCCAAATGGCTTGATATTTTTATTGGAGGTTCTTTCCACCTAATACATCATCCAAAATATTTATTGTGAATTTCGAATCTCGTTCATATTTCCTAAAATTCACTTCAGATCCCAGCTCAGTTCTGCCTGCCACTGTCCAGATCCGACCACCCAGCAGTATAAAATACCTTTCCCCATCCAAACCTCTACCAAACCCTTCATAAAAATTATCCCCATTTTTCTCTCTCTCCCCTCTACAACTTTCATGAAGAGCTCATCTTCTGATTCGAAGGTCTACATCACGGTCAACACCAACTCTCAGGAAAGTTCATTCTGTCCGGCCAAATCTGAAACAGAGATCAGTCCGGTTCTAAAATTCCCCATCAGAAGCACAGTCCCAACGAATTTTCTGGAGCCCCAGAGGGTCGAAGGATTTCAAGAGAGCTTTCCAACGGTACCTCTTGTGCGTCGATCCGACGTTGGTGCTGGTCGCAACAGCTTCTATCGCTGGAGCGCGCAGATCTGAAACTGAGTTTCAGATCCGTGGGCAGCAACTCCGACAAGTGAAGATCAGAGCCACCCGGCCTCCGACCGACGCTCCAGCCCGGCCGTCGTCCATGGGAGTGCGCCACCAGGTGTCACCATCGCAGCGGGACCCACCCCATCAGATCCGGAGGACTGAGCAGCACGTGGGCCCCACGAACCCGCAGATCGCACCGTCCGGACAGCACTAAAACGTAGATTTCGACACCGCCGGAGCGACATCAAGATGCTGCCCGTCAACTCAATTCCCAAGACTCCCGGGCCCCACATGTGACCTGTTACGTTCCTGTGTGGTGTGGGTCGAAACATTTGTACCGCTGTAATATTTGTTAACCGGGAGTTCAGATTTGGCCGGGGTTGTCTTCCCCACGCCGGGAGCATGGAGGTAACGGTCTTACTTCTTGGCATTCATTTGCTAGTTTAGTATATGGTCATATGCCGCTGTGAGTGCGATAGGAATCTAGCCCGTGAGTTCATGTCACCGCTGTGAGCGAGAGAGTGACCTGTCCCGTGGCTCGATCCGAGCACGGAAGTGAGTCGACCACCCTTGACTCTACCGATTTCTCAACCGCGCGGATCAGCGTTTCCCCTCGCTTGGGACAACGAGTGAGCTTGCATTTCTGTTAGCGACGTATAGCCCATAAGAACTCTTAGTGTCGGGCCGAAGTGTCTCCATTGTTGTATGTTGCTGGTCGCCTCCGCATTTAGTGTCCGAGGTCCGCATCACTTAGAGTCGGTCCTCGTGTATGTCCCGCATCACTTCTCCTCTTGCTTTCTTTACAAAAGTTCTTTGTTTTTAAATACTCTACAACTTCTTCTTCTGCGTCATCTTCTAATTCCTTCTAGTTTTCAAGTTATTTCTTATTTTTTACTGTTCTATCTTGTGCAGTCTTAGACAGCATTTGACTATGTTCTTCCCCATTTTGCTCCATCCTCCATCCATTTTCTCTTCTTGCTTTCTTTACAAAAGTTCTTTATTTTTTCCATAACTTCTTCTTCTTCGTCATCTTCTAATTCCTTCTGGTTTTCAAGTTATGTTCAACTTTTCAATGCTTTATCTCTAATTTTTACTATTCATGTTTTAAAGCCTTCTTCTTCTTCTTCCATCTCACCTAGGTAGCCTTAGTTATTTTCTCCTTCATCACCATCCCCTTCTCTTCTAAACCATTGCCATCTCCCTTAACTTCACCTTGACCTCTTCCTTCCTCTCCTTAGATCTCTCTCCTCACCCCATACATTCTCCTCCAAGAGCGGCTTCAACGACGAAGGTGACTTCCTCCTGGCGTAGATGACATCTTCCGCGAGGTGGTTTGTGATCCAAGGCCAAGAGAGAACAACACCGTCATCACCATTGCTGCTACCTTCTCTAAACTTCAAACTCCAGGCTTTTCTTATTTTTATTACTTTTGTATAATTTCACTTCATTGTAATCTCATTGCGTCATTAGTGTAATTTTGTTTCGCATTTCATGTACTCTTTCTTTTAAGTTAATGAAAGGAGTTGTTCTTTTGATCTAGTTCTTGATCTTCTTCCCTCTCTACCTCCTTCTTCTATCTCTTCTTTTCACTTCATGCAATTATTTTCTATAGCATAGGCGCATAGTCATATGTGTTTTTAATTAAGTGTTTGGTTTGTTCATCATTTCACTCTTTTCTTTAAGCAAAGCAAAATCACAAGTGTTTTCCAAAGGACTCCAAGGTTTTTAACTCTAAAAATCTCTTCTTCACTGTGGATTCGACCCTTCTTGCCACCATATTACGTCTTTCTTTCATCTAGTGCAAGTTGAAAATTTTGAGATTGATATGCGTATTTTAAACGATGAACTCTCACATTATCATCCGTGCTGTTCCATTTCATCAAAATCTACATATCTTCCACTGATCATCGCAGATTTCATGCTTAGAAATTGTGCTATGTCAGCATTGGTAGTGAAGTATTGAGCGTTTGTAGATATGGCCGCCATGGTGCTAGGGTTCTGGCATGTCAAGAATGGTTGTTTGAGGAACTTTGAGAAGAAAAAGAAAGTATAGACCAGATTGAGGAGAAGAATCGGAAGAGGAACCTGGCTAAGATCTTGTGAGTAGCTAGGTTGCTAGAGAAGACATTACAAGAGCTTTCGTAGGAGGCGAGTCTTGCACGGGAGCTTACAAGTTTAAAGGTGGAGACGATGGGTCGAGATAGTCGGCTTAAAATGATGGTGGCGTTTAGATTTTTGAGAAGAATGACCCTTCGAGTTTCAAGCCGACGGGTGGGATGTTGACACAATCAGCTATGACCAGTAAAACGGTAAAGGATAGTCGACTGGCTATCGATCAAGTTTAGAAGAAAAAGGATAGTTGATGATGAAAACCCTTTTTATGTTTATTGGCTCTATAAGATAACTGCACTTATTTATTTCTTATAAAGAAAGGATAGTTGATGAAAACCTAGATCGGCTATCTTACTAGAGAAATAGAATGAAAGACATAGTTGAACACGTGTCTATGTACATTTTATGCTGATATCATCAGTTCATCATAATTTTAATATTTTACATTTAATTTTCTGAGCATCCATTTATTCCAAGGCACACATTCCCAATTTTCTTCTAATTGTGGTGAAGCGTTCTTCAGGAAGAGGCTTCGTGAAGATGTTAGTCAATTGATGCATGGTATCAACGAAATTTAGAGTGATATCACTATTTGCAACATGTTCTCTTATAAAATGATGACATACCTCAATATGCTTGGTTCTGGAGTGCTGGATAGGATTTTTAGTCAGATTTATTTCGCTAGTGTTGTCACACATCATTGGGATTTGTTTTAACTTTAAGCCGTAATCCTTCAACTGATGTTTGATCCATAGCAATTGAGCACAATAGCTACCTGCAGTAACATATTCTACCACTACGGTTGAAAAAGCCACAGAGTGATGCTTTCTGGATGACCAAGATATTAGGCAACCTGAAAAGAATTGACACGTACCACTGGTGCTCTTTCTATCTATTTTGCAACCAACATAATCAACATCTAAATATTCTATTAATTCAGGTTTGCATAATCTTGGATACCACAGACTCAAATTAGCAGAAGTAGCTAGATATCTAAAAATTCTTTTAACATGTATTAAATGTGATTATCTTAGATTAGCCTGATATCTAGCGCACATACAAACACTGAATAAAATGTTAGGTCTACTAGCAGTGAGGTATAAAAGGGACCTGATCATACCTCTGTAAGTCTTCTGATCTGTAGGGTTACCTGACTCATCATTGTCTATCTTGGCTGAGGAGCTCATTGGTGTAGACAATGGCTTTGCTTTGTCATGGTTGTATTTCTTTAGCATGTCGTTGCAATACTTAGTCTGACTTATAAAGATTTTTTCTTTTAATTGTTTAATTTGCAGACATAAGAGGTAGCTAAGTTCTCCCATCATGCTCATCTCAAATTCTCCATGTATCAACTTTTCAAAATTCTTGCACATTTTGATGTTAGTTGCTCTAAAAATAATATCATCGACATATATTTGAACAATCAAAGTTTCTAGATTGTCATTTAAAATGAAAAGAGTTATGTCTACTTTACCTCTCTTGAATTCAAGTTTTACCAAGATTGAGTTTAGTCATTCGTACCAGGCCCATGGAGCTTGTTTTAGTCTATAAAGGGCCTTATGTAGCCTATAGATATGATCACTCTTACTTAGATCCTCAAATCCAGGTGACTGTTCAACATATACTTCTTCTTTGATATAGCCATTTAGAAATGCACTCTTGACGTCCATCTGATATAATCTCAATCCTTGTGCAGCCGCGTATGCTAGAAAGATTATGATAGCTTCAAGTCTTGCAACCGGTGCAAATGTCTCATCATAATTGATGCCTTCTTCTTGAGAATATTCTTATGTTACAAGTCTGGCTTTGTTTCTAGTGATCACTCCAGACTCATCCAATTTATTTCTTAATACTCACTTGGTTCCAATTATAGGGTGATCCTTTGGTCTTTCTACCAAACTCCATACTTGGCTCCTTGTGAATTTGTTTAGCTCTTCTTGCATAGCTAGGATCCAAGCTTCATCCTTAAGATCTTCTTCTACATTTCTTGGCTCTACCTGTGAGATAAAGATTAAGTAGTCATAAGGAAACATATTTCGTCTGGTCGTTACCCTAGCATGTGGATCTCCAATGGTGTTCTCCTTTGGTAATTCTTGATCTATTTTTTCTTCTTGCTGAACCTCTTCTATTGGCAGATCTGATTGATTCTGTTTCTATATTAAAATATCTTCCAATTGCGAGGTCAGCTCATCTGCATCATCATAAACCGACTTTCCACTTTCTTTTGAGAGAGGGTTAGATTCATCAAATTTTACATGTGCAATTTGTTCTACAAGGAGAGTTCTTTTATTAAATACTCTAAATGAATTTGGTTTAGAAATGTACCCAAGGAAAATACCTTCATCACACCTTGAATGCAGCTTTTCAAGATTGTCTTTGTCATTGTTGAGAATGTAGCACTTGCATCCAAATGACTTGAGGTAAATGATATTTGGCTTCTTTCCCTTGAATAGTTCATACATTGTCTTCTTTAATATAGGTCTGATCATGGCACTATTGATGACATAGCAAGCTGTGTTAATGGCTTCAGCCCAAAAATATCTTGGAAGATTATAATCTACTAACATTGTTCTTGCCATGTCTAATAACTCCATTCTACTGAGGTGTTCTGGTAGCTGAGAAGTTATGCTCGATTCCATTTTCCTCACAGTATGACTGGAATTCAACATTCTAGAATTCTCCTCCATGATCACTTCTTAATCCAATTATGTTGTATTTCTGACTTTTCTAAACTTTGTTGCTGAATTTAATATAGGTTTCAAAGGTGTCAATCTTATTTTCCAGAAATGAAACCATGTGAATCTCGAATAGTCATTCACTATTACTAATCCATAATTCTTCCCTCCAAGGCTTGTTGTTCTCATTGGTTCAAATAGATCCCTATGGAGTAGTTCTAGAGATTTGCTGGTAGTGACAATATTCTTGCTTTTGAAGAAATTTCTAACCATTTTTCCTTTCATACAGGATTTACAAATTGGTAACTCTATAGTTTTTTTCAGGGGAAGACCTTTGACCAAGTCATATTTTGCTAATTTCCTTATAACTCCCTAACTTGCATGGCCGAGTCTTCTATGCCATAGAATAGCTTCATCTTCATCTTTGACTGTGAGGCACACTTGTTGTGATCTCAAATCATCCATATATACTGTGTTCATATTTCTTTCTCTTTGTGCCTTGAATATCACTTTGTTTGTTTCGGCCTCAAGAATTATACAGTGATCAGCTTCAAACTTCACTAGAAGTCCTTTGTCACACAATTGGTTGATGCTTAGTAGATTGTGTTTTAATCCTTCCACATATAGCATCTTATCTATGCATTGGGTTGTCTTAAATTTGACAGTTCCTCTGTCTTTGACTTATCCTCTTCCATTGTCCCCATAGGTCACAGTCCCTCCAGAGTTGTCTTTAAATCTTGTGAACAGAGACCTATTCCCTGACATATGCCTTGAGCAACCACTATTAAGGTAGCACTTTGTGTTCCTTGCTTCAAGGCAGATCTGTAAAAAAAAATTAATTCTAAGTTTTAGGTATCCAAATCATCTTGGGTCCTTTGGTGTTAGTGATAGCATGTAAGGAGGTTTTAGGAATCCATTTCATATTTTTACATCTATCTACTTATTTTATTATCGAATTTCTTTTGAGAACTTCCTTTGAAGGTTTTACTATGCTCTTGGCTTTTACAAATGTTGGTAGAGGGTATTTTTATATGGATTTATTGGAGATTTATCTTTATGTCTTTTTTACCCAACACCTTCTCTTCTGAAACTTGCTGATTGAAACTTTAATACTTTTTTTAGCCCTTTTTCTCATTTTCTAAATATTTCTAGAGTTTTCTTAAGGTAGACTTATTTTTCTTTAAGTTCAATAACTTCTGCTTCTTTAGTTAATAATTTATTATTTTGGTCTTTCATGTGATCTATGTTTCTAGTGGTTGTTTTAGTGCTTTCTTCTAGTTTCTGATAACATGTTTTTAGTTCAAGTTTCATTTCTTCATTTTCTTTAGTAAGTTTGGTGACGTGAGTTTTTAAGGATTCACACTATAACTATTTTTTATCTCTTAAGTTTTGATATTCTTTTTTGAGATCTTTAAGCTCTTTATTGACTAATTTAAATTTGTCGTATAGTTCTTCCAAAGTATCTTCTAATGAGTAATCTGAATCAGAATCAGAGCTGAGGTTAGAATCATGTACCTGATTTTCATCTTTGTTTGCCATCAAGGCCATATTTGCTTCTTCTTCTAATTCTGAAGCTGATGTACATGATGTGGATTCTTCGTCTTCCCATGCAGCTGCCATGACCTTCCTTTTGAAATGTCTTCTAATCTTCTTGGGATGTTTTTGACATCTTCCATTCTTTGTTCTTCTCTATCTGCTTCTTAAGTCTAGGATATTTAGCCTTGATATATCTTGGTTTGTTGCACTCATAGCAGAAAACTTTTTCTTTCTTGTAGAGATCATTCTTTGAATACTTCTTTTTCTAATTTCTGGAGGGCTACCCTTCTTTCTATAGCCTTTTCTTTCTCATGATATGTTGCAGCCTCCTGGACAACATTCCCACTTCTTCATCTGAGTTAGTAGGAGTTTCCTCTTCTTATTTTGATTTCGGTTGTGATTTTTCCGCCTTTAGTGCACTTGTTTTTCTGCTCATAGTGGCTTCTCCCACTCTCTGCATGTTGATTTCATGAGCCATCAGCGACCCTATTAACTTATCCAGAGACATTGTGGCTAGATCGTTTGCCTCTTCAATAGATGTTACTTTTGCTATCCAACTACTTGGCGATGATCTAAAGATCTTTCGCACCATATCCCCCAAACTGTACTCTTTTCTAAGTGCAACTAATTCATTAGTGATGTCGGTGAATTTGTAGTACATTTGAGAGATGCTTTCGTTAGACATCATTCTAAATTTTTCATATTGTGACACCAGGATGTCTATTTTTGTCTCATTCACTTTGTCCATTCCTTCATAAGTAATCTGGAGCTTCTCCCATATGTGTTGTGCTATCTTGTAGGCAGAGATCTATTGATTCGTTTCTTGATAGTCCACAGCAAAGGTGACATTTTGCCCTAGTATTCAAGGAAGCATTATTCTTATCAATGGTGGTCCATTCATCTTTTGGGCTCGTAATGATATGATCACCCTCTTCAACTATCATCAATAGATCGTACTTCTGACTCTTTAAGAAAAACTCCATTCGAGTTTTCTAGTAAGAGTAGTCTGAACTATCGAACAATGGAGGATGGTTGACAGGTTGCCCTTCTGCCATCTCAACCATATAGGTCTTTTGCTCTCAGATCATTAGATCCTTTTACTAGAGAGCCTAAGCTCTGATACCACTTGTTGCCCAGTATATGGCTATGGCCTAAAGGGGGGTGAATGGGTAATAAAACTTATTAAACTTAAGTATATAACTCAAAGATGCAGTAAAGATATTAAGTAACAGTGCAATAGAAATTTAAGTCAGAAAGCAATCACACAATTGGACACAACAAGTTTATATTGGTTCGGTCATGACTTCCTGTCACACCTACGTCCAGTTCCTTAGAAAAGCACCTGAGGTTCAACTAGTCTTGCCAAGACAAATTACACCATGCTATTTTCTTAGGTGTTCAACCACACCTTGGGTACTCTCTCAAATAGAGTCCCAGCTGAATTTCTGGGTATCAGCCAAATCTTTACAGAATATAGTCCTTCTATAGGATGCCATTGCTCGCAAGCAAGTACCACTTCCTTTATAAGGAGGTAGTAGCAATAATAAAATAGAGTACACAATTGGTGCCTCTAAGTAGGCTTTTGGTGTACAATATAACTCAGTGAGTTCAAGATAAACGATCAGAATAGAAATATGCAATTTTGAACTACAAGAAGCCTTCTAAAGAAATAATTTAGAGGAATGTAAAAAGCTAGAAGAAATCAGCAAAGAGAAATATAGAAAGACTGCAATAGCTTATTTGCTTTGTACCAAGACTTTGAGTAGAAAGAAGAGTTGCAAACGATTTGCTTGCTGTTCTCAACTCTTGTGAAATTCTTTGCTAGATTTTGCTCGAGAGGGTGTCTTCATTCTCACTTCTTATGTACAGATCTCCCTGAGACCTGCTTACTTATAATCTGCTCAAGCATACTATCGTTCGACTTACTTTTGGAGCCGTTAGACGCGGAATAGTTAATGTTAGACTCCAAAATATAATCATTAGTCACAAAGCGTAGTGGATTTTAGACTCTAAATATAATTATTGGAAACAGGCGTCTCGAAGCTTCTATTTCTTCAGAAGATTTTCTTTCATCCTCATTGATCAATCAAACTGTAGTGATGATTCGTATGATATCCTGAAGTCAGAATATCTTTCTGAGGTATTTCTGGTCTTTTGACTGTTGCTTATCCATAAAGCAATTTCTAGCAGAAGAAGTAATTTATGTAGAGCATATTTCTTCTTTTAATTTGGCTTTGAAATATGACTATACATTCTCTATGTCATCATCCTTCTTTCTATTTACTTTTACCTGAAATAGCGTAAAGTGAAGCCCGACCTTTCTTAGGTCGTTAGATGGACGTGATACGAGAAGAGAAGTCTTACATGACTAGCAATAAATGTAAAGAGATTTTTGCATGTTCTATAATAAATGACTATATGTGTTCATTAATTGCATTTGGAATTCAAATCTGGTTAAGATAGTCGAGAATATAAGTTAAAATAGTCGATGTATTGTATAGTTCATCCAGTTTACCTTTAAGACATCAATTATCAAGTTGTTCTTTAATTTGTTGAGATAGCCGAATGAGTGATCGACTAAATGATGCATTGAGATGTCTTTCGATGATAGTCACTTTTCTGATCGGCTATATTTATATATAGTTGAATGTATCAACTATATCTACATTTGAATGTATCGACTATCTCTTCAGATAGTCGAATCTACTGATCTTATTTCCAGATAGTCTAATGTATCGACTATATTTCTAGATAGTTGAATGTATCGACTACAATTGAATGTATCGATTGCGTCTCCAGATGGTCGAATGTATTGATATTTTTTCTAGATAGTTGAATGTATCAACTATATTTCTAGATAGTTGAATGTATTGACTATATTTGAATGTATCGACTACATTTGAATCTATCGACTGTATCTCTAGATAGTCAAATGTATTGATCTTATTTCCAGATAGTCGAGTGTATCAACTATATTTTTTGATAGTTGAATGTATCGATTATGTTTCCAGATTGTTGAATGTATCGACTATGTGAACGTTTAATCAACTAAGTTTTATAGATAGTCGAGAGTATCGACTATGTGATCTTTCTTAGATAGTCGTAGATTTGATTAAGTTTTTAGATAGTCGAATATATTGACTATGTGAACGTTCAATCAGCTAAGATTTTAGATAGTTGAGTGAATCGACTATGTGAATAATGAATCAATTAAATGAACATTCTTAGATAGTCGCAGACTTGACTAAGTTTTTAGATAGTCGGATGTATTGACTATGTAAACTTTGTGTGATTAAGTTACTTCAATCTTTGCATCGGCTATATCTAATAATTACTTCAACAAGATCTGTAGATGATTCAAGACTAAGTTATGTAGTTATTAAGTAAAGCTTATGCTTATGCTTTTATCTTAATAACTACTATGTTTTTACAGGTTTAGGTTTTCCTAATTTAGTGCAAATTATTTATTTGTTTTGTCATTCATTTTATTCATTTTGTTATCACCAAAATCAATTTTATTCTAAAGGGCTTATGATATACGGAGGGGTGTGCCTAACACCCTCTTCTAGCACATACATCGAAACATTGCAGTAAATAAAACAAAATACCCTAAGCTAGCTGCCGACTATACTAGACACTTTGGACTCTTAGGCGCTGCAATTGCCTCAAATTCCCATGCACATTCACAATCTCGCTTTGATACCAATTGTAATGACCCATGATTTGAGTATCTAAAAGTAACCAGCGTAGCCCGAATCTTGACCCATCAGCCACGAGCCATGGAGCTCAGAAGGGTTAGATTAATATTGTGGGGGTGCATCGGAATCTAAAATAAATGCAAGCTTCAACTATAGAATTAATTTATTAAATGACAGGAATAAAATTGAAATTTTATAATTAAATAAATATATTACAGAGTCCAGTCCATAAAGTACATTCAACAATAAAAGGAAATGTACACAATCACAGGGCATACCCCGGCTCTAGCAAGTTGGCGCTATGAATAGTCACTGGTGATGCCTAAAACCTGAGACCCACATAGAGGCATCCCAGACCTAAAAAAGAAGGGGTGAGACACATCTCATTAGCTTAGTAGGGGTCCCACGGATCCCCACCACACAATGGTAATAACAATAACAACAATAGCAGCAACAACAATAACAACAACAGGTGACGGAACCACAGCTCTCTCAGCTACTCCTACTCTCAACAAGGAAAATCTCGACCTCATAGTCTGAAATGCCGAACCAATAGCAAAACCATGGCTACGCTACTAGGAAAACCCACGACACCTCTACCATGATGGCTCGTCCTCGCAGATGGAAGCCATGACCAAGACCACATGGCCAAGAGTACAACTTCCACTCTCGGGAGGACTACGACCTCAATGTTAGGAAAACATTGGTCTCGATCGGAAAGAGAACCCTGACGATTCTGTCAGAAAGTCATGACCTCGTAGTCGTAGAAAGCAATGGCTAGTATGCTAGGAGGGCCGCAACAACGATGTCGGTAAACTCCCTCAATTTGGCATCACTCAACTCTTATATACACAAGTCTCTCATGCACGGCCCATGCCTGATCTCGAATGAGGCAGAGAGACACACATGCACACCTCTTCTTGGGACTAGATAGGGTACATGCCTCTGCAACCCACAACACTACCGTGCCCTATAACTTGACACAAGGTACGTGCCTCTGCACCCAACAACAACATACACTTTCCCTAACCACGGCACGAGGGCTCTTGGTGATCTCACCTGTGCATTGAGTATCGTACACACTGGGCGATCTCGTTGGGTCCTACTATGATATGCCCTCAAGGAAGTACTACAGTAAAACACTAAGTCCTCCTATCTCACAGAAGCTACTACAATGCTTACTCACACACCCAAACCATAATAGAACACGATCTCAGGCCGATACACAAAATCAGACATATAAACCAACATGTACTGATCTAAACAATGCACACAGGGTAAACCCTCTATGAGAAATCATGGAAACCTGACATTTCTAGAACCCTAAGGCTGGGCGGTCATCCTCTTGGCCGCCTACATGTAGGGACCAGGGCGGCAAGATAGCTGGCCACCCAGCCTGGGCATGCATACATGGGCGGCCACAAACCTGGCCGCCAAACCTATTCTGGGTGGCCAGGGACATGGCCGCCTGCAAACCTAGGCGGCCACATCTCTGGCCGCCCAGAGACTTGGGTGACCAAATATCTAGCCACCCAGTGGACACTTATCCTCGGTGGCCAGAACCTTGGCCGCCCAACTGGGCAAGTCCCCAGACCCCGACGCCCATCGAGTTGGCCACCTCCTGCGGGGGTCTTTCAGACAGAACACCCAACTTGGGTGTTAATCCACTCCCTATTCGCCTCTAAACGAAGGGGAATGCAATGGGGATCATCCCCTAAACATTCCAGGAACAAAATAGAAAGAATCTACCAACGAATCTCGGCTCAGATTGGTTGAAAACTGCCACACTACCCTGAGCATGCCTTTTTCCCTAAACATAAAATACGCCCTCTCTCGGTCTCACCGTGGCATGGATTTGCATGGAAACAACAAAGAAGGTGAGAGATCCACCCAATACCTCTCACGAAGCTTTACTGCACTAGAAATACCGGATCATCATGAAATCGCTAAAATCCTCGCGGCCGGTTTGCAAACTCCGTAAAACTCCTTGCCGCGCCCCACTGCCAGATCCTCACTCTTGTCCTCACCACTCATCACCCAAGTTGCTCGCCACCATGCCTGCCGAAATGGAGGGAGAGAGGGAGAGAAACGAGAGAGTGAGTGAGAGAATGAGAGAAGAGAGAGATGGGGGGATTTAAAGGTTTTTCTTTTGGGGTTTAAAATTTTCAAAAATTAAAAAATTATCAAAAATTAACCCCGCGATCTTCGAAAAACATGTAACTCACCTGTTATGCCACAATGCCCAAAAATAAGTTATTATCTCGTATTTGGGGATCCGAAGACCCAATATTTAAAATTTTCATTTTAATTAGAAAACAAAATCGAAGACCTGGGATGCTAGATCAGAAGTCCCGAGATATTACACCCCCTCTCCCGGCCCTCTCCCCCCCGCCTTAGCGGTTGATTCCCCAACCCTCCCCGACCCCCTCACCTCTTCCATACACACACACACACACATAGAGAGAGAGAGAGAGGGAGAGAGAGAGAGAGAGTAACTAAGGGTAGGTTAGTTATTTTATACCTTAACCCTTGGTTAAGTAGATTGGGGTTACGACAAGGACATAACCGCAATCATTCACCCTATTTTGAGGGTATATTTGATAATATGTCTAAATGAGGGGTATATTTGATAATATGCATATTTGTAAGGGTATATATTCAAAAGGTCCAATATAAAAACTTGAACCCACCATAGTGTAGGGGAATGCTTACAATACAAAAAATTGATGTCTACTAAATAGAGATATATTTGCAAATCAAAAATATTTAATAATAACTATGTAAGGGTATTTTGGGAAATATAAAATTTTCATCTACAGGGGCCCCAAAAACAATAATTAAACTCTTGTCGAGTGAGATATTTGTGCAAACTAAGAAAATGGAGTAGACCGTCACTGTATGGGGGATTATTTCAAAAGAAATAAGAAAAAGGAGAAGTAGGATGTGTAAGACATCGCAAGGATGGTGCGATCAGAAAATGCAATAGAAATTAAAAGAAATTCGCTCCATCTTGAGATCGATTAGGGATCGTTACTCAAATTGATGGATCACTTATGACACACAAAACTAAACTAGGGTTTTATGCATTATATCTTGGGTGAGACTCAGATCTCACTACTAACTGAAAATGAGAATCGTCTGTGGATTTGAGGCGTGCACGTGCTCACCTTCTAGACATATCCACATGAGCCCTTCGAGAACCAGATCTCTCCTTCACCATGAAGAACACTTCTTCACAATCTCCAAGCCCTTCTTCTTCTTCTTCTCAAGAGAGAGAGGCGCCAAGGTGGAGCACGACCTCGAGAATCATGCCCTAGAAGGGGACGGCCTGGGGGAGAGAGAGGGAGGCAGCCAGGGAGATGTTGTGACTGTTGAGAGTCTAAAATCTCAGTCTATCCCCTATATTACAGCCATCCTGATAGACAGCGAGACTATGATCTAGAGGGGGGATGAATAGATCACTCCCAACTTCGAGTGATGGTGAAAATTCACTCAATGAAGACGGAAACACGGTAAGTAATGCCAGAGATACGAGGCGGTGGTTGAACCCTAGAGTCTTCTCACGCAAGAAGGCAACTCTCAAGATAGGCGTGACCTATCATTTGAGTTACTTCTTTTGATATACCTCATGGGTACAGCGAATTCACATGAGCAATCTGTGAGACAATTAGGCAAACCACATGAAAATTACACAAGATTTTTTAGGTGGTTCGATTGCTAAACGCAATCTACATCCACCCCTCACTCCTTCAGAGTGAGGCTTCCTTGCTTCAAGCAAAAACAAGCAGACTTAGTCTGCACACATATGCTGCCTAACAGCTTAAGTTCAGAGGGAGACAAATCTCTCGACACAGATCCTACAGCTCACAGAATCTTAACCCTGTCCTTACCTACCCGCAACTCCAGAACCGGAGGATGATCCTCCCTTTCTATAAACCAGAGGGAAACAACGAGTGACAATCCCCCACTTGCACTCAGGAGACTTAGTCTCCCTTCCTCTAACATCAGAGGAGAATCAGATAACACTCTCCCTTCTCCTGAATCCACAGGAGGAACCCGACCCCAAAACAGAGAGTCAGAAAATTCAGTAGGAATAGAACAGAACAAAGATAAAGAAAATGAAAGATGATTGCCGGAACTAGAAAACAAAATGTAGCTTCTCTGAAGCCCTCTCACGATGATCCTCTTCGAGACTGCTCTCTCACTCTTCGGATGTGGCTCTCTTCACGCAGCTGTCGCAGCTCTGGGATTCTTCCGTTTCTCCGTGTTCCTCACTCTTGATGGCTACTTGATGCCCTTCTTATATGAGAGCGTGAGATTTGAGGGCCCACACATTTTCCAGATTGGTGCGTGGAAGACATGTCCACCCAAAAACTTCATCTGGAAAGTGCATTTGAGGGACACGTGTTAGATCTTGAGGACGCCGTGTATCCACGTGGCAGATCGTTCTGAAGAGTTGGACGCCTTGGATCATGTGACTGTTTGAGTCAGTTCTGGAATCACGTGATCACTTAACTGATTGATGCAACTCACGCAACTCACCCTTCAGGTGTATGATAGAATTCTTGCCAAAAGGGAACAAGGCATTTCATCAAACATTTTGTAATCAGATGCTGATTTATCTAGCATTATATCAGACATATAGGTCAGAAAAGTAAAAGTCGATGTATATGCTTTGATTCAAACACGCTTAGACCTGAACTGCTTGTCAAGTAAAATGTGCACAAACCTTTTTTGCAAGTGGGCAAAAGAAGCATTGACCTTATGTAAGTTCTAGCAAAAACATGCTCAGACCTATACATGCTATATTCAAAAAATGCACAGACCCTTGCATAATCTCCAAAAAAGGAGCGTCGACCTTAGTTACTGTACGAGCAAAAAGATGCATCGACCTTAGTTACTGTACGAGCAAAAAGATGCATCGACCTTAGTTACTATACCAGCAACAAGATGCATCGACCTTTATGCATATTACTAAGATGTGCACCGTCCTTAGTAAGACTAAGGTGAGATGTGCATCGACCTTAGTAAGACTAAGGTATGATGTGCATCGACCTTAGTTACTGTGCCTACAGGATGTGCATGGACTTTTATGCATAAACACGAATCTGCACCGACTTGCCTCACTATGCAACATGCATCGACCTTCATACGCAACACAGTAAACATGCATGGACCTTCATATGCACTGCTACAGAAACATGCATCGACCATGTATATGTAGAGATGTAATGTGCGTCGACCTGTGTCTAGCATCGACCCTAACATGCATCGACCTTTGTTACTATTTGTAGAAGCATGCATCGACCTTGCTATGCATGTGAACAAAGAAGCGTCGACCTTATAAGCTGGAGAGCGAACAACCGTCGACCTTATATGCATGGAAAGCAAAGAAGCGTCGACCTTCTATGCTGACTGTATGTATGTATGCATCTACCTTATGAGCAACCAGCCAGTGTGTGCATTGAGTTGAAAAGAACAGTATAAGGCATGAAGTGCAGCAACCTAGTCCAATATATTATTATTATTATTTTTCCTTTTAAACAATAATAATTCAATTTCCACTCAAGGTTATGTCATCATCAAAATGGCAGGGACACACCAATCTCCCTCTTTTTGATGATGGCAACCGTTATGAATTATTTGAGAATTGATTTATTTAAGAGAAAAATATCAACAATGATGTGCAGATGTGCAGAGGTGATGATTAAGGCCACACAACCAAAAGGACTCATGCAACCACATAGACACATACCAAATGCATCAAAAACACAACCAAAAGAACTCCAAAAGGACTCATACCCAAACTCACTCCCCCTTTGACATCATCAAAAAAAATGTAGGGAGAGACAAGGTACTACTAAGCTGGTGAGAACAGATACAATGAATTCACATGGTAGAGAAACTAAATCTCATATGCATCCCTTAAAGATCCAAGTAAGGTAACTGGATTAAGCTTAAATTCCTCATGACTAATAATCAGGAAAGACAACTAATAAGAGTGAAGATTATTATCGTACATAAATAATAAAAAAGACCAAGGTTTAACAGTTATGCCAAGAGAGAGCTTTCTAAATGATGTACTAATCAAGTGACAGGAGGGTCATCTACTATCGATTGTTCCAAAGGTATTGAGGATAAACGGTCTACAAATTATTACAGAGGGGTGGAAGATTTTTCTTTTTTGAGCAGCGTAATAGCCATTGAGTAATTTTGGTAAATCACACATTGTTACATTAGAAGACACCTTGATCAGAGGTCAGAATTCCCAGTTTCTCAGTGTGATAATCGTATTACTTCTCTTTAGAGAACAGAGTTAGCATTTGAAGTGTCTTTTGACGTCAGGAGACACCTTGATCAGAGGCTTGAATCTCCAGTTACTCAACACTTTAATGCCATTGCTCTGCCATGAATTTCAAATTTCTATAAACTTTTTTAAATAGAGATATTCTGCACTTCATGACATAGAGTATGTTTCATTTCTTTGATGAATTGTCTAGTTTCTCGGTAACCAGAACATTGCTCTGAAATTGATACCCCCCTAAGCAAATTTATTTTATTTGGTATGTGATGTTTGAAGACAATACCATATGTACTAATCCTCAGAGAGTTTGCTTCCATAAATTTAAGTTTCAAACATTTAGAGATTTCATGACATAAAAATTTCAACTTTGATCCATGCTCATTAATGATGTAGGAAGACATTCTTCATATTCTTTTTCTAGGTCTTTGCAGGATTATTAGGTAGAAGCTTCTTAGCTAAATTTCAGTTAGTCAAATTTGAAATTTTAAGAGAGTTGAGAGTTTATAGCTTTTGTGAGAAAACTGTATAAGATTCTCAATGAGCTTTGTGCAGCAACAAGATCTCTCAAAATCCTTTGAATCAGACTCCTAAAACCACAACCTAACAGCCTAGAGAAACTCCCCCTAACAACTTGACTGACAGAAATACTCAACCCTATCAGCTTCACCCATGCAAATTCCATGTACACTAAGACTGACAACAACACCTCCCCCTCACAATATGAACTACTACCCATGCAGATGCGTGAATGTTTTGATGCAGGGACCAGAGACAACAAAAGAACTATGTTATTGCCAAAGAGAATAGAATTCAAGGAGATTTAAAGATACTCAATTCTCTCCTCAATGTTGTGAATTTTTCATTGTCTAGTGGCTTAATAAAAATATCAGCTATCTGCTATGTAGTGCCAACGTGGATCAAGTCAAAAGTGTTTTTAGAAACCTCATCTCTGATAAAATGATGTCTGATTTTAATATGTTTGGTGCGAGAATGTAAGACATGATTTTTTGCAAGTTGAATGGCACTAGTATTATCACAATATATGGGTGTGCAGCCCAGATCTACTTGGTAGTCCTGAGGCTGGAGTTTAATCAAGATCACCTTAGTACCACAGCTCCCTGCAGCGACATACTCTACTTCTGTAGTGGAGAGGACCACAGAGTGCTGTTTCTTGGAAGCCCATGAAACTAAACACCCACCTAAAAATTGACAGTGCCCACAAGTGCTCTTCCTATCTAATTTGGCCCTTGCATAGTCTGCATATGTATATGCAATTAGATCTAAGGTGTGTGATGCAGGAAACTATAAGCCTAAAGAGTGTGTAGCAGATATGTATATGAAAATTCTTTTTACAGCAGCTAGATGCAGTTCAGTAGGCCTAGATTGATACTTAGCACACATACCTACACTGAATTGTATATCAGGTCTCGAGACAGTTAAATAGAGCAGGGATCCAATCATACCTCGGTATTGTTTTGCATCAATTTCTTTACCTGACTCATCTCTATCTAACGATATATTGGTACCCATTGGTGTTGAGATGTGCTTCAACTTATCCATGCTAAACCTCTTGAGGATTTCCAAGGTGTACTTGGTCTTGTTAATAAAGCATCCATCCTCCAACTGCTGAACCTGCAAACCAAGAAAGTACTTCAATTCATCGACCAAACTCATTTCAAACTCATTAGACATTAATTGAGCAAATTCATTGTATAGTTCAATGCATGTTGAGCCAAAAACTATGTCATCTACATATACCTGAACTACAATGAGGTCCTTATCCAAAACTTTAGTAAGCAAAGTTTGATCCACCTTACCTCTGTTGTAGCCCTTGCTGATCAGAAATTCTGTCAGCCTCTCATACCAGGCCTGAGGAGCCTGCTTTAGGCCGTACAGGGCTTTATTTAACCTGAAAACTTTGTTAAGCTGCGAAGACAATTGAAATCCAGGGGGTTATTCTACAAAAACTTCTTCTTTAATAAAACCATTTAAAAATGCACTTTTGACGTCCATTTGATGAAGTTTTATATTTTTAGAATATGTAAAAGCCAATAAAATTCTTATTGCTTCCATCCTAGCAATGGGTGCATAAGATTCATCAAAATCAACCCCAAACTACTGACAGTAACCCTTGGCTGCTAGTCTGACTTTATTCCTTGAAATAATTCCATCTTCATTTATTTTATTTTTGAAAACCCCTTTAGTTCCTATAACATTTGTATGATCAGGTCTTGGGACTAGTTCCCAGACATTATTTCTTTCAAATTGTCCTAGTTCTTCATTCATTGCATTAACCCATGATTCATCATTCGATGCCTCTTCAACAGATTTGGGTTCAATCTGTGACACTAATGCAAGTAGGTCTTGATTATTCATATTTCTAAGAAAAGACCTTGTCCTAGAGGGATCTCCTAAGTTGCCTATGATGTTATTTACAGGGTGATCTTTCAAGAAACTAACATTAGTTAAGGGCTCACCTGCTTCGGCTGACCTTACTTGATTGGGAACATTTGATGCTTCAAGTGATTCAGATTCTTCCTCCACCTTATCCTCTAGAAATTCTCCATCATGCTTTGAACTTCTGTCATCATCATCCATGTCACGCCCCGAGCCTTTATTACAGCGGAAGACTAACTCGGGAAGCGTGGACAGCCGGCATGGTAAGCCTCTTGCAAGTAAGAATGACCAGAGCGCAATACAATCACACACACAAATGCAATTGCACAATATATATATATATATATATATTCAAACTTTAACTTTATTTCATTACTAACTCAAGTACAACCACTAATTCAATTTCCATTATGTACTAGACTCAAGAAATATGAAAATTACATAGACTCAATGTAAATAATTTAGACTTCCTAAGTCTTCACTCTCATCTTGACAACACTTTCATTCGCTCTCGGACCCGCTACTTGTATAACCCGATTCCGAATTCGAATCACTTCCATCTCCTGAATAGATTGGAAATAAGTAATGAGCACACTTGCCCAGTAGGTATCTTCGCATCAACATGAAGGCACTATTAAAGTAATTAACAATTTAGCTCTAAAAAATAAGGTAAAAATCATGCGAATGCGATTAATCACGCGATTCAACCAAAGTAAGTAGACGATCAAGTAAGTTAGAATGAGAGCAAGTAAGAACTAGCAAGAATGTAACAAGAACATGATATTGGCCTTTCATGAACAAGACTGTATCGAGAATGTACTAACAAGCCACATAATCATCACTCTAGTATCTTTTGCTGATGAGCAAGTACTTCGTAAATTTCTGTGGAATATCAAGCAAGAAAGTCATGTCATGCTTTATTATGGATTTTCACTTATTTATAGAGAAAGTACTCCCAGCGCAATGCGACGCCAGTAGCATCATACCCCATGGTTTATAATAGTATGTTTCCGACAATCAGTCGAGGGGACTAACATAGAGCCCTTGAACACAATCAGTGCTCGATCGCATCTTCAAGTATAAATCAAGCTTTTTCCACGCATGTAACAATAAAGTATGGCCAAGAATGTAATAAGTTCAATAAGCTCATGATAACAATAATTCAATGAATGAATGATTTAATAAGAATCATGAGAAATCAAGAATGACTTAAGCAAGGTTATGCTTATGGAAATAAATCGGCAGCATAATGGTACATTCTTTATTTTCCATTCATTATTTTAGGTTTCTTGATCAATATGATAAGTTCTAGATCATTAATAGTCCATCTAGAAACCTTGGAATATCAACCCTTGGTCCACCTTGGGTTAAAAATACTCAAGCAGTGTGACGGTCGTGTACTGGGCCGTTACATGATGTGACGCTCCAGTATTGAGCCGTTACATTAGTCTGAATCCAGAACCAAGAAATCGGACTCAGTTGAATGTGACGGTCGTATATTGGGCCGTTACTTGTGCCTGACGGTCCAACATAGAGCCGTTACATTATTGATAACCAAAAATATCGATAGTGTAATCTAATCAATGGGCTTTAATGGTAGAACCAACTCGGCGTCCTATTAGGAATCCCAGGCTCGCGGAGAATTACGGAGGCCTTGAAACAAGATTTCCTAGTCCATTGGAAGGAATATCCAATAGAGAGGTCCTCATGTCCAAGAATAATGTTCCTATAGTGCAAAGTGAACTAATGGACAACATACCGGAATATGCGCCATATACTTAAAGAAATGACTCTATTGATAAAGAGAATGTGTGATGATGTGAAACCATGAGAAAACTCCGTCAATACAACATTCGGAGAATCATGATTTAAATATAAAACTATAGAATTTTGGCACCTGAAGTTAACATAACTTAAAATAACCTAAGACACATCAATCATGTAATTTGATCATGAATCAGTAACTAAACTTGAAGTCATGATAATAGGTCCAACTTAGCTATCTAAGCTTATTTATAAATAAACTTAACTGGTTATTATTCTGCCTTGGACTGGCAGAACACAGGGGTCTGACGGTCTAGGATTGGCGCGTTACAGTGCTTGTGACGGTTTATCGGGGGGGTGTTATAGTGGTGTAACGCTCCTGCTAGGGTGCGTCAGAGACAATAGAACAATAAAAGCACAACAGGGTGTGACGGTCTATCGTAAGGCCGTTACATTCATGTGACGGTCTTACGTTGGTGCGTCAGAGAATTTGCTAGCAGTAAACTAAGTAAAGGTTTATGAAAATATAACATGCCTGGAAATCAAAATACTACCACTGCCCTAGTCATGATAACGAAGTATAGGCCAACTATATGCATGGGTTTAGTGAATAGACATGATAATATCTTTTAATTTTTATTTAGGGCTAAGAGATGCATGAATGTATAGAACTATTAGATCATGAAATTCTTAGTCTATAATGCATGAAATCAAGCACAACCAGAGGGCTTTTATTCCTAACAAGTTGTTTTTACCAATCATGAGATAACCTACCTTTTCTAAATCCTTTAAACTTCGAATTTGATGCTAGGTGCTACCCTTAGTCCCTTGTACTTCTTGTGATAAATCAGCAACTTCAATCTTCTCTATTTCCCCAGCCTCTTGAGCTAAGGATGTGAAATTTTGAGGGTAAGAAGATGAAACTATTAGAAACAAAAAGTTCTAAAGGATTGAACTATAATTACCTCGTTTAGATGTCATAATCTCTGGATCTTCAGGGAACTTGCGTTTAGATTCCTGGGTTGCTAAGGTTGAATCAGCAACTTTGGAAGCTTCTATCTCCTTGGTTGCTTGATCTCCTATCACGAAATTTGGAGAGATATTAGTCTAATATATTATAAACAAAAGGTCGTAAGGAACTTACCTGAAATTATGACTCCTTACCTTGATTCTTCACGAGTAAACAGTAAGGGTCACTTAGTTCAGAACTAGGTCCTATTTATAGGGTTTTGAAGATTAGATCGATTCTAGAGTCCTTAATTTGCCAGAACCTAATCCCTAAGAGTCCTTAGTAATGTTATAAGCTTCCCTAAGTCGATCTCTTGTAGATAAGATCCTAAAGTTCTAATCTTTTTGCTCGTTCTTCCTTTCACGGAACTAACAGAGTGTAACGCATCCAGCCTGGTGCGTTATAGGGCTGTGGCGGTCGCCCGATAGGTCGTTACATTCAACGTGTATAGAGTTTCAATTTAATAAAACTCTTTTATTCGTTTATCCACATAATTATTTTATATAAATAGTATTTATTCTTAAAATACGTGAATAAGTTAATTACCCTTCTAGAATATGGGCCAAACTTGATAGGCTTGGTCCATAAACCCTTTGGATTATCTTTAAATAGGCTAGGTTAATTATTTAACCTAATTGGGCCTTATAATGATTTATTGATCCAATATTCTATTTATTTATTTATTTAGGCCTTTATAAATTCCAGAAAATAATTAAATATTCCTAAAATAATTTATAAAAATTATGGGATCTTATACCCTCCCCCACTTAAGAGAATTTGGTCCCCAAATTTAATATATAGATTTCGAAGAGTGTTCTTACAGTTAAATAATTCTGGAAATCTTTTTCGCATGGCTGCTTCGGTTTCCCATGTTGCTTCATATGGCCATGTTTTCTTCAATTGAATCTTGACCATAGGAATAACTTTATTTCTTAGTTGACGCACTTCCCGTTCCAGAATCTTTATTGGCGTTTGCTCGAACGTCATATCCTTCTGAATCTCCAGATTTTCATAAGTGATAATATGGTCAGGATCATATACATACTTTTTCAGCATAGAGACGTGAAATACGTCATGAACTCTTGCTAATTGTAGAGGTAAAGCCAGTTTGTAAGTCACTTCACCAATCCATTCAAGAATTTCAAATGAGCCAATGAATCTTGGAGTTAGCTTTCCTTTAATGTCAAATCTTCGAATACCACGACCTGGAGAAACTTTTAAATATACATGATCTCCTACCTGAAACTCCAAGTCACGTCTTCGATTGTCAGTATAAGACTTTTGCCTATCTTGTGCAATTTTCATTCTTTCTTGAATGAGCTTGATCTTCTCTATAGAATCCCTGATGAGATCAGGGCTTAGAAATTGCTTTTCCCCTATTTCATTCCAACATATTGGTGATCGACAGCTTTTTTCCATATAAGGCTTCAAAAGGTGTCATTCGTATGCTAGCCTGATAGCTATTGTTATATGCAAACTCTACTAGAGGCAAGTGATCATACCAACTACCTCCAAAGTCGACAGCACAAGCCCTGAGCATATCTTATACTACCTGATTCGTTCTTGCCGTTTGACCATCTGTTTGTGGATGAAAAGCTATGCTAAAATTTAATCTAGTCCCTAGTGAATGTTGTAGGCCCTTTCAGAATTGTGATGTGAATCGAGGATCTCTATCAGATATAATAGTGACTGGGACACCATGTAGTTTGACAATCTCATTTATGTATAATGCTACTAGAATATCCACAGACCATCGACTCTTTATTGGTATGAAGTGTGCGGATTTAGTCAATCGGTCTATGATTACCCATATTCCATCGTGTCCACCTCTGGTCTTGGGTAAACCCATAATAAAGTCCATCCCTATACTCTCCCATTTCCATTCGGGAATACTCAAGGAGTGTAATTTACCTGCGAGTCTAAAATGTTCTGCTTTTACTTGTCGGTAGGTGAGACAACGGGACACGAAATTAGTTATCTCTCTCTTCATATTGGGCCACTAGAAATTTCTTTTGAGATCTTGATACATCTTTGTTCCTCCTGGATGAATTGTGTATTTGGAATTATTCGCTTCATCTAGGATTAGTTTCTTCGTAGCCTCATGATCTGGTACACATATTCGGCCCTTAAATAACAATCTTTCGTCATGGGAAATAAAAAAATCCGGCATTTGTTCAATATTGGCTTTAATTTCCAGTAATATAGGATCATCATTTTGCAGCTTGACCAGATCTTCTATCAATGTAGGTTGATCTCGGATATTAGCTATGAAATAATCTTCTTCCTTTATGTCAATATCTAAGTTCAACTGAGCAAATTGAGGAACATGGTTAGTTACACTTACCATAAGACTTGATAGCATACCCATTGGTTTTCTACTGAGTGCATCTGCTACAGCATTAGCCTTGCCAGGATGATATTGAATAGAAAAATCAAAGTCTTTGAGATATTCTAACCACCTCCTCTACCTCATGTTAAGCTCCTTTTGAGAGAATAAATATTTCAAACTTTTGTGGTCTGAGTAGACCGTGAACTTTTCTCCATAAAGATAATGACGCCAAAATTTTAAGGCAAAAATAATCGCTGCCAATTCCAAATCATATACGGGATAGTTTTTCTCGTGACGTTTCAATTGTCTTGAAGAATAACAGATTACTTTTCCATTCTGCATGAGAACGCATCCTAAGCCAATGCCAGACGCATCCGTATACACTTCGAATCCACCACCCTCCATTGGTAGTGATAAAATAGGAGCTGTCGTAAGATGATTCTTAAGATTTTGAAAGCTCTTTTCACAGTCCTTTGACTAGACAAAATGGTTTTCTTTTCTTTTGAGTCTAGTTAAAGGAACCACAATTTTTGAGAAGTCCTTAATGAATCTCCTATAATAACCTGCTAAACCCAGAAAGCTTCTTACTTCAGATACAGTCGTTGGCCGACTCCAATTCTTGACAGCTTCTACCTTAGAAGGATCCACAGCAATACCTTCTTTTGAAATAATGTGGCCTAGGAATGAGACTTCCTTGAGCCAGAATTCACACTTATTGAGTTTGGCATAAAGCTTGTGTTCTCTAAGTGTTTGTAAAGCTATTTTCAAATGTTGTTCATGTTCCTCTTTTGTCTTGGAATATATCAAGATATCATCAATGAAGACGATGATGAACTGGTCCAGATAGGGCTGGAAGACATTGTTCATAAGTTGCATGAATGTTGATGGGGCATTAGTTAACCCAAACGACATCACTACGAATTCATAGTGACCATAACGACTTCGAAAAGCCGATTTATAAATGTCCTCTTCTTTAATTCTAAGCTGATGATAACCTGATCTGAGGTCTATCTTAGAGAAATATTCTGCTCCTGAAAGCTGATGGAAGACCTCATCAATACGCGGTAACGGATACTTATTTTTAATTGTGAGTTGATTCAGTCACCGGTAATTGATGCATAGCCTGAGAGAACCATCCTTCTTTTTGACAAATAGAACCGGCGCACCCCAAGGAGATGTGCTAGGTCTGATGAAGCCTTTGTCTAGTAATTCCTGCAACTGCCTTTTTAATTCCTTGAGTTCTGTGGGGGACATCCTGTAAGGGGCTATAGAAACAGGTGCTGCTCCTGGGATGAGTTCAATAGTGAAGTTCACTTCCCTCTCGGGCGGTAAACTGGGTAATTCGGACGGAAACACATCGGGGAACTCATTTACAATAGGGATGTCTGCTAAGATAATCTCCTTGGATTCTGTAACAATGATAGAAGCAAGAAAAGCTTCACATCCTTGCAAGCGTGAAGAGAAGATATGATAGTAGGATGCTTCTTGTACTTGATGCTAAGAAAAGAGAATCTTGGAAGACCGGGCTTTCGAAAGGATATAATCCTATTTTGGCAATTGATATAAGCATCGTGATCTACAAGCCAATCTACCCCTAAAATGGCATCATAACCTTTTATGTCAAGGCATACTAAGTTTGCGGGGAGATTATAACCTTCTACTATCACTTTGCTATCAGGATAATAGTCGGTAAGCTTTGTTCCAGAACCTAAGGGTGTGGAAATAGCAAGATCTGAAGGTAAGGGAACTGATGCGATTGGTAATGTTTTAGCAAAAGTAGTGGAGATAAAAGAATGAGAGGCACCTGTATCAAATAGCACAAATGCAGGACGAGAACAAATTTGAAGAGTACCTTCCATAAGCCCATCATCCCTGGGCGCTTCCTCTTCTTCTAGAATAGCATTGAGGCGAGCCTGCCTCCTGCGTCCATTACCAGATGACTGGTCTTTCATAAGGGGGCATTCCGGCATGCGATGCTCCCTACTTCCACAACGTAAACAAGTGCCGAGACACTTCCAACACTCCTCAGCCGAATGGCCAATTTTTTCACAAAATGTGCAAGCCGTGGCGACCTGCTCCTTCTCCTCCTTGACTTTCTTTTGCTTATGGGAATTTCCACCATTCCCATTCCTGGATCTCTTCTTACTATCACGGCTCTTGTAAGGCTCCGTGATGTTGAATTTCCCTTTCTTATAACGCCGATCTGAGCGTCGGCTAGACTCCTCTCCTTTCCCCTTTAATTTCTCGACCTTCTCCAATGTCCTTTCACATAAATACGCTCGTTGAACCATTTCCGCATAAGTACGGATGTTTTGGGTCCCAAGCTACTGAATGAAATCGGGATGTAACCCATCCATAAACTAATTCGCCTTTAATAAATCGGTACTGATTAGATGTGATGCATACAATGCTAGTCTTGAGAATTGCAATTCATATTCGGCAACTGTCATCATTCCTTGCCGAAGAGCGGCGAACTCCATAGCCTTTCTCTCTTTTACGTGCTCAGAAAAGTACTTGGCACGGAATCGGGTAAGAAAACCGTCCCATGTATGAGGTGCATCGGCCGGAGGTGCCGGAACCGACTTCCACCATGTTCGAGCATCTTTGTTAAGTTGAAAGGTTGTGAGACGCACCTTCTCCTGATCGGTGCATTGGGTCACATCAAAGATACGGTTCATTTCATCTATCCAGTTCTCTGCCTCATCGGGATTAGAAGAACCATAGAATCACGGAGGATTTAAAATCTGAAAATTATGATGTAGGGCACCAGCCCTTGCCCCTGCACCACCTTGCGCTATGGTTTGCAATGCCTGAGTGAGGCCGGCAACTGTTTGTTGCATGCCATCCCAATCTACGCGATGAGCCATTCGTAAGATAAGGTACCTGAGAGAAAAATAACAACTTGTTATTTCTCATGAAATGAAAAATCAATCTCAAAGCTAATTAATTATCTAATCCCGGGCTCTATCCAATTCTCACATGGGTATGGAAATTTCTTCCTTAGTTCATAGGTAGGGGTCCTTAAACCTAGGACTTTTCCTATGACATGACTCTTCTTCCTAAGTCCTGAGACTTAGGCTCTGATACCAACTTAATCACGCCCCGAGCCTTTATTACAGCGGAAGACTAACTCGGGGAGCGCGGACAGTCGGCATGGTAAGCCTCTTGCAAGTAAGAACGACCAGAGCGTAATACAATCACACACACAAATGCAATTGCACAATATATATATATATATATATATATTCGAACTTCAACTTTATTTCATTACTAACTCAAGTACAACCACTAATTCAATTTCCATTATGTACTAGACTCAAGAAATAGGAAAATTACATAGACTCAATCTAAACAATTTAGACTTCCTAAGTCTTCACTCTCATCTTGACAATACTTTCATTCGCTCTCAGACCCGCTACTTGTATAACCCGAATCTGAATTTGAATCACTTTCATCTCATGAAAAGATTGGAAATAGGTAATGAGCACACCTGCCCAGTAGGTATCTTTGCATCAACATGAAGGCACTATTAAAGTAATTAACAATTTATCTCTAAAGAATAAGGTAAAAATCATGCGAATGCGATTAATCACGCGATTAAACCAAAGTAAGAAGACGATCAAGTAAGTTAGAATGAGAGCAAGTACGAACTAGCAAGAATGTAACAAGAACATGATATTGGCCTTTCATGAACAAGAATGTACTAGCAAGTCATATAATCATCACTCTAGTATCTATTGCTGATGAGGAAGTACTTCGTAAATTTCTGTGGAATATCAAGCAAGAAAGTCATGTCATTCTGTATTGTGGATTTTCACTTATTTATAGAGAAAGTACTCCCAGCGCAATGCGACGCCAGTAGTATCATACCCCATGGTTTATAATAGTATGTTTCCGACAATCTGCCGAGGGGACTAGCATAGAGCCCTTGAACACAATCAATGCTCGATCGCATAATCAAGTATAAATCAAGCTTTTTCCACCCATGTAACAATAAAATATGGCCAAGAATGTAATAAGTTCAATAAGCTCATGATAACAATAATTCAATGAATGAATGATTTAATAAGAATCATGAGAAATCTAGAATGACTTAAGCAAGGTTATGCTTATGGAAATAAATCGGCAGCATAACGGTACATTCTTTATTTTTCATTCATTGTTTTAGGTTTCTTGATCAATATGATAAGTTATAGATTATTAATAGTCAATCTAGAAACCTTAGAATATCAACCCTTTGTCCACCTTGGGTTAAAAATACTCAAGCAGTGTGACGGTCGTATACTGGGCCATTACATGATGTGACACTCTAATATTGGGCCGTTACATTAGTCTGAATCCAGAACCAAGAAATCAGACTCAGTTGAATGTGACGGTCGTATATTGGGCCGTTACTTGTGTCTGACGGTCCAACATAGAGCCGTTACATTACTGATAACCAAAAACATCAATAGTGTAATCTAATCAATGGGATTTAATGGTATAATCAACTCGGCGTCCTAGTGGGAATCCCAGGCTCGTGGAGAATTACGGAGGCCTTGAAACAAGATTTCCTAGTCAATTGGAAGGAATATCCAATAGAGAGGTCCTCGTGTCCAAGAATAATGTTCCTATAGTGTAAAGTGAACTAATGGACAACATACCGGAATATGCGCCATATACTTAAAGAAATGACTCTATTGATAAAGAGAATGTGTGACGATGTGAAACCATGAGAAAACTCCGTCAATACAACATTTGGAAAATCATGATTTAAATACAAAACTATATAATTTTGGCACCTGAAATTAACATAACTTAAAATAACCTAAGACACATCAATCATGTAATTTGATCATGAATCAGTAACTAAACTTGAAGTTATGATAATAGGTCCAATTTAGCTATCTAAGCTTATTTATAAATAAACTTAACTGGTTATTATTCTGCCTTGGACTGGCAGAACACAGTGGTCTGACGGTCTAGGATAGGCGCGTTACAGTGCTTGTGACAGTTTATCGGGGGGCCGTTACAGTGGTGTAACGCTCCTGCTAGGGTGCGTCAGAGACAATAGAACAATAAAAGCACAACAGGGTGTGACGGTCTATCGTAAGGCCGTTACATTCATGTGACAGTGTTACGTTGGTGCGTCAGAGAATCTACTGGCAGTAAACTAAGTAAAGGTTTATGAAAACATAACATGCCTGAAAATCAAAATACTACCACTGTTCTAGTCATGATAACGAAGTATAGGCCAACTATATGCATGGGTTTAGTGAATAGACATGATAATATCTTTTAATTTCCATTTAGGGCTAAGAGATGCATGAATGTATAGAACTATTAGATCATGAAATTCTTAGTCTATAATGCATGAAATCAAATACAACCAGAGGGCTTTTATTCCTAACAAGTTGTTTTTGCCAATCATGAGATAACCTACCTCTTCTAAATCCTTTAAACTTCGAATTTGATGCTAGGTGCTACCCTTAGTCCCTTGTACTTCTTGTGATAAATCAGCAACTTCAATCTGCTCTATTTCCTCAGCCTCTTGAGCTAATGATGTGAAATTTTGAGGGTAAGAAGATGAAACTATTGGAAATAAAAAGTTCTAAAGGATTGAACTCTAATTACCTCGTTTAGACGTCCTAATCTCTGGATCTTCAGGGAACTTGCGTTCAGATTCCTGGGTTGCTAAGGTTGAATCAGCAACTTTAGAAGCTTCTATCTCCTTGGTTGCTTGATCTCCTATCACGAAATTTGGAGAGCTATTATTCTAATGTATTATAAACAAAAGGTTGTAAGGAACTTACCCGAAATTATAACTCCTTACCTTGATTCTTCACGAGCCAAAAGTAAGGGTCGCTCAGTTCAGAACTAGGTCCTATTTATAGGGTTTTGAAGATTAGATCGATTCTAGAGTCCTTAATTTGCCAGAACCTAATCCCTAAGAGTCCTTAGTAATGTTATAAGCTTCCCTAAGTCGATCTCTTGTAGATAAGATCCCAAAGTTCTAATCTTTTTGCTCGTTCTTCCTTTCACGGAACTAACAGAGTGTAACGCATCCAGCCTGGTGCGTTACAGGGCTGTGGCGGTCACCCGATAGACCGTTACATTCAACGTGTATAGAGTTTCAATTTAATAAAACTCTTTTATTCATTTATCCATATAATTATCTTATATAAATAGTATTATACGTGAATAAGCTAATTACCCTTCTAGAATATGGGCCAAACTTGATGGGCTTGGTCCATAAACCCTTTGGATTATCTTTAAATAGGCTAGGTTAATTATTTAACCTAATTGGGCCTTATAATGACTTATTGATCTAATATTCTATTTATTAATTTATTTAGGCCTTTATAAATTCCATAAAATAATTAAATATTCCTAAAATAATTTATAAAAATTCTGGAGTCTTACAATCCAAGCTAGTAACATTATTTGTTTCATCAAATATAATATGAGGAGATTCTTCTACAGTTTGGTCTGAAACATTGAAAACCCTATATGCCCTAGTTGTTTCAGAGTATCCTAGAAAAATTCATGGGGTACTCCTTGCATCAAATTTATCTAGGTCCTTTTTATTATTGTTATGAATGAAGCATTTTGAACCAAAAATCTTAAAGTAAGCCACATTTGGTTTCTTACCTTTCATGGGCTCATAGGGGGTTTTCTTATGGAAGGGTCTTACCAAGGCTCCGTTGATGGTGTAGCATGCAGTGTTAGCTACCTCTACCCAAAATTTTCTGGGTAGCTGACTCTCTATCAGCATCGTTTTAGCCATTTTAATAATGGTACAGTTTCTTCTCTCCACTATGCCATTCTGCTGTGGAGACTTGGGAGAATAAAATCTGTGAATTAGTCCCTCATTTTCACAAAATTCAGAAAACATTGAGTTCTTAAATTCTCCTCCATGGTCAGATTAAAGTGTGCAAATTCTGTGTTTTCCGTCTTGTTTGACTTTATTAAACAATTGTCTAACCTTCTGAAATGCATCATTTTTATTTACTAGGAAAAATAACCAAGAAAATCTAGTGTAATCATCTATGATCATAAACCCATAACTTTTCCCATTCAGACTCTGAGTCCTGGTTGGACCAAAAAGATCCATATGCAAAAGTTCCATTGGTTTAGAGGACAAAGGCTCAGATCTGAGCTTAAAAGATTTACAAGTTTGTTTGTCTCGAGCACAGGCATCACAAATCTTTGAAATGGAATGGAATTTAATCTTGGGCATGCCTCTAACTAAGTCATGTTTGACCAATTTATTCAATGTCGAGAAGCTAGCATGTCCTAAACGTCTATGCCAATTAAGTGCATTATTTTCAAGATCAGCAGACAAATAAAGATTTGATTCCGGATTTTCATATAAGTCTATAATGTATACATTATTGACTATATGTGCTTCAAACTTGACCTTGTCAGAATTTATTTCAAGAATTTTGCATGCATTATTATCGAACACAACTCTGTGACGCTTGTCACATAACTGACTAATACTAAGTAAGTTGTGTTGAAGGCCATCTACAAGCATAACTTTCTCAATAGAATTTAAGGAAGACTTACCAACTGTTCCAACTCCAACAATCTTACCTCTGTTCTTCCCTCCAAATTTGACTAGACCCCCTACCATCATTTCCAGTTTACTGAATTTGGATCGATCGCCTGTCATGTGCCTGGAACAGCTGCTGTCTAGGTACCATATGCTCGGCTGCTAGGCTAACCTGCAATCAATTTAAGTAGAATGCCTTGGAGCCCAAGAAATGTTGGGTCCCAACATATCACTTAATGCTTTCAACAAAATTTTAGGGATCCAGATCTGTCTGATACCCTTTTTGACAGAAAGATTTTTGTTTTCAGCACAAACAAATCTAGGTACAGCAGGTATTGAAAAATGTTTTGTCTGCTTTTCATGGTTAAATGTTTTATTCCAGTCATTTCTGTAACTATTCCGTGGATGCCTTCCAAACCTTTTCTGAGGAAAATTGAAATGAGTCCAATGTGGTGTATATTGATTCCTATTGTTGTTTAGGTTAGGCCATTTGTTCTGAGTCCACTGCGTCGATACATAAGGGTTGTTACCTTGACACATCCCATTTAGAAGTTCAAAGTTTCTCTTGTTGATATCTGAATGCCTCGAAGCAATAGTCTGTGTGACGACCCAGAGTTCAGGATACCGATATACCGATAACATCGATATACCGACACCGAGAACTGGGGAGGCCACCCAAGAGGCTGATGAGGCCCCTGAAGGGTTAGTGGGGGGTTAGCTGAGGAATATGCATAATTAATTGCGAATTGGGGCGCGCAATACAAATAAGTATTTAAGATTTAAACACAAGTGCGGAAGCAATTTAAAATAACCAGAGTGATATATATAACTAGTCCAGAGTCACAAACACCAGTCCTCAAGGTACAACTACGCGGGGCATACCCCGGCAAAAGCACAACACAAGCCTCAAAAAGGCAGCTCGTGCTCAGCTGGCAGCTAAGGAACGGTCCCGAAACAGCACGCTAAACTCCGGGAGACGTCGGGCGCGGCTCACCTGAAAGGAGAAGGGTGAGTCACAGCCAGACTCAGTAGGGGTCACGCGGATCCCTACCTCGCACTAAACAAGCGAACATGCATAAATAACCGCAATTAAAGCATGCATTTAAATAAATACACAGGCAATGGCATGAATATCTAATCACAAGAAAGCTGTAAACTCTATCTAAGCAAGTATAACAGCTAACACATGCCGCTACTAATTAAATGCAAGCGATTAAAGCTAAAACTACCAATTAGAATGAGCTGCAACTAGTCCAAGCAACAAGGAAGGACAACCACTGGAGCAGAAACCAGAAGCGTCCACTGACGGCTTACACTGCGTCTCAAGCACTCGCAGTCGACAAGCGACAAGCTAAGCGCGCAAACAGTACCAAACCAAGTGACCAGTCGGAGTGACACCCGTCGGCGTCAGTCCACAGTCTCCGACCACGTGTGCACACACTGACTCTAGCCTGAGCCAGGCCCTCTAACTAGTTTTCTCCCTTGGCAGGACGCTACCATTGGCTGGGAGCCCACGGAACTAGCTTACAAACCGTGAATGGGAAATATACCCCTCCGCCATCCTCAAGCGGGTCGGTACTCAACAGACCTTAGGGCAACAACAGTGGCTCCATTGCCTGGAAAGAAAAGCTACTCTATTGGCACATAAAACACGCCACAATATAGTAAAACAATACAACTATGGCATGAATATAGAACGGAACGCATAAGCAATGGGCTGGGAATATATTACAGCCATCAGGGAAGTGGCGGTCAAGGACCCACGCGCCACATGCAAACGACGGTCGGGGGTCGGCGCGTTACTTCAAGAATGACGCTCCAGTCCCCATCCGTCACTCCCTTCAGGATTCCAGCTCAAGAGGCACCAAGGCATGTAACGGTGGGGGCCCTGCGCGTTACTTCGAAGCGACGCGTGGGGTCACCGCCGTCACATCCACCCGAGGCTCAAAACCACCTATCAGCGTTCTAAATGGTAGCAGGCGAAGTAACGCCCCGGTCTAGGCGCGCCGGACCGAAACGACGGTCGGCCGACTGGCCGCCGGGCGCACCGCCTGACCAAAATCACGGAAAACAGTTGATGAGTAACGGATGGGAGCCCCACCGTTACTCTCCAAGTAACGCACCCCCAATGGGCCGCTATTTGGTAGTGACGCGTCCACCTTGGACCGTCGGGCAAGTGACGGTTCCTGGCAGGACCGTCACTGCACCTGGGTTACGGGCGGGTACGGTTTGTAAACCGAAGCCCTCCCGGACGGCTGAAAACGCCGGGTATCGACGAAAAACCTGATAACCTGTCAAACCACGCATGCTAGACAACAATTTAACATCTAAATCTAGCACATGCAAGGCCTAAAACGCATTAAACTCAAGATTTAGGCTAAAACCCCAAAAATGGAAATATGAACATCATGCATGCTACGGGGTGCTAATCAACAAGCGAGCTAAAGGAAACGATCCTAGCAAGATCGAGGTTCCATCCCCCTACCTTTCGCAAGCCGAAACCGTCGAACGGGCCGCATGCAAGGAGGAATAGCCACGGAGCTTCCACGCTCCACCTCGCTCCCACGATCACCGATCCACGCCGAAGTGGACACCCACGCGCTCTACTCGACGCGAGGAATCCAACGGTGCCAACCTCGTCTCAATCCGACGCCGTCTCGACCCCGATCCCTAAGAGAGGAGAGGAGGTGGCCGCACGGAGGAGAGAGAGAGGGAGAGGGTGAAATGAGAGATCGACGGGGGAGAGAGAGTGAGGGTGAGAGATAAAAAAAATAAAAATAAAATTAATATATATATAATATAATCATTATATATATAAAAATCTATTAATATTCAATAACCCTCAAACAGCTCCGAACAAATCCGGAAAAATGCCAGACAAATTCCTAAAAATCCAGGAAAATAGCCGGAATTTCCAGAACAATTAATAGAACAAATACCACGAAGGATCCATTAAGGCACGGGCCTTACAGTCCCTCCCTCCTTACAGAAATTTCGCCCTCGAAATTTACAATAACCGAAAAGGAGGAAACTGAGAAAGGACTTATACCTCACTGGAACAAGAAAGGAAAAAGCTGACGCATCTCATCTTCACGCTCCCAAGTAGACTCGTTACCAGAGTGACGCTGCCAAGCAACCCTTACCAGAGGAATAACCTTATTTCTCAACCGCTGCTCACGACGGTCTTCAATTCGGATAGGAAACTCTGGCGTGGACAAATCAGCAGTCACCTCGGGCCACACTGAATCATCGAGACATGAGAAGCATCAGACACATATTTCCTCAACTGAGACACGTGGAACACATTATGAATAGCTTGCATGGCCGCCGGCAGTTGCAAACGATAAGCCACTGAACCAATAGCTTCAACAATCGGAAAAGGGCCAACATACCGCGGACTAAGCTTTCCACGCTTCCCAAACCTGGAAACACCCTTCATTGGAGATATTTTAACAAACACCATATCTCCTGGCTCAAATTGTAGTGGACGTCTGCGCCGATCTGCATAACTTTTCTGTCGACTCTGAGCCGTCAACAATCTCTGTCTGATCAGACGAACCACATCAGAACACTGCTGTACCATGTCCGGTCCTGTCAACAGTCGGTCCCCAACATCAAACCAGTTCAGAGGAGTACGACAAGGACGACCATACAGCGCTTCATAAGGAGCCATGCCAATACTGGAGTGAAAACTATTATTATAAGCAAACTCAACAAGTGGCAAATGCTGACCCCACGAACCTTGCCAATCAAGGCAACACGATCTCAGCATGTCTTCCAAAGTCTGAATAGTTCTCTCTGACTGTCCATCTGACTGTGGATGATACGCTGAACTGAAAGCTAACTCAGTGCCCAAAGCTTTCTGGAAACTACGCCAGAAGCCAGAGGTAAAACGCGGGTCACGATCTGACACAAGTGAAACAGGAATTCCATGCAATGGCACGATCTTCTGCACATAGAGCTCGGCCAATCTCTGCACACTCCAAGTAACTTTAATTGGCAACAATCTGGCGGTTTTCGTCAATCTGTCGACAAGCAGCCAGATTCCATCAAAACCTTGAGAAGTTCGAGGCAAACCCACCACAAAATCTGTAGTAACATGGTCCCATTTCCACATCGGAATTTCCAATGGCTGAAGCAGACCACCTGGCTTTTGATGTTCGGCTTTAACTAACTGACAAGTCAAGCACTTAGAAACAAAAATAGCCACGTCCTTCTTCATGCCGGGCCACCAGAACTGCTTCTTCAAATTCTGATACATCTTGGTGACACCAGGGTGAATAGCAAAACGGGAACCATGGGCTTCACTCAAAATCTCATTCCTCAAATCATCATCAACAGGAATATACAATCTGCCCTGGAAACTGACGACCAGCTCGTCATCAAATTCCACATCATATCTTGATATAACACGGGCCAAATCAGAATCAGCTTGTTGGGCTTCTAGAATCTGCTGATACAAAGCTGAACCCAAAACCAAGCTAGCACAAACTGCCATCCTCGGATCGGCAGGAATCTCTACACACAATGCCTCGCTCGGAAGCTGTTCCCACAATTTCCATTCATGAAGCAACAAATGACTGACTTGTACTTTCCTGCTCAGAGCATCAGCCACAACATTCATTTTACCTGGCTGATAGGAGAGTGTAAAGTCATAATCTTTCATGTATTCCATCCATCGCCTCTGCCTGAGATTCAGATCTTTCTGGGAGAAAATATACTGTAAACTCTGATGATCAGTAAGAATCTGAAATTTCTCACCATACAGATAATGTCTCCAGATCTTTAAGGCAAAAATAACTGCAGCTAGCTCTAGATCATGAGTGGGATAATTTCCTTCATGCTGTTTCAATTGCCGAGATGCATATGCGATAACCTTACCATGTTGCATCAGCACTGCACCCAAACCTACTCGAGACGCATCTGTACAAACAAGAAAACCACCCGAGTCGGAAGGCAAAGTCAACACTGGAGAAGAAGTCAATAGCCTTTTCAATTCAACAAAGCTAGCCTCACACTGATCCGACCAGACAAATGGCACACCCTTCCGTGTCAATTTAGTCATCGGTGCTGCAATCTTCGCAAAATCCTGAATGAATCTGCGGTAATATCCAGCCAATCCTAAAAAACTTCGTATCTCCGTGATGGTCCTCGGTCTCTGCCAACTCAAAACGGCATCAATCTTTGCAGGGTCTACTGCTACTCCATCACTAGAAATCACATGGCCAAGAAAATGAATCTCCCGAAGCCAGAATTCACATTTACTGAGCTTCGCATAAAGCTCGTGATCTCTTAGAGTCTGCAGAACGATCCTCAAATGCTGCACATGATCATCAACAGAGGCAGAATATATCAAGATATCATCAACAAAGATCACCACAAAATGGTCCAGAAATGGACGAAAGATACGCTGCATTAGATCCATGAAAGCTGCTGGGGCATTAGTCAAACCAAACGGCATGACTAAAAATTCAAAGTGACCATATCGAGTACTGAAAGCAGTCTTCTCCACATCAGATTCCCGGATCCGCAACTGAAAGTAGCCAGACCGGAGATCAATCCGTGAAAAGACAGCAGCAGACTGTAACTGGTCAAACAAATCATCAATCCTGGGGAGCGGATACTTATTCTTGATAGTCGCCTGATTCAGCTGCCTGTAATCAATACAAAGCCTCAGGTTTCCATCTTTCTTTTTCACGAACAGTACTGGGGCACTCCACGGAGAAAAACTGGGACGAATATAACCCTTCTCCAGTAACTCTAGTAGCTGTGCACGCAGTACTTTCAATTCAGCTGGAGCCATTCGGTACGGCGGCTTTGCTAAGGGGCCAGTACCTGGAATCAGTTCAATCACCATCTCAATCTCTCGCTCTGGGGGCAAGCCTGGCAACTCGTCAGGAAACACATCAGGGAACTCACAGACAACCGGAATATCACAAACATCCCGTCGTGGTTTTTCAACAGCCACCACTGAAGCAAGGAATCCCTGACAACCTGTGCTAAGCAACCTATAGGCTCGAATAGCAGAAATAATCATACGAGAAGAACGGGATCGAATACCTTGAAAATAAAAGGCTGATTTTCCCTGGGGCTGAAAATAGACTTTCTTCGATCTGCAGTCAACCACAGCTCCATAATGCTCCAACCAATCCATTCCCAGAATAACATCATAATCTGCCAGCTGCAACGCATACAATCTCGCCGGCAACTGGTGATCATCTATCATCACAGGAGACTCATCCAAACACAAGGGAGTAACCATGAAATCTCCAGAAGGCAATTCCACAAACAACTCACAAGACAGCTCAGAAGTCGGTTCCTCAATACAAGCCATAAAATCCTCAGAAATAAAAGAGTGAGAAGCACCAGAATCAAATAAGACATGAGCTGAATGACCATAAAGCATAATCGTACCTTCCACAAGATGGGACGCAGCAGCATCAGCTCTTGTCAAATGAGAAACTTTGCCTTTCTGCTTCTTAGAACCAACTGAAGATTGCTGAGAAGACGCCGACGCCTGAGAGAAAAATTGCTGTGGAGCTTGAGGTGCAGGAGGTCTAAACTGCGGCTGAGGTTGAGAAAACTGAGGAGCTTGCAATGGATTCGGCCTCAGCGGGCAATCTCGAACCACATGACCTGGCTGGTCACACCTAAAGCAAACAACAGGAAGAGAACACGGTTGGCCCTTATGATGACCACCGCATCTCCGACACGTCCACGGCTGACTAGCAGCTGAGCTCTGCCGAGTCTGAGAAGAAGGTGCTGTCGGCTGCTGAACAGAATCTGCACCGGACGGCTGCTGAACAAACTTCTTCTTCTTCTTGAACCTTTTGAACTTGGGCTTAGAAGGAGAGGAAGCACTGGAAACCTCTGACTGGACCGAAGGAACACTAGGCACGGGCTGTCGGTAAGTCTGCTGAACCTGAGCCACCGGCTGCACTGACCCTGCCTGGGGATATCCACCCGGTCTCGCCATCTCCAGCTCTAAAGCTACAGCTGTCTGGCACGCAGTATCGAGATCCGCAACACGACTCGCTATCAACGGCATCTTCAACTCTGGCCTCAACCCTCGCAAGAATTGCTGGGTCTTCAAAGCTTCACTGGCCAGCACATGGGGCGCATACTGACCCAATTCCAAGAACTTATTCCTGTACTGAAGCACGGTCATACTGCCCTGGGTCAATTCCATAAACCGATACATCTTATCCATCTGCAAGCAGGCAGGAGTATAGGCACGCTCAAAAGCAGCAACGAACTCTGCCCAAGTGATTTGCCGAAGAGGTCTGGATCGAAAGGAAATCTGCCACTCGGCTTTCCACCACGCAATGGACGTACCCTGGAGTTGAAAGGCAGCGAGCATGACTTTCTCATCTTCAGCACACTCCATCGAGACAAAAACACGCTCTATCGCATCCATCCATTGCCTCGCGACTTCTGGATCAGCTTGGCCATCGAAAGCAGGCGGATTGAACATCAGAAATTCCTTCAAAGCCTTGCCTCGACTGCCAGGCACTTCAGCTTGAACGATCGGCACTGGAGGAGCAACTGGAACGACAGGAACAGCGGGAACTGCAGGAGGAGGTGCAGAACCGCTATCTTCCCTGGGCGCATCTCGAGGAACACGAGGAGCTCGAGGAGGTCTTCCTCGACGAGGCGGCATAATTATGCTGCCAAAAACACAATCAACAATGAAATCCATCAATCATACGGAAAACATCCTATGCCAGCAAGAGACAACAACAGGACTAGCTCTGGACCAAGCGTCAATTCCAATTCTTTACGCAAATCCTCAACTCTAGCTCTGATACCACCTGTGACGACCCAGAGTTCAGGATACCGATATACCGATAACATCGATATACCGACACCGAGAACTGGGGAGGCCACCCAAGAGGCTGATGAGGCCCCTGAAGGGTTAGTGGGGGGTTAGCTGAGGAATATGCATAATTAATTGCGAATTGGGGCGCGCAATACAAATAAGTATTTAAGATTTAAACACAAGTGCGGAAGCAATTTAAAATAACCAGAGTGATATATATAACTAGTCCAGAGTCACAAACACCAGTCCTCAAGGTACAACTACGCGGGGCATACCCCGGCAAAAGCACAACACAAGCCTCAAAAAGGCAGCTCGTGCTCAGCTGGCAGCTAAGGAACGGTCCCGAAACAGCACGCTAAACTCCGGGAGACGTCGGGCGCGGCTCACCTGAAAGGAGAAGGGTGAGTCACAGCCAGACTCAGTAGGGGTCACGCGGATCCCTACCTCGCACTAAACAAGCGAACATGCATAAATAACCGCAATTAAAGCATGCATTTAAATAAATACACAGGCAATGGCATGAATATCTAATCACAAGAAAGCTGTAAACTCTATCTAAGCAAGTATAACAGCTAACACATGCCGCTACTAATTAAATGCAAGCGATTAAAGCTAAAACTACCAATTAGAATGAGCTGCAACTAGTCCAAGCAACAAGGAAGGACAACCACTGGAGCAGAAACCAGAAGCGTCCACTGACGGCTTACACTGCGTCTCAAGCACTCGCAGTCGACAAGCGACAAGCTAAGCGCGCAAACAGTACCAAACCAAGTGACCAGTCGGAGTGACACCCGTCGGCGTCAGTCCACAGTCTCCGACCACGTGTGCACACACTGACTCTAGCCTGAGCCAGGCCCTCTAACTAGTTTTCTCCCTTGGCAGGACGCTACCATTGGCTGGGAGCCCACGGAACTAGCTTACAAACCGTGAATGGGAAATATACCCCTCCGCCATCCTCAAGCGGGTCGGTACTCAACAGACCTTAGGGCAACAACAGTGGCTCCATTGCCTGGAAAGAAAAGCTACTCTATTGGCACATAAAACACGCCACAATATAGTAAAACAATACAACTATGGCATGAATATAGAACGGAACGCATAAGCAATGGGCTGGGAATATATTACAGCCATCAGGGAAGTGGCGGTCAAGGACCCACGCGCCACATGCAAACGACGGTCGGGGGTCGGCGCGTTACTTCAAGAATGACGCTCCAGTCCCCATCCGTCACTCCCTTCAGGATTCCAGCTCAAGAGGCACCAAGGGCATGTAACGGTGGGGGCCCTGCGCGTTACTTCGAAGCGACGCGTGGGGTCACCGCCGTCACATCCACCCGAGGCTCAAACCACCTATCAGCGTTCTAAATGGTAGCAGGCGAAGTAACGCCCCGGTCTAGGCGCGCCGGACCGAAACGACGGTCGGCCGACAGGCCGCCGGGCGCACCGCCTGACCAAAATCATGGAAAACAGTTGATGAGTAACGGATGGGAGCCCCACCGTTACTCTCCAAGTAACGCACCCCCAATGGGCCGCTATTTGATAGTGACGCGTCCACCTTGGACCGTCGGGCAAGTGACGGTTCCTGGCAGGACCGTCACTGCACCTGGGTTACGGGCGGGTACGGTTTGTAAACCGAAGCCCTCCCGGACGGCTGAAAACGCCGGGTATCGACGAAAAACCTGATAACCTGTCAAACCACGCATGCTAGACAACAATTTAACATCTAAATCTAGCACATGCAAGGCCTAAAACGCATTAAACTCAAGATTTAGGCTAAAACCCCAAAAATGGAAATATGAACATCATGCATGCTACGGGGTGCTAATCAACAAGCGAGCTAAAGGAAACGATCCTAGCAAGATCGAGGTTCCATCCCCCTACCTTTCGCAAGCCGAAACCGTCGAACGGGCCGCATGCAAGGAGGAATAGCCACGGAGCTTCCACGCTCCACCTCGCTCCCACGATCACCGATCCACGCCGAAGTGGACACCCACGCGCTCTACTCGACGCGAGGAATCCAACGGTGCCAACCTCGTCTCAATCCGACGCCGTCTCGACCCCGATCCCTAAGAGAGGAGAGGAGGTGGCCGCACGGAGGAGAGAGAGAGGGAGAGGGTGAAATGAGAGATCGACGGGGGAGAGAGAGTGAGGGTGAGAGATAAAAAAAATAAAAATAAAATTAATATATATATAATATAATCATTATATATATAAAAATCCTATTAATATTCAATAACCCTCAAACAGCTCCGAACAAATCCGGAAAAATGCCAGACAAACTCCTAAAAATCCAGGAAAATAGCCGGAATTTCCAGAACAATTAATAGAACAAATACCACGAAGGATCCATTAAGGCACGGGCCTTACAGTCTGGCTGCTCCGATGTGTTGTGGGCTTATAGATAGTGTTACCTTGACTCTTGAGTTTTGTGTGATGAGTTTTTATGGTTGGTTGAGTTCTTTCATTGCTAGTTGAGCTGGATGGGGTGTCCAGCTTCTCTTTCCCTTTTTCTGAGCAGAAGGTTACAGTTTTAAACTCAAAGGGCCTTTTATTGGTGGGATCATATCCCAAACCTTCCCTGTTGAAGTTCACCCTCATACCTAGCATGGTATCTAGGTTGGATTTACCTTGCACAATTTTTTCCAATGTGTTTTGCTTATCTTCGATGCCTTTATGAAGTTTTTCATTATGTTTCTGTATCTCAGAGTTGGCAGTTTTTATAGCTTCATACTTCTCAGACATAAGAGCATTTTTTCTCTGGATCTCTTGAAGTTTAAGCTTAAACCCATCCAGATTCTTATTGGCTTCTTAACATTCAACTTGGTGATTTTTATTTTCAATTCTTAATGAACCTAATTCTTTAAGTTGTTTTTTCAGTTCATCATTTTCCTTTTTTAAATTTGTTTGTTCTTCAACAACATTGTTAGTTTCCTCTTAAGCATTTTAAACTCCTTAGTTTGACAATCAAATCTATCTAATAGACCAGCGTAAGCATCCTCCCAATCATCTATTGTATAATTTTCAAAAGGAGTGTTTACCTCATTGTCTATGTCGGCCATTAGACATAGTCCCTGTTCCTCTTCTGACGAATCCTCTTCTATATCCTCTTCCTCGTCACTCCATGTACAGACCATAGCTTGAGGCTTTTTTTTTAGACCTTGGAGCTTTTCTTCGGGAGGTCAGGACAATCCCCTCCCCTTTCATATGTCTGAGTTTCCTACAATGAAAACATGTGATCTTCTTAGCATTTTTATTTTTATCAAAATTAGAATCGAAATGCTTACCAGAATTCTGCGATCTTTTTCTCCTAAACGTTTTTCCCTTAGTTCTTAAGAACTTTCGAAATTGTCGAGTCAGCATTGCTTGCTGCTCCTGATCAAGAACTGAGAAACTGTTAGATTCCCCACTACTACTGCTATTGCTACTGCCACTGCCACTGCCACTACGGGACACCTTGAGAGCAATGTTCTTGCCCTTCTTGTCATTTTCTTCAACGTTTCTTTTAAAAACCATTTTATAAGTCATTAAGGATCGTATTAGCTCAGTGACTGTCATTTTTGACAGATCCCTAGATTCCTCTATCACAATGGCCTTAGTGTGCCATGCGAGGGTTAACGACCTAAGAATTTTCCTGACAAGATCCCCTTCTGGAACATGTTTCCCAAGCCCCTTAAGAGTGTTAGTGATCGGCGACAGCCTAGCATACATCTCTGTAATCGTCTCCTCGGATTTCATTTTAAAGAATTCATTTTCAGATGTGAGCATATTTAACTTGGTGGCCTTGACCTAGGATGTACCTTCGTAGATGAGCTCTAGTTCATCCCACATTTTCTTTGCTGTCTGGCAGGCTGAGATCTTGGCATACTCTTCTGGATGGACTGTGCATTGAATTATGTTTAGAGCCTACCTATTACTTGTTGAAAGCCTGATGTGATCCTTTGTCCATGCATCTTCATTTGGTGGGAGCTCCTATGGTCCTGTGGTGATCACTCTCCAGAGTTCGTGGCTTTGCACTCTCAGGAACACTTACATCCAGTTTTTCTAGTAAAAATAATTATTACCATAAAAGAAAGGAGGGTGGCTAATAGACTGTCCCTCAGCCATGAAACTGCGAGGGGTGCTAGATCCAGGTCTACCCTGGTCGTTGGACCACATGTTGTGTAACCCGCTCTGATACCACTTGATAGACACCGAGACTGTGATCTAGAGGGGGGGGGGATGAATAGATCACTCCCAACTTCTAGTGATGGTGAAAATTCACTCGATGAAGATGGAAACACGGTAAGTACTGCCAAAGATACGAGGTGGTGGTTGGACCCTATAGTCTCCTCACGCAAGAAGGCAACTCTCCAGATAGGCGTGACCTATCGTTTGAGTTACTTATTTTGATATACCTCCTGGGTACAGTGAATTCACACAAGCAATATGTGAGACCATTAGGCAAACCACACGAAAATCACACAGGATTTTTTAGGTGGTTCGATTGCTACACGCAATCTACGTCCACCCCCCACTCCTTCGGAGTAAGGCTTCCTTGCTTCAAGCAAAAACCAGCAGACTCAGTCTGCACACATACGCTGCCTAACAGCTTGAGTTCAGAGGGAGACAAATCCCTCGACATAGATCCTACAGCTCACAGAATCTTAACCCTGTCCTTGCCTACCCGCAAGTCCATAACCGGAGGATGATCCTCCCTTCCTCTAAACCAGAGGGAAACAATGAGTGACAATCCCCCACTCACACTCAGGAGACTTAGTCTCCCTTCCTCTAACACCAGAGGAGAATCGGAGAACACTCTCCCTTCTCCTGAATCCACAGGACGAACCCGACCCCAAAACAGAGAGTCAGAAAATTCATTATGAACAGAAAGGAACAAAGATAAAAAAAAAATGAAAGATGATTGACGGAACGAGAAAACAAAATGTAGCTTCTCTGAAGCCCTCTCACGATGATCCTCTTCGAGACTGCTCTCTCACTCTTCGGATGTGCCTCTCTTCATGTAGTTGTCGCAACTCGGGGATTCTTCTGTTTCTCTATGTTCCTCACTCTTGATGGTTGCTTGATGCCCTTCTTATATATGAGAGCGTGAGATTTGAGGGCCCACACATTTTACAGATTGGCGCGTTGAAGACATGTTCCCACCCAAAAACTTCATTTGGAAAGTGCATTTGAAGGACACATGTTAGATCTTGAGGACGCCGTGTATCCACGTGGCAGATCATTCTGAAGAGTTGGACGCCTTGGATCATGTGACTGTTCGAGTCAGTTCTGGAATCACGTGATCACTTAAGTGATGGATGCCACTCACCCTTCAGGTGTTTGATAGAATTCCTACCAAAAGGGAGCAAGGCATTTCATCAAACATTTTGTAATCAGATGCAGATTTATCTAGCATTATATCAGACATATAGGTCAGAAAGGTAAAAGTCGATGTATATGCTTTGATTCAAACATGCTTAGACCTGAACTGTTTGTCAAGTAAAATGTGCACAGACTTTATTTGCAAGTGAGCAAAAGAAGCATCGACCTTATGTAAGTTCTAGCAAAAACATGCTCAGACCTATACATGCTATATTCAAAACATGCACATACCCTTGCATAATCTCCAAAAAGAGAGTGTCGACCTTAGTTACTGTACCAGCAAAAAGATGCACCGACCTTTATGCATATTACTAAGATGTGCACCGTCCTTAGTAAGTCTAAGGTGAGATGTGCATCGACCTTAGTAAGACTAAGGTACGATGTGCATCGACCTTAGTTACTGTGCCTACAGGATGTGCATGGACTTTTATGCATAAACACGAATCTGCACCGACTTGCCTCGCTATGCAACATGCATCGACCTTCATACGCAACACAGTAAACATGCATCGACCTTCATATACACTGCTACAGAAACATGCATCGACCTTGTATATGTAGAGATGCAATGTGCATCGACCTGTGTCTAGCATCGACCCTAACATGCATCGACCTTTGTTACTGTTTGCATAAACATGCATCGACCTTACTATGCATGTGAACAAACGCCGACCTTATAAGCTGGAGAGCAAACAAGCGTCGACCTTATATGTATGGAAAGCAAAGAAGCGTCGACCTTATATGCTGACTGTATGCATGTATGCATCGACCTTATGAGCAACCAGCAGTGTGTGCATTGAGTTGAAAACAACATTAAAAGGCATGAAGTGCAGCAACTTAGTCCAATATATTTTTATTATTTTTTTCTTTTAAACAATAATAATTCAATTCTCACTCAAGGTTATGTCATCATCAAAACGGTAGGGACATAACACATCCAACCTTTTTAGATAATTATGAAACTAATTAGATAATTATCTAATTACTTGGATAAATCTAACTCTTGAAAAATTGCGTGAAAGTCTGGTCCACTTAAAGCTATTTGTGTATGACCCTGTAGGTCCTATTATTCACCGGCAATGACCTAGTAAATTTATTAAACTCTTTTAACCTTATTCATGGGAATAATTAAGCTCTTTAATTATTCTCCTTTTTGATTAAATTAATCATCATATGATTAATTAATTCTGCTCATCGATCAAGGCTCACGCTCAGCAACGGACCATGACCCCCAGACAATAAAGGAATTCCAAATCCCGTAGAACCTTTCTATCATCAATTACCTTACAATTATATTCCTTCACTCACATAATGTCTAGATCGAAAACATAGCATGGTCAAACTGTCAATACTCCATAATTATCTGATCCAATAGTTCATATCATAAATGGCCAAACCATAACTCCTTTTTGATTTGTCGAAGAACCCTGGCCAGAGTCTCTCCAAATTATCGAGAGTGAGTGATCCCCTATTGATCACATAATCACCTCCATGTAAATTACACATCCCCCAATTATCTGGCTATACTAGCCCTCTAAGAGGATCCATGAACCAGACATCAAAGTACTGTGCTCCCACTACAAGAAAAAGGGAAGTTTCAGATGGGCATATTTCGTCGAAAATCTATCTCAAATCCATCGAAAAGGCATTTTTCGATAGATTTGGAACATATTTTCGACGAAATATGTCTGTCGGCTTATTTTGGCCAACAATTTTCGATGGAAAAAATTTTCATCTCAAATTCGTATGAAATGTCAGACGGAAAAATGCTTGTCGAAACTTATGTCAGAATTATTTAAAAATTTTATTTCCAACGGATTAATTTTCATTGAAAAAATTGTCAGAATATTACTGAAGAAACAAAATATCTGTTTGCAATTTTGTCCCAAATTTTTGACGGATAAGATTTTCCGTCGGCAATACTGTTGGGAATATTTTCGACGAAAATAAATTTACGTCAGAAAATCCATCTCTAACTTTAAACGGATTAATTTTTTGTCTTAAAATCTATATGTAATTATTATAATTTCATCATAAATAATAATAATAGTTATTTTCAATGGAATGAAATATCCGTCGTAAATTCCATCCCTAACTTCCGACAGTTATTTTCTTTTGTCAGAAATACTGTCAGAAAAATTTTCGATAGAAACAAATTTCCGTCGGTAAATCTGTCTCTAATGTCAGACGGTAATTTTTCATCTTAAAATCTATCTGTAATTATTATAATTAATTCATAAATAATAATAGTTATTTTCGAAGGGAAAAAATATTCGTCGAAAATTTCGTCCCTAATTTACGATGGATATTTTTGTCAGTCGAAAATACCGTTCAAACAATTTTCGACGGAATCAAATTTCCGTCAGAAAATCCGTCTCGAATTTTAGATGGACTCATTTTTTGTCTTAAAATCCATTTGTAATTATTATAATTTCTTCGTAAATAATAATAAATTTTATTGGTGGACATAATATTATGTCAAAAATTTCATCAAAATAATAATTTTAAAAAATAAAATTTTACAGAACTTGTTTAAAATTTAAATACAATAAACATTCAATACACAACACACATCCCAAAGACAAATAAAAATAACAATTTCATTTCAATATAAATATCAATTTTCTATCATATAAAAAAATCAAGAAATGTCCTATGCGTCCTCTATGTCCTCATCCTTGCCTATGTTGTCTCCTCCAAGGACTGGACCTGCTGGAGGATCCTATATTACAAAAAAATAACATTAGACATGTATGAACAAAAAGTATTATTTAAGAATTAAATTAAATATTTTTTATTTTATAAATTCTAAACTAAATTATATGAACATGAATTCTTTAACTTAATTCGAAAATGGGTGATTTGAGCGTCGAGCCCAAATCGGGTATCTGTTGTGGATTCCGTCAGCTCTCCTAAGTCACGCTCACGACCCAGGTCGTGTTGGAACAATCGGCATGCCAATCAAACTGGTATTCCATATTTTGGACCCTCGAAACCCCAGCTCATTGGTTTGTTTTAAACTAAGTTAGTTTGGAAATATGTGATTTAAGTGTCGAGCCCAAACTGGGTATCCGTTTTGGATTTTGTCAACTCTCCTAAGTCACGCTCACCACCCAGGTCGTGTTGGAACAATCGGCACGCCGATCAGATTGGTATTCCATATTTTGCACCCCCGAAACCCTAGCTTATTGGCTTATTTTAAACTAAGTTAGTTCAGAAATAGGTGATTTGAGCGCCGAGCACAAACCAGATATCCGTTTTAGATTCCATCAGCTCTCCTAAGTCATGCTAACCACCCAGGTTGTGTTGGAACAATCGGTATGCCGATCAGACTGGTATTTCATATTTTCCACCGCCAAAACTCCAACTCATTATTTGTTTTAAACAAAGTTAGTTCTGAAATGGGTGATTTGAGTGCCGAGCCCAAATCGGGTGTCCGTTTTGGATTCCGTCAACTCTCCCAAGTCATGCTCACCACCCAGGTTGTGTTGGAATAATCGGCATGCCAATGATGTTGTGCTCCTGTGGTTTTGATGATAGCAAACACTATGAGTCATCATGTGCTTGAATGAAAGTTTGAATGATGATGCATCTGGTCATTACACTGTGCAGTGATGAGGATTGTTTGCTGGGCCTTGATTTTTGCGCATTAATGTTGTCGTCATATTCATTTGCAAGATATATACATTTCTCTTAGAATTGATGCATTTTTCATGCTGCATGCATTGGGCTAATGCAACATATAAGTCTGTGCATACTAGAGTCCGTGCAAATTTTGCTCATTGGGTCAATGCATGTCTTTTCCAAGCATATAAGAGGTCAGTGCTTATTCTGTCTCGGTGTAGATTTCAGCCTTACGCATTCATATACTCAGTGCACGTTTTGCTCTATTGCATTCATAGTCTATACAAAACACTGTAGAGTGCACATCTAAAGTCAGTGCACACCTTGCTCAGTGCATATCACCGTTTGCGTACACTTGAAACTCGGTGCAAGTTTTTGTCTTGAGCATCTGAAGGTCCATGAACATATAGTAGCTTGGTGCAAACACTGTGTAGGTCAATGCATGTAGCAAGGTCAGTGCATTGTAGGGTCGATGCAATCACTGTTTGAGGTCAGTGCAAACTTTGACTCAGTGCATACTTTCACTTACTCATATAAAGGTCGGTGTAAGTTTGCCTCGGTACATCTTTTTCTAACGCATATAGGATGTGCGTCTTACAGTGTGCCTCACATGTGGCCTATAGTCGGAGCAATTAAGTCTTGTAGCATGTTAATATAGGCCAGTGCATATGCATGCATGTTAGAGTCAGTGCATATTTTTGTTTAAGGTATAAAATTGAACTCGGTGCAGATCTTGTGTACACGAGCTTCCTAGTCGGTGCAGATTTAAGTCAGTGCACGCTTTGTGTCACCATAAAGCACTCACAAGGTCCATGCATAAATATGCCTAAGGCATTCACCATGTTGGTGCATAGTTTACCTTGCGGGGTCGGTGCAGATAGCAACTCGGTGTAATCACTGTAGACGTCGGTGCATATTGGTTGCTGCCAGCGCCCAAGTCCGTGCAACCTACAACTCGGTGCATGTTTTTCTTAAGCATAGAGGAGGAGGTTCGTGTATTCTTTACCTCGGTGCAATATTTGCACCTAGCTTGTAAAGGTCACTGCATCTTCTGCCTCGACGCAATCTTTGCACCGACCTATAGGTTTGTGCAGCACTTTACATAGGCAACTCCATGCATTACACTAAGCAGAACTCGATGCAAGTTTTTACAAGGACTGTGCATTCCACTATGTCAGTTCATGCACGATCAAGGGACATAGTCGGTGCAATGCATTGTAGCACACTTAGTTTAGGTCTGTGCATATGTCTGCTTACGCATTTCACGGTCAGTGCACATCTGGTTTAATTAAGCCTAAGGTGGGGACAAGGTCTGCTCTTCCACGTGATGAACTCGAATATTCTGCAAGTGATCCTAAAATGATACTCTATTTTTTGCAGGGAACGAATTAGGTTGTAGAAGAGGCATGTGTCCTCTAAGATGGGAGAAAGCTGGCTCGTGGATAAAGGGGGCAAATGATAGGCATGTGATCCGAGGAGAGGAACTCTATATTCCTCAACACGTGGTCCAATGAAATTTCAGTAGGGTTCTGTTGCTTGATCCATATGAAGCCCCTATTCCTATATAAAGCCACATTACCCTTCAAAGAAGGCTGCTGGTGCTGAAAAAGGGTGCCGCTAGAGCCCATCTGAAAAAGGGTGCATCCAGCAGAAGAAGAACCCAATCGAGAAAAGAAAAGAGTGAGGCGCAAGAATGGAAGAGAGTGGGAGCTGAGGGAGAAGAAGAAGAAGAACCAGTGAGTGAGTAGCAAAAAAGAAAGAGAAAGAAGGAGAAATGAGTAGAGAAGAGAATAGAGAAGGGTAGAGAGAGTCTTTCCTGAAGATCAGAGTTGTATTGGCCTCTAGATCAGATCCAAGCCAAGTTGCTCCCTCGGAGCTATTTTTGTTCTTGTTTCAATTTTTTGTTTTTCGTTTGCTCTTTCCATCTTCCAGTAGTGTTTTTCCGATTCTCTGGTTTGAGGTCGAGGCTCCTCCTGGGTGTTCAGGAGAAGGGAGGATTGGTCCTCCGACTGTGGGCAACTGGGTGTTACTCACTGGGTTTCCTTCTGCTGCTGCAGGAGAAGGGAGAGTTGGTCTCTCCGATCACTGGTGGTGGAGTGCCACTAGTGGGTTCCCTCCGGTTTGGAGGAAGGGAGGATTGGTCCTCCAGTTTGCAAGTGACTGGGTGTCACTTGTGGTTCCCCTCCGGTTTAGAGGAAGGGAGGTTCGTCTCCGGTTCTGGCTCTGTGAGTTGCTGAACCTTATTGAGGGATTTGTCTCCCTCGGTCTCCAAGCTGTTTGGCAGCGTCTGTTGCAGACTGAGTCTGCTGGTTCTAGCTCTTGCTAGTGGAATCCTCACTCTAGTTAGAGTGAGGGGTGGATGTAGGCAGACTGTGTGTCTAGCCGAACCACCTAAAAACCTGTCTCTCGTGGTTTGCCTGGCGTTCACTTATCAATCTCTTGACCCTCCCCCTACACTGGTTGTTTGATGTTCTGTGACAGAAGCCTTCCTGTGCGATTTCACCTTGAATTTAGTATTGATGTTAAGTGTTCGACTGATTGCTTAATAGAAACTTATGCTTCCTATTGCTTCTTGTCCCGTGAGCGAATTTGTGAGTTGAGTCTGCATGATTCCTTGAGACATCTATCTCCAGCACTTTTAATTTCTTGAGGAAGAGAGGTCTGTGGTCTCATTCGACTTAATTGAGTGTAGGCAGAGGTTTTATTCCACAATCATTTCCTTTTGGGCATATTTGTTAAAAGATCCATTCACCCCCCTCTGGATCCATTTCCCTGCGCCACCGTATCTACAAATCAGATTGGTGTTCCACATTTGAGACCCCCAAACTTGAGTTCTTCGAACTAAATAGAAGCATAATAATTATAAATTCTACGAAATTAAAAGTTACATTAAACAATCACATGAGGGGACCGTGTTGTGGTCGAAGGAGCTCTCGGAGACAAAATCCCTACCCAGGAGAGGAGGGCGGTGAGGGCCTGCTGGACGATCGCCTGGACGCTTACCTGGATGCTCAATTGTATGCTCCCATGGATGCTCGACTCGATGCTAGACTGGAGGCTCGACTGCAAAGCAAACATCTCCTGTCGGACAATGTCTCTGATCTCACTCGAAGTACTGGGACCGGAGGAGGGCATGGTGAAGGCACTGGTACTGGGGTTGACAGAAGCAAAACTCACACAAGATGATATCACGGCATGGGTGTCTAGGCTCTCCCCAAAATCGTACACTCAGCCTTTCTTCGGTGCACCACCTTCGGCCACCCATGCCTCAGGATCCAACTGTGGATGCTACGTGCCCTCCTCCCCAACCTGAGCTTGAATTTTGGTCAAATTCTCCTCTTAATTATCCCCTATTTATCTAGTTAAAATAGGAAAATTACCCTAATACGTCTCTAGGGTTGGGCTTGGGCCTAAAAGCTTAGGTTGTTGGTTTTAGGGCCGATTTTAAGTGGGCTTATTTGTTTAATTAATAACTGGACTTTTAAATCGATGGCTTTGAATGGTTAAGACCACTTAAGCCTATTTAATGCTTATTAAATATTTATATACTATATTTAAATTCTAAAAAATCCCAAAAAATTACTATATAAAATTCGAGGTTGCTACATTATATACCATGAACTCGTCCCACAATAAATTGCAGACATGAGGAGGAAAATGTCAGATGGATGACAACGCCCTAGGAACATGTCGCAAAATCATCTAGGTAACAAAACGAGAAGCCTCGTTGGGCTCTAATTTATCCTTACAATTACAAATGTTAAAATGGTTGCCATTAATTACATCATTGATGGATAGATAACGAATGAATTACTATATTTCCTAGCGATCTAACACGGCATACATCCCTGCTGGAGCCCACCTTGATTGCTTGTTTGATGACTACTGGCATCATCTGCCAGCTGTGCCAACTGGGCGGAGCAGCCCACCACTACAGGCGGTGTGCCCGGCCTGCCTGTTGCAAGTAAAATAGAAGTAGTTAATTAGAATTCTCATAATTAAAGAACTATTTAATTAACAACCAAAGATACAAATTCAGACTGAATCAAAAAGTACCTATATGGGTTGGCAGTGGCGGCGGTGGCAGTGGGCGCTGCCCAGCTACTGCAGAGGCAATTGGAACTATAAGAACTAAATGTCATAATCAAAGTACATAAACAAGAAACATTTACCTAGGAATTTTAATAAACATACATTTCAGTGGCGACAGTAGCTATGTGACCTGTCTAGCCGGTGAAGTAACAATCGGACCTGTAAGAATTAAATGTCGTAAGCAAAGTATATAATCAATAAGCATTTTTCTAAAAATTTAAATAGACATACCTAGCAGTACTGGTGGTAGCGGTGTGTCCTGTCCAGTTGTAGAATGAGTGTAATGCCCGAGAATTTTTTAGAAAATTTTCAGGATTAAAATATAATTACTAAACAATTTAAAAGACTTAATGGGCTTTCAAGAAGAATTAAGGATTTATTTAATCCATTTAAATATCCTATATCAACTAAAGGGCTAAGCCCAACTCAGATAGGCCCAAAGACTCAATTCCAAGACTTATAGACCTAAGCCCATTAATAGAAACATAAATTAGGTAATTTACGAATTTAGAATGGGATATACACATCAATTAGGGGATAAATGGGGGATAATACAAAAAACTAAAAATTTTGGATTTAATGAAGCGTGGCGGTCTATCGTGCGACCGCCAGATCCACCCTAGCAGTCCACCCATGACTGTTAAGCCCTCTTGATTCTGTGAATGGGAGAAAACATGAAAAAGCTTGGATCTTTGACGACCAAATCACCTTAGATCGAAGCTACCTGGCGTGGAAGACTCTCTAGAACTCTCTGGGGATTAACTCTACTCCAATTTAGGACTCCAGAATCGATCTAATCCCTTAAACCCTAGGTGAATCGTATAAATAGACCCTAACTTCGACTCATGCGAACCCTATGGTTGGCTCGCGTATTTTGAAGGTAAGGAGACATCTACTCATGTTGCTCCTTTAGAATAAATTGTTCTTCTTAGTTTTATCTAACACGCCTCAAATTTTCATGCTAGAAGCCCCAGCCGTTTCAGAGTTAGAGCCTCTGCAAGTCGCTGGATCGCAACAGACTACATAGGAACCGGTGCGACGATCCGGTGAAGATCAGGAAAATAGAAGCCCTAATTGAGGTATCTAAGGAGTTGATTCTTTAGAACCTTCTGTTCTTCTTCGTATCTTCTATCTACCCTCAAATTTTCATAGATTTAGGTCAAGAGGATCATGAGATAGATGGGAAGTTACTGGTTTGGCACAAGACGTGCAGGAACTAGGGTCTACTTCTAGTCAAAAATCCAAAGTCTAGGGAACGAATCAAAGGTAGGTTATCTCATGAAAAGGCTAGAATAACATGTCAGGAGTAAAAGCCTATTGATTTCATGAAATTTCATGCTTTCCACATGGAGTATTTACTGTTTTAGTATCACTGCGCATCTAGGCTATTCCTGCATGCATAGTTCCTACCCTTAATAACGGAAATGATAATTCTAGTTTAATTCATGACAACCTATGCATCTCCATGAGTTATCTTTATTTTAGGAATATATTCTCTCTGAGCCTAGCATGTATTTTATGTTTTATTTCCCTAGATTAGCATATATTTCTATTTTATTGTTGTTTACAGCAGACAGGAAGAAACGGTCTTCCTCTGACCGCCAGAGTTCCTTTAGCGGCCCTACGATAGACCGCTAAAGCCGATTAAACAGTCCTCCCGAGATCGCTTAGTTTTCTGACTTCTATATTATTGTTAACCCGAAACTTAATGCAGAGCAGTCCTAATTATTATATGATAAGCCTAGCTAATTAGGTCTTACCCCTATTTTAAGTACTGTATTCATACACTTGGTTACGTTAATTGTTCATCCTAGTAGATTTCATGTTCTTTATGCACTTTAGACTTATAGTAAACTTAGTTAATTCCATGTCAAAATCATATACTCTTGTATTTATCTTAAATTTCATATGGTTCATGGACTTGTCTAGTTTTGATTTGATCGTTGTTTTACTATGATCCTTTCTCATCTAGAGTCTTTTCTTAAGTACATGACACGTATTCTGGTACGATGTCATTAGATACACTTTGAACTTAAGTACACAATCTTGGACTTGTGATCCTCTCCGTTGGATATTCCTTCCACTGGACTAGGTGATCTTATTTCAAGGCCTCCATAAGACTCCACGAGCTTGGGATTCTCACTAGGATGCTGAGCTGGTTGTACCCTCAAAACCCAAATGTCTGGAAAGCACTTTACCAGTGTTTTATGTGTTCTGGACCTTAGCGGCCCTTTGGAGACCGCCAGAGTTTGTTAGCGGCCATTTACCTGATCGCTAAGGATACCTAGTGGTCCTACCTAGACCGCATGGTTCCAGTTCATTCGTTTCATCGACTCTGCCATTAAACGGTCCAGTAGTGACCTCATAGATCCACATACGGTCCTATAAACGACCGCTATTTCCAGAAACGACCCGATATGACCGTTTTATGTCTATGTATTGATTGACCCAAGGTTTGTGATGCGGGACGGACACGGGGACCGACTCTACGTGGTATGGACCTCGGACTCTAGATGCGGACACGACCAGCAACACATGATGGGAGAGACATTAGGCCCGACACGGAGAGCTCCTATGGGCTATATGTCGCTAACAGAATGCAAGCTCACTCGTCATCCCAAGCGAGGGAAATGCGGATCGTGCGCGGTTGAAGAACCGACAGAGTTCGAGGTAGTCAGACTCACTTTCGGACTCGGATCGAGTCGCGGGACGGGTCACTCTCACACTCACAGCGGTGACATGAACACACGGGCTAGTACCTATCGCTCTCGACAGCGGCAAAGACCATATACTAGCTAAGCAAATGAACGCCAAGAAGTTCGGACTATTACCTCCACGCACCCGGCGTGGCGAAGACAACCCCGGCCGAATTACGGACTCCCGGTTAACAATGATTACAACAATACACTAAGTCGACCCACTCCACGCAGGGAGGTAAAAGGTCACATGTGGGGTCCGGGAATCACGCAAATCGGGTTGACGGGCAGCATCTTGATGTCGCCCGGCGATGCCGAACTCCGCATTTTCGTGCTTTCCGAGTGGCGGGTTTTACGGACCCGTGGGGCCCGCGGACGGCGCTGTCCTCCGGATCTGTGGGGGTGGGACCCACTGTGATGGGGACCTCTGGTGGCGCGCCTCCACGGACGGCGGTCGGCCGGGAACACCGATCGGTGGCCGATCGGCTCCGATTCCCATGTTTTGAAGTTGCTGCCCACGGATTTTTGGTTGCTGTTTTCAAGCGCGCGTTCTGGCGAAAACGGCCGCTGCGATCAATCCCGACGTCAGATCGGGGCGCATGAGCTATCGTTGGAAAGCTCTCTTCAAATCCTTCAATCTAGGCTTAGAGGGAACGGATGGATCTGGTCGGATATGGACTTTAATGAATTTACAACTCCCTGTTGTACAGTAACCGAGATCTTAGATCTACAGGTGAGTTGTCTGAAGACTACCTTTGACCGCGAGGAAGTTGGCCGATTCAGTTCTTGAGCTCTTCATCAAAGATGTAGGCTTTTGAACAAGGAAAACGAGGATATTTTTTATGTCCTGATTGGAGGTGGCTGGGATTTGTTATGATTTGTTTACTGGAGGGTGGTCGGATCTGGGAATAGGTCGACAGCACTGTAGCTAGATCTGAGATCAATTTTTGAAAAATATGGAATGGCCTCACAAAAATTCAAGAAAATGTGGGGACGGTGGGGTTGATGGACAGAAATCTCAGTAAACTTGGGAGATCTAACAAAAATCAGAAAGAGGTCCGAACATGGGAAACACAGAGCGGGTGGAAATTGAAACAGCACTTTGATAGATCTGAAAATTAAGGTTGGATGAAAATGAAAAAATATCAAATAGAAGATTCATGACCAACCAATTTTTTTGGATCGTGAGGAACACCTCTGAACATCCCCTCAAAATCCCAGCTCAAAAACACGACGGGGTGGAGAGCAAGAATTCGGAGAAGACACCTCTATCCTAGATGGACAGAACAACGGCGGTGATGGTGGAGGCGCGATGGCGGCACGTGGCGGCGGCGGCGGCGGCGACCGGAACTGATAGTGGTGGAGTCACACCACCAGAATATAGCCTTCCCAGCTGCAAGGAGGAGAGAGGGGCGGCCTAGGCCTTGCTCAAGGGGATTTTCTTCCAATTCAAATGCATTAATTCCTCATAATGGGAAATTACAAGTATTTATGTGTTACATCTCACATCCATTGTCCACCGTTGGATCTAGGAGATGGGAATGGGTGGCCTGGATTGAGTGTGACACACACACACAAAATACAATAAATAAATTAAGGGGGGGCAGCCTATTGACCATGGGGGGGGGACATGGTAGAATGGTAGGTAGCCTACCTTGGACTTTGAAGTCCAATTGTCTACCCATGTGGCATTTACCATTCAACATTCTAGATGTCTCCATTTGAAATGTTGACTAACCCCACATGGGGCCCTAGGCTGAGGTGGATCAATGGGAAGAGGTCTGGGGGGGCCCGTGGGGCCCGGGGGGACCGGGGGTCCCATTTTACAAATAAACCCCTCTTACAATCAAAATTACAAACCGAATAAAATGAAACACACACACATTACACACAAATAACGTCTAAACAAATATGATAAATGTCGAGACTCAGGGGGGAGTCTCTAGGCTGTCTCCGAGCCAGATGGACGCTGAAGTGGCTCGAGTCGTGCTCCGCGTGCGGTACCGGTGGCTCGCCGACCCGTGCCGCTCGTGTGCTCCGGTGTCCGCACCAATTCTCCCCGGGTGGGAGAAACTCGACCCTGTCGAGTAAGGGTCTGCATCGCTCCGGTATCGCTCCAGAAGGTCCGGATCAATCTGCTGCAACTCTCCATGCGTGATCCACGTGTCCTCGGTAGCGGGCCATCCTCTCCATCGCACTAGGTAGCGCGGGTAGGATCCACTCCTGGTAATTTGTCACCTGCTCATCTAGTATATGATCGATATGCTCACGCTGCCGTGACAACGGGGCTGGAGGTGGACACTCAGATGTGGGATCACTCTCAAGGGGAGGAGATGGCTCGAAAGGCTCACTAGGGATCACCGCTGGGTCCCTATATGCAACTAGATCCGAAATATTAAAAGTAGAGCTTATACCGTATTCCTCGGGCAGGTCCACAACATACGCATTGGATCCAACGCGTTTCAACACTCTAAATGGACCGGCTCCGCGAGCTTGCAACTTCTTAACGGTTCCAGAGGGAAACCGTTCAGGTCTTACCCTGATCATGACATATTCGCCCTCTTGGAACTCTCGGTGGTGTCGGTGAGCATCGGCTAGCTCTTTGTAACGCGCATTGTTGGACTCAATGTGACGACGAATGTCATCATGCAAACTCCTAACATGCTTAGCAAAAGAAAAAAAACACACGGATGCACACACAACCCTAAACAACCCTACAGTTAATCCGACTCATGCATATGCAAAAGGTGGACCAGGACACCCGAATGTGTGCCAAGCATGCACTAGATGCAACCGGTGGTTGGTGGAAAGTGGGACTCCTAGACATCCTACTTTGTCCCTAGCATGCGGCTGCCCATGGGATTTGGGAGGGCCGGAAGTAGGTGTATCGGGATTGGATGTGGGAGGATTGGGAGATCTAAAACTACCTTTGTCAATACCCCTATATGTAGGTAAGGTATGCCATGTTCCCCAATCATCGGACCTATTGCTATGTGGAGGTTGATTGGCCTGAGTGGGAAGAGAGTGGTAGGGGACTTCCTTGACAAGGTAGAAGGGAAGTGGTGGATCACGAGGCCCACTAGCGAAGGGGTCGAATGGGTCAAAGAATGTGTGACCCCTCGGTTCTTCCATTACATAGTCCCATGTTTGAAATTCCTGAAGGTGATGGTCACCTCCATCCATCGTGGTAGATGAGACAGTGTATAGAAGATATGGCTCCTCCCTCGGGATAAAAGGAATGAAGTCGGGCTCGACCGGTAACGGGAGGAGTAGAAGAACCTCCGTGGTAACATGACCCACGGTGTACACGGAGGTGATGGACCCTAAAGCGGGATGAGTGAAACTACGACCTGTGGGTCGGTCGAAGCCTGGAGCCAACCAGTGCGTAAATGTCAATTGCCGGTCTAACCCTTTAAGGAGGTCATCCAATGTATCCACATAGTGACTAGACCGGAAAGTGGTATGGAATGAGTTGATTGGCACCAGAGGTAGGATATGATCCATAGATTGGGAGGGAAGTGGGACCAAGCTATCCTTGAGCCAACTAAGTAGTGACTCGGCTATGTAAAGTGTACCCGTTAGAAATACGGGTGGTTCGGGCTTGGGTGGCTCCAAATGAGATGGTTCCGAATAGAGTTCGGAAGTAGAGGGTGGTAGCATGGGAGCTCTCGTGGGTGGGGAATGAGGATCCACTATGATGGGGAGAGGGCTTTGGGACTCCGTTGATGGGGCCGGGTTAAGACTACCGGCGATGACCTCCTTAGGCTCGGGTAGGAGTACATCACTAGGAGTACGTGTCCTATCCACCCCATCCAACCGGTCCAAAATAATTTGCATAAGTTCGGCAACGGAGTGGGTTGGAATAGGGATATCATGGTGGACTCGCCCGTAGTCAACCGTCCTAGGAGTGGGTCTTGGCTCATCTACGTGTGGGGCTCTTTTCCTTCGACTAGGACTCACTTGGTTGGAAGTGATTTGGTGGGGCCGGTTGGAGGTGACCGGTTGGGGCACGTAGACCTTCCTAAGCTCTCTCTTCATGTCCCACCATGACTCGATGGGCCATTGCCCCCTAACCTCTCTCATTCTTCCGATGTAATCCCACTTTTCGGCAGCTTCATGAAGAAGCCGCTCTTTGGCGAAAGAGAATTGCATTACCTCGGACATAGTATAACAATCAAAGTATGTGTCCACGGCGGCCTCCCACTTGAGGTAGTCGCCCGGGCCATTGGAGCCATAAAAATCCGAGGCTTCGGGCCTACGAAAGTGGAGTGGGTGGTTGCCAAGCCCATGGGTGGACCAACGGCCATATTGCCCGAGTGATTGGGAATCCATGGGAAATTGGGGGGGGGAAACTATATGTTGGACATGCCGACACTTGGACACTACACTAGACCGGCTATGCAAGGTTGGAATGCACTAACTAATGCAAACACCGACTAATGCACCTAGACCTAAACAAATATCCGGTACATGGCGGAGTTAATCGATCCGAAGATCACTCGCGCAAGTGTGCGGTCTTCCCGATAGGCGTAACCTAACGTTCGGACAACACCTTTTGATATACCAAGTTATCAGGATGAAAATGCAATTTTAAAACACATTATTTTTGTCTTGAAAATGATGATGATCCTAGACTCGACTTAGACCATGATGCATGCAAGACTTATGCAAAGACTACCCTAGACTCAACTCTTTCTGATACCAAACTGATGCGGGACGGACACGGGGACCGACTCTACGTGGTATGGACCTCGGACTCTAGATGCGGACACGACCAGCAACACATGATGGGAGAGACATTAGGCCCGACACGAAGAGCTCCTATGGGCTATACGTCGCTAACAGAACGCAAGCTCACTCGTCATCCCAAGCGAGGGAAACGCGGATCGTGCGCGGTTGAAGAACCGGCAGAGTTCAAGGTAGTCAGACTCACTTCCGGACTCGGATCGAGTCGCGGGACGGGTCACTCTCACACTCACAGCGGTGACATGAACACACGGGCTAGTACCTATCGCTCTCGACAGTGGCAAAGACCATATACTAGCTAAGCAAATGAACGCCAAGAAGTTCGGACTATTACCTCCACGCACCCGGCGTGGCGAAGACAACCCCGGCCGAATTACAGACTCCCGGTTAACAATGATTACATCAATACACTAAGTCGACCCACTCCACGCAGGGAGGTAAAAGGTCACATGTGGGGTCCGGGAATCGCGCAAATCGGGTTGACGGGCAGCATCTTCATGTCGCCCGGCGATGCCGAACTCCGCATTTTCGTGCTTTCCGAGTGGCGGGTTTTACGGACCCGTGGGGCCCGGGGACGGCGCTGTCCTCCGGATCTGTGGGGGTGGGACCCACTGTGATGGGGACCTCTGGTGGCGCGCCTCCACGGACGACGGTCGGCCGGGAACACCGATCGGTGGCCGATCGGCTCCGATTCCCACGTTTTGAAGTTGCTGCCCACGGATTTTTGGTTGCTGTTTTCAAGCGCGCGTTCCGGCGAAAACGGCCGCTGCGATCAATCCCGACGTTGGATCGGGGCGCATGAGCTATCGTTGGAAAGCTATCTTCAAATCCTTCAATCTAGGCTTAGAGGGAACGGATGGATCTGGTCGGATATGGACTTTAATGAATTTACAACTCCCTATTGTACAGTAACAGAGATCTTAGATCTACAGGTGAGTTGTCTGAAGACTACCTTTGACCGCGAGGAAGTTGGCCGATTCAGTTCTTGAACTTTTCATCAAATATGTAGGCTTTTGAACAAGGAAAACGAGGATATTTTTTATGTCCTGATTGGAGGTGGCTGGGATTTGTTATGATTTGTTTACTGGAGGGTGGTCGGATCTGGGAACAGGTCGACAGCACTGTAGCTAGATCTGAGATCAATTTTTGAAAAATATGGAATGGCCTCACAAAAATTCAAGAAACTTTGGGGACGGTGGGGTTGATGGACAGAACTCCCAGTAAACTTGGGAGATCTAACAAAAATCAGAAAGAGGTCCGAACATGGGAAACACAGAGCGGGTGGAAATTGAAACAGCACTTTGATAGATCTGAAAATTAAGGTTGGACGAAAATGAAAAAATATCAAATGGAAGATTCATGACCAACCAATTTTTTTGGATCGTGAGGAACACCTCTGGAACATCCCCTCAAAATCCCAGCTCAAAAACACGACAGGGTGGAGAGCAAGAATTCGGAGAAGACACCTCTGTCCTGGATGGACAGAACACCCGCGGTGATGGTGGAGGCGCGATGGCGGCACGTGGCGGCGGCGACCGGAACTGATAGGGGTGGAGTCACACCACCAGAATACAGCCTTCCCAGCTGCAAGGAGGAGAGAGGGGCGGCCTAGGCCTTGCTCAAGGGAATTTTCTTCCAATTCAAATGCATTAATTCCTCATAATGGGAAATTACAAGTATTTGTGTGTTACATCTCACATCCATTGTCCACCGTTGGATCTAGGAGATGGGAATGGGTGGCCTGGATTGAGTGTGACACACACACACAAAATACAATAAATAAATTAAGGGGGGGGGGCAGCCTATTGACCATGGGGGGGGGACATGGTAGAATGGTAGGTAGCCTACCTTGGACTTTGAAGTCCAATTATCTACCCATGTGGCATTTACCATTCAACATTCTAGATGTCTCCATTTGAAATGTTGACTAACCCCACATGGGGCCTTAGGCTGAGATGGATCAATGGGAAGAGGTCTGGGGGGACCCGGGGGGCCCGGGGGTCCCATTTTACAAATAAACCCCTCTTACAATCAAAATTACAAACCGAATAAAATGAAACACACACACATTACACACAAATAACGTCTAAACAAATATGATAAATGTCGAGACTTAGGGGGGAGTCTCCAGGCTGTCTCTGAGTCAGATGGACGCTGAAGTGACTCGAGTCGTGCTCCGCGTGCGGTACCGGTGGCTCGCCGACCCGTGCCACTCGTGTGCTCCGGTGTCCGCACCAGTTTGACCACATGTTGATTTTCCTATGATCCTAGATGGTCTATGATTATCTAGAACCTACACTTTGTTTCCAAAGCTACTTAATGAATTATGGAAATTAAAGAATATACCGTTATGTTGCCAAATTCTTCTCCATGGCATAACCTTCCTCTAAATCAATTTTTGAACTCTCATATTCTAAATTGGTGCATTCTTACCTTGATATTTGTTATCATGAAACTATAGTTTGAACATTAGCCATATTTATATTTCTCATGGAAGTAGCTTGATTTATAACTTGAAGATGCAAGAGTGTGCACGGATAGTGTCCAAGGGCTCCACTCTAGTCCCCTTGGCAGATAGTCGGAAACATACTATAAACCATGGGGTATGATGAACACTGGCATCGCATTGTGCTGGGAGTACTTTTTTTGTAAACAAGTGAAGATCCACGAGACAATTTTGTGAAATTACATGCTTGCTAGTACATTCTCGTTACATGACTTTCTAGTGCATAGCCTTTATGGTTATGAAAAAGTACATTCTTATTCATGAAAGGCCAAATTTCATTCATGTTATATTCTTACTTGATCATATTTCTAGTCTGCATGAACTCTCATTACCCACCTTGATCCTATCTTGTTATTTGTGTTACTTTGGTTTATTCACGTGTTTCATCGTATTTCCATGACTTATCTTACACTCTAGAGCTAAAATTTTAATTACTTAAACATTGCCTTCATGTTGATACGACGATACCTACTGGACATGTGTGCTCATTCCCTACTTTTCCAATCTTTTTCAGGACATTCTAGCCGGTCGGATTCAGACTATTCAAGTGATGGATCCGAGAGTGATTAAAGAAGAAGCGAAACCTTATATTGTCATTAGTTGATGGTCAAGAGTCACTATGTAATTTTCCATTTATTTGGAGTCTAGTAAGTCAAAGAGTCAAGAGTCAACCATATGAACTTTTGATTATTATTTGAATAAAGTAAAGATTTTGTCCAAATATTGTGCATTCATTTCTTATGTGTGAATGTGTTGGCGCTCTGATTATATTACTCGCTTGAGACGTACTAGCTGACTGTTCACGTTCCCGGTTGTTTCCGCTGCATAATCTCGGGGCGTGACAGTTAAAGTGGTATCAGAGCCTAGGTCAAAGGACTTACTTATTCCTAGGAAAATGTCACGTCATAGGCTAAGTCCAAGGGTTAAGGACCCCTACCTATGAACTAAGGAAAGAATTTCCCACCTACGTGAGATTTGGGTAGAACTGGGGATGAGATAGTAATTAGAAATTATCTCTAGGATTAACCTCACCAATTCCATTGGAGTTGACAAATTTGTTACTCTTCTCAAGTACCTTATTCTTACAATGGCTCACCGTGTCGATTGGGGTGGAATGGAACAAATTGTTGCGGGTCTCACCAAGGCCTTGCAGAATATGGCCCAAGCCGGCACGAGGGCTGGTGCTGGTGATCTGCACCGCAACTTCCGGAGTCTAAACCCTCTGTAATTTTCTGGTTCTTCCAACATAGATGAAGATGAAAACTAGATAGATGAAATGAACCATATATTCGAGGTCATGTAATGTGCCAATCAAGAAAAGGTTCGCCTCGCCACGTTCCAACTCAACAAGGATGCGCGTACTTGGTGGAAGTCTATTCCGGCACTGCCTCAAGGCGCACCACACACTTGGGAAGGATTTCTCACACTCTTCCAAGCAAAATACTTCCTGAACATGTTAAGAGAGGAAGGTGGCGGAATTCACTTCGCTAGGTCAAGGCATGATGATAGTGGCGGAGTATGAGTTACAATTTTCTCGCCTAGCACCCTATGCTCAACATTTAATGAGCACATATCTTCTAAAAACAAATCGTTTCATGGACGGGCTGCGGCCCATCTTCATCCAGCAACTTGGCCCACAAAATATTCGGACCTATGTAGAGATGGTCCAATGGGCACACTTATGCGAACGGACGTTGGAGAAGGTCGATAAACTCAAAGGCAAAGGAGAAGAGCCTAGCCGAAAGTCTGATCGGTGAGGAAGAAGAGAGGAAAAATTCAGCATCACTTACAACTCTCAGGATTGTAGATCCTAAGAAATCCAGTTAGAACAAAATAAAAAAAAAGAATAAAAACATGCTAAGAGTGGGGGAAAAGGAAAGGGAGCATGCGTAGGATGCTAATGTAGAGGGTGATCGCCAGAGGACTCACGAGCCTCAAATGATGTAACAATGAAAAAGAGGGGGGGGGGTCGCGATAAATACCTTAAATAGCGGGGGATTGTGAGTGCCTTCCTTCTCTTCCTATCGGCTGGCCGATGGAGAGAGTTTCTCTTGAGATTATCCTTGCAAAAACAAAGACAACAACCAATAAAGGAATGGATTAGCAAACCAAGTGTAGTATCGAATCCAAATGAAATATATAATGTGAGAACATAGATATGAACACACCTTATTTGGTGTTGACCCTTAAACCCCTATGCAAAGTCTGGGAGATATGGTGATATGAATGTAAAAGAGGTGCAAGTGTTGCACTGGAGGGAGGCGCAACGTGGTTGAGAAAGGGAGATTAGAACAAAATGTAATGCATGCGATGTAGTGAATGATGCAGTTGAAAAGCAACAGAGAAAAGACAAGGTATAAGCAAAGCCTGTGGGTTTTCTCCTGTGACGACAGCCGATGGATTGAACGTGAGAGAGAGAGAGAGAGAGAGAGAGAGAGAGAGAGAGAGAGTCTCCGTAGGATGCAGCAATGAATACGGGAGCACTCCTCTTCGAAGCACGAATCCAGCAGCACCTCCCCTGCGTATGAAAGTTGGCCTCCCCATGAACAAGAGCTGCAGGGCTCTATTTATAGGGAGAGGTCCGATGGCGATTAGGATAATCATCAACGGAAGGAGATAAACTTGGACAGAGTCCTCCCCAATTTGAAAAGTCACCCGGAGGACTTCCCCCAGTTGAAACGAACCTCAAAACGAGGAAGGAAGGAGCCACAGTCGAACACGGAAGATTTCAGGGAAATGACGTCAGACCCCGTGGTGGCCCATTAAATGGGCGTCCACCCATAGAGTCACCCATTCCAAGCCAAATTAGAAATTTCCAAAATTAAGAAAGAAATCGCGTCTATGGTACCGGACACGAATCGATAATTTCACAAATTTTGGATTGATTAAAAATATTAAATTTAGGCAAGGAAAGACATGTCTATAGTCTTGGACACGTTCATGAATAGGCAACAAGGCGAGTGGACGCGCTTTTCTTGAACTATTTAGGGAAGTTGAATATTACCAAAAATCGATAAGGAAACCGCATCCACATGTGCAGACGCGTTTTATTGAATTTCAAGAATTTGGTAATTAACAAAAATGGGAAAAGGAAATCACGTCCTGTTGAAAAGACGCTTATTCATTAATTTCAGGATTTAACAAAAATGGCATTAGAAATCGCGTCCTGACATACAGACGCCTCTTCTTGAATTTATAAAAATTACCAAAATTAAAAAAAAGAAATAGCGTCCATATGGATAAACGCGTATTCTGGAATTTCAGGAATTTGATAATTATCAAAATGGAAAAGGAAATCGCGTCTACTCAACCAGTCATTAAAAACACGTCCAAGGTGTCTGACGCGGTTAAGAAAAGTTTCTGAAAAATTGGAGAAAGGCCCATGAAAAATCCAGAAAAAAAGGAGAAAGCAGAAGAAAGCTGAATATTCAAGAAAAGTGGGGAATACCACTCAACTAAGTTAATTTTAGGGTCAAATTGGGGCATCGCGGTGCGATAGGAGATATACTCAAAATAATGTCAATTTTTGATGTGTCTACAGCTGCCCCGCCTTGGCGTCTACTTTGCAAGGGAGTGCCACGGAATAGAATAGAATGGAATGGAGCAGAGTGAAGTGCAGAGGAATGAAATGTAATGGGAAGAAGTGAGAGTGGACTGAAAAGTAGATGCCAAGGTGTGATGAGATATGCGATCAACATCACCTGGTGAGAATTAAATCCAAAGCTCGAGATGAAGCAATCCCGAGATGTTCGATGAAAGCAATAATTGTTTGGATGAGGAAAGAGTGTGCACGCGTGCACGAAGGAGATAAAAGAAGACGATCAACTTCCAGCGTAGTGGAAGTACCCCAAGTCACAAACCTGTAGGTTTCACCATTGGAGAGCGATTACCAGTCAATGTGGACGTGCTGCAGCCAAGGTGGATCAAAGGAAAAGATTGTGAACTAGAGAATGAAGAATCCAAACAAAAGGAGTTTTTGAGAAAACCGCCCAAAACAGTGACAAGACGGACTGAGGATCCAATTCGACAATGAATATCTCGTGTCATGAAAAATGAAGATCATTTTGACTCACAAAATCAGCTTATCAGAATGATTTCCCCAATGTTGATTCAAAGTCCTACATGAATGCATGCTGGGTTTAAAGGAAAAATTAAATTAAAATAGAAGATAATCAAGGATAATATTATTAAGCTGCCAAGACCGAGTCAAGAAATCGATCTCGCGAACTGATACTAAGCCGAAGCCCATTTATCCGCGCACCAATTCACAAAAGGGAACCATTGTCCCCAATCTTGGACGGCTCAACGGCCTATCTGTGTGACTAAGATTCCTCTAGAATCATCATTTTTTTTTATGAAGGGGAACTCAAGTTCCAGATTTACCAAAGCCACAAGGTCCTTGATATAATCTAATAATGTAGGTAACATATAGTAAAATGCATACAGACGGATGGTGATAGCAATAAGCATGAGAGAACTAAGATGGAATGTAGACACCGTGGGGCTTGGATGATGATGCGCAGATGGTGGGACCAAGAGCTTCTTCCTACGCTTAAAGATTCATTAGCTAAGATATAATGAAGCATAAAGCAGTTTAAGCATAGCGGCCATAACATGAATAGCATTGATCAAAGCATTCGAACAAACATTAAGCATATGAATTATACGAATCATTCGAAGCATGGCATAGTAAAGCATCAAAATAATGGCTGTGAAAACGTAGCATCAAAGCATGCAAGGCATGTTCATCATTAGAGCTTTAGCATTATTTCTCATGAGGAGGACCAACTTGGCTAATCAGTTGATTGATGCGGAGTTGGAATGACCAAAAAATGCCTAGATAAAAAAATTGGCAAGAATGCCTTGTAGGAGAATGGTGCGCAGGATGGCCAGAGTAATCAGGAGATTTGGCAATGAATTGCTCAGAATGACAGGAATAATCAGACTCGACATGAATCAGCAAAAATCACTCTGAAGGATAGAGATGATAATTGAGAGTGCCCAGAATGGCAAACCATGGAGATCAATGTGAATAATTAATGATGTAGGTGAGAAGAGGACTCATCCCAAGTTCTTGGTCTTTTTATAAGAGTGTCCCTGTAAAATAACACCATCAGAAAATACAATGCATTTTTTTTGGAATATGCAAAATTTTATGAGTTTTGAGAGTATTCAATTTTTTTTTGATTTTTAGAAAAATATTTGATTTTTTTGTAGATTTTGGTTTAGGCGATGCTAGTTGCAACACTAATGGGTATTCAAATTATTACCCGGGGTTCTCGTTCCTTCCCCTTTCATTAAGAACTGCCCAAAGCCGGGTGTACATTTAAAGGTGGCACCCTATAGCCGACCGCCCATGGTTAACAGTGCCTCTACCGAGACCATACCTGAGAAACATTCAGCCCCGGAGGGAGAAGAGAAGAAAAATTGGAGATAAGCCTTATGCAGGATGGGAGATATCGGGACTCGAAATCCTTCCAAGGTACTACCCCTCAAAGAGGTGGTCTGTTACGTCGGGGCTTTATGCCTTTGATTTTTAGACCCTTGACATGCATACAACTAGGGTTTTCCCTGCGGGGACTTTGCCTCCCTTGACATGCCTTTATTTTATAATTTTACATTTATTGAATTTTGACTTTGATATAGCCCTTTTGGCTAGATATATCATAAAAACTCATTTTGATTTGGGTCAAGACTGCCCCTATTTGAGACTCCTCCCGTATTGGGGAGTACCTAGGTTGGTCATCTTATCCGTCAACCTCTTGCCCCTGCACTCGGCCAAGTAAAAAAAATAAAAGACTTTTGATGCATACCCATGGCATGGCCAAAGCAGCAACGATGTTTACCAAAGGAAGCCGGCAAAGGACGCCGTGAAGTGTGTGGAGTGCCCAGCTAGAGGCTGCCCTTAACAACCGGGGAGGAAATGTCAAACTCCCAGCGCGAGGTTCTTATAGCCAGAGGTGCTACAAAAGCAAGCCTAAAGACTCTTTTTTTTAGGATGAAATTCAATAAAGACAAAGACTTAAGATAAAAGCCTTGACTACCACTCTTAATCATGTTAAGAGGCACTTCATTTTGAAAATCGTGCGTGAAGAATCATGAAATCAAGAATGCAAATCTTATGCAAAAATGTTACCTTGCAACCTTATGAAACAGCAGATGCCGGAGGCGATCTTGATCATCATGGGATTTGTCCTCAAGTGGCAGATAAAAGGATTGGAATCCAGGGTTTGAAGTGGCTTAATAAGAAGGAGTGGTACCAAGACCAGACTCAGACAAATAAGGATAAAAGGAAAAGAGGCGAGGGCTAGAACTCCCTCACTAAGGTGCGGAGACCCTGATCACAAGGAACATTGTATAGAAGGAAAGGAGAATCAAGAGGAGAGGTAAGGACTGAAGCCTCGGAAGTAGTGGGAGAACGGGCAGATGCCTAGAGCGATGCATGTGGAAGAAGTCGGGTCAGACCCGGGATCAGGAGGGATTAAGAGGAGAAATTGGTAGATGGAAAGCGGGGAATCTGAAGGGTCCGGAGGCAAGGGAGGAGAATCATGATGGGAAAAAGAATACGGAGGTTTCGGAGGAAGAAAATATCGAGAGACGCGATGCCCTGGGAAAAGGGATGGGAGGAGATGAAGGAAGAAAAGGACAAAGGACATGACGTCCCGGAGGAGCAGGAGGGGGAATCGAAAGAAAGATGGAGGGTCTGGAAGTTCGGGAGGAGGATAGAAAGGGGTGGGATGCCCGAAAAGAAGATAGAAAGAGTAAGATAAAAAATCTGGAGGTCCCAGAGGAAGACAGAAAGGGGCATGATGCCCTAAGAGCAAGTTTGGAGGTTCCGGAGGAATGGAATCAGAAGGGGCGCGATGCCCAAAGAGGGAGGTCCAGAGGAATAAGACACCATGGGGCGCGATGCCTCGGGTGGACGAGAGAGAAATCCCAAGGGTCTGGATGCAAGAGTTGGGAGTGGGCGTGATGCCCTGAGAGAAATGTGGAGGGGGCGCGACGCCCGTCAAGCAGAGAAAAATCCAGAGGATTCATATAAAAGAGGTGGAAAGGGGTGCGATGCCCTGAGAGAAGATTGGAGGGGGGTGTTGCCCGGGAAGTGTAAGTAGACTCGGAGATCCCGAGGATAGAGATGAATGAGATGGGGAATGCGGAGGATCCGGATGTTCCGGAAGGCGAGGAAGATGTGGGTTCGGAAACCCAGGAAAGAAGAAATGCAGATGCATGTGAATGTAATGTGATGGATTCATGGAGTGTAATGAGTGCAAAGAATGCATGGAATGAGAAGATGAGATCCTCCTCCTCACCCATGGAGTGGCCCATGAAAAATCTTTGATAGACAGGAGTATGGGTGAAGCTAAATAAAAGGTGGATAGGATAACGGAAGGCCCCTTAGCGGAAGAATGCCCACCCTTCCACAGTAACGAAGTATACAGCCAATCGGCCTAACGGATAAAATCAAAGCCCATAACGAAGCTTCAACAATAAATGCCAACTCCCTTGGAGGGCAAAGAGAAATAATGTGAGGGAGTTGGAAAGTTGGAATGGGAAGCATCGTCTCGCCCAGGGATTGTGGCATATAAAGGGTATTGCATAAAATGGGCATTCGCCCCTTGTATGGAAGAATGGGTTTGAGATTAGAAAGTTGAGACAAGGGGTGCCCTACCCGACCCTTGGGTATGGACTTACACGGCATCAAAGCTTGACTTCTTCTTCTGGTGAGCAGCGGCAATGGCTTGGCCTCTTCAACCATGCCCGGCACAAGAACACGGATTGGCATCTGATAAATAAACTCTTGCATCTTGAATAGCATAGCCGTGGCCAACTCCTTCTTGCCCAGATCTTGATCCTCTTTGGCATAAATACTTGTAGAAGGACTCCCATTTCGAGTGGTAAAAGGAGGTGAAGTGGAAGTAGAAGGCTCCATAGGTGGTAGAGATGTAATGGAAGGTGTTGGAGGGAGCACGTCGAGCCTCTCCCTTTGCTCGGAAGCGGACGGGGTTGGCTTGAGTGCAAAAAGGGGTGGACCCTACTCAGGATTAGCAATGGGTAAAGGTGAAGGGTTAAGTGGTGGAGTAGGTGTAGTTGGGCTGGGGGTTAAAAGGGTAATGGAGGGCCCGAGGTGGCGGCAAAAGAGGGTTAGCTGGAGAGGGTTTAGTGGTCGGCTCAGCGGAGGCCGATGGAGTGGAGGTTAATGAAGGTATAATCGGTGAAGGCTTAGTGGGAGGTTCGACGGAGGCCGGTGATGCGAGACGGAAGTGGGGGGTCTTCTTCTTCCTTCTGATCATAGTCGCGCTATACCCTTTACGCACGTTCTGAAGAACGCGCTATATCGTTTACGCACGTTCTCAGATAGCAGAAGAACGAAGAACCTCGACGTTGGGGCTCCCGTGGATGACTCTGGGGGTTGAAAACACAAGGGGAAACACATAGGATGACGGAGAACACATGGGGAATGCTGAAATTGAAATCAAACCAACCTAATACTAGCTAGGATAACTTTTGGGAAGGTGGATGTGGGGTGAGCGGCAAGGGAAGAAAGGTGGACGTAGATGTTGTTAGGCCGTGAGGAAGCTTGGCTGGGGCCTCTCACCCGAACCCTTCGCAGGTATGGTGCAGCCGAGCTCCATCCTAATCGTAACAGCATCTTTGGCAGAGGTGGGGGAAGTGGAAATGTTGGTTGGAAGAAGAACGAAGCTCCGAATGGAGCCTCACACTCGACCCCGTCTCAGAGCCGATGCATCCGAGGCTTCGATCGTCCTCCATTGAAGGGGAAAGGGAGAGGATCAGGGGAATAGAATTTGGCCTCGCACCCATAGAGGGACGGATGAAGGGGGTTTCCAAAGATTGGGGAAGATAGCCATGGGGCTACACTCAAGAACACTCATAGATTCTTGCTTCGATTGCTTAATCAAATGAGATGGGATACATATATAGGGAAAGGGGAAGACAAAACGACGCTAACACGTCGATTTACAACCATGGAAGACAGCAGACATCGAAGACTTTGAAGAGTTAGGCACCGAGAAGTTGGACCTTCTGCAGTCAAGTTTCTGTCTGAGATCGCGCTAGGGTTGACTGGCGCATTCTTCATGTCGCGCTAGGGGACCCTAGCGCCTTCTGGCAGGTCACGCTAGGGACCTATAGTGCCTTCATCGTTGTCCTGGCAACGTACACGATCCGCTTCGGCCTAGCAGCTGGCTTGATTCCCATCAAAACCCCTCCACTTGGGAAGGTTCATCCTCGAACCTCGTAGCTCAAGATCCCAGTCTGTGAGAACAGCCTGGTTCCCTAAGCTCTGATACCAATTTGATGCGGGACGGAAGTGGGGGGGGTCTTCTTCTTCCTTCTGATCAAAGTTGCGCTATACCCTTTACACGCGTTCTGAAGAATGCGCTATATCGTTTACGCGCATTCTCAGACAGCAGCAGAACGAAGAACCTCGACGTTGGGGCTCCCGTGGATGACTCTGAGGGTTCAAAACACAAGGGGAAACACATAAGATGACAGAGAACACATGGGGAATGCTGAAATTGAAATCAAACCAACCTAATACTAGCTAGGATAACTTTTGGGAAGGTGGATGTGGGGTGAGCGGCAAGGGAAGAAAGGTGGACGCAGATGTTGTTAGGCCGTGAGGAAGCTTGGCTGGGGCCTCTCACCCGAACCCTTCGCAGGTATGGTGCAGCCGAGCTCCATCCTGATCGTAACAGCATCTTTGGCGGAGGTGGGGGAAGTGGAATCGTTGGTTGGAAGAAGAATGAAGCTCCGAATGGAGCCTCACACTCAACCCCGTCTCAGAGCTGATGCATCTAAGGCTTCGATCGTCCTCCATTAAAGGGGAAAGGGAGAGGATCAGGGGAATAGAATTGGGCCTCGCACCCATAGAGGGATGGATGAAGGGGGTTTCCAAAGATTGGGGAAGATAGCCATGGGGCTACACTCAAGAACACTCATAGATTCATGCTTCGATTGCTTAATCAAACGAGATGGGATACATATATAGGGAAAGGGGAAGACAAAATGATGCTAACGCATCGATTTATAACCATGGAAGATAGCAAACATCGAAGACTTTGAAGAGTTAGGCGCCGGGAAGTTGGACCTTCTGCAGCCGAGTTTCTGTCTGAGATCGCGCTAGGGTTGACTGGCGCGTTCTTCATGTCGCGCTAGGGGACCCTAGCGCCTTCTGCCAGGTCGCGCTAGGGACCTATAGCGCCTTCATAATTGGCCTGGCAACGTACACGATCCGCTTCGGCCTGGCAGCTGGCTTGATTCCCATCATCAGCACAAGATGAAATTAAATTTGGGGCATTACATTGTGACATTAGATTTACTCAACTTAGTGTCAATTTTAACGTGTCTACACTCTCCTATTCATATTCCCATTCGGGTGGCCCATCACCTGCCTCCTTCCACTCCCATTCAGGTGGCCCATCACCCGCCTCCCTCTTCTGTTCATAATCCTCTTCGGGTGGTCTATCACCCGCTTTCTTCTATTCCTCCTCCTTCACGGCCCCAAGGCCCTTTTATTCCTTGCAACCCGGCTCGACCGGGTCCTTTTCTGGGTCAACCCGTTAATCCCCCTCCACGGTCATCTTATGTGTCCCCTCCTTCAAGGCCTTGCCAATCCCTTGCTTCTCATGTTACGCCCCTCCAAGTTCACATTAATAAAGTCATTTCATTGGAGTAACAATTTAAGAGGGTTACGAGCCCGCGGCCCGCTCCTCCTCCTTCTCTAGTCAATCCTCTTCATGCTTTTATGAACAACAGTACTAAGATGGAAAGAGAATGGAAGGAGAGGAGAGATGATTACGGCATCAACAAGGCAAGTGAGCAAGAGCGGGTAGATTTCAACGATCAAGTGGACGCCGTCCGCCCTCCACCTATCTACTCTGTTCATCAATATGGCCCTCCGCCTCCGCATACGCAACACCATTACATTTCACCACCCATTAATGCGCCTCTACCACGGCGTCCACTTGAGTCTAATGATGAAGAATTTAAGTCGACACGTGATGATGAAGTTTCGAAGGCACCCCTTCCGAGTTTCCTTCATTTTCCTCTCCCTCTGCTACCACCAGATGAACCTCCTGCTCAGGACGATGCCACTGTCCCCTATCTAACCCCCATTTTTGAGACTTATTGGTGTTACGACGATGGGTCGATACTCTAATCACCCACGTCGGCGCATCATGAGTCTTCTCCTATCCCTAACACCTCTCACCCCATCCGGCGTTTCCTACGCGCCAAACCTCCCTCCTTTACACCTCCTATTATGCCTCCTTTAAGCCCTACACCATCAGCCTCCACAACACCGGCTGATGGTAATCAAGCCAGTTGCGAGGCCGAAGCGGATCGTGTACGTTGCCAGGCCAACGATGAAGGCGCTATAGGTCCCTAGCATGACCTGGCAGAAGGCGCTAGGGTCCCCTAGCATGACATGAAGAACGCGCCAGTCAACCCTAGTGCGATCTCAGACAGAAACTCGGCTGCAGAAGGTCCAACTTCCCGGCGCCTAACTCTTCAAAGTCTTCGATGTCTGCTGTCTTCCATGGTTGTAAATCGACGTGTTAGCATCATTTTTTCTTCCCCTTTCCCTATATATGTATCCCATCTTGTTTGATTAAGCAATCGAAGCATGAATCTATGAGTGTTCTTGAGTGTAGCCCCATGGCTATCTTCCCCAATCTTTGGAAACACCCTTCATCCTTCCCTCTATGGGTGCGAGGCCCAACCTTCTTCTCCTAATCCTCTATATTTCCCCTTCAACGGAGGATGATCGAAGCAACGGATGCATCGGCTCTGAGACGGGGTCGAGTGTGAGGCTCTATTCGGAACTTCGTTCTTCTTCCAACCAATGATTCCACTTCCCCACCACCGCCAAGATGTTGTTAAGGTCTGGATGGAGCTCGGCTGCACCGTACCTGCGAAGGGTTCGGGTGAGAGCCCCCAGCCAAGCTTCCTCACGGCCCTAACATCATCTACGCCCTCCCTCCTTCCCTTGCCGCTCACCCCACATCCACCTTCCCAAAAGTTATCCTAGCTAGTATTAGGTTGGTTTGATTTCAATTTCAGCATTCCCCATGTGTTCTCCGTCGTCTTATGTGTTTCCCCTTGTGTTTTGAACCCCCAGAGTCATCCACGGGAGTCCCGACATCGAGGTTCTTCGTTCTGCTGCTGTGTGGGAACGCGCGTAAAGGGTATAGCCCGACTATGATCAGAAGGAAGAAGAAGACCCCCCACTTCCGTCCCGCATCAAATTGGTACCAGAGCTTAGGGAACCAGGATGTTCTCATAGACTGGGATCTTGAGCTACGAGGTTCGAGGATGAACCTTCCCAAGTGGAGGGGTTTTGATGGGAATCAAGCCAGCTGCCAGGCCGAAGCGGATCGTGTACGTTGCCAGGCCAATGATGAAGGCGCTATAGGTCCCTAGCGCGACCTGGCAGAAGGCGCTAGGGTCCCCTCGCGCGACATGAATAACGCACCAGTCAACCCTAGTGCGATCTCAGACAGAAACTCAGCTATAGAAGGTCCAACTTCCCGGCGCCTAACTCTTCAAAGTCTTCGATGTCTTGTATCTTCCATGGTTGTAAATTGACGTGTTAGCGTCGTTTTGTCTTCCCCTTTCCCTATATATGTATCCCATCTCGTTTGATTAAGCAATCGAAGCATGAATCTATGAGTGTTCTTGAGTGTAGCCCCATAGCTATCTTCCCCAATCTTTGGAAACCCCCTTCGTCCTTCCCTCTATGGGTGCGAGGCCCAACCTTCTTTTCCTGATCCTCTTTATTTCCCCTTCAACGGAGGATGATCGAAGCAACGGATGCATCGGCTCTAAGACGGGGTCGAGTGTGAGGCTCCATTCGGAGCTTCGTTCTTCTTCCAACCAACGATTCCACTTCCCCACCACCGCCAAGAAGTTGTTAAGGTCTGGATGGAGCTCGGCTGCACCGTACCTACGAAGGGTTCGGGTGAGAGGCCCCAGCCAAGCTTCCTCACGGCCCTAACATCATCTACGTCCTCCCTCCTTCCCTTGCCACTCACCCCACATCCACCTTCCCAAAAGTTATCCTAGCTAGTATTAGGTTGGTTTGATTTCAATTTCAGCATTCCCCATGTGTTCTCCATCATCTTATGTGTTTCCCCTTGTGTTTTGAACCCCCAGAGTCATCCACGGGAGCCTCGACGTCGAGGTTCTTCATTCTGCTGCTGTCTGAGAACGCGCGTAAACGATATAGCGCAATCTTCAGAACGCGCGTAAAGGGTATAGCGCGACTATGATAAGAAGGAATAAGAAGACCCCCCACTTCCATCCCGCATCAGCTGAATAAGGAGGTTTTTCTATTTTTTAGAATTTCTTGAATTTGCGCCAACTTCCCTTGACGGTAATTTTTATGGGTGACTGCTGTACCAGATGCTCATCCTTGAGCTATTTATCGGCTCATTTTTTTGGGTCTACCAATTTTCGGGAAATGGCGACCTCCATAGCAGACGCTAATTCTTTTGTTAATAATAACTACCAAATTTTGATTAAAGAATGAGTGACCATTTCGGTGGACGCTAATTAATTAACGACTGTTATGGGAGACGCCAATTCTTATGGAAAGTCTGGAATTACTAAAATTAAGCCCAAGAATGAGCGTCCTACATGGTGGACGCAAATTTAATTAGCGACGTTAATAGTCGATGCCCATTTCCTTTGCATCCCCGATTTGATCTGGACTCATTTCCCCGGTTGTTTATTGCCCGTTTTGATCCTTCCGTTTCTCGGGGAAGTCAATCCCCTTCCTCGCTTAGAATCATTCCTGAGCTAGGACTCCTCTCCAATAAATTTGGACTCTTTTGTGCCCGCACAAAAAAGGAAAAATGGAGAAGAAGAGAGAACACGGTGATACAGAAACAATTGTTCCAGCAAAGAGATTCTTCTTGTTTTCCTTCTGTTGTAGTGTCATCCAAGTGGAGGACATCCCTCCGTTTCTTCCCCGTTCTTTCGTTTACTTCGTTTGCATATTGCATCATCCATTGTTCACACACTTGCATCTAGCCTTCGCTAGATCTCTCTGCACATCACTGCATCACATTCATATTCCCACCCTTGCACTAAGGGGTTTAAAAACACACAAGGTGTGTTAGTCTCCCATCTGCACATGTTTATCTTCGTTAAGAATTGATACTGCACAAATCTATTCCTAATACGGTGCTTTCTTTATTGTCTGTGTTTGTTTCAGGGTAATCAGATCAAGAGACCCCCTTAGCCGGCCGGCCGGTTGAAGGAGGAGGCAGAACTCACACACCCGCTTCATCAGGTATTGCCCGCGATCACTCTTTTCATTACTGTTGAGGATATTTCCTCTGGCGATCATGTTCCGTTGAGCACCACCTGCTCCCCTTTTCTTTTCTCTGTCAACATGCATTACTATCTTTCACATGCACACTAAGTGGCACGTTCACATATTGGCAATCACGGTGGGACTCTATTGTCTTTTTATTTGATTACCCTTCCTGTTGGCCCCCACGTGTGCCCCTCCTTTGGTGCTCCACGTAGCACATTCTTCTTTTCTTATCCCCTTTCGTGCAATACGTGCATGTTCCCACTTGGTTGTCTAATTAGTGAACTGCTGCTTAGGTGTTTATTTCTATTTTTTTTTTAGAATTGGCGTCCACCCATCTGGACGCACATGCTTGATTATCTGCTATTTTTCTGGAATTTGTTGTTATCTGTGTCCACCCATCTGGACGCACATACTTGATTATCTACTATTTTCCTATAATTTGTTGTTATCTGCGTCCACCCATTAGGACACACATACTTGATTATCTGCTATTTTCTGGAATTTGAAGTTATCTGCGTCCACCTGTAGGGACGCCATTTCTTTTATTATTATTATTCTCTAGAATCAGTGTCCCTCAGCAGGGACGCCATTTTCTGTTTATTTACTTATTCAAGATTCTGCATCTGCTTTGGCAGACGCCCATTTCCTGTTTGTGCGTCCAACCCTGTGGACGCTATTTCTTTGTGCGTCCATCCTCATGGACGCTATTTCTTGTTGATTGGTTTTTGGCTGTTACCTCTGTCACTCAGCATCATACAAGCATTCTGGCCGAGGGACCTCCTCCCTCTACACTTCTAGGATCCACTACCCCTTCTTGGACTTAGAAAGACACTCCAATTGAGCATTCCGTCTCATTGGATTGGAATTTCTTTGTCCAAGACCTCCATAAGTCCTCGTACCCATTGATTCCCTCACAGAAGCTAGGCATGTTTTACCTTGAAGTACCCAGAAGGTTAGTTTGCCTAATCATGGTTGAGAGAGTGAGAACTTAGTGATCATGCTGTTACACCCAAACTGAAACATAGGTTTTTGTCATTGAGAGTTAAAACCTCACTGTGCCAATAATAAACCATTGCTAACTTTGACAGAACCTATAAAATTGGGCGTAAAGCATTATAACTTCTCTACAACCTGTTTGGGTGTTTGTATGTTTGACGGCTTACCCATTTGAGTGTCTTCCTTTCAACGTCAATTGCTGTGTATTTGGTTGTTCCCATTAGTCATTAGAAACATGATGCTCAGGTCGGGTAAAATTGTTAAGATGGCTGATCTAGAGCAGTTTCAAGAAGAGGGTGAGGCCAGTCTGTTTGATCAGGCCGGGGAGTTTTCCCAACATCAATTCCAACCGGAGGGAGGTTTTGTCTCTGCTCAGTATTACCCTTCTCAACATCAAGCTTTTCAACAAGAGGGAGACCATGCTCCTACTTATCATTTCAACCCCCAACATCAACATCAACCCTCCCAGGTTTATATGGTTGACACTACTCAAGGGGGGGATCCTTCATCTCAAGTGCAGCCTGTAACTCAATCCACACCCGGGGAAGCATCCCTTTCGCTTGATGTTGATGATCTCATTAATGTTCTCTCTCAATTGGATGAGGCCCAATGCCAAAAGATCCAGGCTGCTCTAAAAGGGAAATATGTCCCTTCGTCCTCTTTGAATCCCCCTTAGGCCGCGGGTGGCTTTCAAGTCAATTCCTCTAATGACCAGGCGGTCCACCAAGGGAATTCATCCGGTCCTCATTCCCGTCCGATAACCCCTATCCCTGCTGCGGCAGGCTATTCTTTTCTCAAGCCACAAAACCTGTCTCCTCCTCTATTTTTGAGAAGGCCCATGCTTAATCAATTTCCTCCCAATCCGGCCTCAACCGAGTATGCTACCAATACTCTCTTTCAGAAGATTGCTAGCATGGAGGAGCAACTCAAGAAGATGTCTATTCCTAAAGATGCTTCGGAGGTCACTATCCCCACTCTGCCAGTTTTCCACTTGCTTTCGTTAGAAATGCCAAACTTCTGGCGCTATAATGGAACAGGCAATCCGTTCATTCATTTGAAAGATTTCATGGATGAGACATCCTTTTGGCAGAACAACAAAACCTCTTTGGCCTACCTTTTTGGAAGGTCCCTTGACGGCCCGTCCCTTGAATGGTTTTACTCTTTAGAGCCGGCTGAAGCCAGTGATTTTGATATTGTTCAGAGGAAGTTCTTGCAAAAGTATATAGATCATGTGGGTCCCTCTTTGTCGGTTACTGATTTAGTTACTGAGAAGATGAAGCCTGAGGAAGATTTTATTTAGTTCACTGACAGATGGAGGTCAATGGCCGAAAAGTTGAAAGATACGTTGTCGGAAGCTGAGCAAGTTAAGATGATAGTTTCCAACGCTATTCCTCAGTTCCGTCACATCCTGGCTATGAACAAGTTAAGTACCATGGAGGAGCTTTATGAGAGGGCGAGATATATTCAAACTCAGATGAAGGACTCACCCATCATATCCATGTTCGAACAGAAACCGAGAGTGCCAAGGAAAGCAAAAGCCACGAGTAACAATGGTGCCACTACTGAGGGTGTGGTTGTGAATGAGCAGGTAGGCATGGTTGGTAATCCCATACAATCCCGCAATCCTCCTAACCAAAGGCCACCACAACAATTTCAACAACCCTCTGTTAGCGCAGCGAAGAGTGATATAGAAGGGGGGGATGAATAGATCACTCCCGAAAAATACTAATTCAAAATTAATTCAATAATTCAAATTCTCAACCCTTCAGATACAGCGAGAGGGATAGCTAAGACAATCAATAACCAAGACAGAAGATAGAAGAAAGATCGAGATATGTTCACAGTGAAACAAAATACCAAGCAGAAGGAGAGCAACACAACAATGACATGCAAACCACAAAAGAGGCAGGCAGTTTTTAGGTGGTTCGATTGCAGTCCGCAATCTACATCCACCCCTCACTCCAAACCACAGTGAGGATTCCACTAGCTAATGCTAGAACAGTAGACTCAGTCTGCAGATAATTGCTGCCACACAGCTTGACCAGGGGAATAGCCTCCCCTCTTCCTCCACACCGAAGGGATACAACCAGTGACAACAGTCACTAGCAAACTAGAGACCGAGGTCTCTCTTCCTCCACCCAGGAGGGAACCCACAAGCAACTCCCTGTCACTTGCAAACTGGAGGATCAATCCTCCCTTCCTCCGATCACTGGAGGGTAATAATATTCGATAAGGAAGATGAAATGAAAAATGAAAACACGAAAATCAAAGCACAAAAATCCTCTCTGAAAATAAGAAACAATGTAGCTTCTGAAGAAGTAAATCTTCAAGCCACAGACACTACTTTCTCTCTCTCAAATATATTTCTCTCAGATCTGGATGAAATGGAATTCTCTGCTCTCTCCCTTTTCTGGATCGTGCAGCCTCACAAGAATGCCTTCTACTCTTTCTTTCACGATCAAGCTTCTACTGAAAGAAGATGCTCCATATTTATAGCAGATGTTGGGTGTGTGTCCTTCAGGTTCCTGCCCAGAGAGCACCTCAGATCACGTGCCAGGTACCACCTTGGATGACGTGTCCAATCATCAGCTTGAAACATTCTGCAGGGGGACAAGAGGATGTATCGAGTTAGTTCAGGTATACATACATGATTCAGCTATAGAGTTAGTTCAGGTGTACAGACATGATTCAGCAGTGAATGTATAGAGTTTAGTTTGTAGCAATAAGGATGTACAGACTTGATTCAGAGAGATGAATACTAGCACATAGAGAAGTATGCACAATGACTATGGATCAAGTGTGCACGTGAGAAGACTATGTATAGACTTGATGTAACTAGCGTGCTTAAGAAAGCAATGTTCAGACTAGCTATAAATGCATGCATGACAAAAGACAAACCAGATGTATAGACTTTAGGTAATGCATGCAATGCAACACAATGTATAGACTTAGTTGCTGTATAGACTACCAAATGCATGAAGAAGTAAGCCAATGTATAGACACTGTTGTATGGACTCTAAGCGAACGTTGTACAGACTTGAACGTAGGTGTAGACCGCAATGTATAGACTTGCGTTCACACAATGTAGGTACAGGTGAGAATGTACATACTTACATTTAGCAGTGTATAGACTTGAACACATGCATTATGCAATGTACAGACTTGGACGCATGCTGTGCCATGCGATGTATAGACTTCCCAGCAGCAAGGCTTTGCTATGAATGTGCAGACTTGATGAAATGAGGCATGTACAGACTTGAACTCTTGCAATTGAAAGCTGTACAGACTTGGTCGTGTATGCAAGATAAGGCAAACATTGTACAGACTTGGTTATGCATGGCGAGACAAGGCAGACGCTGTACAGACTTGGTCGAGATGATGCATAAGACGCTGCCAGACGCTGTACAGACTTGGACGTAGGTAATGATTGTAATGTGTAGACTTAGTGTGTAGCTAAAGCAGCGAACGTAGGAAAAGGTTGGAATGTATAGACTTACGTTCGATCAGCAATGTATAGACTTTACAGTGTGCATGCTATGCGTGTGATGTACAGACTTAGTGGCGCTATGTCTGCATTGTACAGACTTAGTGGCGCTTGCATTCTATCCAATGTACACACTTTGAACGCCTGCATGCTATGCAATGTATAGACTTTGAGGACTGCATGCTGTGCGATGTATAGACTCTGAAGTCTTGCGTGCTGTGCAGTGTACAGACTTTGAAGAGCCTGCAGCTGTGCAATGTGCAGACTTTGAAGAGCCTGTAGCTGTGCAATGTGTAGACTTTGAAGTGCGACCAGACAGGATGTGTAGACTAGTACAAGTGCATGAACAGATGGAGATGTATAGACATGAGAGAAAATGCATGAGTTAATCTAGAGATAAAAAAGAGTTTGATTTATAGTGTGAGACATCATCAAAACGTAGGAATGCAACAATCTCTCCCTTTTTGATGATTGCAATATTATGAATCAAACAATATGAGAGCATTAAAATATGCAATGTTAAGTGCATCATGCAGACAAACTGAGCACACATTATGAAACACATCTCTCACTAAAGCCACTCCCCCACAACTCACTCTCAGAGATTCCCATGAGCCAGATGACCTACTTTCAGATATTGCTTTGCATAACCTCTTTCTGAAAATGCCAGTTGACCTACTGTCAGAAATTGCATTGCATAAACTCTCTCCCCCTTTGACATCATCAAAAGAAAAAGAAGGATATATGAAAGTGCTGGAGACATGAGGAAGAAGTACAGTAACTTCTTAGTGTAGAAAGCCACGAGCAAGTCTTAAGAGAATAAGTGGAGTGCTAAACTCAACTGTAGATTCTTGAACTCGTGTAAACTATAGAGAGCTTGAATGATAGTAAAGTTTATCAACATACAGAGTGTATGATTTAGAGCAGGAGTTACCAAGTATGGCAGGACAAAGCTGAACTTGCAACTATCCCAGAAACCAACAAGATATCAAGTCAAGGAAGATATTCTCATGAATTGAAGACAACTAATCCATTTTATTTGATAAAGACAAGGGATTTTGTTGAGTTTTTCAAGAAGACCAATGAGTAAATTGGTAATTCACACTTTTGACACTAAGGAGACACCTTGATTAGAGGCCTGAATCCCCAGTTACTCAGTGTGAGTACCTCATTATCTCCCCCCCCTTTTTTTAAGGAACAGAGTTAGTAACTATGGCTTTTAACATTAGGGAAACACCTTGATTAAAGGCCAGAGTCCCCAGTTACTCACAAGTTAGCCACCATTGCTCTATGATGGTCAAAATATGAATGTCATTTCTTTTCAATTTTTTGTTACTCATTTGACACCTCATGACATAGGAGACACTTCATTTCACTGATGAGGCTCCCAGTTTCTCAATGATCAAATCAAGATTTTTGTTTGGAATGATTGAAAACAGTATCAGAGGAACTATCTCTTGAAGTGACTCTCAAAGTTTAGATTTCAAGTTGTTTTGGTCAGATATCAAGTCATACAAGTTTTGGCCTGAACAGGAATCACTGACAATGTAGGAAGATATACTTTAAACAATTAATCCAGATCTTTGATAGACTACCAGAGGGAAGATTCTAGCTGGAATTTAGTAAGGCTGACTTATAGACTTAAGAGATGAGTGAGATTCTACTGTCTGAGAGAACCGCACTTTTTCAGTCATGAGAACTAGCAATGACACATATGTAGTTAATGTTTTGATCCAGTCAAAGAACTCCCCCTCTTTCACAGCTCAACCAGCTCCCCCTTAATCAAAGCATTACTGAAGGCTACCCAGTTGACACACAGAACTCCCCCTCACAACAGGAACACCCTTCACTCTTAAGACAGCTTGAATAAACATAATTCTCTTCTTAGAGTAGAAAATTTTTCACTGTCTAGAGGTTTTGTGAAGATGTCAGCAATCTGATTATCAGTGCCTACATGAATCAGTTCAAAGTTGTTCTTAGAGACCTCATCTCTTATGAAATGATGCCTTATCTCAATGTGTTTGGTACGGGAATGCAAAACAGGGTTCTTGGCTAGATTAATGGCACTGGTATTATCACAATAGATAGGTGTGCACCCAAGGTCTACTTGGTAGTCCTGAAGCTGGTGCTTAATCCAAATGACTTGTGTACCACAACTCCCTGCAGCCACATATTCAGCCTCAACAGTGGAGAGGGCTACAGAGTGTTGTTTCTTGGATCCCCAAGAGACTAAACACCCACATAAAAATTCACAGTGACCACTAGTGCTTTTTCGGTATAGTTTACATCCTGCATAATCTGCATCTGTGTATGCAATTAAATCTAGTGAGTGTGTAGCAGGAAACCATAGACCAAGTGAGGGTGTAGCTGACAAATATCTAAAAATTCTTTTCACTGTAGCTAAGTGTGATTCAGTGGGTCTAGATTGATACCTTGCACACATTCCTACATTGAACTGTATATCAGGTCTAGAAGCTGTCAAGTAGAGTAAAGAACCAATCATACCTCGATAGAGTTTGGCATTTACTTCTTTACCTGTCTCATCTGCATCCAGTGAGGTGTTGGTACTCATAGGTGTTGTTATATGCTTCAGGTTGATCATACCAAACCTCTTGAATAGTTCCATTGTGTATTTGGTCTAGTTGATGATGCATCCATCCTCCAATTGTTGTATCTGTAAGCCAAGAAAATACTTTAGTTTTTTTTTAACTCAAGTCAATCCTTGCAAGGTGGTAGAGAGGGGAGGGGGTTCATCCCTTCATTTCGGAAGAGGATGAACACACTACCCCAATCGCCAGGGAAGCATTTTCATTAAGGAAAGCAGTAATAGAAAAGGGGGACAGAGGGAGGGGAAGGGAAAGACGCCCAAGAGGGCAGGCAAGTACAAGGCCAAAGGGCCCAAAGAGGAAGAGACCAAGAAAGACCAAGACGGGGCAAGGCGCAGCACCAAGAAACCCAAAGCAAAAAGAAAATCACAGCCCTAACAAGACAGAATCTTCATCGAACAGCCCTTCAGAGTCGGAGGAGAACGTCGAACGGATTCCGCGCAGACGGACTGGGGAACCTGGCGAGCCAAGAGGGTCAAGGTCCGAGCCATCATGATTGAGCTCCTCGGAGAGGGAAGAGTGGACCGGCTGGTGGAGTGCCGCAGAAGCTGACTGGAGACGAAGTGAGCGACGGGGAGGAGGAGGAGCCTCCTCGAAAACACATAGCCGATCGCGTGAAGAGGAAGTGGAGTTGGAGTGCCGGTAGGAACGCCGTGGGGCGTCGCGCTCCGACCTCGAGCCCATCCGTGAATGGTTCAGTACAGGGTTGCCCACGAAGGCCGCATGAGCCGCCGCAAAGTCTGTGAAGCCCGACGCCGGCTCAAGCCCGGGGAAAGATAGAACCTGAAGCTGAGGTAACTTGATACCAGAGCCAAGGCCCGCTGTTGGCAAGGTGCATGCGGGACGCATTGGAACAGTAGGCGGGGTGGAGACAACAAGCGGACCGGGCGGTTCCCGGTTGATTTTCTTCTTCAGTGCTTGAGCAAAGGATAGGCGGGGGGAAGACGTTGTAGAGGAGGAAGGTGGCACCGGACCGACCGACCCGCCCGGCTGGGAAGAGGGCTGCACCCCTGGCGACCAGGCAGCCGCAGCAGCATTAAGGCCAGCAGGGGGGATGCCAAGAGGTTGAGCATCCGGTGTCTGGAGTCCAAGGACCAGCGAGGAGCATACCTGTCCTGCGGGAGGGACTGTAGCGAACGCAGATGGACGCAGGTGTGGGGAGACCGGCGCAACGGGGGGCAACAAAGAGAGCTTAGACTGGAGAGAGCCGGGAGAGCCCTCCACGGGAACAGCAGGGAAGATGATGACCGAGCCAGCAGCAGGAGAGAGGCGCTCAGACCCCAAAGGAAGCTGCCCTGCAGGGACTAGTGAGGCAGCAACCGAAGAGAAGTGATCAGGGATGTGGGGGGGAGGGTCCTTGATTGGAGCTACCACCTGGTCAGTAGGCCCAGGCACCACCCCTAGGACCGTCGCCCCCTCCATGGGGCCAGTTACAAGGAGGGCAGGGGCCACGGGGCCCAGGCTGAAACCAGCACGAGCAGGAAGGAGGCCGACCATTAAAGAGGACGGTAGGGTAGAAGTGGACAGGGGATCGGCGTTGGAGGCAACCCCAGGGGGGCACCCACCCATCCCCTCGGCACGGATGAAGGCCCCGTCAGGCACAGGAGACACAACCTTCACAAAGATGGTGGGCACCTAGGATGCAGCATAGGACACTGACAGGTGCGCCACGGAAATGCCAGGAGCGGCGGTCAACGCTTGGGGAGCCACGGCAGGAACACGGTCCGTAGACGTTGTACAGGGAGTATCAAGAACAAGCTACGATGGATCCACTGCGAGGGAGGGGGTGCAGGCACCAGCCACGTAACCAGCAGCGGACGCAGGAGTTGGGGCAGGCAGCGACACCACTTGCATGGCTATGGATAGAGGTGGAAAGATACCTGGCTGAGAAGGAGCTTCTGCAGGCAGGGGAGGAGAGACAGAGGCGCCAGGGAGAGCAGCAGCGCCCTCGGATGGCAACGGGATGCCTGGGGCAGGTAGAATCCCGGCGTCAGCCGAGGGCCTCCAGGTCTGGGCAGGAGGAACTTCGGAGGCAGGAGCCCGAGGCCGTCCTCCAGGGGAAGTAGCAGCCACCCTATCCGACGAGGGATGGGGGGGGTTTCTTCTTACAATCACCAAGGCGGTGACCCAGGTGGCGATAGTTGGAGCAGAAGAGGGGTGGGTCTGGGAAGACCACCGATTGCCAGAAGCCACCACCGCCAATGCCAACCCACACTCGATGAGGGAGTTTCTTGGAGACATCCAGAAGGACGCACACCCGCGCTACGTGCGCACCGGTAAGACAGAGCGTGTTCCTATCGATCTTAGAGGCGACCCGATGCTGCCAGCGATGGAGAGGATGGAAGCTTCATGGTAAAAGTTAACTGGAAGGCTCGGAAGCTCCATCCAGACATGAACAAGAGGGGAGTCAAGCTCCGGCGAGAAGTCGAGCGCCCACTGGAAGAACTAGAATGGACGTCCGTGAACAAGCAGAGATTCTTTGAGGAGGACTTTCAGATAGTCTTCCCGGTTGGAGAAGCGTAGGAGAAGGTGGCAACGGTCCATGGCACTGAGCAGGAAGTCCTACTTGAATTGAAATCGCTGGGCTAGGTGAGCCCTGATGTCAGCGAAGGGAGGCCTGCCCTTGGGGGTCCTGGCGATAACGGCAAAGGCAAGCGGTCTACACGTGACCTGGACTTCTTCCAGTGAGAAGAAAGCCGCAGGTTCGTCGGAGTCAGTGGTAGCCGGAGCGTGGACAAAAAGAGGTAGGATCGGCGGTGTGAAGGAGTTGAGCACCACTTGAGAGAAGGATGGGGCTGTGGCAGGGAGAGCTCCCCCCACCCCGCCAACAGAAGAAGCTAGCCCCGCTGGCCATGTGGGAGCAATAGACGCATGGGGCCGGCCACCAGCCACCGTCGGTTGCTTAGCAGGGGGATGCATTGGCGACGAAGAAGGGGCTAAGCTGGCAGCACCGGCCACGGGGGGGGGGGGGGGGGGGGAGGATCCTTGTCGTTGCGAGGGCCCCCTGCCCTGGAGAGGAGGCCGAAGCCCGGAGACCACCAGCAGGAAGGCTGCCCTCCACAGAGGGGTTGGAAGACGGCACCGCCGGTGAAGCTTTAGCCGGCCCGAGCGGAGCCTTAGCAGGGGGGCCCGGGGCAGAGGGGGGCACCACCGTGGAGGCAAAGGAGCCATCGAGGAGCACTGCCGGAGCAGCAGAGGCCAGCCCGCGAGCTGGTTCATTCAAAAATAGAGCACCGTTTTCGGCACCTGTCCCATCGAGATGTTGACTAGTCAACATCAGGAGAGAGGAGGAGGGAATAGTGCCGTGTCCTGAAGCCGAGACATCCGTGGGCTGTGGGGGAATGATCAACGGCTGAGATGAAACGTCAACATGTTACGTGCGGAACGGAGAAATAACGTGGCTGCTGGAGAGAGGTGGAGGGGCTGACGAGCAGCCGACAGGGACACCGGCGGGAACTGAAGGAGATGGCCGAGGAGCAATAGGACCTCCGGACCCTAGCAAGCATACCCCGTCGGCGGGGAGAAGAGGCTGGCCAAACGCACCAGCCACTACGACGGAGCCAAGGGCAGAAGCAGGGTGCTGAACTGAAGCCTCCTTGAACAGCTGAGATGCAGAGGCTTCAAGTGGCGTGAGAAGAAGAGAAAGAACGTGGCAGCCAGGGAGAGGAATAGTGGCTGAGTGAGAACCGCAAGGTTCACCGGCAGGAAGCGAAGGGAGAGAAAGACCGTCGGAGACGCGAACTTCTGGGGCCAGAGCAACAGGTGGACCTACAGCACTAGCATCAACACCTGCAGGGGGAGCTCCAATGCCACCCACGATCAAGCCCACGAGAGCAGGACTAGAGCGACCATAGGAGGGCACCTCCACATGAGCGTCAGGGACGGTGAGGAGAATACCACCACCGGAGGGCCACGGGCCAGCTGGAGGGGGGGGGGGAGGCACGAGGCCTCCCCCTCCACCGGCCATGGCCGGAGCCGAAGCAGGATGTAGGCAAGGTCAACACGCAGAGAGGGGGTTGGGTTCACGCTGGAGGGGGAGCGGGAGGGAGGGAAACGGGAGGAGAGAGAAATGCATGTAGAACGAAACTCATCTCAAATTCAGCAGATATCATTTTAGAGAATTCATCACATAATTCACAGCTAGTTGATCCAAACACAATGTCATCTACATATACCTGAGCTATGATGAGATCGGTATTTGTACTCTTGGTAAATAAGGTTTGATCAACTTTACCTCTCTTGTAGCCCTTGCTGATCAGAAATTCAGTCAGTCTTTCATACCAAGCTCGAGGGGCTTGCTTTAGACCATACAAGACTTTGTTTAACCTGAAAACTTGGTTAGATTAAGGAGAAAACTAAAAACCTGGGGGTTGTTCAAAAAACACTTCTTCCTTGATGATGCCATTCAAAAAGGCACTCTTCACATCCATTTGCTGGAGTTTTATGTCCTTAGAGCATGCAAATGCTAGCAATATTCTTATTGCCTCCATCCTAGCAACAGGTGCATAGGATTCATCGAAGTCTACACCAAATTCCTGACAGTAGCCCTTGGCTACTAGTCTGGCCTTATTCCTGGAAATGATTCCATCTTCATTCATTTTATTTTTAAACACCCATTTAGTTCCTATGATATTAACACTTTCTGGTCTCGGAACAAGCTCCGAGACATTATTTCTTTCGAACTGACCTAATTCCTCACACATAGCATTGACCCAAGATTGATCAGCCAAGGCCTCTTCTACTGATTTGGGTTCAATTTGTGAGACCAAAGCAATTAGGTCTTGATTATTAACATTCCTAAAATGAGACCTAGTCCGAAGAGGATCTTCAGGGTTGCCTATGACTTTATCTATTGGGTGATCTTTGAGGAATCTAATGTTTATTGAAGACTCACCTGTTTCTCTTGCCCCTTCCTGATTGGGAGGATTTGTTGTACCACTTAGCTGAGTCTTCTCTCCTTCTTGGTCTTCTAGGAATTCCCCATCGTGATTGGAATCCCTGTCAAAATTTCCAATGTTAACAACACCTTTCTTATCACTAAAAAGAATGTGTGGAGACTCTTCAACTTTCTGGTCTGTTATATTAAAGACCCTATATGCCCTTGACACTTCAGAGTATCCTAAGAATATTCCAGGGGAGCTTTTAGCTTCAAACTTATCTAAGTCTTTCTTGTCATTATTATGAATAAAGCATTTAGCTCCAAAAATTCTGAAATGAACCAAGTTTGGTTTCTTACCTTTTAGTAGCTCATAGGGTGTTTTCTTGTGAATAGGTCTTACCATGGCCCTGTTGATTATATAAGTTGTTGTATTGACCGCCTCTACCCAGAACCTCCTTGGTAATTGACTCTCAATCAGCATGGTTCGGGCCATCTCCACAACAGTCCTATTTCTTCTCTCCACAATTACATTCTGTTCATGTGTCCTGGGAGAAGAAAACCTGTGGGTTAGTCCCTCTTTTTCGTAAAGCTCAGAAAACATGGAGTTTTCAAATTCACCTCCATGGTCAGATTGAATTGTACAAATGCCGTATTTTCCTTCTTGTTTGACATTATTGTAAAACTGGTTAAACTTTTGAAAAGCATCACTTTTACTGGCTAAGAAAAAGATCCAAGAAAACCTAGAGTGGTCATCAATGATCACATAGCCAAACCTATTCCCATTAAGACTTTGAGTCATGGTAGGACCAAATAGGTCCATATGAAGTAGTTCCATTGGTCTAGAGAACAATGGCTCAGATCTTAGCTTGAAAGAATTTTTGGTCTACTTGCCTAGAGCACAGGCATCACAGGATTTTGAAATGGAATTGAACTTGATCCTAGGCATGCCTCTAACTAAATCATGCTTGACCAATTTATTTAGAGTAGAGAAACTAGCATGGCCTAGTCGTCTATGCCATTCAAAGACATCACTTTCAGAATCAGCAGATAAATAAAGATTAGATTCAGATTCATCATCTAAGTCTATCATGTAGACATTATTAGTCTTGTTGGCTACAAACTTAATCACATAAGAATTTATTTCAAAAATTTTGCATGAATCATTATCAAACACAACCCTGTGACCCTTGTCACATAATTGACTAATGCTAATCAGGTTGTGTTGAAGACCTTCCACAAGTAGAACTTTTTCAATGGAATTTGTGGAAGACTTACCTACTCTGCCAACTCCAATGATTTTACCTCTGTTCTTTCCTCCAAATTTGACCAGTCCCCCAACCTTCATCTCTAACTTGCTGAACTTGGATTGGTCTCCTGTCATGTGCCTGGAGCAGCCACTGTCGAGGTACCACTTGTTGTCTTCAGCTGCCAGGCCGACCTATACAATTAAAAATCAGGCAAAGTGATTTGGAACCCAAGATGAGTTGGGTCCAAAGACATTATTCAAATCTCTAATCAGCTGTTTAGGAATCCAGATTTGCTTCAACATTGTTTACTCTGGCACTTTACTTCTGGTTTATTGAAATTATAACCGGGGTTGTGTCCAGCTGGTTTGGGGAAGTAAGCTCTATTCCAGTCATTGGGCTTCCCATTCCTGGGATATCTCTTGTGAGCTTGTTGATTAACATATTTTTGAGAATAATAGTTGTTTCTCCAGTAGTTTCTATTTGGACCTGTCTGTTTGTAGTAATTCCATTTTCTATCATGATCCATTTGCTTGGTCCATTTACCATTTATATTCTGGTGAGTGGGCTTAGTGAAGTTCTTCACAAGGTTCATTCCCTTTTTAATTGGTTGACCAGCACTGTTTGGTAAATTTTCTTTCGGACGTTGAGCTCTTTCACTGCTATTTGAGCTGGATGGTATGTCCAGCTGCTCTTCTCCCTTCTCTGGGAAGAAGGTGGTGGTTTTGAATTGAAAGGGTTTCTTGTTAGTTGGGTCATAGCCTAGACCTTCCCTATTGAAGTTAACCCTTGTTCCTAGTGTAGCATCTAGACTTGTTTTTCCTTGAACAAATTTTTCCAAGACCTTCTGTTTGCCTTCCAGCTCTTTTTGCAGAGACTCGGAGTTTTTTAAGAGTTCAACATTCACTTTCTTAACAGCTTCATACTTCTCTAAGGTTACTCTATTTTCTTTCAGACTTTCTTCCATTTTCATTTTGAGTTCATTGAGCTGGGTTTGACTCTCCTGGTATTCTACCTTGTGTTTTTCATTTTCTTTTCTCAAGGATGTCATTTCTTCTAAGTCTTTCTTTAATGTCAGTCTTTCCTCATTGATTTGGGTTAGTTCTTCAATATTAGTATTGAATTTTCTCTTGAGGACCCTATGTTGTTTACTAAGAGAATTGAACTTGTCTAACAATTCACCATAAGCATCTTCCCAGTCATCAATAGAGAAATTTTCAAAGACATTTATTACCTCCTGTTCGCTATTTGCCATTAGGCAAATTCCTTCTTCATCTTCCTCCGAGGAGGTGCTTTCCGGATCTTCTTCCTCTTCGCTCCACGTGCAGACCATTGCCTGTGGCTTCTTCTTCTTCTGCACCTTTGAGCTCTTCTTCTGGAAGTAGGGACCCTTCTTCTGGAGATCTGGGCAGTCCCCTTTCATGTGTCCCTGTCTATTGCAATGAAAACAAGTCATTCTCTTAGTATTTCTATCCTTGTTATTGCTAGACTCAACGTTCTTATTGAAGGAGTATGACTTCTTCCTCCTAAAGGTCTTCCCCTTAGTCCTTTAAATTTCTTGAACTATCGAGTGAGCATTGCTTGCTCCTCCTGGTCGAGATCGGAAAAACAACCGGACTCGGGGCTACTGCTCCCGCTATTGCTATCCTTGTTGCGAGATGCCTTGAGAGTAACATTCTTTCCCTTCCTGTCACTTCCTTCATCTCCTCTTTTAAAGTTCATCTCATAGGTCATGAAGGATCCTTTGAGTTCATTCACTGTCATAGTCGACAGATCCTTTGACTCCTCTATCACAATGGCCTTAGTGTGCCATGCTGGGGTTAGAGACCTAAGAATCTTCATGACTATATCTGCCTCTGCTAGCTCTTTCCCTAGCCCCTTAAGAGTGTTCATGATCAAAGACAACCTAGCATACATTTCTGTGACATTCTCCTCTAGTTTCATCTTAAACAGTTCATACTCAGAGGTGAAGAGATTTACCTTCGAGGCTTTCACTTGAGCTGTACCTTCGTAGATTAGTTCCAGCTCATCCCACATCCGCTTGGCCGTCCTATAGGCTGATATGCGGGCGTATTCTTCTGGGTGAACATCGCACTGGATTATGTCCAGGGCCGTCCAGTTGAGTGAAGACAACTTGACATGATCATCTGTCCATGCATCCTCATTCGATGGCAGATCATACGGCCCTGTAGTAATTACCCTCCACAGCTTGTGGCTCTGCGCCCCGATGAACACCTCCATCCATTTTTTAGAAGAGATAGTTATTACCATCAAAGAATGGAGGGCGACTAATGGATTGTCCCTCAGCCATGAAGCTTTGAGGACCAGTAGGATTACCCTGACCGTTGGCCCACATGATGCCAACCTACTCTGATACCAAATGTTAGCACAGCGAAGAGTGATATAGAAGGGGGGGATGAATAGATCACTCCCTAAAAATACTAATTCAAAATTAATTCAATAATTCAAATTCTCAACCCGTCAGATACAGCGAGAGGGACAGCTAAGACAATCAATAACCAAGACAGAAGATAGAAGAAAGATCGAGATATGTTCACAGTGAAACAAAATACCAAGCAGAAGGAGAACAACACAACAATGACATGCAAACCACAGAAGAGGCAGGCAATTTTTAGGTGGTTCGATTGCAGTGCGCAATCTACATCCACCCCTCACTCCAAACCAAAGTGAGGATTCCACTAGCTAATGCTAGAACAGCAGACTCAGCCTGCAGACAATTGCTGCCACACAGCTTGACCAGGGGAATAGCCTCCCCTCTTCCTCCACACCGGAGGGATACAACTAGTGACAACAGTCACTAGCAAACTAGAGACCGAGGTCTCTCTTCCTCCACCCAGGAGGGAACCCACAAGCGACTCCCTGTCACTTGCAAACTGGAGGATCAATCCTCCCTTCCGCCGATCACTGGAGGGTAACAATATTCGATAAGGAAGATGAAATGAAAAATGAAAACACAAAAATCAAAGCACAAAAATCCTCTCTGAAAATAAGAAACAATGTAGCTTCCGAAGAAGCAAATCTTCAAGCCACAGACATTGCTTTCTCTCTCTCAAATATATTTCTCTCAGATCTGGATGAAATGGAATTCTCTACTCTCTCTCTTTTCTGGATCATGCAGCCTCACAAGAATGCCTTCTGCTCTTTCTTTCACGACCAAGCTTCTACTGAAAGAAGATGCTCCATATTTATAGCAGATGTTGGGTGTGTGTCCTTTAGGTTCCCGCCCAGAGAGCACCTCGAATCACGTGCCAGGTACCACCTCGGATGACGTGTCCAATCATCAGCTTGAAACATTCTGCAGGGGGACAAGAGGATGTATCGAGTTAGTTCAGGTATGCAGACATGATTCAGCAATGAATGTATAGAGTTAGTTCAGGTGTACAGACATGATTCAGCAGTAAATGTATAGAGTTTAGTTTGTAGCAATAAGGATGTACAGACTTGATTCAGAGAGATGAATACTAGCACATAGAGAAGTATGCCCAATGACTATGGATCAAGTGTGCATGCGAGAAGACTATGTATAGACTTGATGTAACCAGCGTGCTTAAGAAAGCAATGTTCAGACTAGCTGTAAATGCATGCATGACAAAAGGCAAACCAGATGTATAGACTTTAGGTAATACATGCAATGCAACACAATGTATAGACTTAGTTGCTGTATAGACTAACAAATGCATGAAGAAGCAAGCCAATGTATAGACACTACTGTATGGACTCTAAGCGAACGCTATACAGACTTGAACGTAGGTGTAGACCGCAATGTATAGACTTGCGTTCACACAACGTAGGTACAGGTGAGAATGTACAGACTTACATTCAGCAATGTATATACTTGAACACATGCATTATGCAATGTACAGACTTGGACGCATGCTGTGCCATGCGATGTATAGACTTCCCAGCAGCAAGGCTTTGCTATGAATGTGTAGACTTGATGAAATGAGGCATGTACAGACTTGAACTCTTGCACTTGAAGGCTGTACAGACTTGGTCGTGTATGCGAGACAAGGCAGACACTGTACAGACTTGGTTATGCATGGGGAGACAAGGCAGACGCTGTACAGACTTGGTTATGCATGGCGAGACAAGGCAGACGCTATACAGACTTGGTCGAGACGATGCATAAGATGCTGCCAGACGCTGTACAGACTTGGACGTAGGTAATGATTGTAATGTGTAGACTTAGTGTGTAGCTAAAGCAGCGAACGTAGGAAAAGGTTGGAATGTATAGACTTACGTTCGATCAGCAATGTATAGACTTTACAGTGTGCATGCTATGCGTGCGATGTACAGACTTAGTGGCGCTATGTCTGCGATGTACAGACTTAGTGGCGCCTGCATTCTATGCAATGTACACACTTTGAATGCTTGCATGCTATGCAATGTATAGACTTTGAGGACTGCATGATGTGCGATGTATAGACTCTGAAGTCTTGCGTGCTGTGCAGTGTACAGACTTTGAAGAGCCTGCAGCTGTACAATGTGCAGACTTTGAAGAGCCTGTAGCTGTGCAATGTGCAGACTTTGAAGTGCGACCAGACAGGATGTGTAGACTAGTACAAGTGCATGAACAGATGGAGATGTATAGACATGAGAGAAAATGCATGAGTTAATCTAGAGATAAAAAATAGTTTGATTTATAGTATGTGACATCATCAAAACGTAGGAATGCAACACCCTCCTTCTTTTAACCAAGCTCCGCACCAAAAAACAACCCCCTTCAGCCCTTTCGGCCCCCCATCCACATAATCAAGCTACACCACAAAATCTTCGAGCTCCTCGACAATACCACTAGGTGCCTCCATGTGGAACGTGGATATGTTCTTATTTCGTTATATTATTTAATTATATTATTTATTTTGGATTTTGGATTTATTGATTTATTAGGCGTGCCAGTCACGTGTGCGACGATTTTATTGTGCGCTCGGTCTGACTTGGTCAGTCGATTGTGAAGTCCAAGTCGGGACCAGAAGTCCGTCATACCATAAAGGCTATGACGTTAATTACGCCCTTCCAAGGAAGGACAACCCTTGATTAAATGCCAAAATGGGAGGCCTCGAGAGGCAATAATAAAAAGGATATTCTTTTTATGTGCGCAGTTTGAATTTCATACCAGAGCCAGGAAGGCGGGCAAGATAATAACATCGATTGTAGAAGCAGACGATATCGCTGAATCGATGGCTCGAAAAACAATCAGACTCAGGGGAAAGGTAAACAGAGGATATCAATCGCGAACAGGATGAGTCGCGATCATGACGGAGGTTTAAAGCATCGGTTAACATTTCGGCGGCACTTCCCCATGGTCTGGATCATGCCCAGAGGGAAATAGGCTATCACCCACGGAGTGCCGGGGTGAAAGCCGAAAGAAAGAGAGAGGTCGGGCCTCTCCACGTTACACACGTATGCCCTAAGGCAATGTTTGATTCTTCCCTCACAGGAGCTGGTGGCACTCATGCATTGGCATGGCTCACCGGAGCTAAGAGTGAGGCGCGTCGTTGTGACTTCGACACGAATCGATGGAACATAAGGAAGTCTACCTCCCTTTTAACTTTATCCTCGGGACGCATCTGGTGATCCACGAATATCTCTGTGTAGGTTAGCTCTAGGCATTTGGGCTCACAGGGTGGCAACTTAGGCTCTCGGCGTGACCACAGATGGGAGGCTAAGGCTCCCGGCGTGAGTAGCAAGAAGATGGAGGTTCTCGGCATAGCCAAAGGGAAGAATCCAGGAAGCTCCCGGCGCCGACTTCCCGGCGCGCTGAAGATTCTCCAAGGGGGTTATCGGCGTAGGCTAAAGGGGGAAGAGGAGCTCTCGGCCTGGGGGTTCCCGGCGCGCTGAAGGCCGCGCCGGGAGCTGGTGGCGCCGAGAGGTAGCTGGCCGAGAAGGGGTGTTTGGGCGCCGTGAGGGGTTTAGGACTTTACGGTACCCTTTTTTTAGGATTTTGAGAGTTTTCTGGGAATTATATCAAAGTAGATTGGCTCTGGAGACTAGAGATGGGGTTCAACTGGTTTTAGTTGTATATGCTTCAAAGGAGGCCGAGAACTGAGAGGGATTGGAGGGGAAGAGCCCCACACAGAGGTCCTTTTCACCATCACCACACGGAGCCCAGAGGACAGCTTCAGTATTATTTTTCATCGGCTGGGAGGATTTCAGCAGCACCTCCCCCGTACCTAGCGTATGCCAGGGAGTAATAGACGATCACCCACAGAGTGCCGGGATGAAAGCCAGAATAAGGGGGGTATGGGACCCCTAGCCCGTGTATGTGATCACAACACCAACTTAATATCCCTTTGAGGCCGTTGAAACTTATGCAGTGGCAGAGTTTCTCTGGCTCGTAAGGTTACGTAGGGGAGTTATCCCCAATGATGTTTATCCCTTAGGCACATATGATGATCTAGAGTATCCTTCGACAAGATGCAAGGCTTGGTGGATCGGACTTCAGAGGGCATCTGTGTGGTTCCTTGGCCTATAGCAGGAAGGCTTTCCTCTAGGGTTCAAGGAATGGAGGATTCACAACGTCAAGCAGGGGTGGGAGGAAGCATGGTTCCCGGCGTGGGTTTTATTGGCCAAGGGGGAATGCTCTCGGCGTAAGGGTTCTCAGCGTGGGTTTTATTGGCCAAGGGGGAATGCTCTCGGCGTAAGGGTTCTCGGCGGGGAAATGGCCACGCCAGGAAGGGGCTAAAAGGGTTTATGGCTGAACTGCGGTACTCTGCTCAGGCGATTTCTGGGATTTCTGGCTTGGATTGAGTTAAGATCTGGACTGCAGAAGGGGTTTACGCGGGGGTTAGCATCAGTCGAAGGGCAGATCATCCATTATCGAATCCTCATGGGACGTATGGCATTTTCTATACTGACCTGCTGCTCAGACGGTCAAGAGATTGATGTCTCTGACCCTGAACGAGATGGGAGCTTAACAGACATGTGTGATATCTGGGGAAACCATGATCCGAGGGGGAGGAAGAGGAGGGACAGAGCCTAATAACCCACTGGATGAGGGTTGAGACTCCGTCTTCGTCTTCCACCAGAGGACAGGCTAGGGAGGGGGGGTCAAAACATGAATCGAAAAAAAATGACATTCAGAAGAACAGCCGATGCAAGAAGGGGAGAAATACAGCAGATATTTCAATCGATCGAATGCCCAAACGAGCCATGTTCATCTTTCATATTATTGCATCATCCCAAACCTGTACAGATCGTAGAAGGTAAACGAAAGACAGAGAGATGGAAATCGAGACCGGAATCCTCTGGCTACATTGATACATCGAGAAAGCCTCGCCAGATTACATCAGAAAAAGAAAATAAAAAGAGGAAAGCATGGTGGGAGGGCGGAGCATTGACTCCTCTCCCTCCCCGGGCTACCCACCTGAGTCTCCCCTTCTTCTTCTTCTCTAAGCTTCTTCTTTCTTTCCCTCTCGGTCTCTCTTCTGGCTCTTTTTATCTGGTTTTTGCTTCTACTACTCCCTTTTTTCTTCCTATCTCTGATTTTTTTGACCGCCCTTCCGCCTTTCGAAGGGAAGGGGCTTTATAGCCGTCCCTCCTTGCCTTCTCGGCAGACACCTCACGGCGCGCCTCAGCTGAAGGCTTCCCGGCGCGCAGGACTCCAACCTTGTGCAGCATTTGGGCTTTGACAAAGTGGCTCCCGGCGCCACCATTAAAGGCCCATTTAGGTCTCTTTGACCAGGCCTTTGATAGGCCCTTCACGTACATCAGTACCCAAGAGGGTCCTCCGTTGGTGATATAGTTTGTATTGAGATCATTAGTAGGGTTTTCATCAGTCCGCGGATAGGGGTTTCATCAGTATTGTCATCTGAATGATGACAAAACCGGGCATCATTTTATCGATATCATCACCTAAATGGTGACGAGATCGGACATCAGCTTTAGTCTGGGAAGACTTCATCCGGGTGTATAATCTGTGGAGACGATTCTTCTTGTGTTCTGACTTTGCAAAAGCCTTTGCAATCTTCATCTGCCGGTACCGGCTTCATCTTTATCTTACATCACATCTGTTAATAAGCCGACATCTGACTTACCATGACATGTCATCTGTGGATTCTTGGATGAGGCAGCAACACAGTTCCTATTAAAGTGTGCTAGGAAGTCTCATTAGTCAAGCGACTACTGCTTCGTTAGTGCTGCCATCTGAGTGACATCGGCATCGAACATCAGCTCGGCCGACAAAGGCTTCAGCCGGGTAAATGGTTGACGAGCTTCATCATTGGTCTTTCACTGTGGGTATGATCTGCTTCCACCCTTGTTCATTTTCAAGGTGTCAACAAATGCCCCCCACCTACGGGCGGCGTAAGCGCAGAATAAGCGGCACGGGGCCTGCAGGTGACTTTCATTATTCGAGGGTATCTTCCTCAATTTGCTTTTCAATCCGGTCCTTAGACCTGATCATCTCGTTGCAACAATATTCTGCACATGTATCTTTCTTTTCTATCTTCATATTGTTTGACTTTATTTTCAGCTTTTTGGAGCTTCTCGGCACGAGGCCATAGGCTTCTCGGCGCGTGAAGACCTCTCGGCGTGGAGAGGGGGTCTCGGCGCGCCTAGCTTCCTGGCGCGGAGGGCTTCTCGATGCGGGGTGCTTCTCGGCGCGGAGGGCTTCTCGGTGCGGGGTGCTTCTCGGCGCGGAGGGCTTCTCGGCGCGCCTTTCGGCTGAGGGGGGTTTCTCGGCCTGGGGGTTCTCGGCGCGCATTCTACCGCGCCGAGAGCCCTTCGCTTCGGCCTTCTATTTGAGGCGCTGAAGCCTCTTGGCTTCTCATTATTCTCAGCCCCTTTCTCTCTCTTCACTTCCTTTTCTCTCTCGGCGGTGGCGGCGAGCTCCTCCCCTCCGACCATCTGGCTTCTTCCCGTCTCATTTGATTTCGCCTGGGTATGACGATCTTTGGGATTTAATCCCTTTTGTTTCTGGGATCACCCCCTCTTGGTTGGTGACTCCCTATTCTTCTTGGGCAGACCCCAAATAAGGGGAGATGCTGCCGAAATTTTCATAGGGTCTCATGTTACAATCTTTAAAAGGCTGCCCATTGTTCTAGGACTTTTAATTCACTTTTCTTCTTTGATTGCAGACACTGCAATGGCTTCAGGCTCTGCTGCGGCATCCCCTGGAGGTGTCGAGGCCAGTTCGTCGGCCCAGCCCGATATATCACGGGCCACAGTAAACTGGCTGAATGTGCACATCCTCGACTTCGGATACGACAAGATCGCTTCCGTTGATGAATCATCCGATTATGATACCGATACGGTGTCAACATCCTGGATATACTCCACTACCATGGAAACATGCTTCAGACGGGGCACTGATTATCGCCCGGATTTCCCGAAGGACAAACACTTGCTGCCGTTTATCCGGACCTTCACCGTGGGTGGAATGCGGAACTACCGAATAGCTCGTACAGTTGAAGCCGTAATTCTCGTTGAGAGAGACAGCCTGAAAGATTCAGTGTATCGCGGAAAGGCTATATATCTTCCCGGGGAGAAGCGTGACTGGGATGCAGTCCTTGGCATATCGGAGCTGGAGCCGGAAAAGAAAATGCTGACCCGGGCCCCGGAGTTCACCCCTGCTCGGTGGGACAATGCCAGTGGCCAAGTCAATAGGGAGAAGCCCGGCTATGGTCTCTTCCTGGCGCCAGTAAAGTGGGGGTACCGCGAAGAGCCTTTTGTGCTGAATTGTTCGGCCATTCAGTTCAAGTATCATTTGGCCGCTGGTTGGTTTGGGGATACCAAGATCACTGACGCCCACCTATTTCGGGTAGGAGCCGTGGAATTTACGGAGTTTGTTCTGAAGGAATATGCCCCTCTGCTGATCAGAGCCGGGGTATATCATAGTGTTTTTGCTTCCCGATTTCGGTATCCTATATCCCGAGGGTTATGCTGTGGGATGTTCGAGGTCTTCTGCCCCTTATTCAACATATTCTATACAGCAGAGGGTGAGACATCTCTTGACCTCTGGAGTCTGTCACAGCTTTCCAGACTGCCTATTGACGGTGAGCCGTATGAAGAAGTCTGCTTGGCAGATTCTGAGAAGGATAGCTCCGATGGTGAAGGCAGATATTCCATTGGCTTCTCATACCGGTACCTGATGAAGGCATATCGCTCCATTTGTCTGGCATACAGTAGAGGGTCCTCCAAAGGTTGTCATCCCCGAGAGAAGGGCAGCAAGCTGCGGATCCGGGTAGGGCAGTGGATTCAGTACTTCTTTGACGGCCCCCTGAAATATGCAGACTTCCCTTCCGTGGGTCTGACTGCTAGCAAGCAGGTAAGGGCTCCCCGTTATAAGTCGGCGCTGCCATCTTCATTGCGTCGTGCAGGCAGCGGTGGTCCCAACCCAGTAGGCGTAGACCCCATCACACATTGTGCGGCTTATTTCACATTCTAGCTGTGCACTTTCGCTCTCCCTCAAGGGGACGAGACAATCATCCGGCCAGAAGCTATATATCCGGCCTGTCAGATGGCCTGGGGAATGAGGCTGTCGCTCTGCCCAGTGGCCCTGTGTCTGATATACAAGTCTTTGGGGGATCTGTACAAGCACCGGACTCCCCGTTCTTTGAGGACCGTGGGTCCTTTTCATTTCTTCAACGCCTGGGTCTGCAGTTTATTTCCTGAGTTGGCTCCCAGAACTTTGCAGGCAGACACAGTACTGCCCAGAATGATTGAGTTTGCTAGTGCTGAACCTGGTCCTTTCTATGATCAGTTGTTCAAAATAAGGGGTCGACTGATAAAGGTGCCGGTGGATGCCCCTGGCAGTATTCATTTCTGGAGCTTGGCAGCAGGTTCAGCTCCTTTGATTGATCCTCAGAGAGAGTGCAAGCTGGAAGAGGTAGAGACATATATCCATCCTGTCTCAGGGGTTAACACTGCCCGGCCAATCCTGGAGCCGGAGCTGGTCAGATGGGCCATGGCCATCCGTCCTAGTGTCTTAGTTTTCAGAAAGGGTGGCCTGCTCCTTCTGGAACCATACTATCCATTCCGCTTTGGGCGGAACTTTGGCTATGACCAGCATATCCCCACAACGGTTGCTCAATTTCCCCTGGATAGCTGGGCTAAGCATGGGTCCACCATTGTCGGCGATGGCCGGTTGTGGTGGGATTTCTACCATCGCCAGGACGGTGCAGTTTTCAGAGTTCCCACAGTTTCTAACCGTGTTCCCCGGGTAACATCAGAATATATCAAATGGTGGAACATTCGAACCAGCTTCTACAGGGATAGTAGAGGTGCATTCTGGGACGTGGCCGAGCGTTCCTTTCTGAAACAACAGCCCGGGCCAGTGTTTGACATCCCCGAGGCCCACCTGAGAAGGCTTTATTCACAGCACCAGAGGGAGGCTGAGAACTATCTGGCCCAACGTCGGGCTTTGAAGGAAAAGGATTCCGACCCGCCTGCTCCTGTCTTTGCTGCTATCAATGAGGACACTTTCATGCAGAACTTGAAACATTTGAGCCGTGTAGGGGACGCTCGTTTGGAGGCGCAACAATATCCATTTCCTGTCGAAGAGCCGCTCCCGGCAGTAGTTTCTTGGAGGGGTCCGACAGATAGATTTCACCCATATAGGACATTTGTGCGCCGGGAAGATAGAACCCAGACGTACTACAAGCAGATGTCTTGGTTGTTTATTTTACTGAATTTACACAGGTTATCTGCAGAAAACCCGATAGCCGGCATATTGAACAAGCCGTTGTTTATCTCTTTTCATTATGTCGACGGCTGGGGTATGGACCACCTCGACTTGTTTCGGTGTCTTGACCTTCATGGTCATAGTGACCTGGCAGCTTTAGTGGAGAAGTGCCAGGTACTTGGCGATGTATGCTGGCTTATCAAGGAGGCTGCTTCACGCTCCAAGGAGGTAGCTTATCTGTACTGGCCGCTCTCTATCTTTTACGACGGCCCAGCAGGTATGATCTCTTCTTTCCTGACTGTAGTGATTTCTGCTCAGTATTTACACTTTGCATCCACTGATCACATTACCTCTCTGGCATCTTCAACAGACAGGCCTGATATAAAGTGACAGGGGCTTTATAGAAAAATCATTGCGCAGGCTGAGAAGCCTACTTATTTTGAAATCCCTGCAGCAGCACCGACTACTACTCCCCTGCCTCCTGGCAAGAAGAGAAAGGTTTCCGTAGTTAAGGCTGCAGTTGGGAAGGCCAGGAAGGCCAAGAGGGTTTATGCTCAGCAATCGGCTTCGGTAGCTATGGACACCGGGACCCCTCTCCCTGATATTCCCTCATTTGATGAGTTTGAATCTGAAAGGGAGGCTGCTCAGACATCGGTTCAGGGTAACATCAATAGCCTACAATTGCATTCCTCATTCTCTTTCGCTGGATTTCAAAGAAGTCCTTGAATCTGACCCCTTCCTTTTGCACAGCCCAAGAGCCAGTTGTAGCACCTTCTGTGGTGAAGACCAGGTTGCCTTCTCCCACGCCGGCTAGTGAGGCGGAGGGTAAGTGTGTTTTTTTTCTCATCTGTTTCATACTTGCATTGTCTTCTTTGCTATATTCCTCAGAGGTCCCTTTTGCAGCAGTGGCAGGCAAAGAGCAGACTAAAGCTATGATGACAGAAGAATTGCTTCAACCACAGGAGGGTCACAAGACTCAGTCGAAGCAGAGTACTGTTCCGGCCAGGCGCATAATTACCCGGTCTACATCCCAACATGTTTTAGAGGTGGCCCCACAGCGTGTAGCTAGTGTGGAAATATCCTCAGGCAGTTCTAAGACCGTCTCTGATGAGGAGGAAGCGACTTTCAGCGGCAGTGAGGGGGATGCTCCTGAATCAGAGGCCCCGCTTGTATTTGCAAAAGGTGCTCTGCCTTTTCAGCCTGCTAAGCTGCTGGTGCTATCTTCTGAGGAGGAGTTGCAAGAGGAGTTTTCCGGGCTCGACACCGAGATTGACATAACTCCACCATTTGTTACTCCGACTACGGAGCTTCCTTCTCTTTCACCCCACTTCGAGGGTGTGGACCCTGCTTCAAAGGTGGGTTCCTTTTCATATTTGTTGCTTCATCTGTTTCTTTCATCTAGTGCTGAAAGTTGCTTTGCTTTGGTCTTAGGGCATTGTCACTGCTAGCTCAGACACAGCCGCAGCTATCACGGACATTTCTTCTACGAACTGGGCTATTGTCCCTTTTCTGCCTTTAACTTGCATGGGAGTTCCTGAGATCATTCGCCCTGTGCCAGTGCGGATACAGTCTTCGACAGATTTAGCATCGTTGGACTTAGGGGCCTCAGGAGAGAGTTGCATTCCTATCAGGGCTTCGGATTTCAGAGCCGAAGCCGATCCATCTAGAAGCTCTGCTTTTATACCGGCTGCAGTAATGTCAATTGCGCCCGAGTCAGCAGTCCCTGCCATAGTGGCTATAGAGACTGGACTTCTGCCTTCTCCGACTATAGCAGCTCCTTCCCTGTCACCATAAGAGCAGCTGAAGATGAAGCCCCTATTCAAGAGACTCATGAAGAGGCAGCTCCATCCTTCATCGATTCTCCCCCTGCGGATGTTCAAGCTATAGCTTCCGATACAGCGATAGGGGAGGAATCTTCAGCTCAGCAGGAGAGCACAGAAAAGGACTGGCCAGCCCTTACAGTAGATATGCCGTCTTCGTCCTCTTAGCCGGACGTTGCATTGTGGGAAGATATCGATGGCGAGGTGACCTTTGAAGTCGTCCCCTCTGCCTCCTTCGGCTTCGCTTCCTCTGACAACTTTGTCTGGCAGCATCTGGACATGCTACGTCAGCTGGTAGAATCCCAGGCTGGCTTGACGTATCTGCAACTGAAGGAAATCGCCAATCGCTTCACCGCTGGCTTGCAGGCCATGGGCTGCCCTTTGGACATATGGGTTCAGCGGGTGCTGCTTCTACTGAAGTTCGTGCATCGGAGAGACTTCCTTAGCACGGACCATGGTTGATAAGCTAACGGCGTTGAAGCTACAGAGGTCAGAATATAAATCTGAGCTGGGGAAGATGACGCTTATGCTTGATGAACGCCGAGCCGAGCTACAAGGTGCTATTCAGCGGGAAGAAGCTGTTCGGGACCGGATGGCCATCTTGGAGACGGAGCTCTCTGGACTTCGAGCCGAACTGCAGCAATTATCCTTTATCCGGCCGCGGTCCGAAGAGGAGGTAGCCTCACTGGAGGGACGAGTGATGTCTCTCCAAGACATGTCCATTGGACTTCAGGAGGAGGAGGCGCGCCTTCATGAGCTGGGGGCCACTTCTTATGTGGGTCTTCTGGCCTTCGAGGATATATTCCGGCGGCCATAAATTGTCTATCCCTTCTTTTTCTTTTTGTTCTCTTTTGTGATGTGGTGTCCCCTCGGGGCCCTTTACGTACTCCTTTTTTAATGGAAAGGAATCTCTTGGCTTCATGCGTCTCCATCTTATTCTGCATGTGGTTTTATCACTTTGGAAGGTGGGGTAGCGGTTTTGAGAATCCCTCATGTGAATGGCTCATACCTTGGCGGGAGAGCGTCCACCCTTTCAGAGAAAGGATGGGGAACTCGCTCCACCGCGTGACGGCATCTGAGGAGGTGCTTGAACCGAATTTTGTTGGTGGCAGCAAACGTCCTATTGGCCATGTGTGCCGTAAGGGAGACGATTTGCCGGAATGCAAATGAGGAGGTCTCATCAGAGTAGACGAATGGTCTAGGCTGGGTAGAGACTATTACAGGTGGGACATTGAAAAGGATATGTGGTTCTCATCAGAACGGACATAAAGTACGAACTGGACAGATTGTATCATTGGCCGGGCGATGTACCGATCAGCCAACGGTTGACTTCACCATCGATATTGAGCTTATATCGATGCAAGGGGGATTTTAGAATAGACGTAAGGTCTAAACTGGGTAGGGTTTCATCATTGATCGGGCAAGGTGCCGGTCGATCAATAGCGGGTTTCATCATCGATATTGGGTTTATATCGACGCAAAGGGATTTCATGAGTTTCATCAGAATAGACGTAAGGTCTAAACTGGATAGGGTATTATCATTGATCGGGCAAGGTGCCAATCGATCAACAGTTGGTTTCATCATCGATATTGGGTTTATATCGATGCAAAGGGATTTCATGAGTTTCATCAGAATAGACGAAAGGTCTAAACTGGACAAGGTTTCATCATTGATCGGGCAGGATGCCAATCGATCAACGGTGGGACGTATGTGAAGGTGTTGGTCTCGTCAGGACAGACGTAAGGTCTATTCCAACAGGTTTTATCGCAGGTGGGGCTTGCCAAGAAATGCGTAGGCTTCATCAGGACAGACGTGAGGTCTGAGCTGGACAGGCTTCATCAGAATGGTGATGGGTTTCATTGCCGGTGGGACGTTTGAAAGAGGGTATGTAGATTTCATCAGGGTAAACGTAAGGTCTACCCTGGAAGGGTTTTATCATCGGTGGGGAATGGAGCCAACTGACCGACGGAAGGTTTCATCAGTGAAGGGGAGGTAAAGGTAGCGTGCCGGTTGGCATGGAACTTCGAATTACCACATTACTGACCCAAGCGCCCTTTCGAGTTTTCACCGGAGCCAGCCCCCTCTTGCTTTTGCCCACGCGCCCTTTCGAGTTTTCACGTGGCGGGGTACCCGATTTTGCCTGCAGTGCCCTTTCGGGTTTTCACCACAGCTGGGTTTTGGCCATTTTTGCCCTTGTTCAGAATGTCCGAACAAGTCTGGCGGGGTATCTCTATTTTTAACCCCATCCTTTTTTATTTATTATATATATATATATATATATATATATATATATATATATATATTTTGAACTAGGATTTTTAGCACGGATCAGGCGATGTGCTGCTTCATCAGTGGCTGCTCTTATCATCGGTATTGGGTATATACCGATGCAAGGATTTCATAGGCTTCATCAGGATAGACGTAAGGTCTAAACTGGACAGGTTTCATCGCTGATCGGGCAGGATGCCGACCGATCAACAGCAGGTTTCATCATCGGTATTGGGTTTATACCAATGCAAAGATTTCATATGTTTCATCAGGATAGACGTAGGGTCTAGCCCGGACAGGTTTCATCGCTGATCGGGCGGGATGCCGACCGATCAACAGCAGGTTTCATCATCGATATTGGGTTTATACCAATGCAAAGATTTCATATGTTTCATCAGGATAGACGTAGGGTCTAGCCCGGACAGGTTTCATCGCTGATCGGGCGGGATGCCGACCGATCAACAGCAGGTTTCATCATCGGTATTGGGTTTATACCAATGCAAAGATCTCATATGTTTCATCAGGATAGACGTAGGGTCTAGCCCGGACAGGTTTCATCGCTGATCGGGCGGGATGCCGACCGATCAACAGCAGGTTTCATCATCGGTATTGGGTTTATACCAATGCAAAGATTTCATATGTTTCATCAGGGTAGACGTAAGGTCTAAATCGGACAGGTTTTATCATTGATCGGGCAAGGTGCCGATCGACCAATGATAGGTTTCATCACGGCGGGACGTAAAGAGATATGCAGATCTAGTCGGAACAGACGTAAGGTCTAAACCAGACCGGTTTCTTTGCCGATCGGACAGCGAGCCCGTCAACCAAAGGTAGGTTTCATCATCGGTATTGGATTTATACCAATGTAAAGATTTCTTATGTTTCATCAGGATAGACGTAAGGTCTAAACTGGACAGGTTTCATCGTTGATCGGGCAGTGCGCCAATCGATCAACAGCAGGTTTCATCATCGGTATTGGGTTTATACCAATGTAAAGATTTCATATGTTTCATCAGGATAGACGTAAGGTCTAAACTGAATAGGGTATTATCATTGATCGGGCAGGATGCCAATCGATCAACGGTGAACTTCACCATGGTGGGACTTTGGACAAGGTATGTGGGTTTTATCAGGACAGACGTAGGGTCTATACTGGGTGGGTTTGATCGTTGATCGGGCAAGGTGCCGGTCGATCGACGAAAGGTTTATGGCGGGAGGTGAGGCTTCTTTAGGATCACCACGTTACTGACTCAAGCGCCCTTTCGGGTTTTCGCCGGGGCTAGCCCCCTCTTACTTTTGCCCACGGGCCCTTTCGGGTTTTCACGTGGCGGGGTACCCAATTTTACCTGAAGTGCCCTTTCGGGTTTTCACCACAGCTGGGTTCTAGCCGTTTTTTCCCTTGCTCAGAAAAACTGAACAAGACCGGCGGGGTATCTCTATTTTTAACCCCATCTTATTTATTTATTTATTTATTTTCATTCTTTTGTTCTCTCTTCCCCTCTTTTTGGGAGGGTGACAAGTCGGAATGCCATTAGATCATGATGAGGGATGGCTTGGTTAGGGCGGAGTGCCGCTATACCAAGAAAGGGTGTAGCTCGGCTAGGGCGGGAGGCCGCTAGACCAAGGAAAGGGTATATCTCGACTAGGGCTGGATGCCACTAAGCCAAGTAAAGGTAGCTTGGTTAGGGCGGAGTGCCACTAATCCAAGGAAAGGGTGTATCTCGGCTAGGGCGGGATGCCGCTAAGCCAAGGAAAGGGCGTATCTCGGCTAGGGCTAGATGCCACTAAGCCAAGGACAGGGTGTATCTCGGCTAGGGCTGGATGCCGCTAGACCAAGGAAAAGGTGGCTTGGCTAGGGCAGAGTGCCACTAGACCAAGGAAGGGTAGCTCGATCAGGGCGGAGTGCCACCAGACCAAGGAAAGGTAGCTTGGTTAGGGAGGAGTGCCACCAGACCAAGGAGAGGTGGCTCGGTTAGGGCGGAGTGCCACTAAGCCAAGGAAAGGTAGCTTGGTTAGGGTGGAGTGCCACTAATCCAAGGAAAGGGTGTATCTCGGCTAGGGCGGGATGCCACTAAGCCAAGGAAAGGGTGTATCTCGGCTAGGGCTGGATGCCGCTAGACCAAGGAAAAGGTATATCTCGGCTAGGGCTGGATGCCACTAAGCCGAAGAAAGGTAGTATCTCGGCTAGGGCGGGATGCCACTAAGCCAAGGAAATGGTGTTTTGGCCCGATTACTCGGGGAATATTGTTTGTGCAGCATGATACAGCTTGAGGTGTTTACCGTTGAGTGGCGAGAACTGAATTTCCCCTCGATGGTTAACAACTATGTAGGCCCCTCCTTCGTAGACCCTTTGTATCACATAAGGACCTTCCCAATTAGCATTCAGCTTTCCTTTTGGGTTGGACGCCATGACTTCTTTTTTCTTGACCATGACGAGGTCACCTTTCTTGAATTCTCGTCCTCTTACGAGTTTATTGAATGCAGTGGCCATGCGGGCCTGATACATTTGTATATTCTTCTGAGCTTGGAGGCGCTTCCCTTCCAATTCAGTCAATTCTTCTAACCTTCTTTCAGCATTTGTTTGTTCGCCACGGGCCAGGCCATATTGGATTGACACTCTGAGTGACGGGACTTCCAGCTCTAGTGGAACCACTGCCTCCGAGCCGTATACCAATGAGTATGGTGAGCACCCTGTAGGTGTCTTAAAGACGGTGCGGTATGCCCACAGAGCTTCATACATCTTTTCTTCCCAGTCCTTTTTATTAGAACTGACAACCTTGGCTAGCAAGGTGCACAAAGTCTTGTTGAAAGCTTCTGCCAATCCGTTTGCCTGGGGATTGTAGGGAGTGGAGGTTCTCCATTCAATCTTATACTTCTCGGCAAGTCGATAGATTTTCTGATTTCTGAAATGACTTCCATTATCAGATATTATTCGGTTGGGGATCCCGAACCGGAAGATAATATTCTGCTTGATAAATATGGCGACCAGTTCACCAGTCACTTCTCTTAATGCTACAGCTTCCACCCATCGGGAGAAGTAATCTGTCATGGCCAATATGTACTTATGACCGGCCGAGGAAGTCGGCAGTGGCCCGACTACATCAGTTCCCCATTGTGCAAATGGCCAGCTAGGAACTGTAGGGTGCAGAGTTGTAGGTGGCCTTCTAGGCACGGTAGCATGTTCCTGACACTTCTGGCATGACTTTGCAAATTTACAGCAGTCTTCAAACATGGTAGGTCAATAGTAGCCCAGCTTTTTGATTTCTATCTTCATTTTGGGGCCAGCCTGGTGGGCGCCTGCTGTCCCAGCGTGTATTTCTTTCATCGCTTGCCAAGCTTCCTCAGTGGACAGGCAGCTGAGTAGAATCTTTTTGCGTGCATCCGCCATTATTCGGAATAAAGTTCCATTTCTGAATTCATAGGAATCTTTGATTCTCAGGAGTTTCATCTTTTCCTCCCTTTTCTGTGGCAGCTGTTGGTGCAGAAACCACTGTAGTAAATGCTGTCTCCAATCAGACGCCTGTACTGCACTGATAGTGGCAACTTCTTCCTCTTCGGGGCACCCTTCTAGCATACTGGGGACTTGCCGCCGGTTCATAACAACAATGTTCAGTGTTTCATCTGGCGGGACTGCTAGCGAGCTGGCCAGCTTTGCCAGTGCATCAGCCTGGGCATTATGTCCACGGCCCACATGTTTGAGTTCAATATGATAGAACTTTGCCATGAGGCGTACAGCTTTCTAGTGATAGGGATTTAGTTCTGGCTTCCGCACTTCGAACTCCCCTTGGACTTGTTTTATTATCAACATCGAATCCCCGAATACCTGAAGCATTTGGATACGCATGTTGAGGTTGATATTGAGTCCGATTATCAGAGCTTCATATTCGGCTTCATTATTGGTGCATGGCTTGTTTATAGAACAGGAAGTATGCACAACCTCCCCCTCTGGTGATTTCAGCACAATACCGGCTCCAGCCCGTATTCTGGTCTTTCCATCGGAATCTGTCTCCGTTCTGGATGCTCCATCAAAGAACAGTTGCCACATAACTGGCTGAGCTTGACAGGCCTCGAGTGTCTCATCATCGGGTAATTCAGTCCCCAACATATCATTCTCCGGCACAGGATGCTCCGCGAAGAAGTCAGCCACGGCCTGTCCTTTTATTGCCCTCTGGGGTATATATGTGATATCAAATTCCATCAGAATTACTGCCCATTTGCCCAATCGGCCTTTCAGTACTGGCTGAGTCAATATGTATTTGAGTTGATCTGCTGTAGATATCAATCTGATTTCATGTGACAACATGTAGTGTCGGAGCTTTTTGACAACAAAGACTAGTGCCAAGCAGGTCTTCTCTATGTAGCTGTAGCTTTCTTTAGTTCTCATCAGCCTCCTACTTAGGTAGTACAGGGCTTGTTCTTTGCCTTCCTCATTTATCTATGCCAGCATTGCCCCCAGGGAACAGTATGTGGTTGCGATATACAGTATCAAGGGCCTGCCCTTAATGGGTGCCCCCAGCACCGGAGGGGTCTTGAGGTATTCTTTCAGCTTCTCAAAGGCTTCCTGACAGCCATCGTCCCAGAGGAACGGCACATCTTTCATCATGAGTTTGTGAAAGGGGTGGCATCTTCCCGATAGATTTGATATAAATCATCGGATGTAGGCCAGACGCCCTTGCAGGGATCTCAACTCGTGCAGATTCCTTGGTGGATGGAGCTCCTGGATAGCTTTAATCTTGGATGGATCAATTTTAATACCCCTATGTCGGACAATAAATCCGAGGAATTTTCCACTGGACACGCCAAAGGCGCATTTCATAGGATTCATCTTGAGTTCATATCTGCGCAACCTCTGGAATACTATCCTTAGGTCTTGCAAATGATCTTCTTTTTGCTTGTTTTTACCACCAGATCATCGATGTAGCATTCTACCTTTTTGAAGAGCAGGTCATCAAAGATCTTTGCCATAGCTCTTTGATAAGTAGCGCCGGCGTTCTTAAGGCCAAACGACATTCTTTTGTAGTGGAATATTCCCTTCGGAGTGCGGAATGCAGTGCTGTCTTCTTCAGCAATCCAAATCTGGTTGTACCCGGATGATCCATCCATGAATGATAGGGCTTCATGACCAGTAGTCACATCGATCATCACCTTAGTGATGGGCACTGGGAAATCATCTTTCGGGCAAGCCTTATTAAGGTCCCGAAAATCAACACATATGCTAATCTGCCCACTCTTCTTCTTTACGGGCACTATATTGGCTAGCCATGTAGTATACTGGTTTTCTTCGACAAAGCCTACCTCAATCAGCTTGTCAACTTATTTGTTAATCTGATTTATCAATTCAGGACGCATTCTCCTGGAAGGCTGCTTTACATGGTTAGCCTCTGGGTTTATTGCCAATCGGTGCTGTGCCACATCAGAGCCCAGTCCTGGCATTTCATCATATGTCCATGCAAAACAGTCTCGAAATTCTTTCAAGAACTGTATATATTGTTCCCTGACATCTGGCTCCAGCAGTGCGCTGAGGAATGTTGGCCTTGGCTCATCTGCGGACCCCGAATTTATTTCTATCAGCTCATCGACGGTGGCTTGGCCTCCGTCTTCGGCTTCGGGCGGGGCTCCTTGCAAATCAATAAAGCCTCCCGGGATATAATCTTCTTCAGTTTCATGCTCCTCTGCTTCATCATACTGGTCATCAGCAGATGCTGGCGCATCATATAGGGCCAATACTACCGGATCCTGTTCAGTCTGCTCCGAGGGCGAGACTGGTTCAGCAGGAAATTCAGAAGTGGACCCCTCCATCCTTAGAGGCTCTTCTAATGTGTGCTCCCCTGAAAGGTCATCATTCTGTAGAGCCCGGAATTCTTCTAGGATGTGCCCGAACTCCAGACACTCCTCCAACTCTCTGGCTATTTGATCTTCATCCGGGGTTCCCGTATCAAATTTTGCTTCAGCCTGGAACAGATCCTCTTTGGAAGATAGGTACTCCCAGTACCAAGCTTTCTTTGTCTCATCAGATGTCTCTGTTTCTGGCAGGTTGTCTGAGGCTTCATTGCTTATTATGGATTGATAAATGATTTCTTCATCTTCCGAGGGGTATTTGTCATATCCTACCTCGGGAGGATCGTCATGCTGGTAGGAGACAGATATGACGTCTACCTCAGCCTCATAGTATTCTTGGAGGGTATAACCCAATCCTGGGTGTTGAGTGATCTTCCTCATTTCTTTACTATCTCGAGGCGGATCCCACAGTTCCTTGAATGCCTTCTTCTGAGCAGCAGGCTGCATTGATGGCATTTGCATCTTGGAGAACATTTGTGAAACCCGTTGGGTAGTATAATCCAAGCCTGTAATCGGTACCATCCGGTTTGCAGCTTCTTCAGGGGCCATACAGTCTTGATCATCTTCTTCGACTGGCTCCCCGGTGTAGAATATAATAGGAGGCTCGCAGAAGCCAGAGATTTCCATAGTCTTCAGTGGTAGCACCGTTTGGTACTCAAGGCTGACGATGGGTTTAAATAAACCCTGCGGCACCTCCACTTGAGTGTACTTTTGCTTCATTTCTTCATCGGCATTATCCGGGTGGACGCTAGGAGGGGTAACCCGAGCAAAGTCACCGGCATAAGAGATGTGAGATACATTATGCTTTTTAACATAGCCCTTTGGTGGCGGTGGAGACCAATTCCTTGCCTCTGTCGCGGGCTTTTTTTGGCTGACCACAGCCTCTTTCCTTTCGCACTTTTGCGACACCTCGGTATAGTAGGATGCATCGAGCATATGGCACTCGAACACTTCGAAAGGATGCAGATCCGCAAACACCCTCTCTTCTTTTCCTTCATGGCAGTATTTGATGCACTGATGTAGCGTGGATGGCACTATTTGATATTCATGCAGCCACGGTCTCCCTAGCAGGGCTTTATACGTGGTGTTGGAGTCGATCACATAGAATCGTACCACTGTAGTGAGGTCTCCCAACGTGAGGTTGAAATCAGCTACCCCAAGAGGTGCCTCACACTTTTGGTTAAATCCTGCAATCTTCATGTCTCTGACCTTGGTGAGCTGCAGATCAAAGTAATATTTCTGATAGATGCGGTATGGGAGAATGTTCACAGCAGCCCCGGGATCTATCAGTATTCTGCTCATCGGCTGACAGTTCAGGGAACCCCTCATATACAGCGGTCTGTTATGGTCAAAATTTGGGATTAGCATATCATCCTCTGTGAATGTGACTGATGGACCAGAATTCACTTCTGTCAAGAGTGCTTCATATTGTGCCGGCGACTGCAAGGCATCAATAATGGCTTGGCGAGCCTCTTCACTCAGAGAGAGGATTTCCCAGATGGAGAACCTGGTAGTGAGCTTCTTCAGCATTTTCATGATCCGGCTGCCCACCCGGACGTTAGACAGTCTCATCTCCTCCACCCAACGGGGTCTTGGAGGTTCATGTGGTGCCTATGGCCTTTGCTGCATAGTGCCGGTTTTACCCTCTTGATCGGTTTCCCGGGAGGCTTCTTCTGTAGTAACGACCCCTGTTTCTGCTAGAGGGTTACTTCCTTTATTTTCTTCATGCTGCTTCTGCTTTCTAACTGCAATCTGCTGGCATTTATTATTTTCAGCTGAAGCAGCGTGAGCCAACTGCTCATTTTCCAAACTGGACAAGAATTCCAGGAATGAAGGAGCCTCTTCTTTTTCTCGGTACAAGCTGGTAGGGGGAGGAACCTGGACACCTCGTACCTCTGGCTCGGGGATCTGATAGGGTTGCTCCCCTCTGAATATAATATTAGGATTAGCTGGTGGCGGGCGCCCCCATCTTTTCCCAGAACGTGTTGCATGGGCTGAGGTAGAGGCCTCAGCATGGTTGGCTTCTAGCGGGGCATTTGATGCTTCATCCTCATCATTCTCCCCGGGCAAGGAAAAGAGTACCGACAGGGTGTTGCATTGTACTGTCGTGACTTTCTTTCCCCTTTTGGACTTGGGCCGTCTCTTCTTCTTCTGGGAATTCGGCTTTGCCGGCTCCTGCCCCCAGAAGGGCTCAGTCTCATCTTTTCTTTGCTCTGCCTCTGGCTGCTCTTCAATTTTCAATTCTTCGAGCTGCTCCTAGAGTATACAATCTTTTACCAGCAGGTTTTTGGGCTTTTTCTGCTCATATTCATCGAGCTCATTGATATACTGCTGTAGACGCCTGGCTGCAGGACTTACTTCTTTATGTGCAGGTAGGGAAGTTTGTCTCCTCCGGTTGTGAGTAGGGATCCGGATGACTGGCCCGGTCTCAGCTGTATGCCATACTGGCTTTACTGGAGGCGGCTCAGGCCTTGGGGTGACACCCCGAATAGTTGCCCCACTGGTGCTGGCTGCAAGAGTATTTTTCCTGTTCTTTATGGGCTTCGTCTGCCATCCTCCCTGATCTTTCAGTGGGGTGAGGAGGCAAGCTTCATAAGTATGCCTGGTACATTCTTCAACGGCTTCCTCAGGCAGCTGCTAATAGACTGAAATCATATTGGCGGCCATCCTCCAGGGCGGAGGCTCATGCGGATGAGGTGGCTTCACCTGGTAATCACCCAACTGTAGCTCACCCTTTTTGACCATTCCTTCCATAATATCCTTGAAGACATAACAATCTTCAATTACGTGCCCCAGCGCACGGTGAAATGGACAGAACAACGGATCATCTTTCTTTGTTGCATCTACAGGTCTCTTCGGTTCAGGCAACGTTACCTTGTTGACCTTATATGCCCAGTTAAATAGTGCTGATGTCTTATCTTTGGGAAAATAGTAAGCCCTTCTCATTCTGTCTCTCAGAGAGACCTTATCTTTTCTTTCTGTTGCACCCTCAGGCGGGGTAGCTTCGTCTGCCTCCTTTTTCCCTTTCTGTTGCTCAAAGGTTCTAAAATCGACGGCGTTAGCCTCAGTATGTGATGGCCGTCGGTCATTGGTTTTACCCTTCGAAATAGTGGGAACATTGGCGGTCGGACGCTTGGACAAGAACGTCTCGACTTCCGCCACTATGTTGTTCAGCCGGTCAAATGTCCTGACATCTGCACCGATCATCTTTTCTAGCACCTCTCTCTTGAGGCTCTGTTTACATATCTGCACTGCATCTTCCTGATGAGGAGGTCTTCGACATCTCATGGCTAAGTTTCTCCACCTTTTGATGTAATCCAGTGCTGTTTCATCCTGCCTTTGCTTGGTTGCATATAGCTCCGCTATTGTAATTTCTCTTTCAGTGACATGAAATCTATCGCGGAATTTTCTTTGCATATCAGGCCAATCGACCACTGATCCAGCGGGCAGGCTTGAATACCATTCAAAGGCTATCCCAGTGAGGGACGAGCCAAAGAACTTAAGCAGATAGGCTTCATCAGCTGCCAGGTCGCCCATAATTGTGGTATAGTAAGCAATGTGCTCCCTGGGAGAGCCCTGGCCGTTGAATTTCTCAAATTTTGGCGGCTTACTGACGCCTGAGGGTAGTCTTTTAGCAGCATACTGGGGAGGATACGGTACTTTGTACACGTCATAGGTACTTACACCATCACCGGTCTTTTCAGACAGCTTCATCTCCACAATTCTTTCAATCATCAGCTTGTGGGCCAGGGCTGGATCTATCTCTTCTGGGAAGAATTGAAGTGAGCTTGCTGCTGGCTGTAGGGAGTCGTCATCACAGTTGCGCGCAAGGTGGGCGCGGCGGGCTGCGTCTGAGATGTAGAGGGCTGAGCTGCTGCTTGCTGCAGAACAGGCTGGCTCGGAGCTTTGCCCTTATCAGCTGGAAGGGGATTAGTTGGGACAGCCATTTCTGCTGAGCTGGAAGTCTGCCCCACAGGTTCGGCTTGCTTGGAGATCGGTGTGGCTTCATGCCTCTCATTTAGCTATCTTCTGAGAGCAATGATCTCCTGTTGATATCTTCTAAACATCATCTGGATCATGGGATCCAGAGTCGATGGGATCTGTATATCTTCTGAAGTCCCTTCAGCATCATCAACGAAGGGATTGTCTTCTTCTTCTGTTGTCACCACATTGACCGTCATGGTGGTGATCTTGTGGGTTTCCTCATCATTCTTCATCTTATCTTTTGCAGCCTGACCTCTTCTTGTGACGGGGCCTGGTCTGGTAGCCAGCCTGAGCAGTTCATCTGGCTGAGTTGGTAGCATATTCTGCCCCCTGGCGATTCCAGCCATGTTACAGGCGAAGATTTGCATCCTTCCCTTCTGCCTGCAAACTTTTCTTTTTGCCTGGTCAGGGTATTGAGTCGGTCGAAGACCGATACTCTTTCTTCAGCCTCTTCCCTATACAGGTCTTCTTTATCATATCCGGCCTTGCGACCTTCTTCATAATCATTTGAATCGGAGGAGGAGACTCCGAGCATTACTTCTTGAAGGGCTTCTCCTTCTTCTTCATCCACGGTGCCCAGAGCATGGGATAATCTTTACTGACCGAGGGCAGAGTTCCCCAGGTAGTGGAAGTAGTCTTGGACCACTCGTTTCATCTCCTCCGGATCGTGCCTTCGCGGCTCTGGTCGGAGTATCAATCTTTCCTGACTTTTCTGCTGATGAGCCAGTCTTGTCATCTGAGCATTCAAATGCTCGGCTTTAGAATATCTGAATATGTCAGCCTGTCTGGCACAGGCTCTTGGTCTTCTTGGAATGGCAACCGTGACTGGTTCGCTCATTCCCATGTCACCATCTTGGCAGCAGTTGGCAGTGTCATCATAGTTCTTCCTTTGCCATCTTTTGTTTTTGGCCCTGGGATGGGTGATAGTAAGGTCTTCATTCTTTTGATATCTTTTGCCCTTCATCACGGTGCGAGTAGTAATCAGATTCCTTCCTTCATCATTTTTTTCATCTCTCCTCCCCCGAGCCTTGGGGTAAGCAGCAACATCATCTCTTCTGTAGTTTCTTTCTTCTCTTCTGCTTCCTGCCCTGAAGCGGGCAACAACATCCTCAGTAGCCTTCTTCTCATATCGAGCTGGGGCCCAGCTCTGAATCTTCTTTGGTCGCCAGACCTGTTTATATTTTGCTGGCTTGGGCGCCAGCGGCTTCCTTTCATCAGCTTCCCAGTTGGCCCTCCTAGCGGCCAGAACGCGGAACCTGTTGTCGGTCTGGATAGTCGGGACAATCCTATCCGACCGGACTTCTCTGGGGTGACCGTTGAGGTTCACCCTAACATCTCCCATCATCATTGTCTTCCCAGAATTGGAAAGACGACGCTCAGCAGCAGCATACCGGCTTCTCCGGTTATTTCTCTTTCCCCTCTGGGCAGCAGCGGGAACCGTATCCCTCCTTTGAACTTGGTGTACATAGCAGGCGACGGCCGTCGAGGTCGTCTTCTCCGGTAAGCCAGCCTTCTTACCAGTAGTCTTCATAGGGGCACCTGCAGCGGTGCCTTGCTCGTCGTTGTTGACCTGCAGAAGGTCGGTGAAGACGAGGCCCAGACAGTTGGGCAGCCCGACAGCAGGGGGCATTGCTCCGAATGACAGGGGTACCGCCAGGTAACCCTCTCGCACATGCATATCGATCGGTTGTTGTCCGAAGCGTACAAACATAAGTCCAGTAGTCATCTTCCTGAAAATAAGGAAAGCGCACAGGATCAGAAATTTGAGGGGGGCTCGCTGGGCCTCCTATTTTGGCATAGAGATGAAGGGAGACTAGGTCCCACCGGGCGTGCCAGCTTGTGGAACGTGGATCTGTTCTTATTTCGTTATATTATTTATTTATATTTTTATTTTGGATTTTGGATTTATTGATTTATTAGGCGTGCCAGTCACGTGTGCGACGATTTTATTGTGCGCTCGATCTGACTTGGTCAGTCGATTGTGAAGTCCGAGTCGGGACCAGAAGTCCGTCATACCATAAAGGCTATGACGTTAATTACGCCCTTCCAAGGAAGGACAACCCTTGATTAAACGCCAAAATGGGAGGCCTCGAGAGGCAATAATAAAAAGGATATTCTTTTTATGTGCGCAGTTTGAATTTCATACCAGAGCCAGGAAGGCGGGCAAGATAATAACATCGATTGTAGAAACATACGATATCGCTGAATCGACGGCTCGAAAAACAATCAGACTCAGGGGAAAGGTAAACAGAGGATATCAATCGCGAACAGGATGAGCCGCGATCATGACGGAGGTTTAAAGCATCGGTTAACATTTCGGCGGCACTTCCCCATGGTCTGGATCATGCCCAGAGGGAAATAGGCTATCACCCACGGAGTGCCGGGGTGAAAGCCGAAAGAAAGAGAGAGGTCGGGCCTCTCCACGTTACACACGTATGCCCTAAGGCAATGTTTGATTCTTCCCTCACAGGAGTTGGTGGCACTCATGCATTGGCATGGCTCACCGGAGCTAAGAGGGAGGCGCGTCGTTGTGACTTCGACACGAATCGATGGAACATATGGAAGTCTACCTCCCTTTTAACTTTATCCTCGGGACGCATCTGGTGATCCATGAATATCTCTGTGTAGGTTAGCTCTGGGCATTTGGGCTCACATGGTGGCAACTTAGGCTCTCGGCATGACCACAGATGGGAGGCTAAGGCTCCCGGCGTGAGTAGCAAGAAGATGGAGGTTCTCGGCATAGCCAAAGGGAAGAATCCAGGAAGCTCCCGGCGCCGACTTCCCGGCGCGCTGAAGATTCTCCAAGGGGGTTATCGGCGTAGGCTAAAGGGGGAAGAGGAGCTCTCGGCCTGGGGGTTCCCGGCGCGCTGAAGGCCGCGCCGGGAGCTGGTGGCGCCGAGAGGTAGCTGGCCGAGAAGGGGTGTTTGGGCGCCGTGAGGGGTTTAGGACTTTACGGTACCCTTTTTTTAGGATTTTGAGAGTTTTCTGGGAATTATATCAAAGTAGATTGGCTCTGGAGACTAGAGATGGGGTTCAACTGGTTTTAGTTGTATATGCTTCAAAGGAGGCCAAGAACTGAGAGGGATTGGAGGGGAAGAGCCCCACACAGAGGTCCTTTTCACCATCACCACACGGAGCCCAGAGGACAGCTTCAGTATTATTTTTCATCGGCTGGGAGGATTTCAGCAGCACCTCCCCCGTACCTAGCGTATGCCAGGGAGTAATAGACGATCACCCACAGAGTGCCGGGATGAAAGCCAGAATAAGGGGGGTATGGGACCCCTAGCCCGTGTATGTGATCACAGCACCAACTTAATATCCCTTTGAGGCCGTTGAAACTTATGCAGTGGCAGAGTTTCTATGGCTCGTAAGGTTATGTAGGGGAGTTATCCCCAATGATGTTTATCCCTTAGGCACATATGATGATCTAGAGTATCCTTCGACAAGATGCAAGGCTTGGTGGATCGGACTTCAGAGGGCATCTGTGTGGTTCCTTGGCCTGTAGCAGGAAGGCTTTCCTCCAGGGTTCAAGGAATGGAGGATTCACAACGTAAAGCAGGGGTGGCAGGAAGCATGGTTCTCGGCGTGGGTTTTATTGGCCAAGGGGGAATGCTCTCGGCGCAAGGGTTCTCGGCGGGGAAATGGCCACGTCGGGAAGGGGCTAAAAGGGTTTATGGCTGAACTGCGGTACTCTGCTCAGGCGATTTCTGGGATTTCTGGCTCGGATTGAGTCAAGATCTGGACTGCAGAAGGGGTTTGCGTGGGGGTTAGCATCAGTCGAAGGGCAGATCATCCATTATCGAATCCTCATGGGACGTATGACGTTTTCTATACTCACCTGCTGCTCAGACGGTCAAGAGATTGATGTCAATGACCCTGAACGAGATGGGAGCTCGACAGACATGTGTGATATCTGGGGAAACCATGATCCGAGGGGGAGGAAGAGGAGGGACAGAGCCTAATAACCCACTGGATGAGGGTTGAGACTCCGTCTTCATCTTCCACCAGAGGACAGGCTAGGGAGGGGGGGTCGAAACATGAATCGGAAAAAAATGACATTCAGAAGAACAGCCAATGCAAGAAGGGGAGAAATACAGCAGATATTTCAATCGATCGAATGCCCAAACGAGCCATGTTCATCTTTCACATTATTGCATCATCCCAAACTTGTACAGATCGTAGAAGGTAAACGAAAGACAGAGAGATGGAAATCGAGACCGGAATCCTCCGGCTACATTGATACATCGAGAAAGCCTCGCCAGATTACATCATAAAAAGAAAATAAAAAGAGGAAAGCATGGGGGGAGGGCGGAGCATTGACTCCTCTCCCTCCCCGGGCTACCCACCTGAGTCTCCCCTTCTTCTTCTTCTCTAAGCTTCTTCTTTCTTTCCCTCTCGGTCTCTCTTCTGGCTCTTTTTATCTGGTTTTTGCTTCTACTACTCCCTTTTTTCTTCCTATCTCTGATTTTTTTGACCCCCCTTCCGCCTTTCGAAGGGAAGGGGCTTTATAGCCGTCCCTCCTTGCCTTCTCGGCAGACACCTCACGGCGCGCCTCAGCTGAAGGCTTCCCGGCGCGCAGGACTCCAACCTTGTGCAGCATTTGGGCTTTGACAAAGTGGCTCCCGACGCCACCATTAAAGGCCCATTTAGTTCTCTTTGACCAGGCCTTTGATAGGCCCGTCACGTACATCAGTACCCAAGAGGGTCCTCCGTTGGTGATATAGTTTGTATTGAGATCATTAGCAGGGTTTTCATCAGTCCGCGGACAGGGGTTTCATCAGTATTGCCATCTGAATGATGACAAAACCGGGCATCATTTTATCGATATCGTCACCTGAATGGTGACGAGATCGGACATCAGCTTTAGTCTTGAAAGACTTCAGCCGGGTGTATAATCTGTGGAGACGATTCTTCTTGTGTTTTGACTTTGCAAAAGCCTTTGCAATCTTCATCTGCCGGTACCGGCTTCATCTTTATCTTACATCACATCTGTTAATAAGCCGACATCTGACTTACCATGACATGTCATCTGTGGATTCTTGGATGAGGCAGCAACATAGTTCCTATTAAAGTGTGCTAGGAAGTCTCATTAGTCAAGCGACTACTGCTTCGTTAGTGCTGCCATCTGAGTGACATCGGCACCGGACATCAGCTCGGCCGACAAAGACTTCAGCCGGGTAAATGGTTGACGAGCTTCATCATTGGTCTTTCACTGTGGGTATGATCTGCTTCCACCCTTGTTCATTTTCAAGGTGTCAACACTCCACCAGCAATTTATGACCCCCAACAGTCGAGAAGACCCGCAGGCCTCAAGAGAGCCCAATATCCTCTATTACCCGAGAGCTTTCCTGATATTTTTAATGCCCTTATGGCCGCCAACATGCTCACCTTCCCAAAAGAAAGGCCGGCCTGGCCCCAAAATGTGGATACCTCTCGGTATTGTGTCTACCACCGACAGCCCGGGCACAATGTTGATCATTGTTTTCATTTTAAGGACTATATATGATCTAAATGATCAGGGCGGCATTGACTGGGATGAGATGAGACAATTCATCGCAACACTAAAAGCAAGAAGGCCTCCTCGATAGCAGGCACCGTAGCAGTCTCAGCAGCCAGTTCAGCAAGTCCAACAACAACAAGTTCAGGTACCACAGTCAGACATGGGGATTGTCCAAAATCCTCTGCGAGAGCACCCCGCCCAGAATCAACAAGTAAACCCTGTCACTACCTTCCACGAGGTAGAGAGAGGACAGGGATGGCATGTAGAGAGCGCCTCTATCGCCTCCTCAAACCAAAATCCTAATCAGTTTCCCCATTTACTAAGAACACCTCAGCATTCTCTGTTTCCACAACCTTCTCGACCCCTTATGCGCCCCATCAATCAACCTCCCTTTTCCACCAACCCCCCACCGCAAAGGCCTCTTCTCATTCGCCCTTCCCCCTCGTTTCCTGCACCACAAACCCTCCTACCTCCATGAATCCTTTGCCATCCAGGCCACTCCTTATCCGCCCTTCACCGGCATTTCCATCTACACCCGTTCATGCTAATACTGCGCCTCCTAGGCCTTTGCTGCTTCACCCTTCCCCAAACCACCACACACCTACCACCACTAGCCCCTCACCTCCAGGGCCCTCTTTCGTCTACTCTTCACCTACCCCTTCAACCACAATTCTTTCCAACCCGCTTGCTGCTACGCCTTCACTACCAGCCATGCCAGTTTCTACCAACCCTCAGCCGGCAAGGCCCCTTATCAGGGTCACCCAACTGGCTACCCCTGTTCAACCTGTTAATCCTAGTATTCCTTCTTCTTCCACCAACCCTGCATCCATCAATAACCCGACGAAGGCACTGAGTTCTCAGACCATGGTGCTTGACAGTGGACATATTTTCCACCGTATGTTTCCACAGCGACAATATCAGGAGCCCGTGCAGGGGCAAGAAGAGCTGTCACAAGAGCTAGAGTCCATACCGGGAACTCAATATGATCTGTTAAAGCACTTAGACAAAACCCCGTTTAGGATTTTCATTTTGGAACTGATAAGAAGATCACCAACCCATCAAGAGGCACTCAAACAATATTTCCAGAAAGTGATGGTCAATGAAGACATCCCAGCTGAGCAGATTACATCAATCCTGACACCGGCAGGGATCAACCCGCAATTATCTTTTATGAACATGAGTTAGCTCCGAAGTCGGCAAGAAAATTTGCTTTATGCATCACTGTTGATATCAATAACGTAGCTGTCAGATAGTGTTTGGTGGACACCGGTGCATCCATTAATGTTCTGCCACCTAGGACCTTGAAGAACTGCGGCATTCTGGAGAGGGAGATTCGGCCCTCACCTATCACGGTGACAGCTTATGATAACACAAAGAAGCCGCCTATGGGGGCTGTTACCTTCAAAGTGGGACTGGGTCCTCCATCTGTCACAGTTAATTTTCATGTTTTGGATATGGACCCCACGTTTAATGCCATCTTGGGGCGTCCATACATTCAGGCACTCGACGCTGTCCCTTCCACGAACCATCAATGCATAAAATTTCCACACAAGGGATGCATTATCAAGGTGACTAGTGTGCCCATTCTGTCGACCGTTGATATTCATTCAGCAACATTAGTGCCTTCCATCTGGCCGTCTAATATGCCTCTGTTATCTGTGCTAGACCTTGCCGACCCGCGGCATGATATATTGAGACCACAAGCTGCAATTTCCACCCTGGCACCGACTCCATCCCCACCTCAAAAGGGAAGGAAAAATAAAAATATGATGAATACCCCAGGCTGGAACATCATGATGAAAATGGGGTATATGTCTGGCAAGGGCCTCGGGGCAAACCGTCAAGGCAAAGTAAAGCCTGTCAAGAATCACAAGTTAATTCCTCGAGGTGGACTTGGGTACAAAGGGCCAAGTAAAATAGAAATTGTTGAAGATGAAGAAAAGTTGTGGGCCACCATGACCTCCACTCTCAAAATAGATAGACGGCCACTCACATGGTCTCTTTATACACATTTTGTCAAGGGGCCCATTGAACAGGTCGGGGAGCAAACTACTATAGTTACTTCGGTCTTGGACAATCAAGATGTGCATGCACGTCAGTTTGCTCATCATATAGCCCCGCTAGTTACTTATAAAGCTTTGGAGTCTTTGAGACCAAATAAGAGAAGAAAGATGGACGACCCTGAATGTGACTGATAAAGATGGTTTGATATGAATGACATCACTATTACACTTAGCTGACTTGTCATGCCCCGAACCCACAGCAGTGGGAAGCACACTCGGAACGTGGCAGTGATTCATTCATGATACAGAACAGAACAAAATAGACAACACAGGAGAAATGCGCCAAAATAAATATAACTTTTATTGATATCAAAAACCCACATTTACCACTCTTGACACTCTTACAATAAATAAAAGAAAAGACTCAATTTACATTGATGCAGAAAAAAGACTCGAGTTATAAGACTAGACACAAATAAATCGATACTATACTCAAATAAAACAAAGACCAACTCTCCAAGAACAAGCCAACTCATCACTCTTCCCCGCCCCCATTTGTGGTCGCATCTTCAATATTACCTAAAAAGTTAGGGAAAACTGGGTGAGCGAAAAGCTCAGTAGGAATTACTCTCTATCATCAGTCAATGCTTTAAGTAATTACCAATTAAAATGATGCACGAAAAGCATTGAAATGCAAGACAAGAACATAGATAATCTCTAAGGAACATCAAGGTTACAAGAGACCTAACTAAGAATAATAAGAACATGAACATGATAGAATACCCAGAATCACGTGTAATAGCTAGCACAAGTACAAGAAGTAGAACAAATTCTCATGGCCAGGAATGAGATAGCAAGTACACTTATATTCATATCAATAGGTTTGTCCCTTCCGGACCACATATCAAGTCATATCGTATCATGTCATGTCATATCAAGTCACATGTGTAAGGAAGATGCCCGAGATGTAAAAATGTCTAGACCAAATCTTGCATATAGTTGGTGCAATGCCACACCTGATCATTCATAATACTGGTACATGTCTGGGCTTTGCCTTGCCCCTAAGACCAGATCCAGGCCCTTATAGTTTCAACCTAGCATTGATTATCAAAGTGGACCCACAGTCCCATATAACATATCTCCAGATAATTTACAATTGGCATCAAAATTTCCAAGGTATAGCTCATGTAATCAAGGAACAATAAGTAGGAAGTAGATTTAAAGACCAGGCCTATCAACTTCTAAAGAAAAGCTCCATCAGGGAAAAGATTCCCAAGGAATATAGTATCAAAATTGATCCAGCAAAGGCCAGAACTCAAAGTCTGACGACCCGGAGAGACTAAGAAGGCACAACTACAATTACGGGCCATTTAGAATGCTGTACAGTGAAACTGTCAACCAAGCGGCCACAGGGATCAAGAGACGGTCCAAGACAGACCGCTAATGAAGAGTAACGGTCTGAACCAGGCCGCAAAAGTGATTCAGTAACAAAGGATGAAATCAGGAGGAAAATGGTGAGGGTTAGACTGCTAATATATAGAAACAGTCCATAGCAAGGTCGCTAGAAAGGAAAAAAATTGTCTAAAAATGGCCGCAAACAGAAAAAAAGAATGGTCTATCGCTTGACTGCTAAATGAAAGCGACACATGCAAGGCAATCAGCAAAAACCATGACTAAACAAGGTCCCAATCGACCTAGGCTAGGGTTAGGCTGAAACAGAGCCCAGCCAACACTGCCTAGGTCAAATGAGGTTACACAGGCCGGCTTAAATAGGGCAGAGTTGACCTAGAACATGGCCAAAAGACCAGACAAAATTGACTTACAGGCTAGAGGGATGCAGTCATGACCCGGCCGCATACTGAGAAAAACGGTCCATTGCCTGGCCGCTACTAGAGAGTAGCGGTCCAAAGATGGCCGCAACGGATAGAACAATACCATTTCGGGCTACGAACTCACGCGGTTCGATCGAGTCAATCGGTTTGGTTTTGGGGGTACAACCCGTCCGACGTCCTAGTGGGAATCCCAGGCTCACGAGGTCTTACGGAGGCCTCGAAATATGAACACCTAGTCCGACGGAAGGAATATCTCATGGAGAGGCATTCGATGTCCAAGAATTAAGGCTCAAAAACAACTGGAAATAAGTGTATTCGGTCCAGTCGCCACCACTGGAATGGCACGACCTTAAAACCAGTTCTAAACTAAACATGCAGAGATAAATTTACAAGTTAACAATTAAAAGCACAATATTCTTCGCTCTTTTCCAAACAAATTAAGGTACAGGAAAGATGATCATGAGAGGACAATACCTTGGAGAGAATTAACTTTAGATCAATTATTCCATAAGCCCTATTCATTAGTGGGTTTCTATCATGATGTTAACCCTAACAACATGCTGTCTAGTCTGGAAAAATAAAACTTTAACAGCCCAAAAAAATCATCATTTTTACTGAAACAGGAACATAAACGGTCTTAATAGGACCATAATAAGAGCTAAACGGTCAAGGGGAAGACTTTTGAGAACCCACCGCCAAAAGGTGGTCTATTGAGGGGCCGTCTTCAAGAAGAGACGGTCAGGAGAGGGCCGTTTCCATATCAATATATATATAAACAAAAACAACAAGCAAGTTGGAAGATGGTTTATCGCGTGACCACTTCTAGCTTAGCGGTTCCTGTTAGGGCCGCAACTAAAACAGGGAAAACGTTCAATCGACAACCTGATCGACCCAGAATAGAATGCTAGATTCACTCATAATACTAAATAAAATTTAGGCAAACTATGATCATTTGAAAGAGCTTTCGAAGTAGAATAGTATGGTATATCTTAATTAAGATCTAATTAAGGCAATCATGATTTGAATAGAAGTTAACAAAAGATGAAAAGACATGGATATCCTTGATTAAAATGACAAATACGAACAATATAATCAATATAAATTGGGAAAAATAGGTTCAATAGAAAGCTCTCATTGAGATCTACCAGATGGCATGCTTTTATTAACGTTTAGCCTGAGAGAAACCTACCTTAGATCGACGGAAAAGGAAGAAGAAAACACGCCGCTGGAACACTAATCGTGCCGCCCTCAAACGCCCAAATTCGCTCGACTCCGGTCACGATCGCCCATGCCGCCGGCCAAGGAATCAAATAGGGAACCCTAGTTGTCGAACCCCTCTACTTATAGAGCCTATAGGTCCTTCTATAAATCGAATTAGGTCAAAGAGTCCTAGTTGGGAAAAACTGGCGAAAATCTTGGGAGCTATCTAAATCCGCCGCCGCCGCCAAAGGAGAGGTCTAGGGTTAGGGTTTCGAAAGGCAAAATGATCTACTATGATGGGCCAAGAGATTGGATCCGAATTGGGCCCATTAGAGCGCGAATTAAGGCCTAATTAAAGAGTTTAAGTTGCTCTTATAAAATAATGATTTTTAGCCATAAATTAGAAATTAGGCCTAAATGGATTTTATTTTGGACTTGTTCCTTTAGTCAAAGTTGTTGGAAATTAAATTTTACACAAGATGCATATTTTTCCATATTTTTAAAAAAATCTTGAATTTAGGGTCTAAATATAATATTACCTAATTCAATTAAAAATTTGATTTATGCAAATAAATATTATTTAATTCAAAAAAATTTAGATATTAACATCTTTATTTTTTTTTAAATATTCGGGATGCTACACCCTCCCCCACTTTAAGGAATTTGACCCTCCAAATTCATATGATTCTTTTTCCAAAACGATGGTGGGATAGAATTATTACTCTTAAACTCCTTCTAATTCATGCGAACACAAAAATCACTAAGTCTAAGCATGAAAGTATAAGGTAAAGGCAGGTTTAGAAGTACCTTCCAATGCTTACAGTGTAACGCCCAAGAATTTTTCTAAGAATTTTTTTGGATTTAAAATATAATTATTAAGCATTTAATGGGCTATAAATGAATTTTGTTTAAATCTAATTATTTAAGCCCTACACTAATCCAAGAGGATTAGGCCCATATGATAAACCTAATTGGCCCAAGAAGATTGTTTTGGACCTTAGCATCCAAGCCCTACAATCCGTGAGTATGAGAAAACGTGAAAAGGTTAGATTTTTAGCATCCAAATCACCTAGGATCGACTCTAACAACTAATTAGATAAGTCTAGAACGATAATAGATCAAATTGAAAGCCTAAATGGGACTCTAAGTTTGTTCTAATCCTCAAAACCCTAGCTAACCCTATAAATAGATCCCAGATTTGACGTGTACCACTCTTACTTTTGGCATACATGGAACTAAGGTAAGGAGGACGATTAGAGGTAAGTTTCTTCTAGGAATTTATTTATTATAGTTAGAACTAACTACACTCCAAATTTCGTTCTAGGAGATCAAGCCTACAGGAAGATAGAATGTTCCAAGGTTACTGATTCTACAAAAGTAACTCAGGAATTAGTGCATCCGACCCAGATTGATCAAGGAATTCAGAGCCCTAAACGAGGTATTTAGCAAAGGTGTCCTTAGAACTTTTTGTTACCTTTCATATATTCTATTTACCCTCAAAATCTCACATCCATAGATCAAGGGAATCAGGAGATACAAGGGCGGGAAGTTGCTAATTTAGCACAAGAACGTGCAGAACTAGGGCTTACTTCCAGTTCGAATTTGAAGTCAGGAATAAAAGCCCTCTGATTTCGTGCGTCTTCATGCATTGTACTTTGAGAATTTCATGTTTTAGTAGGACTATGAATCTAAGTTTATTCCTCATGCATGAACTAGCCCTAATAAAGTAAAAAAGAATTTTTCTTGTTAAATACATGAACCTATGCATATTGTTGGCCTATATTTGTTCTATCATGATTATGGAAGTTTATATATGTTGATTTCCATGCATGATGTATCTTAGTTCATCATTTGGCTTTAATATTATTTGAACTTAGATTTATACAGGAGCAAACGGTCGTCTTGTAGACCGCCTGGTATCTTAACGGTCCTACGACAGACCGCTAGCCCGATAGCATAAGCGGTCGCCCGACTAACCGTTTGGCCAGTTAAACGGTTCTGTTCTAGACCGTTTGGTTACTAATTTTCCGTAATATTGTAAATCTAATACCTATTGCAAGTTAGCCATGATTATTATATGAGCCTAGTTAACTACGTTTTATTCCTGGTTTGATTACTGGTTTTATATACTTAGTTAATTTCATTGTTTATCATCATAGATTTCAAGTTTTGTGCACATTGATATCATTTTAACTTATGTTAGTTTATGACCAAAATTATATATTCTTGTAATAAACATATGTTCAAAGATGATAGATGATTCATGATTTAACATGATCACTGTTTTATCATGATTCTCTCTCTTCTAAGAGTCATTTTTATAAGTACATGGCACATATCCCGGTATGTTGTCATTGGTTACACATTTTGCACATTAAGTACTCAATCTTGGACTTGATGACCTCTCCTTTGGATATTCCTTCCAACGGACTAGGAAATCTTATTTCAAGGCCTCCATAAGACTCCGCGAGACTGGGATTCCCACTAGGACGCCGAGCTGGTTGTACCATTAAAACCCATTATCTAGAAAAGCACTTATCGATGTTTTGTATTTCTGGACCTAAGCGACTATCTAGTTGACCGTCTGAGTTTGCTAGCGGCCATTCACTAGACCGCTAAAGGACATTAAATGGCCATCCACTAAACTGCAAGGCTTCAGAGATGGGTTATATATATATATATATATATATATATATATATATATATATATATATATATATATATATATATATATATATCAGACTTTGTCTTATCAAACAGTCCTGCACTTGACCGCTTGGATTTCTAAACGATCCAGCACATGACCGCTTGCCTTTCAAAATGGCCCAGTAATAGACCGTTTGGATCATGATTATGTCTAACCCGAGGTTTGAACTTTGGGGTTGGTTTTCTTGAATGCCTAGATGGTCTTCTGATTATCTAGAGCCTAAATTATGTTTAACCAAGTTAAGCTAGAATTATGGAACTTAAAGAAAGTACCGTTATGCTGCCGACTTTTTCTAGCATAACCTAGTTATTAATTCATTCTTGAAATCTCTTATTCTTAGTTGAAGCATTCTTAATTTTTGGAAACCTTATCATGGAATTATTGTTGAACTTGTGCATTTTTGGCCACATTATTGCTATAAACGTGGAAGTGGCTTGATTTATACTTGAAGATGCAATTCGAGCACTGATTGTGTTCAAGGGCTCTATGCTAGTCCCCTTGGCTGATTGTCGGAAACATACTGTAAATCATGGGATATGATGCTACTAGCATCGCATTGTGCTGGGAGTACTTTCTCTATAAATAAATGAAATATCCACGGTGTTGACACCCATTTTATGACCAATGAGTTGGGTCATCTCCTTATCTATTTTTATGATGTCCCGAGTTATTCACCGCTTATTGGGCCATTTTTGGTCATTTTTGGGCCTAATTTTATGAGTCATTCTCCTTGGTCGGACTTAGTTCCATAGATTTCTCGTCACTTCACCTTATTGGGCCTAGATAAGGGCTAATGAGGATTATTTTTTGGATTAAGTTGTGGATTTATTAGCCTTTATCTCTTTTGCCACGTCCTCTACCCTAGCGGTCTATCGTGCGACCGCAAGGATGACGTTGGCGGTCCATTGCTAGACCGCTAATGGGCAGAGAGTCATGCGGGGTCTCTTTGATCTTATCTGCTTCTGGACGCATGTGCTTAGTGGTCTATCGAACGACCATTTCTTGGGGCTAGCGGTCTATCACAAGACTGCTAGTGGAACAGAGTCCTGCTCTGTCTGTTCTTCCTCTCCTCGGCCGTGGACGAACTAAAGTCCTTCATCTTTTGATTTCTCTCTCACCAGAGACTCCCAGGACCTTCTGTTTGTTTCTATGGACTCTTGGGAGTATTATCTTCAAGGATTATCTAGTTTTAGGTCTATTTTCGAGTCATTATCCCTCCAACTCAAACCTAGGGTTTGAGGGTCTATAAATAGGACCCTTTAGTTCATGACTTGAGAAGGGAGATTTCTGGAGTTTGCCATGAAGTGCTGCTGCATTCTGGAGCCACTTCCAACCAAGGAGAAGCTACTTCCACGTTCACCAAGCTGCTGGTCCAGGGAGTATTCAGTTCCTTTGGTCTAGTTTGTGTCTTTGGTCTTTGGTTTTGTCTATTATTCTCTTGCATCCATAGCATCTTCCCTCCGCTTTTCTCCATGTCCTCTACACTCAATCATCTTTTTAAAACATCCTCCTATTTTTCCACGCCCCACAGGGGTTAAAAAACCACCCAAACCTCCCAGGTATTCACCCTTCTTTTATGCATCTTACCTTAATTGCATTATAGATACTACACTTGTCCAAAGGGCTAATTGGGTTGTTTCTTTTGTTGTCTACACTTTCTCGCAGGTTTACAGGACTCATTGCACGAGGCCCAACCTTTCTGGCCGGCCAGGAGGGGTGGAGATCAAAGTTCCAAAATACTGCTCTGGGTGCCCTAGTGATCATCTGGAAGGCCATTTTAAGGTATAAGGCGATCTATCGTAAGATCATTTCCTGCTGGATCGCGGTCGTATGCTAGACCATTTTTCATCTGTGCACCTGGTTTTCTCTCTCCCATAGGCGGGTGACTTCAACCGGATCTTTCCAAGGTATTATTGTGATTTTTACTACTTTAATTACTTTGGTGGCGATCACACATCCTTAGTTGGGTATTTTTTCATCTTTGTCAGCATCCTTGCTTTCTTTTTACTTTATTTGCTCCACACCTACGGTGTGTTTTTTTTTATTTTATTCCTTTGCTCCACGCCCCGGCGTGTATTTTTATTTTTCCTCCTCATAAGCATTGATGACATGCCCGTGCTCTTGATTTTGTGATTATTTAAGTTAGGTCATTACTTTCTCACACACTTTCACATATTTCACACACCGTCATATTCACATTCACATTCATCATTCGTCACATCACACACACAAAAAACTATCAACACCCCCATTTTTTGGCTATCACGGTGGCACATCTAGTGCCAATCGTGCTAAGTTCTTATTTCACATGTTGTCTTTAGTTTATCCCAGTAGCCCTGGTGTTTTCCTCGGTTCTCCCATTTATTTCCTGTTGTTTCTGCTCCCTGGTTCTTTTGCGGTCTCCTATCTGGCCATTTTCGGCTTAAAAGCGGTCTAGCGATAGACCGTCTTATCTATTAGCGGTCTCCTGGACGACCCTTTCTCCAGTTACAAGTACGCACACTGAGGTTGCTTATATTTCTATAGTTTTTGACTGTGATTATCATTCTTGGGTGCTATCTAGTCTCCTCCTTGTTGTTATTCATTTATACATCATTGTTCGCATATTGATTGTTAGTTTTAGGCTAGAAATTACATGCACTCCGGTGCACATAGGCTCATTCATATTTCATATCATAGTTGAATTTCCTACCTTGGTATGTGAACCTCTCGTCTCCATATTCCTTGGGGCCGACTAGGTGACCACATCAGGGACCTCCATAAGTCCCCGCGAGCCGTGGATTCCCACACGGACGTCGGGCCAGTTGTACCATTGCCACACCGTGTCTAGGTTGCATAAGTGAGGGAGAGTTCACACTTAGATTTAACCAAGTCTCAAACCTCCTTCCTATTAGGAACCTTGTTGGAGAGAATATCTAAATTCAAATCATTAAGGTTCTAAAGGAGGAAATAAATAAAAATTGGTGCATCATTATAACTTGGTTGACTTTGAGTGCCTCTCATCTATTTCTTTATCTTTATAAGTTTGAGTTTTTTTTTAGTGTCTCATTTGTGCTTGTTTGTGTTGTTTATTTTGTGTCAAGGTATTCCATTGCATGTGGAGTTGCTTTCGTTTCTTAGATTCATCTTCTAGGAGCAATTCTTTCTTCACCTCTTATTCCAATCCTCTCTTGGAATCCATCATGTCTTCTTATGATTTTCCCCGTTCTCATGAGGAATCCCTTCGCCAAGGTCTCTTGGAGGACCCCCCTAGGGTCACCCAATTTCAATCAAGAGAAGGGATCGTCCCTCCTCCATCTACTATCTCCATGTAGGGTGCCCAGCCCTCCCTTGCTTCCAACAATCCTACCAGCCAGATCTTGCAGATGATGGCCCAATTAGAACCGGCCCAACTTCAGGCCCTATACCAGACCTTGCAGGGGTCTAATGCCTCATCTCCCATGATTACACAAGGTCTGTCCAATATCTCTGTCTCTGGACCCGGGGTTCCACCCACTCCAATCGATCTCACCCCGGTCCAGCCCAAGATCCTTAGGTTCTCCAGTCTGGAGGCGGGCCAATCTTCTGGATCGACCCGCCCGGTTCTTGATAAAGGGAAGACCGTTCTTCCTTCATTTACCCAGACCGAGTCTTATAGGCTCATCCCTTCAGTGCCTCAGGTTCTTGTCGGTCCATCCGACTTTTCTCGCCCTCAGTAAGGGGCAGCCCCAGTCCATGCCAATCTGGGTCATCCTTCGGCCCAATATCTTTCTTATGGGCCTCCCACTCCTTCGGTCTACCCTTTGGCTCCTCGCTTTGAGCCCACTCCTCTTGCTTTTCCTGCACCACCTTGAGAATAAGAGCTCCTTGATAAATGGGCCACCATCCAACAACAACTTGATTTTCTTCAAAAGCGGGTTGGCCCTCAATCTTTGGCGGATGTTCTGATTCCTAGATTCTACAACATCCGGTTCCCTCCCCAGTCCGAGCTCCCCACATACCGCAAATACGATGGGAATGGCAATCCCTTCATTTATGTGAGGGACTTAATGTATGAATCAACGCAGTTCCAATATGATGATCGCCTTATGGCGTATTTATTCCGCCGGTCATTAGATGGAGTGGCTATGGAGTGGTTCTATGCTTTACCACTCGAGGATGTCGAAAGCTTTAAAGTGATGAAATAAAAATTCATTCAGTGGTTTCAAGATCGGGTCAGCCCGGAGTATTCCTTTACGGACCTAGTGGCCGAGAAAATGAAAGAGATGAAGATTTTGCCACCTATGCTGACAGGTGGAGACAGATGGCCGCCCGCGTGTTGGGTCACATTCTGGAGGAAGAGAAAGTCAAGTTGCTTATATCAAATGCCACTCCCACCTTTCGCAACATCCTAGCCATGAATGGCATTTCAAACATGCACCAACTATATAGCCGGGCGAGATTCATACAAACATAATTCAAGGACTCCCCCCGACCCATCCACTCTGTTTTTGAAACCCAAAAGCCCAAATATCACAAGAAGCCTCAAGGGCCTATCACTGAGGGAGTCCAAACAAATGAGCAGGTGTAAGCCGTTGCATTCCCTTTCCAATCTGCGCCATTCCGCTTTTCACAAAACCCCTACAATCCCCAATTCTCCACCCCACAGAATGCCCAACCCACTTTCTCCACTCCACAAAACTCTCACCCTACCTTCGCCACTCCACAAAACACGTTCCCTGCTCCACAACAACCTCCACAACCTCCGCAATACCACAATGTCCCCCCACCCAACGGTTACACTAACAACAAGCGCCCAGCTCCAAAAAGAGCCCAATACCCTCCTTTACCCGAGTCCCTCATGGACATATTTTCAGCTCTCATGTCTATTAATGCGATTCAACTTCCTCTAGAACAGCCTAATTGGAACCCGACCGTTGATCAGATAAAATATTACATGTTTCACAGGCAGCCTGGCCATACCATCGAAGGATGCTTTCAATTCAGAGATTTGGTATACGACCTGCATGAAGGGCAGCGTATAGATTGGGCCGAGATGCACTAGGCCATCATGGAAATAAAATAGAAGAGAAGGTAGCCGCCGAGGCAGCAAGTGCAGTAGCAACAAGCACCGCCGCCACAGCAGCAGCTGCAGCAGCAACCACAGTCTGTTCAAGACTTGGGGATCCATCAAAACCCCATGCCAAATCATCCTCCCACTCAGCAGCCACAACCCCCGGCACCGGCTCAGGTTAACCTCATCCAACCCCCAGCTTCCGACGCCGAGTGGTGTTATGACGATGACACATCAGTACAACGGCTCATGGCTCTCCACCATAACCACCGTAGCCTTTCTCCCTCCATCATCCTCCCACTTAACCATCAAACCGCACCATCCTCTGCATCCACTAAACCCTCATCCTACCATCTGTCTCCCTCGTTAACCCGTCTCTCTCTACTCCACCACCAGCACCTACATTCGTCACCACCACGCTCCTAGCCAACCATTCACCCGTCATCCTCCTTCCATCTACCTCTACCCCGTCACCGATATCGGCACCAATCATCACCCTGCCTTCATCAAACCCCTCGCCCATCATCTCACTTTCCCCCACGTCGCTCATTCACCCCACCGGTCCCCTTAAACCGCTTGTTTTGAGCCCATATGACATCGTGCCGGCCCATAACCTAGCCCTTCGGAGCGGGCGTTTGTTTCATAGAAATTATCCTTCCACTGGTGCACCCGCACCCAATCCCCAGTCCCCTCAACAGGCTCTTGATCAAGAGGAGGCAGACCCACTGCCCGGGACACAATACGATTTGTTACATCATTTGGATAGAGTACCCGCCAAGATCTCCGTGCTGGAGTTGATAAAGAGATCCACCCTTCATCAAGATGCACTCAGAAATTTTCTACAGAAGGTGATCGCCAATGAAGATATGGTAGTAGATAGCCTACCGATGGCCTTGGCTACAATCTCTAAAAGATCGGCAATCACTTTTTCTGAAACCGAACTGGCACCCCCAGAAGCCCAACAAATGCCGCTATGCATTTCCATAACTCTAAACAAAGTTAGCATAGATGTGGCACTAGTAGATACCGAGGCATCTATTAATGTCTGCCCTCTCAGCACCTTGAGAGTTTGCAATTTATCAGAAGATCTGTTAAGACCGACCCCGACAACTATAGCAGCATATGACAACTCCCGAAGGGCATGTCATGGGGTGGTCACTATTCGGGCCGAGCTTGGGTCTCTCACTATGCCGATTGAATTTTATGTTCTAGACATCGACCCTATGTTCAAGGCTATCTTGGGTTGTCCGTGGATTGACAACCTCAACGTTGTACCTTCTACCACCCACCAATGTCTTAAATTCATTTTCCAAGGGAGGGTGGTTAAGGTGAAAAGCATGTCCACGGTCCAGTCTGTGAAGGCCGTTTCCGACAAGATCTTACCAACACTATGGCCTAGTAATCGGCCTGTTATTTTAGTGCTAGATTTGAACATTCCATGGGCATATGCACCACGCAATACCGTCTCTGTAGTTGTGAATATTAAAGTGAAGCCCCAGATTCGAGATTCAAAGGGCTGGGACATCATATTGAAATTGGGCTATCAGTCGGGGAGAGGCCTCGGCGCACAACTACAAGGGCGGACCAAGCCAGTCCCCAAAGGAAGAAAGATGAATAGGAGGGGCCTCGACTATCAATAGTCTTCATTCTCAATCTTGGGCGATTCTAGGCCCTTGACCTGGGACTACCGCCAGCATTTTATCAAAGGACCTCTCCAGCCCGGCACGTTAAAAGCACAGCCGATTCAACCTAAGAAAGAAGAAGATGCAGCTAATATATTTGCCGGTCCACCATTGTTGACCAAAGGGCTTGTTGTTGATATGATTGATTGTAGCCATGCATTTAAAAGGTTATTTTATGAAGAAGAAAGTCGCCAGGAAGATCAGGGGGTGCGGCTTGTATGTTATCAGCCGAAGAAGTCAGCTTACCATCCACGGGAAAGGGGGAGCTCACCCATCATCTTTACTTGGTCTCCCTCCCGTCTTATGTCTCTCTTCCAGGAGCTAGACTTTTTACCCCGTTCACCTCCCATTATGATTGATCCGATGCTATTCCAAATCCCCACTGATTTCCTCATCATCAGGACCTGTTATTACTGTCCTCCGATTGATCTGTCTACTCCAATCTTCTCCTCCTCTGATCCTTTTCTTGACATCTTCTGCCCCTCTAAGTACCCTCTTAGGCTCCCTCATCCTCCATCCCCTCCCTCTTGCTACATGATCTCCATTGATCCCCTCCAAAACAAATGCCAAATTTGAAATGGAGATCTCAGTGGAAGATTACGCTATCTTTTCTCCATCCTCCTCTTAGGGGCATGAGGCCCCTGCTGCCTCCTTCCCATTAGATTTTCTTTCTCCTAGGGTAGACGTAGGGTCCGTCGAGTCTTGGGAAGTAGGGTATGTTAGATCTAGAGATGTAGGGTATTGTTCTAGGTCGTCCAACCCTTCCTCACCTGAGCCGCGCCCGCTTGCGCGTTATTCTAAATCTGTTCCTGATAGGTTCTTGCAGGATCTAGCTTAGTGATGTCAAGCTCTTCTAAAGTGCTCGGAGTTTATCGCTACAACGATTGTGATAGAAGAAGATGAGGAGCAAGACGGGGTGTGGAGAGATGACGGACTAGGTGTTTATGAAATCATGGATGAAAAAGACCCGGTTGATGGTGAGGATAGTGACATAGATGACATCGCCGATCTGTATGCACAAGGATTAAAGAGATTTGATGAGCCATCGTCAGCAGTGGATGAACCTACGAAGGAACTGAAGAAAACCCCAGGCCCATCATTATTGCCGCTAATCTCCCCCCAAGGGTTGAAGATAATTTAATCAAGGTTCTAAGGGAGTATAGCGATTCTTTCACCAGTGAAGTCCTGAGATTAAATGGCACCCAAGAGGGGGAGTGAATTGGGTATTAAAAAGATAATCAAAGTTGTCCTCAATTTTAAGATGAAGTGATAACACTATGGAACTAATGCAGGATAAAATAGATCTACCAAAATCAAACACCACAAGCATGCACAGAAGGGGGATAGGAGAAAGGGAACAAACCACAATGAGACATCAATTTTTAGGTGGTTCGGATACCGCAACGGCAACCTACGTCCACCCCTCACGGACCGTGAGGATCCACACACTATCTTGTAGAGAGATACAAGATCGAACACACACACACACACACACACACACGTTGGGAGATGAAGGTTCCCAGAAGGTGTTAGGACACCCAATAACACACACAAAACCAACGGATTAACTAGACACACACATGGATCTAGGAAGATCCACACACACACAAGATTGTTACAGGATTACAAAAGCCACACTTGAAGCTTAGAAAAATTGAGAATGGAAACACAAAAGAAAAAAACTTGATTGATGCTCCCCCTTAGTTGATGAAGAGTTTCTAGGATGCAGCTTGAACTCCACTTGGCTTGGGCTTGATCTTCACTTGAGGATGGATGAAGAATGATGAAGAACTCTTCTCGGAGCACCATTCACGTCTACAGTGCTAGCTCCCTTCTTTTTCCCTTTGATAGCCTTCTTGATCCAACTTGAGCATTAGGGTTTTCTTAACCCTCTTGTATGTATTATATAAATTTTGAATGGTCCATGGACTCCCCCAGACCAGATCCACAATATTTGGAGGGTTTAGTTGCTTAGGGATTAAACAATACCAAGAGGGAGGGGTTTCCTCGAAGTGATAAAAAGTCAACAATGTTGGGCAACTTGGGACTGGCGGTCGACCTCCAGGGGCTGGCGGTTGACTGCCACTGAGAAACCAGCAGGAGGCCGGTCCCTGGGAATCCCGGTCGACCGGGATTGAGGGGGCGGTTGACCGCCACTGAGACAGGCTATAGAAAGGTCCATTCTGTTATTTCAAGTCGACCGGGATCAGACCGGAGGTCAACCGGACTATCAAAAACCTGAAAAATGAAGAGTTTAGCCAAGAAAATTGTATCCATATAATCGAGACATGAAATGAACGAATGGTTAAAACTTATTTCAAGTTCATTTGATTTCTTGGAAATGCATTTGGAATGCTAAACACTTAAGGAAAAAACCGTGAAGAAATCTGGCATGATATCTTAAGGAATTCACTTAAGGTATTAGTTCCAAGCACGTGAACAAGTATATGTTCTTGGTTTTGTTATCATCAAAAGCACTGAGATATATACAACAATCTCCCCCTTTTTGATGATGACAAAACTTGAGGGCATGCAAACCAAGTTTGTTGCTTTCAGAACTCTAAAATGAACATAATGCTTGAAAGTCATTCAACATGCTTGAAAACCATTCAACACAACACATTCCATCCAACCACTTGTTTGATATGAGATAAAAACCCAAGTCCCAACCATCTCAATTCAAACACCAGTACATTCAATTCATCATTTCATTACAAAATACATTAGTGCGAGAGTGAATGCACGACTCTAATACAAAAGACTTGACACTACTGATAACCCTCACATGATCAACATACAAGCAAGCAACACAACCACACATCGACTTACATAGGTATATAAACCTGCCCTACTACTGTACTTCTCCCCTTTTGTCAACATCAAATAGGGATAGGATAGACGAAGGAGGGACTCAAGCAACACAAGACCAAAGGTTAACATGCCAGAGGGGAAAGTCAAAAGAAATCCTCATGGAGCATCTTCTGGAGGTGGCTGATCTGCTGGAGGAGTATGTGGAAGGCCAAGGTGCCAACGAATGTCGCCAAGATGGTGGGCGTGAGTATGAAGAAGATCAAGAATATGGCCAATGGATTCATCACGAGCCACATCCTGGCGCCGCATGCCAAGAAGGGAGAGGTGCAGGAAGCTAAAGGATTGGCCAGACTCAACTAAATCCTCTCGGAAGGAAGTCATGTGGGTGGTGAGAGTGGCCATCTGAGTAGAGAGAGTGTCCAAGGCAGTAGAGAAAGTATCCATGCGCCTGGATATGGTGTCAAACGCAGTGCCTATAGTGTCCCCAAGGGTAGAGAGATGATCCCGAGGGTATCCACACGAGTCTCTAAGCCGGTAAGCCGCCCGTCAAGAGCCTCGTAGTCCATCGAAGGGCGCTGTCCTGCCCTATGAGTGGAAGATTCCCCATGGTGAAACTGAGGTGGAGGAGTCATCTCAAAATCCTGGTGATAAGGAGATGGTGGGGGAGGCGGCTCCTCAGCTGGAACTGGAGGGGGGATATCCCCTTCGCCTTGTTGCTGTGCTGGTCCTTCTTCTTCCTCACTGATTTCATCTTCCCCATAAACTGGAATGTCCCGTACAAGCTCGCCGTCGAGACCAAAGTAGTAGCCAAAATCTGTGAAAATTTTATACTTGTTGTATACATCATCCTGCCTAACATATATGAACTGCTCATTTGCCACATTAATCCCGGCATAAATGAAGACATCGGTCAACTGCGAAGCATATGGAAGAGAGTGCCGGAGGTAGGTACGACAGGTGCTAATCAGATCTGTCATGAGCCGACACATATTGATTTGAATTCCATTCATGACATGATAGAACATGAATCTCTAAACTTCTGTAACCTCATCCCGACTGCCCACTTTGGGATAAATCAATGATGTAAACATGTGGTGCAGGACCTGTTGTAGTGGAGGAAAATGATTGGCATTCAGCTTGATCAAATTGCTCACACCGTGCACATACTCACAGTTGGTCATAACAGTAAATGTTGCTGGAACTTCACCAAAACCATATGCCCTATCTGCACCCATGGCGGATACTCCTAGGGCCTGCTGAAATAACTCCGGACTGATATGAAGCTCCACACCCTCAACCGTGGTATATAACTATTCATTCCGCACAACTAAATACCAGTAAAACTTCTGCACCAACCGAGGATATATCTATTGTACCGGGTAACAAAATCCATCCAACCTTCTTGAACCTCAAAAAGAGTGCACAAATCCGAGAGGAGCTCATTCACCTCGTTGAAGTCAACCAAGCGAGGGTCGATAATATGACGTGGAGGTAAAGGTGCTCGAGGATGAGGAGGAGCTTGCTGAGGTGGAGGAGCCGGGGCCTCTGGCCGTTGACGGCTAGCTTGCCCTTGGGCAGAACGCCGAGAACTCCGTCTAGGCGGCATCACGAACTAGAGAAACCCACCGGGAAGCCCTCGAATGATCGATCTCAACCCCGGGACAGGGATGGAGCACAGGGGCACTACAAGGGCTTGGAGCAACCTTTCCAAAATATGGAAGTTGAGAGAGATCTTCACAACCTCAGGAATGATCGTTTGGAGGATGTCCCGAAATGATGACGGGACAGCCGAAAAGTGTGCGGGTGGAGGAAGAATGGGTTGTGGAGGCTTGGGTGGAGGAGAAAAGAAGTGCTAGGGTTAGACAAGGTAGTATAGAGTGAATGAAGGTGATAGGAGAGAAGAATGGTGAAAGGGGGCCCCTTAAATAAAATGTTGGTTGGCCTTTAGGCCGGCCGGTCTGCCGCCAGCGGTCGACCGGCGCGACCCTGGCGGTTGACCGCCAGGACCGAAATCCCATATTTTTGAAAATTTTCTTCTTCTTTTTTTGTTTTGTTCCTTCTTTTTCCTTCTTTTTTGTTTTTCTTCCTTTTCCTTTTTTTGTTAGTATATGGGAGATAAACAATCGACTGCCTGAGTGGGGCCATCAACATGACATGGGAATTGTGTGGAGGTGAAGTTGTGGATATAAGAGAACATGTTCTGGCAGCCCCTAGGTAGTACCTTTCATTCCAACATCACTGAGTCCACATATATTTTTAACCAAGGGATATTTGGCCGTAGAAAATTTTTTCAAGGAGGGCTAAATATAAGTAAGTACATTCAAGCATACATAAGTGAATGAAGACACACAAGGTATTGAAAGAAAACAAGGTCAATATGCATGTTATTCTACCCTTGATGCACATGAATTTCTACAAATGCAACCGTATACCTTAAATGCAAATCTATGCATGTATGCTCTCACCCTTGCACATCCCAAGTTCTCTTCTTATCTTATTAAATTGATCCTGGTTTAGGGGTTTGGTGAAAATGTCAGCTAGCTGATTGTGTGTGTCAATGAAGTTCAATTCAAAGACCTCTTTTCCTACATGATCTCTCAGAAAGTGATGACGAATATCTATATGCTTGGTCCTAGAGTGCTGAACTGGATTTTTTGACAGATTAATTGCACTGGTATTATCACACAGTATTGGAACAGTTTTCATTTCAACATCTAAATCATGCAGTTGATTTTTGATCCAAAGTACTTGGGCTCCACAACTTCCGGCGACTACATATTCAGCCTCAACTGTTGAGAGAGCTACTGAACGTTGTTTCTTGGAGGCCCATGAGACTAGACAACCACCAAGAATTGATAGTACCCACTTGTACTTTTACGATCTACAATGCACCCAGCATAATCTGCATCGGTATAGGCAATTAAATCAAAAGAACTACCGATAGGAAACCACAAGCCAAAATATATTGTGCCAATGAGATATCTTAAGATGCGTTTAACAGCAGATAGAAGAGATTCTTTGGGGCATGACTGAAAACGGGCACAAAGACATACACTGAATTGAATGTCAGGGCGACATGCTGTAAGGTACAGTAGTGATCCAATCATACCTCGAAATAGTATAATATCTACTATTTTACCATTTTCATCTTTATCCAGCTTTGTGGTGGTAGCCATGGGAGTTGATATAGGTTTTGCTTCCGCCATCCCATATTTCTTCAATAATTCCATCGTGTACTTTGCTTGACTTATGAAAATACCCTCAGAAGTTTGCTTCACCTGCAATCCAAGAAAGAAAGTTAGCTCCCCCATTAAGCTCATCTCAAATTCTCCTTGCATGATTTCTGCATATTCATCGCATAATGCATTGTTAGTAGCTCCAAAAATGATGTCATCCACATACACTTGAACTACTAAAATATCTTTACCTGATTTCCTCTTAAACAATGTTTGATCAACCTTAGCTCTCTTGAACCCATTTTCAACAAGAAATGAGTTAAGCCATTCATACCATGCCCTTGGTGCTTGCTTTAGTCCGTACAGGGCCTTTTTGAGCTTGTACACATGTCGTAGATGTTTGGAATCTCAAAACCTGGAGGCTGCTCTACAAAGACATCCTCTTTGATATAACCGTTAAGAAATGCAGATTTTACATCCATTTGAAATAACTTAAAGTTCAAAGAACAAGCATAGGACAATAAGATCCGGATTACTTCAAGTCTAGCAACTGGTGCAAAAGACTCATCAAAATCAATACCCATCTCCTGGATATACCCTGTTGAACACATGTGCACCATGATTACTATTATGGTTTTGATGATAGCAACTACTCTAAGTCACATTGTGTTTGCATATGATGTCATTGTGTATCTGTTTAAGCAGTTTGTCATTTCATCGAATAAGTTGCGGGCATGTGCACTGCATTCCAAGTCTATACGTTGGACAAAGTCTGTACATTGGACGAAGTCTATATGTTGGACGAAGTCTATATGTCACACAAAGTCTATACGTTGCTGCAGATGAAGTCTGTACGTTGGCTGCATGCACAACTCAAAGTTTGTACGTTGCGGCAGATTAAGTCTATACGTTACTGCAGATGAAGTTTGTACGTTGGCTGCATGCACAACTCAAAGTCTGTACGTTGTGGCAGATGAAGTCTGCATGTTGCTGCAGATGAAGTCTATATGTTGGCTACATGGACAAAACAAAGTCTGTACGTTGCACAACACGAAGTCTGTACGTTGCGGCAGATGAAGTCTGTACGTTGCTGTCGATGAAGTCTATACGTTGGCTGCATGCACAAAACAAAGTCTGTACGTTGCACAAGACAAAGTCTGTACGTTGGCTGCTAGCACAACTCCAAGTCTGTATGTTGGTTGATGGCTGCAACACAAGTCTATACATTGGCCGGATACTTCACACACAAAGTCTATACATTGCGTTCTGTTGTGTTCGTGCATCAAGTTACCAAGTCTGTGCGTTCATGAAGTAAGTCTGTACAGGCTCATGCATGCTCAAGGTGCAAAGTCTGTATAGAGTTCATACATGCACACAAAGTCTACACGTCCAAGCCTTGATGCAAAGTCTATACAACAACTACAAGCTTCATTCAAATAGCCAAGGCCACTGCACAAGATGAGAGTCAAAAGACAAAAATTCAGTTGGTACTTTCTAGACCAACAAGGATGAAGTTACAGACATGAACAGGTTGCTAATGGACACAAGCGACGGAGCTGAAGCGGCTAACGGACCGACCCGGGCTGGACCGGGGTCTGCCCAGCTGGCGATCGACCACCAGCACAGGGGCGGTCAACCGCCCCAGCCAGGGACCCCCGACTGCAGATCTATCAGCTGCAGGTTGACCGCTAGCCAGTAGCGGTCGACCGGATTTCCCAGGGATCATCTGTTTGCAGGTGCTTCAGTAGCGGTCGACCGCCAGAAGCCACAGGTTGACCGCCAGTCCCGATGCAGCCATATTTGACTTCGAAATCCACCTCGTGGTCAGTCCCTTTCCATGGATTTCTTTAATCCAAAAGTCACCTAATCACCCACAAATTGTGGATCTGGTCTGAAGGATGTCCAAAGACCATTCAAGGTCTATAAAACCAACACATGAGGGGTTGGAAACCCTAACACTTTAAGGCTTCAAGGGAGATCAAGGGAGGCCATTTTCGAGGTACTGTAGCACCTCCGTGAATAGTGTTTCGGGAGGAAGTTCTTCATCCATCCAAGGTGATTCAAGTCCAGATCTGAAGCCATCTCAACCTCCAAGGAAGAAGAAGCAATCAAGGCTCTCAAGGGTGATCTAAACTGCATCCTTCTTCCTCTTCATCAACTCAAGCAGATTCAAGGAAGCACAACTCACAAGGAAGAAGAAGCCATTAATGTTGAATCAAGAAGAGAGATTTATGAAGAAGATAGAAGCCTCTATTGCTGATCTACATCCATAGAAGAATCCGAATCAAGCTCCAGCAATCTTCGACGAGATTTTTCTTCTTGAGCTTATCTCATATCTTATTTGAATAGCTTGATATTTGTTCTTTCTTCTTCATTTCATTCGAACAATCAAAACTGAAGATCGTCCCTACTGGTGGTTAGGAGGAAGGCAATCGGAAGTTGTCCGATCTGCGGTGTTGACGTCCCTACCGGTGGTTAGTAGGAAGGTAATCGGAAGTTGTCTGATCTACGATGTTGACGTCCCTACCGGTGGTTAGTAGGAAGCCAGTCGGTGGTTCTCCGATTTGCGGTTTGGTGAGGGGTGGACGTAGGACTGGAGATTCAGTCCGAACCACCTTAAAATCTCATGTGTTGTGGTTTGCTTGTGCGATTGCTTTATGTTAGATGCATGCTTAGGTTCAATATCTATATTGCGTAATCATCTTGCCAAGTAAATCATTTGTGTTCTTCGTCAAGCTAGTTATATTCCGATGCTTATTTCATCATCTAGCTTTAAAGAGGGTTGCATTATGAAAAGAGGGGCAGATCTATTCACCCCTCCCCTATAGATACGCTGTCCACTACACAACAAGTGGTATCAAAGCCTAATCTCTCATTATGGGGTCCAACGACCTTGAGGGAATTAGTGGATCAGCGTCCAAGGGTTTTATACCCGAAGGACATTCTGTGAATAGGCCTCCTTACTTTACTGGAACTAATTATCCTTATTGGAAACATCGTATGTAGGTGTTCATTCGCGCCCAAGACTACGAACTTTGGCGAGTGATCAATAAAGGTCCGTAGGAGCTTACGGATAATGAGGACTTGTGGACCAAAGAACAGATAAGGCAATCCACTGTCAACTGGAGTGCTAAACACATCATGCAATGCTCACTCCATCTAGTTAAATTCTCAAGAGTGGCTACCTGCGCATCTGCAAAACTAATGTGGGACAAGCTAGAGGTAATCTACGAAGGAACCTCTCAGGTACGAGAAACAAAAGCCAACATTTTAGTTTCTGAATATGAAATGTTCCGCATGAAGCCTGATGAGTCAATTCAAGATATGTACGCCCGATTAACTGTGCTTACTAATAGTTTGACTGATTTGGGAAAGAAATATTAGAGCAAGAAATTGTAAGAAAAATTCTCAGATCGTTAACTCCAGCATGGCACACAAAGGCTACCGTGGTTGAAGAATCGAGAGATCTCGCAACTACCAAGGTAGATGAACTCATTGGGTCATTGATGACTTATGAGCAACCTCAAGAACAAAGAGGCTGAGGCACCTAAGAAGAAGTCCCTAGCTCTTAAAGCAGGACCGAGCTGTCATGGCACTTCTGATGAAGGTGAGGATTCGGCAAGTGAGCGAGAAGAGGATGACGTAGCCATGCTCATACGTAAGTTCAAAAATTTCCTGAGAAAGGAAGGTAAGAGCTTCATGAGAGGAAGGTCAAAGGTAAGAAATGGTTTCAAATCTAATTCTGAAAACTCTAAGAAATCTAACAAAATCATTTGTTATTCTTGCAACAAACCAGGGCATTTCAAGAATGATTGTCCCGATAGATTCAGAAAAGCTGACAAATAGAAGGGCAAGAAGAAGAACAAGGCCATGGTGTCCACATGGAGCGATGAAGAGGAAAGTGATGACGGAACTAGCTCCTCGGACAAAGAAAAAGAAGATTTATGTCTTATGGTCAAAGGTGATGAAGAAACTGAGGTAAATTCTCTATTTGAAGATTATACAACTGATGATTGGGAGGAAGCATATATACAACTCATGAAAAAATATGAAATGTACAAAAAGGAGAATAAATCATTGAAAAAGAAAATTAACTCATTTGTGCATGATAATGATATGAATGATAAGAATGCTCTACTTGAAACTGAAATTGAAGATCTTAAGAAAATGATTGAGAATTTGGAAGAGGGAAGAAAAGAAATGGCTGACTTGGAAACTGAAAATGAGGACTTAAGGAATGAAATTGACAGCATGAAACTCAAAATGCAAACATATGAAAAGGATAGCAAATTAAGCAATGAGAAGTATGAAGCTGTCAAACATGTCAACACTCAACTCCTGCAAAACATTGAAAATCTACAAAAAGAGTTAAAGGACAAACAACAATCTTTAGAAAAAATTATGGATGGAAGGGAAAACCTAGATGCATTGCTAGGAACCAGAATGAACTTCAACAAGGAAGGGTTGGGTTTTGAACCTACAAACAAAAAGCCAATTGGGCTCAAAACTGTCACATTTATTTCATCTTCCAAAGCTTCCACCTCAAACACAACTCCCACACAAAACATGCAAAAACAAAAGGAGAAAGGGAAAGAAAAGATTGAAGAGGTAGTCACCAACATTCCCAAAAAGCCTGTCCAAAAACCTAAGAAAGGTCGACCTTCCTTGCAGCATAGGTCAACAACTCCTTGGCAATTGCCCACTCAACCTTCCAGATTTCACCACAATTGGATTGCACACTCATATAGGCCAGCATCACCATATTTTTGGACAATTGTGATTTCTGTGTTAATCAATTTCCTAGGTGACAAAACAATCACTTTCAACCCAAAACCAACCGACCGCCTCAATGGCTTAAGAAGCAAACTTCATTAAACTTCCATAAACTCCAACCAAGAGCCTCCAAACAGAAAATGAATGTCAAGATTGAAAAGAAAAATCAAATCCCTGCTCTAAGCAAACAAAACATGAATGTTAGGAAGGTCTGGATTCTAAAAGAAATGGTTTCATGTTTTAAAATTTTGAAGAGTTTGATGGGACCCAAATTTGGTTGGGTTCCAAACACAATTGTTTAATTACTTGTGCAGGAGTGTCTTACAGCCATACATAACAGGTGGTACCTTGATAGCGGCTGTTCAAGACACATGACTGGAGACAAATCAAAATTTTATCTCTTGGAAGAAAAGGAAGGAGGATACGTCACATTTGGAGGGAACAACGAGGAAAAAATCATTAGAACAGGTAATGTAGGTAAGAATCTCTCCAACTCCATTTGTAACGTGCTGCTAGTTGAAGGTTTGAAATACAACTTGTTTAGTATAAGTCAATTATGTGATAAGGGTCACAAAGTGTTGTTTGACTCTCATGAATGCAGAATTCTTGAACCAAAATCTGACAAGGTAAAATTTTCTGGTAAGAGATTCAATAATGTTTACATGATTAACTTAGATGATCCTACTCATTTAAATCTTTATCTTGCTGCACCAAAATCTGAAATTGCATGGTTATGGCATCGTAGACTAGGACATGCTAGCTACAATGTCTTACATAAACTGTTAAAACATTCAATGGTGAAAGGGTTACCTTAATTATCATTTAAACAAGAAAACAAGTTGTGTGATGCATGTGCCCTAGGTAAACAAATAAGCAAATCTTTCAAAGGAAGATCTGAAAATACATCATCCAAACCACTCGAGCTAATTCATATGGACCTATTTGGCCCAACTAGAACTGCTAGCTTAAGTGGTAGAAAATATGGATATGTCTTGGTGGATGACTTTTCTAGGTTCACATGGGTTTTCTTTCTCACACATAAAAATGATGCTTTTGATGAGTTTCAGGCACTCTACATGAAGATAAAGCAGGACAGTGAGTTTAAAATTTTCAAGATCCAATCTAATCATGGTGGTGAATTTGAAAATGCTAACTTCTATAATCTTTGCAGAGCTGAAGTCATTTCACACTAATTTTCTTCACCAAGAACCCTAGAGCAAAACGGTACAGTTGAAAGGAGAAACCGAACACTTGTAGAGATGGCAAGAACCATGCTTGCTGAACGGCAACTTCCAAGGAGGTTTTGGGCTGAAGCGGTAAACTCAGCATGTTATATTATCAACCGCTCTATGGTAAGGCCACACACCAAAAAGACTCCTTATGAGTTGCTGAAATGTAAAAAGCCCCCTCTCTCACATATGAAAGTGTTTAGATCTAAATGCTCCATCCACAATAATGACAAAAGAGATTTAGATAAATTCGAGCCCAAGAGCGATGAAGGTATATTCCTTGGATATTCTGATAGATCTAGGGCTTATAGAATTTACAATATCAAGAGTCAAACTGTGGAAGAATCACCCCATATTTTCTTTGATGAATATCATGATTCTAACAATGATAACTCTTGCAAGAAAAACGATGAAGATGGGGAGTTCCTAAGCATAAAGGACAAGAGTGATCCTCCACAAGAAGAAATAAAAGAACCTGGTGACCTAGCTGAATCAAGCAATGCAAGGGATCAAGCTCCAGGAGAAGGTAACGATTCTACAAACATTAGAATTCTTAAGGATCATCCTTTAGAAAACGTCATTGGCAGCTTGAATGACCCACCTAGAATAAGGTCACATTTTAAAATTATGGAAGAATTAGATTAACTTGCTCTTGTCTCGCAGCATGAACCCAAAAATATTGATGAAGCATTAAAAGATGAAAATTTGATAAATTCAATGCAAGATGAGTTAAACCAGTTTGAAAGGAATAAAGTTTGGCATCTTGTTCCTAGACCTTCATCATAATCTGTCATAGGCACTAAATAGATCTTTAGGAACAAACTAAGTGAGGATGGCAAGATAATAAGAAACAAAGTTAGATTGGTGGCTCAAGGGTATAATCAAGAGTTTGGGGTAGACTTTGATGAATCTTATGCCCCAGTTGCTAGACTCGAAGCCATCAGAATTTTACTTACCTTTGCATGCTCCCTTAGAATAAAGCTGTATCAAATAGATGTCAAAAGTGCTTTCTTGAATGGCTTGATCAAAGAAGAAGTCTATGTTGAGCAGCCCCCTGGCTTTGAGAATTCTAACAATGCAGATTTTGTATACAAGCTAGACAGGGTGCTTTATGGACTTAAGCAAGCACCAAGAGCTTGGTATGAGAGACTAAGCTCGTTCCTCATTGAAAAAGGGTACACACGAGGTAAGGTAGATCAAACACTTTTCATCAAGAAGCAAGGTAAGAACATCTTGATTGTTCAAATTTATGTTGATGACATTGTGTTTGGTTCTACAAAATTTGAAATGTGTGAGGAATTTGCTAACCTCATGACTAGCAAATTTGAGATGAGCCTAATGGGAGAACTTCAATTCTTTCTCGGTTTGCAGGTCAACCAAGGAGAAGATGGGTGGTTCATAAATCAATCCAAATACATCAAGGAGCTGTTGAAAAGATTTGACATGGCAAACAGTAAAATCATTGCAACTCCTATGAGCACCACAACATCACTGGATTCGGATGAAAATGGTAAATCAGTGGATGCAAAGGTCTATAGAGGTATGATTGGTTCTTTTCTTTATTTGACTACATCCCGACCAGATATCCAGTTTAGTGTATGTCTTTGTCCTAGATTTCAAGCTAGTCCTATAGAATCTCATTTGACTGCCGTCAAACGTATCCTTCGATATCTTGCCGGCACTCAAGATTTGAGATTGTGGTATTCGTCATCATGTGATTTATCTCTTATATCTTATTCGGATGCGGATTACGCTGGATGCAAGCTGGATCGTAAGAGTACTAGTGGCTATTGCCAGTTTCTAGGCATGTGTTTAGTTTCTTGGGCCTCCAAGAAACAACACTCGGTTGCCCTCTCAACCGCGGAGGCAGAATATGTTACTGCGGGGAGCTGTGACACCCAAGTGTTGTGGATTAAACACCAACTCCAAAACTACTTGGTGGATCTTGGTTGTGTCCCGATTCTGTGTGATAACACTAGTGCTATCAACCTTGCAAAAAATCCAGTCCATCACTCTAGGACTAAGCATATTGAGATTAGGCATCACTTCATTAGAGACGAGGTCAGTAAGAAAAATTTTGAACTGCATTTTGTTGATACTCTAAATCAAATTGCTGATATTTTCACCAAGCCCTTGTGTAATGACAGGTTTTCAACACTCAGAAGGGAGCTTGGTCTTTGTCGACCTCAGGCCACTAAAAATTGAAATGATGATCATGTTCAATTTAGTTGTGTGTTTTTGCAGATTGGTGTGTTCATGCATTGTTTATATGTCAATGTGTCATTTTGCATATGTGTCGTATTACATGGTTTGTGTAGCATCATTCTTGCATGGCCATGGTATATCAAATGTTGATGTATGGAAAGGCAGGTTATGCTTGCCTAGACATACTCAATATGCGTGCGGTTTCACCTCCGCCAAGTATCATGAGTCATTGTCGCATATAGGCCATATAGTAAGGGGGAGTTGTCACTTTGCAGCATTCATGCATATGTTTCATTTTCATTCTGTTGCATTTAATAAGCATACAACCATGTGTTGAGTCATGCATTTCATGCCTGCCAAATTCATGTTTGATCAGGTCAACCCCTGCATGGTTCTACTCTCTCACTCCTTGACGTTTGTCCTTACATTTGCTTGCAAACATAACTCCTTGAGTGCATTCTCTGCATATCTTTAGGGGGAGTTTTGTTGCTTTTCTTATCTCTTGCAATCTGAACTTCACTGGCTTCTAGTTTGACAATACCATTCATGAGATAGACGGACATATGGAGTAAGAGCTTTCTATTATGTGCCCTGCTGATTATCCATTCAATGAAATCGGTTCAGATTTAATGATTTCCTTGAAGTTCTAAAATATTGGTTATGAAATCATCTATGTTCTTGGTTTTAATAGACCTTAACTAGAGACTGCATATTATGCTTTGAATGACTATCCTGCTATCTGAAAATTCAAATTTCATGACAATCTTGGTGATACTCTAGAGCTTAGTATTGGTGTTAAACATCTTGATGAGCTGGAATTCTTGAAAAATAAATTTGACAGAGAAATGATATTGTTGCACAGAGAAATATGTCCCGTCATCAAATCAAGTGACGAATGACATGTCATGATGTGCCCCTATTATCTCTGTCTTAATATATTTGACCTCTAGGCAGAGCAATGGCATAATCACTGAGAAACATATCTTCCCATCACAGAAATGAGTTTGGATATGTCATGACGTGACTTTGCTATCTCTGTTCATTTTGAAGCATCATAGTCAGTCTTACCAAATACCTAGGAATGATGGCATCTAAACAACGTGTATTCTTATGGCTAGGAGGCATGTACTAGACTTGACTGCTCGTAAAATATGAGTCTTGTGCCTTCAAATGCAAAAAATACTGAAAATTACATTTGCTGCGATCATAACATTCCATGCTCTACTCATGTCTGTTTAGTCTCAATACTAGTTTTTGTGTTATTCCCTTAGCAGTTATTGAATATGGATATATAAGATAAGGGAAGGTTAAACATTACAATGATATGCACCTTTGGTTCATTTCTATTAAATCTTCGATGTAGATGCTCTTCGAACTCTGTTGATGATATCAGATTTCATTAGCTTTGACCCGTACATGTTGCTCGCGATATGTTTCATGTTTGCATATTATGCCTTGCTCTTCCCTCTCCTTCAGCTCTGGTCTCACCGACCTTTGTCACCTACTCTACTTTATCCTTCCTTTTTGCTATTGACAAAGGGGGAGAATTCTTTGTGTGAGTCCTTTGTAAGAGCTATGGATAAGTGAATGGTGTACGGGGGAGATTCACTTTGTGCATCTCATTTGTGTATCCAATGCATAGCATTCATATCTGCATTCATAATTGCATTCACATGCTATTACTATCATGGATCTTGAGTTGCATATGTTACATATATCATACACTTTTCCATCTTGGCTATTTCTGCCATATAATGACTCACAGTGTTGCCATCATCAAAAAGGGGGAGAATGTTGAACACATGTGCACCATGATTACTATTATGATTTTGATGATAGCAACTACTATAAGTCACATGGTGTTTGCATATGATGTCAATGTGTTTCTGTTTAAGTAGTTTGTCATTTCATCGAACAGGTTGCGGGCATGTGCACTGCATTCCAAGTCTATATATTGGACAAAGTCTATACGTTGGACAAAGTCTGTACATTGGACGAAGTCTATACGTTGGACGAAGTCTATACGTCACACAAAGTCTATACGTTGCTGCAGATGAAGTCTGTACGTTGGTTGCATGCACAACTCAAAGTCTGTACGTTGTACAACACGAAGTCTGTACGTTGCGGCAGATGAAGTCTGTACGTTGCTGCAGATGAAGTCTATACGTTGGCTGCATGCACAAAACAAAGTCTGTACGTTGCACAACACGAAGTCTGTACGTTGCGGCAGATGAAGTCTGTACGTTGCTGCAGATGAAGTCTATACGTTGGCTGCATGTAGAAAATAAAGTATGTACGTTGGCTGCTAGCACAACTCCAAGTCTGTACGTTGGTTGATGGCTGCAACACAAGTCTATACATTGGCCGGCTACTTCACACACAAAGTCTATACATTACATTCTGTTGTGTTCGTGCATCAAGTTACCAAGTCTGTACGTTCATGAAGCAAGTCTGTATAGGCTCATGCATGCTCAAGGTGCAAAGTCTGTACAGAGTTCATACATGCACACAAAGTCTACACGTCCAAGCCTTGATGCAAAGTCTATACAACAACTACAAGCTTCATTCAAATAGCCAAGGCCACTGCACAAAATGAGAGTCAAAAGACAAAGATTCAGTTGGTACTTTCTAGACCAACAAGGATGAAGTTACAGACATGAACAGGCTGCTAATGGACACAAGCAACGGAGCTGAAGCGGCTAACGGATCAACCCGGGCTGGATCGGGGTCTGCCCAGCTGGCGGTCGACCGCCAGCCAGTAGCGGTCGACCGGATTTCCTAGGGATCATCACTTTGCAGTGTTTCAGTAGCGGTCGACCGCCAGAAGCCACAGGTCGACCGTCAGCCCCGATGCATCCATATTTGACTTCGAAATCCACCTCGTGGCCAGCCCCTTTCCATGGATTTCTTTAATCCAAAAGTCACCTAATCACCCACAAATTGTGGATCTGGTCTGAAGGATGTCCAAGGACCATTCAAGGTCTATAAAACCAACACATGAGGGGTTGGAAACCCTAACACTTCAAGGCTTCAAGGGATATCAAGGGAGGCCATTTTCGAGGTATTGTAGCACCTCCGTGAACAGTGTTTCGGGAGGAAGTTCTTCATCCATCCAAGGTGATTCAAGTCCAGATCTGAAGCCATCTCAACCTCCAAGGAAGAAGAAGCAATCAAGGCTCTCAAGGGTGATCTAAACTGCATCCTTCTTCCTCTTCATCAACTCAAGCAGATTCAAGGAAGCACAACTCACAAGGAAGAAGAAGCCATTGCTGTTGAATCAAGAAGAGAGCTTTGTGAAGAAGATAGAAGCCTCTATTGTTGATCTACATCTATAGAAGAATTCGAATCAAGCTCCAGCAATCTCAGACAAGATTTTTATTCTTGAGCTTATATCATATCTTGTTTGAATAGCATGATATTTGTTCTTTCTTCTTCATTTCATTCGAACAATCAAAACTGAAGATCGTCCCTACCGGTGGTTAGTAGGACGGCAATCGAAAGTTGTCCGATCTGCGGTGTTGACGTCCCTACCGGTGGTTAGTAGCCTACCGGTGGTTAGTAGGAAGGCAATCGGAAGTTGTCCGATCTGCGGTGTTGACGTCCCTACCGGTGGTTAGTAGGATGGCAGTCGGTGGTTCTCCGATTTGCGGTTTGGTGTGCTGCACTAGTGAAGCCTCACCGGATTTGGTGAGGGGTGGACGTAGGACTGGAGATTCAGTCCGAACCACCTTAAAATCTCATGTGTTGTGGTTTTCTTGTGCGATTGCTTTATGTTAGATGCATGCTTAGGTTCAATATCTATATTGCGTAATCATCTTACCAAGCAAATCATTTGTGTTCTTTGTCAAGCTAGTTATATTCCGCTGCTTATTTCATCATCTAGCTTTAAAGAGGGTTGCATTGAGAAAAGAGGGGCAGATCTATTCACCCCTCCCCTCTCGAGCCGGGCCTTATTCTTAACAACCAAACCCGCATCATTTATCTTGTTTCTGAAAACCCAACGGGTTCCAATAGTGAGATGGTTCTTAGGACGCGGTACGAGAGTCCACACCTCATTCCTTTCAAACGGGTGCAGTTCTTCATGCATAGCCTGAATCCAGGATTCATTTTGAAGAGCTTCATGAGTGTCCTTGGGTTCTTCTTGTGAAAGTAGAGCCATCAAATCCTCTTGTTCTACCTGCCTTAGAGAGGACCTTGTTTTTACCCCATTCTCCAAATTACCTATGATGTTCATAGCTGGATGATCCTTTAGAAATGTGGAAGAACTGGGCAAGTCAAGATGCTGCACTTGTGATTCTTACAGTGTCTCAATTGTAGGATCCTCATCTTCCACATTTTTGGTTGATATTACCTTCAATGGTTCATCCTTAGCTTGGACATTTGATGAGTTCATAGGATCTTCATATGCATCGAAAATAGAGAAAATTTGATTTGTCAGTTTTGATTCGGATTCATCAAAAATAACATGAGGACTTTCTTCAACGACCAAAGTCATTTTATTGAATAATCGGTAAGCTCTAGAATTGAGTGCATGACCTAGAAAAATTCCTTTGTCACTCTTTTCATCAAACTTACCCAGGTTGGACTTACCATTGTTCAAAATGTAGCAAGGGCATCCAAAGGGTTTAAGATAGGGGATGTTTGGTTTCTTACCCTTGTAGAGCTCATATGGAGTTTTCTTCAGAATAGGCCTTACCATTGCCCTGTTGATGATGTAGCATGCTGTACTCACCACCTCAGCCCAAAAGTACTTAGGTAAGAAATTCTCACTGAGCATGGTCCGGGCCATGTCTATCAACATTATGTTCTTCCTCTCCAATACTCCATTTTGCTGGGGCATCCTTGGTGATGAAAAATTGTGTGTGTACCCCTGCTCTTCACAGAAAATGCTGAATTCATGATTTTCAAATTCACCACCATGATCACTCTGGATGGTGGTGATGAGGTAACCTCTTTCATTTTAGATTTTTCTGCAAAACACTTGAAACTCTGTCAGGGCATCACTTTTGTTAGCTAAAAATAACACCCATGTGAATCTGGAAAAATCATCAACAATCACAAAGCCATAGGATTTTCCTCCTAAGCTTTTTTTTTTAATCAAAAAAACCCATGATCGGCTTGGCGGCCCATCACAGGAGAAATTTTATTGTATTATCAAGAAGGATTGAATACATTCTGGAGGCCTAGATGTCGCCCAAACCAAAGAAATAGAAAGAGAACCCGCCCAAGAATACCCAATTAACATAAGCGAAAGTTTGGGAATCCGGCTTTGTCGAGCAATAGAGCCCCCTTGGCTCGGTGAGGGAGCTCGCTTCTGGTCTGAAATAACCGGTTATCGCCCGAACGGCATGCATCAATAGTGAGACTGTCAGCCACAGTATTGCCTTCCCTGTACACATGTTTAATTGGGCAGTGAAATGTTTGAAGTAGCTGCATGATCCCACGCCACCAAGGATATAAGGACCAATGTAGAACAGTTTGGTTCAGAGCCGCATGAACTAGCACTGCACAGTCGGAGTAGATAACCGATAAGGTGCTCCCCATCTCGTGAGCAATCCGTAGGCCATCGTGGAGTGCCCTTGTTTCAGCTAGCAGACTGGATCCGACGCCATAATAGAAGGAGAAGCCCACCAAGAGGTTGCCATGGGAGTCTCTAATGCATCCACCCCCTCCACAGGGGCCTGGGTTGCCTTTAGATGCGCCATCAACATTAAGGAAGTAGTATATATTCGGCGGCCTCCACTTGACCAGATGTGGAGTCTTGAGCTTAACAGCAGGGCGAAGGTTGAAGGATAGAAGAAGTTGAGCTTCAGTGTAAGAATGAGCTTTGGTGAACTTAACTGACTGGATGGCTGCAGTAAGATGGTTGATGATTGAGTTCTGAATTTTTCTCAAGCAGGGGGCGACACCTTCATATCGAGTAGCACAGCGGGCTTTCCATATTTCCCAGACCACCAAAATAGAGGCATATAAACCAACAAATTGAACAGCAGACTTGGTATAGGATTTGGAGATCAGGTTCCAACACCGGATAGTGATCTGGTTGTAAAGATGGATGTTGGGCCTGATAAGAGGGGCTATGCAAGACCAGAGAGCCACGGCGATATCACTTTGAATGAACAAGTGGTTGAGGTCTTCAGTTTGTGGATTACGGCAGCAAGCACATTTGGACAGAATCTGAATGCCACAATCAGTCACCCGGCTGTCAACAGCAACAGCTTTACGGATGATTTTCCAAGTAAAAAGGCATGCCCGCGGTAGAAAAGTTATGTGCCACAGGTTCCTCCAGGCATTTCATCGAACACCCTGATTCGCAATCATCCGATAGGTTGAAGATGTAGTGAATTTACCTGAACTGTTGCCAGTCCAAATGCAGAAATCCTTCTCACTGCTAGTCTCAATCTTAAGCACATCAGGGTTAACAGTGATATTATTCCACAATGGGTGTTCATGATTGGTTAGCATATTGCGAACGCTGATACCTGAATGGTTGGTAGCGTTAGTCCCAGGCTTCAGAAGATGAAGGAGGGATCTATCTCCAATCCAGATATCTCGGAGGAAATCAATATCAGCCCCATCGCCAATGATCCATCTCGAGTGAGCTAGAATAAGGTCCTTTGCTTGAATGAAAATGCTTTTCTTTAGACCAGCAGGGAAGGGTCTTTGTTCCTCCTGAAGGTGCTGCTTAAGAAACCGATTTCGAGTAAAGCGTGACCACAACGAATCACCATGGAGAATGTTCCATAGCTATTTGACTGACAGGGAGAGCTGCACATCTTGGATACTCCGAATTCCCAAGCCCCCTTCCTTAATAGGTTTCTGAATTTCCGACCATGCGGTCCAATGCCTTTTACTGGTCTTATCGGTTCCACTCCAGAAGAAGTTTGCACACAGTCGATCCAAGAGCTTGGAGACTCCAATAGGAATGTTGATGGAGGATGCTAAGTAAATTGGCAAACTTCGTAGGACAGTTTTAATTAATACCAAGCGCCCTGCTTGAGATAGGAGGCTAGAGCTCCAACCAGCCAAACGGTTGTTAAAAGCATCTACCAGGGGGATAAAATCTGCTGCAACTAGTCTGCCCGGTTTGAGGGGAATACCAAGATAGCGAAGAGAACCTCTATGCTGTCTATATCCCGTGTTATCCTGAACAAGCTGTATTATGTTCCTGGGTGCTTTGGAAGATATCATGAAGCAGCTTTTGTTGGCATTAATTGCCTGACCTGAGGATGCCTCATATTGCTTCAGGAAGTGTAACATATTGCAGATATTCTTGCTAGCTGCATTGGTAAAGATTAAGGTGTCATCCGCGTAGAGTAGATGAGATATTGGTTCACTCCCACGTTTGATCTGGTAGTATTGAATTTTGCCATTTTGGTAGAGGTCCTTAAGACCCCTGCTCAACACCTCGGAACCAATGATGAAGAGGAGAGGGGCTATAGGATCTCCTTGACACAGTCCCCTTGTTGACTTGAAATAACCTGCAAGTCTACCATTAAAGGAGATGGAGAACCAGCAATTGAATAGAAGCATTCCAATGTAAGAAAGGAATCTTTTGCTGAATCCAAATCCTCTCATAACAGCTAGCAGAAAGTCCCACTCCATCCTGTCGTAGGCTTTAGCCATATCCAGTTTAAAAAGCACATTGTGGCCCCTAACCTTTCTATTGAGGTCGAGCATTAGATGGCGGGAGAGTGAAACATTGTCCAGGATATATCTCCCTTTAACAAAAGCTCCATGTTCTTCAGATATGATAGCAGGAAGGAGAGGTGCCAGCCGGCGCAAAGGATCTTCGACACAATTTTGTATGCAAAATTGCACAGACTAATAGGACGGAAATGTCCGCAGGAGGAAGGTTCCGGAACCTTGGGGATCAATGTGATAATAGAAGAAGTGATGCCTTTTGGCATTGGAAATCTTGCAAAAAAATCTTGCACCGCCTTCACAACATCAGTCGAAATAATGGACCAGCAGTGTGTGAAGAAGATACCAGTGAAGCCATCTGGCCCAGGAGCGCTGGAGCCTCGCATGGAGAAGACAACCTCTTTGATCTCCTCTATTGATGGAGTTTTACAGAGTTGTTGATTTTGGGCTTCAGTGATAACAGCCGGGATCGAGTGGAGGAGTTCATCATCAACACTATGGGCACCAGAGGATAATTGTTGCTGGAAGAAATCCACAATTTTGTCTTGAAGAATTCCTTGGTCTGAACACCAAGAATTATTCTCTCCCACTTTAAGTCTATGAATATAATTCCTCCTGTGGTGAGATTGCACAGCAGCATGGTAAAAACTAGTGTTCCTGTCCCCATTGTTGAGCCAGTTAATTCGAGCTTTCTGACTCCAAAATATTTCCTCACACCACAGAGTGTGTTGTAGCTTGGCATTTGCTGCATTTAAGGCTCCTCTGTTATCTTCAGTAGGATCACAATCAAAGTTCACTTGACACTTGTCAACTTCCATCTCTGTCTTTTTAATATTCAGCCCAATATCCCCAATTGTACTTTTATTCCAATGTTGGAGTTTTGTTTTTAATTCTTAGAGCTTAGCTTGAAGGCAAATGAGGCCATTCGGATGGTTAACATGAGCATGTTCCCAAGCCTCTCTAACCGTCTCCAGGAAATCTTGGTGTAAAGTCCACATTTCCTGGAATATGAATCTGCTAGGCCCTTTGGTAATGTCACTGCATACAAGAGCCAGCGGTGCATGATCCGAAGGGCCCCTTTGTAGATGTTGAACATGCATATTGGGATATTCGATTTGCCAGGAATGATTAAATAGGACCCTATCAATCCGGGCACTGATACAGGCAGACCCCGTCCTTTTGTTGCACCAAGTGTAAGTATGACCAATAAAACCAGCATCAAAAACACCTGCTCCAGTTATGAAAGCATTGAAATCAACCATAGCTTCAAGGTTACAAGCCACACCCCCTTTCTTTTCAGAAGAATGAGTTATACAGATAAAATCTCCTCCTATAATCCAAGGGAGATCAGCCGAGGCACCAAAGGTCATAAGGTGATTGAAGAGGTCTTGTCGTTCAATCATGCTACAAGAACCATAAACACAAGTAAAGAATTTGGTGAAGGAATCGCCCTCTACTTGACCAAGAGTTAAGCATTGGTCTGAGGAAGCCACCACCGATAAGGAGATAGAGTTTTTCCAAAAAAATCCAGATTTTAGAGTCTTCACCTTGATTACCAACCACATTGTCCATTTTGATGTACCTGGCTACTGAAGAGGCTTTAGACAAGGCAATCTTGGGCTCACTGATAGCAACAATAGCCGGTTTCAGTTTCTGAATGATTCTTTTCAATGCTCTTTTTGAGGCACCATTCCCAATTCCCCGAATATTCCAAAACAGAGCAGAATCCATTAGGATAATGAAGTACCAGCCCCATCCACCGAGCGAGCACGAGCTCTTGTTACAACCCCATCCATAGTAGATTGTGGAAGTTCTGCCTGACTAAGATTACAAAGAGGCATGAAGTGATTATCCTTTGCTGCTATAGTCATGGTAACAATACCTGGTAGTTTAGTTCGAACATTTACAGAGCCTTGTTTATTGTGAAGAACCTCTGTGTCAGTATTTGTGTGAGGCTCATCTCGGTCAGTCAACTTGGACATCTGGAGTAATGGTTCATCTAGAACCTCCCCCAGAGGTAAAGTAATTGGTTCATCTGGCACCACCCCATGAGGTTCCTCAGGATGAAGACTAGGTTCACACCCCAGAGCTTGTGGTTGCATAGAATTGGGAAGTCTATCAGAGTGCTGAGGTTCAGATGCCTTAGCAGTGATAGCATCATTGGAACACTGATGTAATTGGCTAATAGTAGGTTGCTGTGGGGCTATTGGACCATCAATATCAACACCCATGTGGGCATTAGCATTATTTGATTCCTTCCACTGCATTGGTCGAGCCCCACGGCCTGCCGGCTGTCTTAGTTTTTTCCCTTCTGATGCTTCCTTGACCATATCATTTCTTGAATTCTCCATAAGTTGCTTTCCACGTCCAAGGTCCGACTTGGACTTAACTCTACATGCTTCCTGCTCGTGACCTTGCCGTTTGCAATTCATGCAGTATAGAGGAACATTAAGATATTTTATCTCCTGCCAGAAGCCTCCAAGATCCGGTCCCATGCCAATCCAAATCCGTTCTAGTCTACTACTAAGGAGCTGCAACTCAATACAAACCTTAGCCGCCTTAGTATTAACAAGAAATTCAGATGCCTGCGCAACTTGTAGAACAGGTCCTATATTGGCTGCGATAGACATTAAAAACTTTTTCTGAAAAAGATTCATAGGGAGGTTGGGGAATTCTATCCATACTGGGCTGAACGCTGGTTCCTCATCTGAGTGAAACATGGGAGTCCATTTAAAGAATCTAAATAACCTACCTTGAACATATAGAACCTCACGTAATAACACGCGAAGGTAGTCATCTTCTGATTGAAATCGGAGCAGAAGGTGAATGTTATCAAGCGCACTGATGACAAAAGATTCTTTCAAGCCGCACCTTTGCATCAAGTGTGATCAGATTTCAGGGAAGCCAGGTCTCCCATAAGCCGTTTTGGCGACCACTGCAAATCTGAACGGGACGAGAGAGGCGTCGATCTCCTCCTTGGAAAAGAAGCATGCCGGCTCTCCTCTATCGGTCGATGCAGGAGGATGGACGTCGATATCAACTTGAGGGATTACCAGAGAAGATGCAAGGACTTGAGCAAAGGACCTACCATCCCTGGTAGCATGGTCCGCATGCAGCGTGGGCTCTACCGGCGGGGCAGCCCCGCCGACAATCACCGGAGCCGCCACCTTAGATGCCAAACCCTAACTGCGAACTTCCCATGCAGGCGCTGTATCGGATTCGAGAAAAAATTCCTAAGCTAGAGGTTCTAGTAGGACCAAAAAGATCAAAATGCAGTAATTCTAATGGCCTAGCGGATGAAACAATGTTTTTGTTTTTGAAAGAAGTTCGTGTTTGCTTGCCTTTCGTGCAAGCTTCACAGATTCTATCACTTTCAAATTTTAATTTTGGCAATCCATTTACCAAATCATGTCTAGACAACTTGGAGATTACTCCAAAACTAGCATGACCTAACTTACGGTGCCATAACCATGCATTTTCATGATTGTTCGCAACCAAGCAGAGATCATCACAAGAAATATTATCAATATCAATAGTATAGACATTGTTATTTCTTTTTCCAAGAAATTTGATCTCATTTGTGTTTTTGTTCAAGACAATGCAATGGGTTTCATCAAAAACAACTTTAAAACCCTTATCGCACAATTGGCTTATGCTTAGCAGATTGTGATTCAGACCTTTTACCAAAAGCACATCTTCAATAAGAATTTCAGAATTCTTACCAATGTTGTCAATCCCAACGATTTTACCTTTGTCTTGACCTCCAAAGACAACCGAATCACCGTCCTTGTCTTGCAGTGTAGAGAACACTTTCTTGTCCCCTGTCATATGCCTTGAACAGCTGCTGTCCAAGTACCATTTGCTCCCCCTGGCTTCAAGACATATCTGCAAAAAGAAGAATTCTCATGCAATTATTTTTGGTACCCAAGATAGTTTGGGTCCGTAGGAGTTAGTCCAAATCTGAGTATATCTCTTCTTGGTCCAAAAAACATGATTTCTAGGTGAGTTTTATCTGAACCAGTAATTTACAATAGCATGACCAAATCTACCACAATGATAACACTTAACATGTTCAAACTTTCTTTGAAACTGTCGTGGTTTGGGTTGAGCATGCTTTGGTTCAGGCTTGGAACATGAAGCATGGTTTTTATCTTTTTCATGAACAAAGGATGTGGTTATCTTATGCTCAAATGATTTTTGATTTTGACGAGTGTATCCGAGACCTTCTTTTTAAAAATTGACTTTAATTCCCAACATATTATCTAGATTTTGCTTGCCCTTAACTAATCTTGACAATGTGAACTGAAGATCAGCCACTTCTTTTTCTAAACTCACAGCCTTTTCTTCAAGTTCTGAGTTGGTGGATTTCAGAGTTTGTTATTCAATTTTGATCTTTTCACATGCTTCCTCCATTTCAATTATTTTGCATGATAGTTCTCTTTGGTTTTATCACAGTCTAAAATTATTTGCAATAGACTTTCCTTTTCTTCCGTAGCCTCAAACCATTCATGTTCCAGTTTCTCAAATTTGGCAAAGATATCTTCACGTGACAAGTCATCAAGTTTCTTTTTCAGAGTTTTATTTTCAGATCTGGTTTTCTTGTATTTAGTGTATAGCTTTTCATATTCAGATTCCCATTGTTCATTGGAAATGAATTAAGGGTCAGAATTTTCCTTCATAGATTCATCTTCATGTGCCATGAGACACAAGCTTTCCACAAGTTCTTGAATCTCTTCATCAGATGGTTCATCTTCTTCGTCGCTCCAAGTGGCGACCACGGCTTAGGGTTTCTTGAAATTATCCTTCTTGAATTTCTTTTTCAGATCTGGACATTCACCTCTCATGTGCCCAGGCTTCTTGCATTCGTAGCATATGATGCTACTTGGCTTGCTCGATTTGCCTTTGGTTTGCGTGGGCCTTCTTTGCCCCTCTCTGAAGTTTCCCTGAAAATTTCTCTTCTTCCTTAGAAATTTCCTCACTTGGCGAGTTATCATCGCCAATTCTTCCTCTTCATTGCTTCTGTCACTTGATTCACCTTCTTGAAATTAATCATCGGATTGATGAACTTTCAATCCAATGGCCTTTTTCTTCTTGATGTCTTCATCAACTGTTCTGTTTATATTTATCTCATAGGTCATGAGTGACCCTATGAGTTCATCCAAGGTGAGAGTTGACAAGTTCTTTGAGTCTTCAATTACTGTGGCCTTTGTGTGCCAAGCCGACGGTAGGGACCTTAACACCTTCCTCACAAGGTTGGAATTTGAGTATTCCTTCCGAGACTTTTGAGACCATTTGTGATCTCTGTTAACCTTGCAAACATCTTGGAGATGGTTTCTTCAGGTTTCATTTTAAATAGCTCATAGTCAGTGACTAGGAGACTTGCCTTGGTTTCCTTGACCTCTGAAGTTCCTTCGTATATGAGTCGTAGCTTGTCCCACATTTCTTTGGCTGAGCTGCACATAGAAACACGAGAAAATTCATTAGGGTGTATCGCACATTGCATAATATTCATGGCATTGAAATTAGCAGTGCATTTCTTAATTTCCTCGGGTGTCCATTTATCTTCATCAGCCTTGAGTTTATGAGGACCCTTGTCCACAACTCTCCAAACTTCATACTCTTGAGCCCTCAGAAAAATATGCATTCTATTTTCCAGTACGAGTAGTTTGAACGGTCAAAGAAGGGAGGACGGTTGATGGAGTGACCCTCGGTTATCATACCTTTGTTTGCCATTTAACCGGATCTTACTCTAGATCATTAGATCTGTGAAAGAGAGAGCCATTGCTCTGATACCAATTGAAGTTCTGAGATTAAATGGCACCCAAGAGGGGGGTGAATTGGGTATTAAAAAATTAATCAAAGCTGTCCTCAATTTTAAGATGAAGTTATAACACTATGGAACTAATGCAGGATAAAATAGATATACCAAAATCAAACACCACAAGCATGCACAGAAGGGGGATAGGAGAAAGGGAACAAACCACAATGAGACAGTGATTTTTAGGTGGTTCGGATACTGCAACGGCAACCTACGTCCACCCCTCATGGACCGTGGGGATCCACACACTATCTTGTAAAGAGATACAAGATCGAACACACACACACACGTTGGGAGATGAAGGTTCCCAGAAGGTGTTAGGACACCCAACAACACACACAAAACCAACGGATTAACTAGACACACACACATGGATCTAGGAAGATCCACACACACACAAGATTGTTACAGGATTACAAAAGCCACACTTGAAGCTTAGAAAAATTGAGAATGGAAACACAAAAGAAAAAACTTGATTGATGCTCCCCCTTAGTTGATGAAGAGTTTGTAGGATGCAGCTTGAACTCCACTTGGCTTGGGCTTGATCTTCACTTGAGAATGGATGAAGAATGATGAAGAACTCTTCTCGAGCACTGTTCACGTCTACAGTGCTAGCTCCCTTCTTTTTCCCTTTGATAGCCTTCTTGATATAACTTGAGCATTAAGGTTTTATTAACCCTCTTGTATGTGTTATATAGATTTTGAATGGTCCATGGACCCCCCCAGACTAGATCCACAATATTTGGAGGGTTTGGTTGCTTAGGGATTAAACAATACCAAGAGGGAGGGCTTTCCTCGAAGTGATAAAAAGTCAACAATGTTGGGCAGCTCGGGGCTGGCGGTCGACCTCCAGGGGTTGGCGGTTGACCGCCACTGAGAAACCAGCAGGAGACTAGTCCCTGAAAATCCCGATCGAACGGGATTGAGGGGGCGGTTGATCGCCACTGAGACAGGCTGTAGAAAGGTCCATTCTGTTATTTAGGTCGACCGGGATCAGACCAGAGGTCAACCGGACTGTCAAAAACCTGAAAAATGAAGAGTTTAGCCCAGAAAAATGTATCCATATAATCGAGACATGAAATGAACGAATGGTTAAAACTTATATCAAGTTCATTTGATTTCTTGGAAATGCATTTGGAATGCTAAACACTTAAGGAAAAAATCGTGAAGAAATCCGGCATGATAGCTTAAGGAATTCACTTAAGGTATTAGTTCCAAGCATGTGAACAAGTATATGTCCTTGGTTTTGTTATCATCAAAAGCACTGAGATATATACAACAACCTGGTCTTACGAGGACATGCTGGGTCTTGACCCCTCTTTGGTGGAACATCGACTAGTGCTTAAGCCAGGGGCAACACCCGTCAAACAAAGGTCAAGAAGATTTCACCCCCACATGGTCTTAAGGATTAAAGAAGAGATCGATAAATTGTACAAGGCCAAGTTCATCAGAGTTGTCTTATATTTTCAGTGGGTGGCGAACATAGTCCCTATCATCAAGAAGGATGGAAAGGTGCGCATTTGCATTGATTCCAGGGATCTTAACAAAGCATATCCCAAGGATGATTTCCCGCTGCCTCACATAGACATTTTGGTGGACAACACCGTCGGGTATGAAGCATTGTCATTCATGGATGGCTATTCAGGATATAACCAGATCCGTCTCGCTCCCGAAGATCAAGAGAAAATCTCCTTCACCACGCCCTGGGGTACATATTGCTATGTGCTTATGCCATTCGGTTTGAAGAATGCCGGCGCCACTTATCAAAGGGCGATGATGGCTATATTCCATGACATGATGCATGTTTACATGGAAGCCTACGTGAATGACATATTGGTGAAGTCGAGGACTAAAGAAGAACACCCCGCCATTTTGGCTAAGGTGCTCCAGAGAGCCAGAGAGTACCAGTTAAAAATGAATCCAAAGAAATATGTTTTTGGAGTCTCTTCAGGGAAGTTGCTAAGCTTCCTGTGCCAGATATCAATCTGAGAAAATTAGAGGTAATCATGTGCCAGAAGCTATCCTCGAAGAGTTTGATAGAATGATATTTTCAGCTTGCCTATGTGATATTAAGACCATAGGTGGCAGTTTTTCCTGGAGTAATTGTTCACTTCCCCCTAATAGAATTCTTGCAAAGCTGGATAGATGCTTGACCAATGACTTATGGCTCATCAATTATCCAGATTCTTATGCTGAATTCTCTAGTGAATTGTTTTCAGACCACTCTCAACTAAGAATATACACAGATAAGGAAGTCAAGCAAGGCATGAAGCCATTCAAATTTTTTCAAATGTGGATTAACCATTCTTATTTTATTTCAATAGTTAGAGAAGTCTGGCAAATGGAGTCTAGGGGAACAGCTCAATTTATTCTTTCGTCGAAACTCAAGAAACTCAAGGAAGCTTTGAAGATTTGGAACTTCAATTCCTTTGGCAATGTGCATCACAATATTAACAAGGCCAGCAAAGAATTGCAACTTGCACAGCAAATGTTAAAGGATGACCCAATGAATGAGGAGTTTATCATTAAAGAAATGGAGTGCAGGAGGAAATATTTCAAAGCCTTGCAGGATGAAGAATCTTATGCAAAGCAAAAATCAAGACAAAATTGGCCGACTCTTGGAAATTGCAACACAAAATTCTTCTATGCGGCTTTCAAAAGTAGAAAGACATTTAATAGTATAAGGAAGTGTAAACTTCAAGATGGAACATTTTCAACTGATCCAGAGGAGATTAACAACTTTGCTGTTCAATTCTATAAAGGCCTACTGAATCCATCTCCATGTTCAGGAGACAGGGAATTTATTCCAACTGCCAAAATCTCTGAGGGGGAGGCAAATGTGTTATGTTCTCTGGTTTCAAATGAGGAAATTAAGAAGGCTATTCTGCAAGCTCCGAAAAACAAAAGCCATGGGCCTGATGAATTCCCAGCATAATTCTACCAAGCTACATGGTCTTATAATAGGACATGATGTCATTGCTGTAGCTAGGGAATTTTTCTCATCTAGCTATTTGCTCAAGCAGTGGAATTGTACTTTCATTTCTCTGATCCCAAAGCAACAAGGTGCAGACTCCTTTGAACAATACAGACCCATCTCTTTTTGTAATTTTTTCTACAAAGTCATTTCGAAGGTGCTTGCTAATAGAATTCAAAAGGTTCTGCATGTGCTCATTAGTGACAATCAATATGCCTTCATCAAAGGGAGAAAAATTCACCATAATGTGTTGTTGGCTAATGACATCATTAGGAACCTGCACTCTAAGACCAAAGGAAAAATTATCGGCTTAAAAGCTGATCTGAAAAAGGCATTTGACTCTGTTAATAGTGGATTTCTGTATTTTCTGATGGACCAACTGGGATTCCCTTCCACTTTCATTAAATGGATTTCTAGCTGCATTGATGGGCCTGCATTTTCTATTTTAGTTAATGGTACCCCACATGGCTTCTTTAAAAGTTCGAATGGTCTCAGGCAGGGGGATCCTTTGTCCCCATATCTATTTACTATTGTCATGGAAGGTTTTACATACCTTATGAATAAAGCAGTGTAAAGAGGTTATGTCCAATGCCCATCAGTAGGTTCTTTGAAGGTTTCCCACATCACCTTCGCAGATGACCTTATTCTTTTTCTAAATGATGAACCTAATTCTATTGTTCATGTGAGACCACTCCTTCGAAGATTTGCTGCTATGTCTGGTCTGAATTTAAATTCAGACAAGAGCAGAGTCTATCTTGGTGAGGCAGTGAAGGACCAGCATTTTGTCATTAGTCAAATAGGAGTTAATAAAGGAGAGCTCCCAGTTCCATATCTGGGTCTTCCACTCCTTTCTAATTCTGTCAGAAAATCCAACTGCTATCCTATTTTGGAGAAAATTAAAAGGAAGATTGATGCCTGGAAAAACAGATTACTTTTCATATTTGGCCGACTGGAACTTATAAGATATGTTCTCTCTTCTTACTCCATTTATTGGACTACTGCATTTCTTCTTCCAGCAGGGCTTATCCAGAACATTGAAAGAATGCTGCAAAATTTCTACTGGAATGGCCATTCTTCAAAAACAACGATTCATATGGTATCTTGGAATCATATATGCAAGCCAAAAAATAGAAGGAGGACTGAGAATAAAGAACCTGCAAGAGTGGAACCAGGCTTCAGGAGGCATGTTGCTGTGGGACATACTCTCAAATAAAAAGTCCCTATGGAATGATTGGATGAGAATCAAATATTTAGCAGATAAGAGCATTTGGGAATACAAAATCCAGCCTTACTTCTCATCAGCATGGAAGGGTATTTTGAAAGCCAGAAGTATAATCCGCAGCCACATAACTTATCTTATCTCTGATGGTCATCTTATAAACCTCTGGACAGACCCTTGGCTAAATGGTTACAACACTAATCAAATGTATGGAGACTTTATTAGGCAGGATTTGATGCTTGGAAAAAATGCTAAGGTGAGTGAGCTGATCTTAGAAGGGTAATGGAATCTGCCCACTGCCCTGTCGGCAGAAATGGAGGAACTTTGGCAACTTATTGAGGCTGTACCTATCCACAATGAAGGTTCGGATTCAATTAGATGGAAGAATTATAAGAAGGCAATGAAGACAAATATAATTTGGCAAGACATTCGACAAAGAGGTTCTGATTTCACCTTCCATGATTGGGTCTGGAAAAATTCAACCACTGAAAATGCTTCTCATTGCACATGGCAAGCTACACTAAATAAACTACCAACAGTTGACCATTTTCAAAAGAAAGGATTCTATATGCCAAGCATCTGTGTTCTTTGTATGCAAGGAATTGACTATCAAGACCACATCTTCTTTGAATGTGCTTATTCAAGCTGGGTATAGAAACATGTTCTCATTCGATTTGACCTTTCCAGGCAACTGAAAACAGGAGTAGTCCAAAAATTGCAGCAGCTTCATGTTGAATTCCCCAAATCAGGGCAATTGATTATCCTTGCTAGACTTCTCTTTTGCATTACTATTTGGAAGATTTAGAAGGAATGTTGTGGAAGAATTTTTGAAGGCACTAATACCAGGAAAACTAACATTTTGATAGACATCCTTGATGATGCTAGAAGGGTCATTGAAGCTCATGGTCATAAATCATTGACTGTTAGAGCGAAATGCATCTTTAAAAGATTCATTATTTTTAATTAGCTCTGAGACCACAACCTGTGTGGCCCTGAGCATGTTAGTTCTGATTTTCAAACTTTTGATGTATAGTTTGACTATTTATAATACATAGTTCATTACTTATCAAAAAAAAAGTTGCTAATCTTCATAGTTAGCAAACGGTGGATTCAGATCGATCATAATAAAGCAAAGGCCGTCATGGAAATGCCTCCGCCTAAGAATATCATGGAACTTCGAGGACTGATTGGTAGATTGTAATTCATTAGAAGATTCATATCCCAACATTCTCAGAGATGCCGCCCATTTTATGAATTACTAAAGGCGGGGGTCAGATTTGAATGGAATAAAAATTGTCAAAAGGCCTATGAGGACCTTAAGGAATATTTGACCAATCCCCCAGTTTTGCAACCTCCTGTCCCTGGAAAACCCCTAATCCTATACATTTCTATCATCAAGGACTCCTTAGGGGTGGTCTTAGCACAAGTAGATGACGAAGGCAAAGAGCGGGTAGCTTATTACCTCTCCAAGTTATTTAACCCAATGGAGACCAAGTACACTACCATGGAAAAGACTTGTGCCGCCTTAGTGTGGATAGCTCAAAAACTAAAACACTATTTTTTAGCCCACCAGGTTAGGCTGATCTCTAGAATGGATCTGATCTACTATCTCTTAGAAAAGCTCATCCTTTCTAGTAGGTTATCTCACTGGCAGACCTTCCTCTCTCAGTTCGATGTCACATTCGTTGTTCAGAAGGTGATCAAAGGATATGCCATTGCTGAGCATCTTGCCCATCTTCCTATCCCCTGCACGGACTCTATTCAGGATGATTTCCCTGATGAGCATCTCTATGTTCTTAACCATCATCCCTTTTGGTCTCTGCACTTTGACAGTGCACTCAACTCTCAAGGCCGAGGGATAGGCGTTGTTCTCCTCATTCCGGAAGGGGTGACGATTCCCTTTGCATATCAGCTGCATTTTACTGCTACCAACAATATCGCTGAGTATGAGGCTCTCCTGGCCAGATTGAAGCATGCCTATCTTTTGGGCGTGTGCTATTTGAACATCATAGGAGACTCTCAGCTTGTCCTGCGGCAAGTTCTGTCCACTTACCGCACCCGTGACCCAAAGCTCAAGCCATATCAGGATTTGGTCACTCTCTTGGCTAGACAATTCCATAAATTGATCTACATCCATACTCCTCGATCTCAGAATATCCTCGCCGATGCGTTGGCATCGCTTGCTTCCTCCCTATCTTTCCCTCTCAGTCGGAGTGATGTGACACCGACTTTGTGACCGAGGGTCCTTGGACTTACCAAGCAAGCACAACGCACAAGAGTAGAGAATTACGCAAGTTGCCAAACCACCGTTGCGCACACGATTCCCGGGTGACTCGGCGATGCCGAGTGGAGGCAGTGGAACAAAGCCCTTGCTGGTAGAGGACCAGCAAAGCTATGGTCACCCTTTCGAGGGTACGGTGCCCACAATCAAAGGACTGGCTAGGTGCCGAAAGGGCACCGGGTCACTCTCTCACAATCCCACGATGACCACTCGTAAACGGGGAGCTTCAGGGTCGGGCGCTCTCACACCGTCAACAGTGTAATTCCACGGATATTATATGAAAAAAATACTGATATGAGAGCAAGGGATAGAGCTTACCCGGTTGGTTTGAAGAAACCAACCCCGTTCGGAGACGAGGGCGAGCGGGGAAGTGTGGGTTCCCCGCACACTGCGTTGATGAAGCTTGATCCCTGCTAATTATTTACATGTACTACGCCTCACGCAGGAGGGTGGATATCGGGGTGGGGAAAAGTGGATTACACACAAACACTACCTCCACACAGGGAGGGGTGGTAAGCCGGCCAGGTGGGGAGGGGCGTGAAGCTAAGAACGGAGCCGGATTGCCCTCCCGGGGTTCTGTCTGTCGGTTCTGCCCGCTGACAGGCACTCGCTGTCGACTCCGCTGTGATCGCTCCCGGACTCGAAAGTGAACGAAACCAGCGCCAAAATGTTGGTGACTGATCCGGGATGAAACCTGAATTTTTTTGGTGCCAGAAGTTGTCGATGCTGGCTGGGACAGATGCTGGACCGGCGCTGCTCTGCTCTGCCTTGGACTGAGTTTAGGTTGTTGCAGCAGGTTGGTGACTTCACGACGATCGCTCCCGTGATCCAATCGAGACGGGATCAGGACGGTTGCGAGCATGGTCGAATCCTCTTCAATCAGCAACCAAGATGGGCACCAGAAAAGGCCGGAGCAGGGAGGTGGAACGCAAAGAGTGAGAGGGGGTCTGATCAGTCACTGATAGAACTGACCTACGTACCTGGGGAAAATAATTTGGAACGGGGAGCTCCGATCTCCAAACGAGGTCCTGTTTTCTATGTTGGATAGAGGACTGGTGGATCTTCGCCCTGGTCAAGTGGCGCATCAAGTGGAGCACCGGTGTGGTCGCAGTAGCTTCTGAATGGCGGCTCTAGTTTCTAGCCGGACTGGTTCTGCCCAGTCGGTGAAGAATGGCTATCCCGGACAGCTCCGAACTTGAATTGGGACGGGATCACCTCACTTGTGAAGATGACTGGAAGAGCTTTTCGGCAATGTAGGATACGCCTCCAGAAGATGTGCGGTGAAGATGAGGTTGACTCTGCAACTCGACCCTTGACTGCTGCCTGCGGATTGAGATGAATAGGGTGATGATAGGTGATGGGAGACAGAGTAGATGGGGTGGGAAATGAGGTGGATGGGTGTGGGGGTGGCACCTGACTATGTGGGGGTCTGTTAGGGGGTGATACAAGGTGTGGGAGGGGCAAAAAGGGGGTTGGGAGGTGGTCTAGCAAGTGGAGGAAGGGGGAGCTGCGAATTTGGGTTGGGAAGGGGAGAGGGAGGAGAGATCTCTCCTTTGGTTTTAATGGTGGGTTAATGGGGGCCTAGGGAATGGGAAGGGTTGCCTTGGGGAGGGGAAGGGGTGCTTGGGAGAAGGGATTCTCCCTTGGAAAAATGAAAGGTTGTATGGGGAAGGGGAAAGGTTGCTTGGGAGGAGGGAGAGGTGCCTAGGAGAAGGGGATTCCACCTAGGGGTTGGAGGGGAATTAAATGGGAGGTATGGGGAAGGGGGAGGGGTCTTAATGAGAGGTGAATAGGGAGGAGAGAGAGTGAATTTCAAAATTGGGGGTGGGGCGGAGAGAGAATGGGGTTCGCCCCCTTTAGAGAGAGAGAGAGAGAGAAAGAGAGAGGGGAATCCACCCCTTAGAGAGAGAGAGAGAGACAATTCTTGTGGAAATTTTCACTTAATACTTCATTCATTCATTCAACAATTCATTAGTTCCAAATGGTGGGAGTGGGGTCCTATTTATAGGATTCCCACAATTTAACATAAGTCCCTGACTTTTGGACTACTAACAAGAAACCAAGGGAAGGGGGTGCCCATGGGTATAGCCCATAGAATTGGGCCCATTAACCTATCAAACTGACATAATGACTCAAGACTTAGGTAATGACTCACTTAACCTAGATACTTGACTCAAATAAAAGGAAAATTACATAATAAGAAAATGAAAAATACATCATATGACTCTGAGTAAAGTGGCGAACAAGATGTAGCATTGCTGGCGATCAACAGGAGCCCCCAAAAAAGTGGAGTGGTCAGAGATGTCCCCATCATACCCCTGGGGTGCGGAGAACTCGACTCCGTCGAGTAAATGGTCCTCTAAAGCAGCACGGGGTGAACCTCGACCTCCAAACTCAACCCTGCGTCCTCAACCAGGGGACGGTCCTTCATCCTCTCACGGTGGCTTGGGCACACCCTCTTGCTGGTGATGGTACCCTGCTTGCCCAGTATTACCTTCGTGTGCGCACGTCGGACTCTCAGGCTGATATGTGGAGGCTCTCCGAGGGTATCACTCACAAAGGTGGGGGTAGGCTCAAGGTGCTCAGTGGGTTCCACCGCGGTGCCCATATAGGGTGCCAGATCCACCGTGCCAAAAGTTGAGTGTATCCCAAAACCCATTATCAAGTCCAACCCGTAAGCCGGGTTGCCAAAGTCACTCGGAACTTGGCAAGGTCCAAGTCCTCGTGCCCTCAAGTTGGTGGTGTCTCTAGGGTAGAGCCACTCCAATGCCACTATCGATAGGTTGCCTACTTGGAATTCCAAGTGGCGCTCCCTAGCCTTTTCCTGCTCTTTGTGAACCTCACCGCTCGTTGCGATTTGCTTGCTATATGCTCATGCCATGCATTATGATGCGGTGAGTCGTTGTGAAAGTGGGTAGTGTGAAAAGGTGGACCGGGGCAACCATAAATTGACCTATCATGCTTTGATGCCACGTGGACCTTGATGGACTTAGGTGGACCGGGGTAGCCACAAGTGGCCCTATCATGCATGGACTTCATAACAATGGTTGGAGGGCTGGGGCATCCATAGGGGAATCTATTGCGCATGGGTATAGCAAATGCCGGGGGACCCAGACATCCATGAATGCTCCTATCATGCCTATGACCCATGATGAATGAAGGAGGACCGTTACACCCAAATATGGACCACTTATGTTTCCAACTTGACATGTGGGTGTTATGAATGAAAGGACCCGACCTACTAATCATGTCAAGTGGTGGGAGGTGCCAAGACAGAGGCATTCCTACTCCAAAGATGATTTCTATGTGAGGGGTTGTGGGATGACCTTTGAGCTTCCATTCGAGAGGATCGTGTTGCATCCCTACGGTTTTGATGATGTCTCACACTATAAATCAATCTTCTATCTCTAGAATAATTCATGCTTCATCATGTAGGACTGTGCAGTTCATATGGCTGTCAGATAAACATGCACTACTTGATCATGTCTACACACTGTCTGCATAGTCTGTACACTGATGGGTCGACGGTCCACCTCTGATTGGTCGACGCTCCACCTCTAGTGGGTCGACGCCTCCGTTACTCTCCAAGTCCATACATTGAATTTCATATTCAAAGTATGTACATTGGTCTTCACTTGAAGTCCATACATTGAACTTCATATTCAAAGTCTGTACACCCTCTGCTAAGCCTTCAGAGTCTGTACAACCATTCCTTGAGTTCAAGTCCATACAACGGCACTGTAGCTTGCATCTAAAGTGTATACATCCTTTCAAGGGCATTCTCCCATTCATTCCAAAGTCTACACATCGCCCTTCATCTTCCAAGTCTATACATCCAGTTGAACTCCAAGTCTATACACCCTCAGTTGAACCCCAAGTCTATACATCGTCTGCCATTTCAAAGTCAATACACTGTCCCTCGTCTCACACATCATGACCCAAAGTCTGTATAGCCTCTAGTCACTGTACAAGTCCATACATTGGCTTGGGCATCCAAGTCTAGACATTGTTTCACTATTCATGCCTTGATTCGAAGTCTGTACAGCGAGCGGCGTTCATCAAAGTCTGTACACTGCTTGGCGCTCACCAAGTCTGTACATCGCTTCAAGCATTCCAATATCTAAACAAGGCTTGCATCATTAAGTCTAGACATAGCACTTTAGCTTCCCTAGTTGAAGTCTGTACATTACTGATCGAACGTAAGTCTATACGTTCCAACCTATTCCTACGTTCCTTCTTTAGCTACACCCTAAGTCTACACATTGGCAAAGTTTATTCATCATTCATGCAAGTCTGTACAGCCAACGCCTTCATTGATTCCAAGTCTGTACACTGGTCCTCAGGAGTTCCACAAGTATGTACATTGGTTCAGGTTTACCAAGTCTATATAGTGTTTCAATAGTCTCCAAGTCTATACAGCATGCCTTCACGTTCAGAGTCTATACACCATTCCTCATAGGCCAAGTGTATACATTGTTCAAAAGTTCAAAGGTTTCTAGTCTATACATTGGATAGACTCGTTCATGCCTTGTTCATCTCAAGCCTGTACACTGCCTTTCACATGCACTCTATAATCAAGTTTGTACAGTCCCTTGTTCGCTAGTCTATACACTCTATTCCTTCAGACACTTCACGGAAGTTAACATTCCCCTCTGTCATGTTAATGCATCAGATTTCAAGTCAATACACTAAGGACGCTGAAGGCCTCACTTGCTTAATTGCTGTTTCTAAGTCTACACATTCGATGCCTTCATGCATTGTTCTCATCGAAGTCTATACATCGACGTCTATGTATTGAAGTCTATACATTGCATACAATTGTGATTCACAAGTCTACACATTGCTGCTCTTCATTACAAGTCTTTACACTCGTCCTCCTTCACACGACCAACTCTATACATCCATTGTCTTGCCTGCTGAATGAAGTCTACACACTGAGGTCGCATGAACTCTTACTAGTCCATACACTGAGCTGGCATGAAGAACTTCAACTCTATACACTCTCACACTTGACACACTTGCCTAATTAACATCCCTAAGTCTATACACTCGAGGGCTTCATACACTTCACAGAAGTCCATACATTTCCTCTGTTATGATAATGCCTTATTCAGCTAGTCTATACACTGAGGTCGCTTGAAGACTCACAAGTCTATACACTCTCTCAGTGTACACACTTGCTCATTTGCTGTTCTAATGTATATACATTCGTTGATATCTGACTAAACTAACTAATCACATTTTCTTGTCTCTGCCTGCAGATGATTCAGGTCAATGATTGGGCACGTGAACCGAGGATGATGCCTGGCACGTGATCCGAGAATACTCTGGAAAAGGAGGGAATGAGACTCACTCGTGTGAAGGCCTGAAACTCAGGTCGAATGCCATATAAAAGGTGCCTTCTGCGATTAGATGGAGTGAACTGGAGGAAAAAGCTGAAGAGCAGAATCCCTGAGCAGAAGAAGAAAAGAGAGAGAGCCACCACGTTCCAGAAAGAATATAGAGAGAAAAGATTTGAGAGTATTGCTGTGAGAGAAAAGTCTGAGTGAGAGAGAAGAGTCCAATTTGCTTCTTCGGAAGCTACATTTGATTTTGGTTTTTCTGAAATGATTTGTGTTCAGCGTTGGTCTTGTTTACATTTCTATTTTTCCTTCATTTCTTCATATCTCTGATTTCGAGTTGTTACCCTCCAGTGTTTGGAGGAAGGTAGAGTTACTCTGGTTCCCCTCTGGGCTGCAGAGGAAGAGAGATCTGTGATCTCTGGTTTTGCCAGTGACGGGTTGTCATTAGCAGGTTCCCTCCAGGTTGGAGGAAGGGAGAGGCATCTCCGGTTCTGGTCTTGCTGGTAGCAGGTCCAGGTGTCAAGCTGTGTGGCAGCATATTGTTTGCAGACTGAGTCTGCAGTTTTCTAGCAGTGGCTAGTGGAATCCTCACTCTAGTTCGAGTGAGGGGTGGATGTAGATTGTGGACTACAATCAAACCACCTTAAAATCTCTTGTCTCATCTGTGGCTTGGTATTATTGTTTGTGCTTTCCTTCTGTTCAGCATTGTGTTTGTGTGTGGACGGCCTCTTCCAATCGCACCTTATTATCCTATCTTAGTTTCTCACTGCGTTAGCTGCATTGTTTAGCCATATCTGAAGGGTTGTATTTCGAAGTAGTGAGTTTCCGCTGAAGTTTTGCAAATTGGGAGTGATCTATTCATCCCCCCCTTCTATATCACTCTTCGCTGCGCTAACAGATCGAAGGGATCTAAGAAGGTGGATAGCACGGAGTGAGACACTTCCTTAATCCCTATGTGAATATTGTCCAAAGTCATGGCCCCTATGGTGTAACCCGAGTCTAGAAAGGGGTGGATTTGATCCATTATGGTTGGTTGGGGTAGGGAAAGGTGGGTGGTGGGTAAGGTGATTGGGCCACTTGGGTATCCGTACTCCCATTGGAATGGGTCAAAGGGATCATGGTAAGGGCTACCTAAAGAGAGGAACTCCATGTCCCCAAGGTCTTTACAAGGTGGTGAGTCATCCTCCTCCAAAGTGATCGGTCCAAGATCTCTAGTGAGTTGATCGTTTAAGGCATTTGGGGTCTCAATGGGTGGGGAGTAGACCGGAGTGGGTTCTTCCTCCAAGGGGAGAAATAGAAGAATCTCAATAGTGCAATGCTCACTCGTGCAAACGGAAGTGATGGAGCCAATGGTGGGGTGGGCAAAGTTAATGGTGCTAGGCTCCGAAGGTCCCATGGCAAGCAAGCCGGTCAAGTGGACTTGCCAATATAGGCAATCCACTAGGTCTCCCAAGTCCCCCGTGAAGTAGAAGGTTTGTAAAGTGACATGGGGAGACCGGGTGGGAACAATTTGGGATTGATATCCCAATGGTGGTGATCTCAGGAGGGTGGGACTTTGCTTGAGCCATTGGAGTATGGACTCATCTATGGTGACGGTGTGCGGCTCATGAGGACCCGGACTAGGAGGGGTGGGTAAGTTTTGTGGCTCCTCCTCCTCAATGGTGTAGGCTCGGGTTTCCTCGAGGGTCGGGAGGGGGTCTAGGTCAGTCTTACTTCCAAGGGAAGAGGTGTTTACTTCCAAGGGATCAGGTGTTTGGATCATGGGCTCCTCTTCCAAGGGGAGGAATGGGTCTTTTTGTGGAGGAGTGGAGATAGCCAGTTCATGGTACTCCCGGGGTGGTGAACATGGATGGGCTTGGGTTGGGCTTGATAGGGGAAGTACTTGGGTTGGAGTTGGGGGTGGAAAAGTGGTTGGTTGAGGAGGTCCGGATTGGGGTGCGTAGATCTTTCTAAGATCGGCCCTCATTTCAACTCAAGATTCAATGGGTGCTTCCCCTTTGGCTTCTCTCAAACCTACTCCCATTCTTTCCTAGCTTGGCGCCAGAGCAAACTCTTGGCCTAGTTGACTTGGATAGGTCCTGACAGGGTAAACCTCCAAAGTGTCGATCTATGGACTTCTCCCATTCTAGATATATGCTAGGGCGGGATCCATCAAACACAAAGGCTTCTAATGGGCCTAAGAGTGGCGAATATGCCAAGTATGAGGTAGTCATGATGGAGGACAAGGGTGATGCATGCAATGGCCCTAGGACAAGACTTAGTAGAGACAAGTCTAGAACTTGCTCTGATACCAAGTTGATGTTACACCAACTTTGTGAATGCAGCAACTAGTCCGAGGGTCCTTGGACTTACCAAGCAAGCACAACGCACAAGAGTAGAGAATTACGCAAGTTGCCAAACCACCGTTGCGCACACGATTCCCGGGTGACTCGGCGATGCCGAGTGGAGGTAGTGGAACAAAGCCCTTGCTACTAGAGGACCAGCAAAGCTATGGTCGCCCTCCCGAGAGTACGGTGCCCACAATCAAAGGGCTGGCTAGGTGCCGAAAGGGCACCGGGTCACTCTCTCACAATCCCACGATGACCACTCGTAAACGGGGAGCTTCGGGGTCGGGCGCTCTCTCACCGTCAACAGTGCAATTCCACGGATATTATATGAACAAACTACTGATATGAGAGCAAGGGATAGAGCTTACCCAGTTGGTTTGAAGAAACCAACCCCGTTCAGAGACGAGGGCGAGCGGGGAAGTGTGGGTTCCTTGCACACTGCGTTGATGAAGCTTGATCCCTGCTAATTATTTACATGCCCTACGCCTCACGCAGAAAGGGTGGATATCGGGGTGGGGAAATGTGGATTACACACAAACACTACCTCCACACAGGGAGGGGCGGTAAGCCGGCCAGGCGGGGAGGGGCGTGAAGCTAAGAACGGAGCCGGATTGCCCTCCCGGGGTTCTGTCTGTCGGTTCTGCCCGCTGACATGCACTCGCTGTCGACTCTGCTGTTATCGCTCCCGGACTCAAAAGTGAACGAGACCAGTGCCAAAATGTTGGTGACTGACCCGGGATGAAACCTGAATTTTGTTGGTCACAGAAGTTGTCAACGATGGCCGGGACAGATGCTGGACCGGTGCTGCTCTACTCTACCTTGGACTGAGTTCAGGTTGCTGCAGCAGGTTGGCGACTTCACCACGATCGCTCCCGTGATCCAATCAGGATGGAATCAAGACGGTTGCGAGCGTGGTCGAATCCTCTTCGATCAGCAACCAAGATGGGAACCAGAGGAGGTCGGAGCATGGAGGTGAAACCTGAAGAGTGAGAGGGGGTCTGATCAGTCCCTGATAGGATTGACCTGCGCACTTGGGGAAAATAATTTGGAACGGGGAGCTCCAAACTCCAAACGAGGTCCCGCTTTTTGTGTTGGATAGAGGACTGGTGGATCTTCACCCCGGTCAAGTGGCGCATCAAGTGGAGCATCGGTGTGGTCTCAGTATCTTCTAAATGGCGGCTCTAGTTTCTGGCCGGACTGGTTCTGCGCAGTCGGTGAAGAATGGCTCTCCCGGACAGTTCTGAACTCAAATTGGGGCGAGATTACCTCGCCTGCGAAGACGACTGGAGGAGCTTTCCGACAATGTAGGATACGCCTCCAGAAGATGTGCGGTGAAGATGTGGTTGACTCTGCAACTCGACCCTTGACTGTTACCTGTGGATTGAGATGAATAGGGTGATGATAGGTGATGGGAGACGGAGTAGATGGGGTGGGAAATGGTGTGGATGGGTGTGGGGTTGGCACCTGACTATGTGGGGGTCTGTTAGGGGGTGATACAAGGTGTGGGAGGGGCAGAAAGGGGGTTGGGAGGTGGTCTAGCAAGTGGAGGACGGGGGAGCTGCGAATTTGGGTTGGGAAGGAGAGAGGGAGGAGAGATCTCTCCTTTGGTTTGAATGGTGGGTTAATGGAGGGGTTAATGGAATGGGAAGGGTTGCCTTGGGGAAGGGAAGGGGTGCTTGGGAGAAGGGATTCTCCCTTGGGAAATCGAAAGGTTGTATGGGGAAGGGGAAATGTTGCTTGGGAGGAGGGAGAGGTGCCTAGGAGAAGGGGATTCCACCTAGGGGTTGGAGGGGAATTAAATGGGAGGCATGGGGAAGGGTTAGGGGTCTTAATGAGAGGTGAATAGGGAGGAGAGAGAGTGAATTTCGAAATTGGGGGTGGGGGGGGAGAGAGAATGGGGTTCGCCCCCTTTAGAGAGAGAGAGAGAAAGAGAGAGGGGAATCCACCTCTTAGAGAGAGAGACACACACAATTCTTGTGGAAATTTTCACTTAATACTTCATTCATTCATTCAACAATTCATTAGTTCCAAATGGTGGGAGTGGGGTCCTATTTATAGGATTCCCACAATTTAACATAAGTCCCTGACTTTTAGACTACTAACAAGAAACCAAGGGAAGGGGGGTGCCCATGGGCCTAGCCCATAGAATTGGGCCCATTAACCTATCAAACTGACATAATGACTCAAGACTTAGGTAATGACTCACTTAACCTAGATACTTGACTCAAATAAAAGGAAAATTACATAATAAGAAAATAAAAAATACATCATATGACTCAGAGTAAAGTGGCGAACAAGATGTAGCACTGCTGGCGATCAACAGGAGCTCCCAAAAAAGTGGAGTGGTCGGAGATGTCCCCATCACGAAGCACTGAGACTATCATCGTTCAGAGATTAGATGCCCTCTCTTCAGGATCCTTGGTTCGCCAACCTTAGGAAGACTGTAGAGGCTAAGGCTGAGAAGGAAGATTTGAAGGAAGTGTCTTTAACATAATTATAAGAGATCTTGGAGGAAGAAGAATTGCCATGGTATCATGAGATCGAGCTGTATTGCAAAGACAGATCGTTCCCAGAAGGGGCAAATGCCGAGCAACGTAAGGCTATTAGAAGAGCCGCCTCGAGGTACACTATCATTGCTGGAGAATTGTACATGCGCGCTCTCAATGGAATGCTCATGAGATGCCTAGATGATGATGAAGCTTGGAAAGTGGTCAAAGCAGCCAATTCTAGTGAGTGTGGAGGTCATGTTAATGGCCAGGCTCTAGCGAAGAAGATCCTTAGGCAGGGTTATTATTGGCCCACTCTAGATGAAGATTGCTCCCTCTATGTCCAGAGGTGTCTTAAATGCCAACTCCACGCTGATAAAATCCATGCTCCAGCTTCATCTCTTCTTCCTCTTTCTGCTCCTTGGCCATTCTCCATGTGGGCTTTCGACATTGTTGGCCAGCTTGGTGATCCCACCTCTCAGACTAAGCAGAAATCCTTCATCCTTACCGCCACTGAGTACTTCACCAAGTGGGCCGAAGCGGAGGCGTATGGGGAGATCAAAGCTACCACGGTGTGCCGCTTCATCATGAAGAATATCATCTCGCGGTTCAGAGTGCTAAGCAGCATCGTCACCGACAATGGACCCCAGTTTATCTCTCATGAGCTCGGGACCTATGTAAGAAGTTCAATATTGCATTGCATCATTCATCTCCATATTATCCTCAAGGCAACGCTCAAGCCGAGGCCACTAATGAAACCCTTCTTAAAATCATAAAGAAAACATGTGAATCTCACAAATTTTCTGATTGGCCTGAACGATTAGTGGAAGCTCTATGGGCTTACCACACCTCCGTCCGTACTCCTACAGGGCAAACCCCCTATGCTCTCACCTACGGGATGGAGGCGGTGCTCCTATATGAGATCTTCATCCCTTACCTAAGGGTACAACTCGATAAGGAACTTAATCTTGATGAACGTCGAGAGACGTTACTCATCCAGTTGGAACTCTTGGATGAGAAGAGGATGAATGCGGCCGATCACGTGTCCATTTATCAAAAGAGAGTTTTACGTTATTTTCAAAAGAAGGTAATTGAACGCAAATTTTAAGTAGGTGATATGGTTTTGAAATGTAAATTTATTAGGTCTGGAGGTCCTAGGTCCAAATTGCAACCTAACTGGGAAGGTCCGTTTATCGTTAGAGAGGCTTATCCAAGGAACGCATACCGCTTAGTCAACGCAGAAGGTGAGGAGCTGTCTCACACTTGGAATGGGTTGTATCTTAAGCGTTTCTTTCCTTAGAGTCGGGCTAATGAAAGCCCAGTAGTAAATTGTCCCTTTCCTCGATCACAAAGGAGGATCCCGAGTTTGGCAAATCACACACTTCACGACGTCCTTGGTCGGGTTCCCCAGTTATGTAAACACCGTTTCTCCTTGGCCATGCTTGGGGGAAGTCAAGGTCCCTGTCCGTTTCTCTCCTCGGTTGAATCTAAGGGCAAGAGGCGAATAAGGGGGTGATGACTAATCTAGACACCCTAATGAGAAGAGGTCTCAAATAGGGGCAGTCCGTTATGACCTGATTCCACAAGAAAGGGCAATACATCAAAATAAAAGAAAAAAAAAGGAGCAAATCAAAGTAAAATTAAAAGCTCATCTCAAAAGCTCGAAGTTTAAAAATATGAGCTCAAAAAATATAAAACTAGGTATGACAAGAGTGGCAGTGCAATTTCCCCACGGGACATCATGAGCCCGGTCGTACGCGTGCCTAGGGTGCATAAAGGTTCGATGACGGACACAAAGCCCCGGTGCAACAGACCGAATCTCTGAATGGGCTGTTGTGAGAAGGACTCAAGCCTTAAAAACCTCTACACCTGGCCTAAGCTTACCCCCTGAATTCTATTTTTCTTTTAGGACCAGACAGTACCCTAGGTATGGCCTCGGTAGAAGCACCGTCATACAGAATGGCCCTGGCCAGGGGTTGTCACTTCGAAAGCACGCCAATCTCGGGAGATTCCTAGTGGGACAGGTAGGGCTCTCGTTGCCAGGACAAAGTTAAGCCGTTAAAATCCAAAAAAATTGTTACATTTCAAAATCCAAAAATGATACATTTCAAAATCCAAAAAAATGATACATTTCAAAATCCAAAAAAATCATATATTCCAAAATCCAAAAAAATGATACATTTCAAAAAAATCCTAAAAAATCATATATTTCAAAATCCAAAAAAATCAGATATTCCAAAATCCACAAAAAGTCAGATATTCCAAAACTCACAAAAATCAAATATTTTCAAAATTCCATAAATAGCATCATCATTGCATAGCATGCATTTGCATTCATATTCATTTTTCGCCTATTTAATAAGGCTCCACCCCATGACCAAATATCAAGGATTGATCATTCTCTAACTTACTACGGGTAAGGGGTTGAGCCTAAGAATAGATCTAACTTGTCTCTTATTTTAAGTGTGTGCGGATACAGGTCTAATTCCCCAGGATTCGAAGCTCTCAAGTTTCTCCATCTCTTGTTCCTTACGGTCCTTTGTTAGACCACTAACCATACACTCGCGGTCGTGGAGAAGACCGCTATTCTCACCTGAGGACCAAATTCTTTGGTTTACCTGTTTCTCCTCCTTAGCGGCCCTTCGATAGACTATTTATCCTTTCCTGGCGGTCTAAAGGCGACCACTAGCCATTCCCGAGAACCAGAAAACTGTGTTTTTCTGAGTCATGCTCTTAGCGATCTATCGCTAGACCGTTTTTCATATCCTAGCGGTCGTTTGCCAGATCGTTTACTAGACAGAAAACTCTGCTTCGTTCAATTAATCATGCTAAAACACAAGTCCATTGCACATCTTTTCAAACAAACTTCTCATTTATTCATCCAAGGTTCATCATACATCATTCTACCAATAAAAATGCAAAGTTCATATCATAAAGATCAAAATACATTCAATTTCTTCTCTGCGCACGGCAAGATCTTACACAACTCCTTCACATAAGTTCGATATTCTTCTTCCTTCTCTGCCACCTCCGCTGGCAAGGTACGGACGCGACTGATCTCCCATATAGTCAGAGCACTCTGAATCACTCGCTCATCCTCCTCGGACTCGATCTTCCTAGCTTGAAGGGGAGGGTAGTGTGATAATGCTGGAACCTTAGAGCGAGGTAACCCGATTTGCAAGTAGCACAGATGTGGGTTGTAGGTCACCAAGGTAGTGTTCCTCACTAGCTACAGGTCTAGGCCCAGTCACCGGGGTAATCTCAGAGCAGTGCCTTGAAGAAACCGGGGCCGCATCTTGAACATATCAATTGGCAATGTGTTGAGGAGGAGGCGACATTCATCCCTTGTTTTCTTATCCGCTGTCCGGCACTCAACCTGTGAAGAAAACCCAAAAGTGCCTCCTATGTAGAAAAGTGGGTGGCTCCCAAATATGTGGCTAGCTGAAGGAACGTTCTCCTTGGGTAAGAACTTCAATCTAACTCCCAACCAACACTCGAGGACAATCATGGACTCGAAGAGAGGCCCTCCTAAACAAGCTGAGCTAAGGCCCTCATAAAGGTATGAAAGAATGGCCTGAGAAATGGACAAACCCCGCCACAAGCCACTAATAATGCTAAGGTTTTGGATATCTAGAAGGTGGTCCGTGGTAGAAAAGAGGAAAACCCCGCATAAGTAAACCGAGGTAGCCTTGGCAGTGGCTTCATACCTCCCCCATTTATTCTTACAATAGGAGACTATCCATTGAGCCATGGGGATCAAATGAATATGGCGTGGGCTAATCATTGTCCTAACATCCTTTGGGTTGTGGATGAAATCCCCTAGAATTAGAGAAGGGTCTAATGGCTCAACCGTGTGACACACTAAGTCTTCATCTCCCACCTTAGTCTTAGGAAGGGCTAGGTAGGTCTCTGCCTCTTCCATAAGGATGGTAGCTTCAAAGGATGGGAATATGAATATATGTGTTTGGGGATGCCACAACTCCACGAGGGATGAAATGCTAGGCCAATCATATGAAAAATTTTGAAAATTCTTGGCTCTAACTAACAAAGGTTGCAGGTGCCATGCCCTTAGGATGGAAGTAACTTCTAAAGGGAGCTCTTTTATCAAGGGAACCACCCACTTAAGGTTAGAGTAACACCTTGGGCCAGGAAGGAGCTAGAAGAAAGAAGAAAGGAAGAAGAAGAGATGCCATGAAAGGAAAATTAAAAGAAATTCATGAATTCATGAAATTCATATGAACTTACCTCTCTTGAGGAGTTTGTGCTCAAGTGCTTGGGGATGGATGTAAGCCTTTGCAGCTCCCCATGTTCCCTTCTAGCTGGCTTTGGCCCGGTGTACTCTCCCATAGTACTAGCCTCAAAGCTTCTCTTCATGGTGACTTGGATGACTTTAAGGGAGTTTTTAAAGGTTTTCTTGAGCAGAAATCTGTGAGCTACGAATTATGGGTGTATTCCTAGTTATAGGGCTCTAATTCTAGTTATAATGAATTAGGATTGAGGCTAGTTAGTCTTAATTTAAGTTAGGATGGGTCTTAGAACAGATTCGGTGTCTTTTGCCCCGGATTAGGACTCTCACGGAGAGTCCCGTTCGGACTTCACTGGGCTTTCTCCTTAGAGGTCTATCGCACGACCGCTGACCACCCGTAAGCGGTCGTCAGGCGACCATTTTCCACCTCCTTCCACCGCCTTATTCCCCAATCCCAAAACGGTCGTGTCTTGACCATTTCTTCATCCTAGCGATCATCCAGATGACCGTTTTTCACCTTTTTCCCTATTTTGACCAAAACTTTCTCTATCTCTCTCTCGATTTCTATGTCAATCCTAGGAGTCCCTGATAGTGAGTCAGCATCCACACATTCCATACATTTGCACTCAAAAAAAAGAAAAAGAACAAAAAAAACTCATATATCACTAACAAAAGTCATGTACATCTATCCATAAAAGAAAAAGAAAAGCACAGTGGCTCTCAAGCCGGTCCCTCCCCTAGTCCCTCGATGTCGCCGGTCTCCTCACGCCTCTTCTCTGGCGGGCCCATGGTTGTCCTCCCGTCCTCTCGTCGTCGTCATCTCTCTCCCTCCTCGTTCCTCCGATGGCCGGAGGAGCCAATAAGGAAGTGTGGTAGACTGCTGCTCCGCGCTCTGCTCTGGCCCACGGCCAATCATCCAGATGGTCCGCTCCATTGCCCGCATCTCTATCTTTAACTCATAGGCCTGGTGTCGCGCCTCCCTCGCCTCGGTCCTGTACCGCTCCAAGTCCGCTGTCTCGGCTTGGAGTCGCTCCACCTCGGCTCGGAGATGATATACCTCTTCTTGGGCTCGCTTAGTCTCGGCCAACGTCGTGGTCAGCTCCCTGACCTGCATAAGCATTCATTCATGGTTAGTTAGTCATTTTCATATCATAAGCATTTAATAGAAAGGAGTCGGCTACCTTTGATTACCCTCTCTGCGAGCGTGGCCTCGGCCTCCTCGGCCTGAGCAACTGCTCGAGCGAAGTCGATGTCCCTCTCGGCCCGGTCTACCACTTGCTGTGAGGATAATGATGGAGCATCTGTTTCCGCCCGCTATGCTCCCTCAGCTCTCTGCATTTTAGAAGTCATAATTAGTCGCATTCATAATCAATTGCATAATTAAGTCTAAGGTTTAGAACTTACCAGTAGCTCCAGTGTGCGCTAGAACTCATCCTTCTGCTGGACGGTGGAGTGAAGGAGACCCTGGAGCTCGGCTATGCGCCCTTGTGGGTCTAGCTGCATATAGAAAGTCCATGAGTCAGTGCATTTAGAGTTAATTAAAGAAGCATGGTTTAGAGAGTCTTACCGGTCGTCAAGCATCGCGGAACACCTGATCGCCATACCTTTGGGCGTAGGCCCTCAGGTATGCCTCATCACTCGTCGCCTGGGCTCGGACCTCTCTGCCTCGATGGGTCCAATCTCTGACATGGTCCATTGCTCTAGTCACCCAATCGATATCGCTGCTCATGGCCCTAGAGGATCGCCCGATCCGCTCGTCGTCTCTGGCCGGGAACTCTACCTCGGGCTGGTGAACCCCGTGCGTCCCCATAATCAATCGAAAGTGCAGAGGCTCGACGATGTTGAGGTAGTGCAGCCAGATCTCTCGGCCTCCATACGCTTGGGCCGTTTCTACCCAAGGCTGCCCGTCATGGTCCTCATCCCGGTACGGTGTCCAATGCACCTGAAAAGTCAACAGTGAATATCAGCATTCATAAACATATAAGGATCATTTAAGAGCATTTAATTACATTTAGCAAGGTTTAAGTTTAGAAACTTACTGATGCATATGGGAAGGTGTCCATGTCATCTTGAATCGCCCGCACTAGGCGTCGCAGCGATCCTATGTCCCGCATCGTCATCCACCGCCTCGCGATGGGTACCCGATCCAGATGTACCTCCTTGCCCCGCCCTAGGCCCGGGAGGTACAGGTAGCTCCAAACCTGCATGACTTAGATGTCAGCATATCATAATCATGAGCATAAGCATATTCATAATCATAAGCATTTAGAGTTTAGCATTTACCTAGAGTAGAGGTGTGAAACCGCCTAGCATGGTCTACCGGTCGGTCATGCTAAGGGAGTCAAACAAAAATGCCAACACCGCAGCTCCCCATGCATATCCGCCAGCCCCATCTAGATCTTGCAGAAGTGGGAGGAGCCTGACGCTCACTCCGTCTGCCCTCGTCACAAAAAGGAGTTTACCGAATAGCAGTATCAGGAAGCGGCGGAGGGTGATGTCCCCCTCTGGCCCCGCTCCCGCTGACACTCTCTCTCGGGCCCGATCAATCAATCTTCCTAAGTGCTCCTCTGGCAGTTCGCCAATGCTGATCCCTGCTCCTCTCAATCCAAGATTCTCCTGGAGAGTCGCTCGTGCCAACATCGAAGAGTGTCGACCCGGCCTCATCAGCTCCAATCCCAAAAGCTCCTGTGCCTGCGCCTGGTAGTCTGCATATGTCCATCTGGTCACTGGCGCTCCATATACTCTCAAACCAATGATCCGAGTGACATCCTCTAAAGTTGGGATCATATGTCCCCATGGAAACAAGAATGCTCTTCTAATAGGGTCCCATCTCTCGTGGAGTGCGTACAGTAGTCCTGTGTCGATCCGCATCACTTCTATGCTAAGAAGTTCCCCGAACCCCATTGCTGCTAATCTCTCCCTCTAGTAATCCGGTAATGCTAAATAGACTACCCAGACTTGCAGCCACGAAATGCAGGTCCTCCTCTTCTCCTGCATTCATTTAAACAAGATTAGAGTCAGTCATCCATATAATTCATGCATCAAGCATTACATTTGCATTTTAAAATCAAAACTCAGAAATCTCTCTGTTTTCCTAGCGGTCATCCTTAGACCGTTTCTTACCCCTTAGCGGTCGTCCCTAGATCACCACATTCCCTAGCGGTCACTAGAAGGACCGCTAGGAACCCAGAGAACGAGCAATGTTTGCCTTGTTTCCCCAATTCATGAAAATGGCATAAATGACCTACAAATTATCTCAATGGGTCCCCAGACCCATTTCCACTCCATTCCACATACATGCATGCATTCAAAAATAAAAAAAATGGAAAAAATGGGGTTTTTTTGGGCCGTCGGCCTACCTTGGACGACCGTTGTCCGGTAGACGTTGGCGGTGCTTCCTCGGCCGTAGTGGCGTCTTTATCTTCCTCTATTACCTCTGTAGGGCCCTCCTCCGTCGTGGGAGCTTCTCCTTCCTCCGGTTGGGCCGCCGGCCTTTCTTCCTCCGCCGGTGGGTTCACCACCGCCACCGGCGATGTCCCCTCCTCTTCTATCCGCCGTTGGAGGCGTTTCATGGCCCTTTTCTTCACCATTTTTGAGGGTGGGAGGCTCGGCCGCGGTGGTCGCCGGTGAAGGTCTCACCGGAGGGTTTGGTGCGGTTGGTTTGAGTGAATGAGCAAAATGGGAGACCAAATGGGCGTCTTCTATTTTTGAAATCTCCCAGGTCCTAGCGGTCTATCGCTAAACTACTATCCGGTTCTTCGCAGTCGTTCCCTAGACCGTTTTATTATCTGAGCCATTTTCATCAAAGAATGTGAACTTCCTTGGCTAGCGGTCCATTTATAGACCGTTATTTGGCTGCTCGCGGTCCTTTCCTAGACCATTTTATTGTTGATATGATTTACTCTTGGCATGGTTCATATCTTGATTATGCTTTAATACTTATCTTATATATGATTGTTGATGGCTAACCCTTTCATTGTCAAAATCACAAACGATATCGCATGTCACGCCATCATATCACATCTCGCCAAGCAGGTAAGTCAGGTAAGTAACTCGATCCCTAGTCCCTTAATGCATTACTATATGGTATCTATGATATATTATATCAAGAATCGGTAGGCCATTCATGTGTTCCAGGATCTGATGTTCCCCTCTAACAAAAATGATGATGATCTAGGTGCACACGTTTTATCGTTGGATAGGCCGTTAGGTTGGAAGAATTAGGGGATGATGGTTCTGTCTTGCACGCCGTGGTTACAGATAGTATCCTGACCCTGATTTATCTGGTCTAGCAATACGATTCTTGAGTATCTTCCTATTTTTATCTTTTCTTTGCATTCATTTTAATGATTTCTTTAGTTTAGCCCAGCATGCATCATGCGCATCTTTGAGCATTCACGTGCCCTCATCTGTCTAAAGTGTCTCAGTAATGGTGGATAACTGTATCCATAGTATTGAGTAGGGAGAGTCATTCTGCTCTGAGTTGGAAGGTTTCCTTCGGTATTTTTACTCAGATTGGTTAGCTGAGGATTCTTGTCTAGAGTTTAATTACTCGTCTCTTCACTTTTTCGCTTGCTCTAACCGCCTATCAGTTGTGCGTTCCAGTGAGGAGGTTGGTCGTGTTTTCCTTTCCTTTAGTTGTTAGTTCCCCCAGGTATGCGTCGTTCGATTTTACCGTTCCTTGTGATTGGTCCGAAGTTTTCTAGAAGATTCCTATCGCTCATTGGTTGAGGATGGGTGTCGGTTTACCTTAATGCTCACTTTTCAGTCCACTCTGCTTAGTTTCCGCTTCACCTCCATATTCCATGTCACTTTTGCTTCACCTTCTCTCGCTCCTCTGTAAAGAGGACGTTAAGGAGGGGCATCTATTGACACCCGTTTTATGACCAATGAGTTGGGTCATCTCCTTATCTATTTTTATGATGTCCCGAGTTATTCACCGCTTATTGGGCCATTTTTGGTCATTTTTGGGCCTAATTTTATGGGTCATTCTCCTTGGTTGGACTTAGTTCCATAGATTTCTCGTCACTTCACCTTATTGGGCCTAGATAAGAGCTAATGAGGATTAATTTGTGGATTAAGTTAAGGATTTATTAGCGTTTATCCCTTTTGCCACGTCCTCTCCCCTAGTGGTCTATCGTACAACTGCAAGGAGAACGTTGGCAATCCATTGCTAGACCGCTAATGGGCAAAGAGTCCTGCGGGGTCTCTTTGATATTATCTTCTTCTGGACGCATGTGCTTAGCGGTCTATCGAACGACCATTTCATGGGGCTGGCGGTCTATCGCAAGATCGCTAGTGGAATAGAGAGTCCTCCTCTGTCTGTTCTTCCTCTCCTCGGCCGTGGATGAACTAGAGTCCTTCATCTTTTGATTTCTCTCTCACCAGAGACTCCCAGAACCTTCTATTTGTTTCTTTGGACTCTTGGGAGTATTATCTTCAAGGATTATCTAGTTTCAGGTCTATTTTCGAGTCATTATCCCTCCAACTCGAACCTAGGGTTTGAGGGTCTATAAATAGGACCCTTGAGTTTATGGCTTGAGAAGGGAGATTTCTGGAGTTTGCCACGAAGTGCTACTACGTTTTGGAGCCACTTCCAACCAAGGAGAAGCTACTTCCACGTTCACCAAGCTTCTAGTCCAGGGAGTATTCAGTTCCTTTGGTCTAGTTTGTGTCTTTGGTCTTTGGTTAACCTATTATTCTCTTGCATCCATAGCATCTTCCCTCCTCTTTTCTCCACGTTCTCTGCACTCAATCATCTTTTTAAAACATCCTCCTATTTTTCCACGCCCCATAGGGGTTAAAAACCACCCAAACCTCCCAGGTATTCACCCTTCTTATATGCTTCTTACCTTAATTGCATTATAGATACTACACTTGTCCCAAGGGCTAATTGGGTTGTTTCTTTTGTTGTATACACTTTCTCGCAGGTTTACAAGACTCATTGCACGAGGCCCAACCTTTCTGGCCGGCCAGGAGGGGTGGAGATCAAAGTTCCAAACTACTGCTCTGGGTGCCCTAGCAGTCATCTGGAAGGCCGTTTTAAGGTATAAGGCGGTCTATCGTAAGACCATTTCCTACTGGATCACGGTCGTCTGCTAGACCATTTTTCATCTGTGCTCCTGGTTTTCTCTCTCCCGCAGGCGGGTGACTTCAATCGGCTCTTTCCAAGGTATTATTGTGATTTTTACTACTTTAATTACTTTGGTGGCGATCACACATCCTTAGTTGGGTATTTGTTCATCTTTGTCATCATCCTTGCTTTCTTTTTACTTTATTTGATCCACACCTACGGTGTGTGTTTTTTTTTATTTTATTCCTTTGCTCCACGCCCCGGCGTGTGTTTTTATTTTTCCTCCTCATAAGCATTGATGACATGCCAATGCTCTTGATTTTGTGATTGTTTGAGTTAGGTCATTACTTGCTCACACACTTTCACATATTTCACACACCATCATATTCACATTCACATTCATCATTCATCACATCACACACACAAAAAACTATCAACACACGTGAATCAACATAAATTCACGAAGTACTTGCTACTAAGTGAAGAGTACATTCTTGCTTGGTACATGACTTTCTAGTGCATAGCCTTCATGGTTATGAAAAGTACATTCTGGCGACATTCTTGTTCATGAAAAGGCCAAATTGACATTCTTGTTATATACTTGATTAATCATATTCTTGTGTCTTAAGTTTGGTCATATCTTGTTACTTTGGCTTTATTCGCATGTTTCATCGTATTTACATGATTTACCTTATTCTTTAGAGCTAAAATGCTAATCATTTAAATTTGCCTTCATGTTGATACGAAGATACCTACTGGGCAAGTGTGCTCATTACCCTACTTTCCAATCTTTTTTCAGGAAGTACGGATGAGTCGGATTTAAATTACTCGAGTGGTGGATCCGGGAGTGATTAGAGGATAAACGACTCGAGAGAAGCCTTAGTTATTAAATGTCTAGTCGAGTCGTGATGTAATTTTTATCTTCTTGAGTTTGGTCAAGAGAATCAAAAGATCTTATGTACTTTGAGAATTACTTTATGAAGGAATAAAATTAAAGGTTTTAGTGAATTATATTGTGCAATTACTCTTATGTGATTATCTTGCGCTCTGATTATATTACTTGCTCGAGACGTACTAGCCGACTGTTTGTGTTCCCGATTATTTCCGCTGCATAATCTTGAGACGTGATAGTGGAAGTGATATCATAGCACTAGGACTAGAATTCCTAAGGAAAAGTCATTTCATAGGTTAAGTCCAAGGTTTAAGGACCCACACCTATGAAACTAGGAAAGAAGTCCCAACCTATGAGAGGAATTGGGTAGAACCTGGGATGCGATAGTCATTGGAATTAATTCTAAGATCTACCCCACTCATTCCATTAGAATTAACAAATTCAATGCTCTTCTCAGGTACCTCTCTCTCATAATGGCTCATTATGTAGATTGGAACGGTATGCAAGAGACCGTTGCAGGTCTTACTCAAGCATTACAAAATATGGCTCAAGTCGGCACAGGGGCAAGAGCTGGAGACTTACATCGTAACTTCCAGAGCTTAAATCCTCTTCAATTTTCGGGTTCCTCTAATCCAGATGAAGCCAAAAATTGGATAGATGAGATGAACCGCATCTTTGAAGTTAGGCAATGTTCTGATCAAAAGAAGGTTCGCCTCGCTACTTTTCAATTGAACAAAGATGCCCGTATATGGTGGAAGTCGATTCCGGCACCGCCTCAAGATGCACCATATACTTGGGACGGTTTTCTTACAGTTTTTCGAGCCAAGTACTTCTTCGAACATGTTAAGGAGAGGAAGGCGATGGAGTTTGCTTCGTTACGTCAAGGCATGATGACGGTAGCGGAGTATGAACTTCAGTTTTCTAGGCTAGCGCCGTATGCTCCTCATTTGGTTAGTATTGATTTATTAAAGGCTAACCGATTCATGAACGGTTTGAGGCCCGGCTATATTCAACAACTTGGGACTCAAAATATACGTACATATGCGGAGATGGTCTAGCGGGCGCATCTATGTGAGAGGACCTTAGAGAAGGTTGAGAAATTGAAAGGAAAGGGAGAGAAGCCGAGCTGAAGGTCTGATCGGCATGATAAAAAGAAGTTTAGTATCACGGAACCCAACAAATCCGTGATAGCAGGAAAAGATCCCGAAATGGGAGTGGTAGTGGTAACCGCAAAAATAAGAAAGTCAAAGAAGAAGAGAAGAAGGTCACCACGGCTTGCACCTTTTGTGAGAAGTTCGGTCATTCGGCCGAAGAGTGCTGGAAGCGCCTCAGCGCTTGTTTACATTGTGGCAGCAGGGAGCACCGCATGCCAGATTGCCCCTTTATGAAGGAACTATCTTCCGGTGGTGGACGTAAGCGACAGGCTTGTCTAAATGCTATTCTGGAAGAGGAAGAAGCGCACAAAGATGATGGGCTAATGGAAGGTGCTATCCAAATTTATTCCTATCCTGCATCCGTACTATTTGATATTGGTGCTTCTCATTCTTTTATATCTACTTCTTTCGTAAAAACTTTACCTATTTCATTAGTTCCTCTACCTTCAGACCTTGCTATTACTACACCTTTAGGTCCCGAAACCAAACTTACAAACTATTATCCTGATAGTGAGGTAATGGTAGAAGGTCACAATCTTCCTGCAAACCTCGTATGCCTTGACAAGGAGGGCTACGATGCTATCCTAGGCGTGGATTGGTCTGTAGACAACATGCCTATATAAATTACCGCAACCGGATTATCTCTTTTCAGAAACTCAGTCTTCCAAGATTTTCCTTCCTTGGTATCAAATATAGGAAGCATCCTACCGTAATTTCATCTCTGCATGCTTGCAAATTAATTTCGCAAGGATGTGTAGCTTTTATTGCTTCCGTAATCCTTACCGAGTCTAAGGAGATCGTCATAGAGGATATTCCTATTGTCAATGAGTTTCCAGATGTATTTCCATCGGATTTACCCGGTTTACCACCCGAAAGAGAAGTAAACTTCTTTGTTGAACTCATCCCCAGTGCAGCACCAGTTTCAATAGCTCCCTACAGGATGTCCCCCACGGAACTCAAGGAATTGAAGAAATAGCTTCAGGAGTTATTAGAAAAAGGTTTTATTCGACCTAGCACATCCCCTTGGGGTGCGCCAGTTCTATTCGTCAAGAAGAATGATGGATCCCTCAGGCTATGTATCGACTACCGGTGACTGAATCAACTCACAATTAAGAATAAGTATCCGTTGCCGCGTATAGATGAACTCTTTGATCAGATTTCGGGAGCAGAATATTTTTCCAAGATAGACCTCAGGTCAGGTTATCATCAGCTCAAGATCAAAGATGAAGACATACACAAAATTGCTTTTCGGAGCAGATATGGCCACTATGAATTCATGGTAATGCCGTTCGGATTAACTAATGCCCCAGCAGCTTTTATGCAACTCATGAATAAGATCTTCAGGCCTTATCTCAACTAGTTTATAGTCATCTTTATTGACGATATTCTTATTTATTCCAAAACAAGAGAGGATCATGAACATCACTTAAGGATAGCCTTACAAACGCTAAGAGAGCACAAACTTTATGCAAAGCTTAGTAAGTGCGAGTTCTGTCTTAAGGAGGTCTCTTTCCTTAGCCATATTATTTCAAGAGAAGGTATCACTGTCGATCCTTCAAAAATAGAAGCTATTAAGAACTAGAGCCGGCCGACGACTGTGTCTAAAGTCAGAAGTTTTCTAGGTCTGGTTGGTTATTACAACAGATTTATTAAAGATTTCTCAAATATTGATGTCCCTTTGACTAGACTCACTAGAAAGGAGAATCCTTTTATATGGTCGAGGGACTGTGAAGAGAGTTTTCAAACCCTTAAAGAACACCTTACCACTGTACCAATATTAACGCTACCGACAGAGGGTGGTGGCTTTGAAGTCTATACGGATGTGTCTGGCATTAGCCTATGATGTGTCCTTATGCAAAATGGGAAGGTGATTTACTATTCATCAAGGCAGTTAAAGCGTCACGAAGAAAATTACCCTGTACATGATCTGGAATTAGCTGCGGTTATATTCACATTGAAGATTTAGCGACATTACCTTTATGGGGAGAAATTCATTATATTTTCATACCACAAAAGTCTAAAATATCTCTTCACCCAGAAGGAGTTGAACATGCGACAACGCAGATGGTTGGAGTATCTCAAAGACTTTGACTTTACTATTCAATATTATCCAGGGAAAGCAAATGATGTAGTTGATGCTCTTGGCAGAAAATCAATGACAACTCTAGCAAGCCTCCGGAAAGGTATAACTTGTCTTATTAAAGATTTTTCTCATTCAAATCTTGATATTGATAAAGAAAGAGAAGGAGGTATAATTGCCAACATAAGGTCTCAACCTACATTGATCGAGGACATAGTCCAATTGTAAGAAAATGATCCCACATTGATGGAGATTAAGGATAATATTGATCAGAGACTGGAATTTTCTATCTCGAACGATGGAAGATTATTATTTAAAGATCGAATTTGTGTGCCGAATCATGATGACATTAAGAAATTGATCATGGAAGAAGCTCACAAATCAAGGTATGCTATTCACCCTGGAGCTACCAAGATGTATCAAGATTTGAAAAGAAGCTTCTGGTGGCCCAACATGAAAAGAGAAGTGGCAGATTTTGTATCACGATATCTCACTTGTCAACAAGTCAAAGTAGAAGATTTATAACCTGCTGGGAAATTACAACCCTGAATTATTCCCGAATGAAAATGGGAAAGTATAGGGATGGATTTTATCATGGGTTTACCTAGGACAAAAGGAGGACGTGATGGTATATGGGTGATCATAGACCGATTGACTAAATCTGTACATTTTCTACCAATCAAGAGTCGATGGTCTGTGGATATACTAGCAGCATTATACATGAAGGAGATTGTTAAATTACACGGTGTCCCAGTCACCATCATATCTGACCGAGATCCTCGGTTTACATCATAATTCTGGAAGGGTCTACAACATTCATTAGGGACCCGACTGAACTTTAGCACTGCATTCCATCCACAAACTGATGGTCAAATTGAAAGGACAAATCAAGTAGTGGAAGATATGCTCAAGGCTTGTGCTATTGACTTTGGAGGAAGTTGGCACGACCATTTACCTCTTGTGGAGTTTGCATACAATAATAGCTATCAAGCTAGCATACAAATGGCACCATTCGAGGCTCTATACGGAAGAAGTTGTCGTTCACCTATTTGCTGGAATGAAGTAGGAGAAAGGCGATTTCTTTGTCCCGACATCATCAGGGATACTACCGAAAAGATAAAGCTTATTCGGGAAAGACTTCAGATGGCTCAAGATAGACAAAAATCATATGCCGATAATCGAAGGCGCGACCTGGAATTTCAAGTAGGGGACCATGTATTTCTTAAGGTTTCTCCAGGTAGGGGTATTCGAAGGTTTGGTATCAAAGGTAAGCTTACTCCAAGATTCATTGGCCCCTTTGAGATTCTCGAAAGGGTTGGTGAAGTCGCATATCAAATAGCTTTACCGTCTCAACTTTCTGAAGTTCATGATGTATTTCACGTCTCTATGCTCAAGAAGTATGTACCTGATCCTTTCCATGTCAACACTTATGACAATCTGGAGATCAAAAAGGACTTAAACATATAAGCAAAAGCCAGTCAAGATCATTGAACGAGAAGTACGTCAACTTCGAAATAAAAATATTCCTATGGTCAAGATTCAATGGACCAAGTTATGGCCGCATGAAGTAACATGGGAAACCGAAGTACCCTTGCGAAAAAGGTTTCTAGAATTATTTGAATGTTAGTACACTATCCATAAATCTATGCATTGAATTTGGGGATAAATTCTTTTTAAGTGGGGGAGGGTGTAACACCCGAGAATTTTTCTAATTTTTTTTTGTATTTAAAATATAATTATTAAGCATTTAATGGGCTATAAATGAATTTTGTTTAAATCCAATTATTTAAGCCCTACACTAATCCAAGAGGATTAGGCCCATATGATAAACCCAATATGCCCAAAAAGATTATTTTGGACCTTAGCCCATATTCAAGAAGCTAGGAATGGGTGTAAACATGGAATTAAAGGAGATAATTACTCCTTGGTATATAATAATGGGGATAATATCAAATAAAGTTGGAACTAGTTGAAATTCGGTGCTCACAAGGTCAAACAGTTTATCGCGAGACCGCGTGGGGAGTCAAACGGTCTAGAGGTAGACCGCTTAGCTCTGTCAGTTCCATGAGTATGAGAAAACGTGAAAATGTTATATTTTTAGCATCTAAATCACCTAGGATCAACTCCAACAACTAATTAGATAAGTCTAGAAGGATAATAGATCGAATTGAAAGCCTAAATGAGACTCTAAGTTCATTCTAATCCTCAAAACCCTATCTAACCCTATTAATAGATCCCAGATTTGACGTATACGACTCTTACTTTTGTCACGCGTGGAACTAGGGTAAGGAGGAAGAATTAGACGTAAGTTTCTTCTAGGAATTTGTTTATAATAGTTAGAACTAACTATCCTCCAAATTTCGTTCTAGGAGATCAAGTCTACAAGAAGATAGAAGGTTCCAAAGTTGCTGATTCCATAGAAGTAATTCAGGAATTAGTGCGTCCGACCTAGATTGATCAAGGAATTTGGAGCCCTAAATGAGGTATTTAGCAAAGGTGTCCTTATAACTTTCTGTTACCCTTCATATCTTCTATTTACCCTCAAAATCTCACGTCCATAGGTCAAGGGAATCAGGAGATACAAGGGCGGGAAGTTGCTGATTTAGCATAAGAATGTGCAGAACTAGGGCTTACTTTCAGTCCAAAATTAACAGTCTAGGAGCATTAATTAAGGTAGGTTATCTCATGAATGACTCAAATTTGAAGTCAGGATTAAAAGCCCTCTGATTTCGTGCGTCTTCATGCATTGTACTTTGAGAATTTCATGTTTTAGTAAGACTATGCATCTAAGTTTATTCCTCATGCATGAACTAGCCCTAAAAAAGTAAAAAGAAAATTTTCTTGTTAAATACATGAACCTATGCATATTGTTGGCCTATATTTGTTCTATCATGATTATGAAAGTTTATATATGTTAGGGGAGAGAGAGAAGTAAAGAGAGAGAATCTTTAGCTGAAAAACTAGAGGGATGGCTCGAGTAGGAGAGAGAGGCTCTGGTGCGGACATGAGGAGAGAAGCTGCTACTGTTCCTTTGCCACCTTTGGCGAGGGGACCTTTGACAAGAGCGGAGAAGGGAGTGGGGAGCTCTGGCGTTGGTGTTCAACCTTGTTCGTTTGGCAAGGGTCCTTCACCATCCTTGCTGAAGGCCCAAGGTGAGAGAAGCTCTGGTGGGATATCTAATGTTCCATCTCCGGTGAGAGGGGAGTGTGAAGCAAAGAGTTATGCTGCTGGCGATCTTTCTCGTTTTGTTTCGAAGTCTCCTGCAGCATCTGTGCTGGAGGACCAAGGTGGTCATCACATTGCAGGTCCTGTACCTGCTAGAGCGCAGCACTCTCTTGAAGGTCGGGGACGTCCAAGATCTCGTTCAAGACCCCCCGTATGCATTTCTTCCAATCCACAACCTTGGATGAATCTATTCAAAGCTCCGAACTTTCCCATGATCAAGACCTCAAGTTGGAATTTGTTCAACCATCCTGCATTGATTCCAAAAATGTAGCAATTTGTGAAGCAGAAGACTCCGCTGAATTACTTGAGGTTTCGTCTCGGGCTCTTGTTGGCTATGTAGTAGGTTTAACCACCTCCTATATTTCACTTCATTCCTTTATCAAGAACCGTTGGAATCCCAATGGTTTTCAGCTGTTTATGATGGACAATGGTTTCTTCATATGCAAGTTTGATTTGGAGGAAGACTTATTGCGCTTTCAAGAGACCTTCTGGACAATCAAAGGACATCCTATGATTCTCTGTAGATGGTCTCCAGAAGTGAATTTTGAACTTGACCGTCTCAGAAGTATCCCTCTCTCGGTCACATTCCATGGTGTCTCTTTGCACCTATGGACTAAAAAGTTCTTTAGCCGAATCTGTAGCATCATAGGCACTCCCCTGCATCTTGATAAACTCACTGCCTCTAGGCAGTGACTGTCATATGCAAGGGCATGTGTTCTAGTCTCTACAGATACGAAATTTCCTAATGAAGTTTTCTATAAGGATTTGCAAGGTAATCATCGTAGAATCTCTGTTTCATACCCATGGAAGCTGGGCATTTGTTCAACCTGCAAATCATTTGGTCATTCTCAAGGTCAGTGTATCCAAAAACTGCCAATTCCAAGAAAGGAGAACCATCAAAAGGAGAAGTTTGTTCCCAATTCTAAGGATTCGGAATCAATCATGTTATTTAACAAATTTAATGTTCTAGTTTCTTAGTCAGAGCAAAATGAAGTTGAATTAGACTCAGAGAAGGAAAATCATCTCACTGGTAATTCCCAGGAAGAGAAGTGTTTGAATTTGAATTTGAATTTCCCAGCAGCAACTAAAATCCAGCATGTTGTAACCAATCCGGATAATGTGGGAGATAATAACCTTCTTTCAAATGGCAGAGCTACTTCTCCAAACTTTCCTGGACTTAAGGAGGTGGTTGAGGATATTGAAGAAAATCATGATACTAGTTCTCAGTGCCTAGACAAGGAGTGGTTACCGAGGCGCAAGGGGAAAGGCCAGGTATGACATCATTCAAAGACCAGACGTTCCCCACGTCTTCTATCATAATCCCCCCATTTAATCTAATTATTGTTTTATTATGAAAATAATTAGTTGGAATGTGCGAGGACTAAATAAGGCAGAAAGGAGAAGCCAGCTTAGTATCATGCTACGCCAAGCTAGGTGTGATATAGCTATTCTTATTGAGACTAAAATAAAGCCAACAAACTCGGTGAAGTTTAAACAAAGTATATGGCCTGGAGCTAATTTTACATGCACTGCAGATGATAGGGGAAGGATTTGGTTTCTTTGTGATCCTGGAAAATTTAGTTTTCAGATCATTAAGGAGTCAGTTCAGTTTATTCATGTTTTGGTTACTCATACTATTAATTCTTCTTCTTTCTACATCACTACGGTTTATGCCTCCAACCTACTTTCTCAGAGGAGAACACTTTGGCATGACCTTATTGAGCTGTCAGTCTTTTCTAACAACTTGCCATGGATGGTTATGAGTGATTTTAACACAGTCAGATATCAATCTGAGAAAATTGGAGGTAATCCTGTGCCAGAAACTATCCTTGAAGAGTTTGATAGATTGATATTTTCAACTTGTCTATGTGATATTAAGACCATAGGTGATAGTTTTTCCAGGAGTAATCGTTCACTACCCCCTAATAGAATTCTTGCAAAGTTGGACAGATGCTTGACCAATGACTTGTGGCTCAGCAATTATCTGGACACTTATGCTGAATTATCTAGTGAACTATTTTCAGACCATTCACAACTGAGAATTTACACATATAAGGAAGTCAAGCAAGGCAGGAAGTCGTTCAAATTTTTTCAAATGTGGATTAACCATCCTAATTTTATTTCAATAGTTAGAGAAGTCTGGCAATTGGAGTCTAGGGGAACAGCTCAATTTACTATTTGGTCAAAGCTCAAGAAACTCAAGGAAGTTTTGAAGACTTGGAACTTCAATTCCTTTGGCAATGTGCATCACAATATTAACAAGGCCAGTAAAGAATTGCAACTTGTACAGCAAATGTTAAAGGATGACCCAATGAATGAGGAGTTTATCATTAGAGAATTGGAGTGCAGGAAGAAATATCACAAAGCCTTGCAGGATGAAGAATCTTATGCCAAGCAAAAATCTAGACAAAATTGGCTGACTCTTGGAAACTCCAACACAAAATTCTTCTATGCAGCTTTCAAAAGTAGAAAGACATTTAATAGTATAAGGAAGTGTAAACTTCAAGATGGAACATTTTCAACTGATCCGGAGGAGATCAAAAATTTTGTTGTTCAATTCTACAAAGGCCTACTGAATCAATCTCCATGTTCAGGAGACAGAGAATTTATCCCAACGGCCAAAATCTCTGAGGGGGAGGCAAATGTGTTATGTTCTCTGGTTTCAGATGAGGAAATTAAGCAGGCTGTTCTGCAAGCTCCGAAAAATAAAAGCCCTGGGCCAAATGGATTCCCAGCAGAATTCTACCAAGCTACATGGTCTATAATTGGACAAGATGTCATTACTGCTGCTAGAGAATTTTTCTCATCTAGCTATTTGCTCAAGCAGTGGAATTGTACTTTCATTTCTCTGATCCCAAAGCAACAAGGTGCAGACTCCTTTGAACAATACATACCCATCTCTCTTTGTAATTTTTTCTACAAAGTCATTTCGAAGGTGCTTGCTAACAGAATTCAAAAGGTTCTGCCTGTTCTCATTAGTGACAATCAATATGCCTTCATCAAAGGGAGAAAATTTCACCATAATGTGTTGTTGGCTAATGGCATCATTAGGAACCTGCACTCTAAGACCAAAGGAAAAATTATCTGCTTAAAAGCTGATCTGAAAAAGGCATTTGACTCTGTTAATAGTGGATTTCTGTATTTTCTGATGGACCAAATGGGATTCCCTTCCACTTTCATTAAATGGATTTCTAGCTGCATTGATGGGCCTGCATTTTCTATTTTAGTTAATGGTACCCCACATGGCTTCTTTAAAAGTTCGAATGGTCTCAGGCAGGGGGATCCTTTGTCCCCATATCTATTTACTATTGTCATGGAAGGTTTCACATACCATATGAATAAAGCAGTGTAAAGAGGTTATGTCCAATGCCCATCAGCAGGTTCTTTGAAGGTTTCCCACATCACCTTCGCAGATGACCTTATTCTTTTTCTGAATGATGAACCTAATTCTATTGGTCATGTGAGACCACTCCTTCGAAGATTTGCTACTATGTCTAGTCTGAATTTAAATTCAGACAAGAGCAGAGTCTATCTTGGTGAGGCAGTGAAGGACCAGCATTTTGTCATTAGTCAAATAGGAGTTAATAAAGGAGAGCTCCCAGTTCCATATTTGGGTCTTCCACTCCTTTCTAATTCTGTCAGAAAATCCAACTGCTATCCTATTTTGGAGAAAATTAAAAGGAAGATTGATGCCTAGAAAAATAGATTACTTTTCATATTTGGCCGACTGGAACTTATAAGATATGTTCTCTCTTCTTACTCCATTTATTGGACTACTGCATTTCTTCTTCCAGCAGGGCTTATCCAGAACATTGAAAGAATGCTGCGAAATTTCTACTGGAATGGCCATTCTTCAAAAACAACGATTCATATGGTATCTTGGAATCATATATGCAAGCCAAAAATAGAAGGAGGACTGAGAATAAAGAACCTGCAAGAGTGGAACCAGGCTTCAGGAGGCATGTTGCTGTGGGACATACTCTCAAATAAAAAGTCCCTATGGAATGATTGGATCAGAAGCAAATATTTAGCAGATAAGAGCATTTGGGAATACAAAATCCAGCCTTACTTCTCATCAGCATGGAAGGGTATTTTGAAAGCCAGAAGTGTAATCCGCAGCCACATAACTTATCTTATCTCTGATGGTCATCTTATAAACCTCTGGACAGACCCTTGGCTAAATGGTTACAGCATTAATCAAATGTATGGAGACTTTATTAGGCAGGAATTGATGCTTGGAAAAAATGCTAAGGTGAGTGAGCTGATCTCAGAAGGGCAATGGAATCTGCCCACTGCCCTGTCGGCAGAAATGGAGAACTTTGGCAACTTATTGAGGCTGTACCTATCCACAATGAAGGTTCAGTTTCAATTAGATGGAAGAATCATATGGAGGCAATGAAGACAAATATAATTTGGCAAGACATTCGACAAAGAGGTTCAGATTTCAGCTTTCATGATTGGGTTTGGAAAAATCCAACCACTCAAAATGCTTCTCATTGCACATGGCAAGCTACACTAAATAAACTACCAACTACTGACAATTTGCAAAAGAAAGGATTCTATATGCCAAGTATCTGTCTTCTTTGTATGCAAGGAAATGATTATCAAGACCACATCTTTTTTGAATGTGCTTATTCAAGTTGGGTTTGGAAACATATTCTTATTCCGTTTGACCTTTCCAGGCAACCGAAAACAGGAGTAGTCCAAGAATTGCAGCAGCTTCATGTTGAATTTCCCAAATAAGGGCAATTGATTATTTTTGCAAGACTTCTCTTTTGCATTACTATTTGGAAGATTTGGAAGGAACGATGTGGAAGAATTTTTGAAGGCACCAATACCAGGAAAACTAACATCTTGATTGATATCCTTGATGATGCTAGAAGGGTCATTGAAGCTCATGGTCACAAATCATTGACTGTTAGAGAGAAATGCATCTATAAAAGATTCATTCATTTTCATTAGCTCTGAGACCACAACCTGTGTGGCCCTGAGCATGTTAGTTCTGTTTTTCAGACTTTTGATGTACAGTTTGATCATTTTTAATACATAGATCATTACTTACCAAAAAAAGAAAGTTTATATATGTTGATTTCCATGCATGATGTATCTTAGTTTGGCAGTTGGCTTTACTATTATTTGAACTCGGATTTATACAGGAGCAAACGGTCGTCCTGTAGATCGCCTAGTATCTTAACGGTCCTACGACAGACCGCTAGCCCGATAGCATAAGCGGTTGCCCGACTAACCGTTTGGCCAGTTAAACGGTTCTATTCTAGACTGTTTGGTTACTAATGTTCTGTAATATTGTAAATCCGATACCTATTGCAGGTTAGCCATGATTATTATATGAGCCTAGTTAACTAAGTTTTAATCCTGGTTTGATTATTGTTTTTATATACTTGGTTAATTTCATTGTTTATCATCATAGATTTCAGGTTTTGTGCACATTGATATTATTTTAACTTATGTTAGTTTATGACCAAAATTATATATTCTTGTAATAAACATATGTTCAAAGATGATAGATGATTCATGATTTAACTTGATCAATATTTTATCATGATTCTCTCTCTTCTAAGAGTCATTTTTAAAAGTACATGGCACATATCCCGGTATGTTGTCATTAGTTACACATTTTACACATTAAGTACACTATCTTGGACTTGATGACCTCTCCTTTGAATATTCCTTCCAACGGATTAGAAAATCTTGTTTCAAGGCCTCCATAAGACTTTGCGAGCCTGGGATTCCCACTAGGACGCCGAGCTAGTTGTACCATTAAAGCCCATTGTCTAGAAAAGCACTTATCGATGTTTTGTATTTCTGGACCTACGCGGCCATCTGATTGACCGTCTGAGTTTGCTAGCGGCCATTCACTAGACCGCTAAAGGACATTAAACAGCCATCCACTAAACTACAAGGCTTCAGAGATGAGTTTTTTATATATATATCAGACTTTGTCTTATCAAACAGTCCTGCACTTGGCCGTTTGGATTTCTAAAAGGTCCAGCACTTGACCGCTTGCCTTTCAAAATGGCCCAGTAATAGACCGTTTGGATCCTGATTATGTCTAACCCGAGGTTTAAACTTTGGGGTTGATTTTCTTGAATGCCTAGATGGTCTTCTGATTATCTAGAGCATAAATTGTGTTTAATCAAGTTAAGCTAGAATTATGAAACTTAAAGAAAGTACCATTATGTTGCTGACTTTTTCCATCATAACCTAGTTATTAATTCATTCTTGAAATCTCTTATTCTTAATTGAAGCATTCTTAATTTTTGGTTACCTTATCATGGAATTATTGTTGAACTTGTGCATTTTTGGCCACATTATTGCTATAAATGTAGAAGTATCTTGATTTATACTTAAAGATGTAGTTCGAGCACTGATTGTGTTCAATGGCTCTATGCTAGTCCCCTCGGTTGATTGTCGGAAACATACTGTAAACCATGGGGTATGATGCTACTGGCGTCGCATTATGCTAGGAGTACTTTCTTTATAAATAAGTGAAATATCCACGGGAATCCACATAAATTCACGAAATACTTGCTACTAAGTGAAGAGTACATTCTTGCTTGTTACATGACTTTCTAGTGCATAGCCTTCATGGTTATGAAAAGTACATTCTGACAACATTCTTGTTCATGAAAAGGCCAAATCGACATTCTTATTATATATTTGATTAATCATATTCTTGTGTCTCAAGTTTGGTCATATCTTGTTACTTTGGCTTTATTCACATGTTTCATCGTATTTGCATGATTTACCTTATTCTTTAGAGCTAAAATGCTAACCATTTAGATTTACCTTCATATTGATACGAAGATACCTAATGGACAAGTGTGCTCATTACCCTACTTTCCAATCTTTTTTCAGGAAGTACGGATGAGTCAGATTCATATTACTCGAGTGGTGGATCCGGGAGTGATTAGAGGACAAACGACTCGAGAGAAGCCTTAGTTATTAAATGTCTAGTCGAGTCGTGATGTAATTTTTATTTTCTTGAGTTTGGTCAAGAGAGTCGAAAGATCTTATGTATTTTGAGAATTATTTTATGAAGGAATAAAATTAAAGTTTTTAGTGAATTATATTGTGCAATTACTCTTATGTGATTATCTTACGCTCTGATTATATTGCTTGCTCGAGATGTACTAGTTGACTATTCGCGTTCCCGATTGTTTCCACTGCATAATCTCAGGACGTGACATGCAGCCTGCCTTGCTGCTTTGGTCCTCCCGGTTGCTCATCACGCGGCACTTGCTCCTTCATCAAGGGACAGCGGGCAATTCTATGATCTACACTTCCACATCGGATGCACCTTCCTTGCTTCCTCCAGCAGTCATCCGATCGATGCCCACCTTTATCGCAATGCTCGCACTTCTCCGTCACAGGGATGATCTGTTGATCCCCTTTCTTACCTTTCTTATCCGTATGACCACCATTTCCATCATTCGGCTTCTTCTTCTCATTAGTTGACATACTACCCTCGGAACCATCCGCTCCTCCCTTCTTAGCGAGACTTCTCGAAATCCATTTCATCATATCAAGAGGATCCTCCAACACCTGAGCCTTCTTAACCATCTCGGCAAACCCCTGAATCTCTAAGGGTGCTAACTGAGAGAGATACTCTACCCTTAACCCATTCAAAAATCTTCTAGCCTTCATCTTTTCTGTACTAACTAAGTAAGGGGCATAACGAGCTAACCTAGAAAACTGCGCCTTACACTCCGCTACCGACATACTCCGCTGCTTCAAGGATGCAAACTCGGCAGCCTTCTTCTCTCAAACCCGCTCTGAGAAATACCTCTCATTAAACAGCTCCATGAACTCATCCCAAGATGCTTGATTATTCGGCAACGTTGCTTCCATAGCTTCCCACTAAGCCCTCACATCCTTCTCTAACTGATAGGTAGCTAACAAAACCTTCTCTTGATCAGCACATTACATAACCTTAAAAATCCTCTCTATCTCCTTAATCGAATTCTCTACCTCATCGGGATTGGTAAACCCACTAAACCTTGGGGGATTCATACCTGAAAGCTCCTATGCAAATCACCCGCACCCTGATGGACACCACCTTGAGCTACCTGCTGCAAAGCCTGGGTTAACCCCCGAACCGTACGCTACATCTCCCTCCACTGAGCACGCTCCGCAGCCATCTTAACCTATTACACAATTTTCATAAGGGTTAATGGCTTAAAATCTTTTAGCTTCATTATGATTATACACAAATTTCACCAATTAACCTCATGGTTCTACCCCAAATTTCACCGGGTACCTATAGGGTGACTAACAATAAATATTTATCTTATAGACTTAGACTCAAGACCTAAGGTTTAAGAAAAACTGAGGCTCTAATACCACAAATTGTCACGCCCCGAACCGGCAGCAGCGGGAAGCACGCTCGGAACGTGGCAGTGATTCATTCATGATAAAGAACGGAACAAAATAGACAACACAAGAGAAATGCACAAAAATAAATATAACTTTTATTGATATCAAAAACCCACATTTACCACTATTGACACTCTTACAATAAATAAAAGAAAAGACTCAATTTACATTGACTCGAGTTACAGGACTAGACACAAATAAATCGATACTATACTCAAATAAAACAAAGGACCAACTATCCAAGAACAAGCCAACTCATCACTCTTCCCCGCCCCCATTTGTGGTCACATCTTCAATATTACCTGAAAAATTGCGAAAACTAGGTGAGCGAAAAGCTCAGTAGGAATTACTCTCTATCATCAGGCAATGCTTTAAGTAATTACCAATTAAAATGATGCACGAAAAGCACTGAAATGCAAGACAAGAACATAGATAATATCAAAGGAACAGCAAGGTTACAAGAGACCTGACTAAGAACAATAAGAGCATGAACAGGATGGAATAGCCAGAATCACGTGTAATAGCTAGCACGAGTACAAGAAGTAGAACAAATTCTCATGGCCAGGAATGAGATAGCAAGTACACTTATATTCATATCAATAGGTTTGTCCCTTTCGGACCACATATCAAGTCATATCGTATCATGTCATGACATATCATGTCATATCAAGTCACATGTGTAAGGAAGATGCCCGAGATGTAAAAATGTCTAGACTAAATCTTGCATATAGTTGGTGCAATGCCACACCTGATCATTCATAATACCGGTACATGTCTAGGCTTTGCCTTGCCCCTAGGACCAGATCCGGGCCCTTATAGTTTCAACCTAGCATTGATTATCAAAGTGGACCCATAATCCCATATAACATATCTCCAGAAAATTTACAATTGGCATCGAATTTCCAAGGTATAGCTCATGTAATCAAGGAACAATAAGTAGGAAGTAGATTTAAAGACCAGGCCTATCAACTTCCAAAGAAAAGCTCCATCAGGTAAAAGATTCCCAAGGAATATAGTATCAAAATAGATCCAGCAAAGGCTAGAACTCAAAGTCTGACGACTCGGAGGGACTAAGAAGGCACAACTACACTTACGGGACGTTTAGAACGCTGTAGAGTGAAACGGTCAACCAAACAGCCGCAGGGATCAAGAGACGGTCCAAGACAGACCGCTAATGAAGAGTAACGGTCTAAACCAGGCCGCAAAAGTGATTCAATAACAAAGGATGAAATTAGGAGGAAAATGGTCAGGGTTAGACCGCTGAAGTATAGAAACGGTCCATAGCAAGGCCGCTAGAAAGGAAAAATATTGTCTAAAAATGGCCACAAATAGAAGAAAAAAAATGGTCTATTGCTTGATCGCTAAATGAAAGCAACACATACAAGGCAATCAACGAAAACCAGAACTATACAAGGTCCTAATCGACCTAGGCTAGGGTTAGGCTGAAACAGAGCCCACCCAACACTACCTGGGTCAAATGAGGTTACACAGGCTGGCTTAAATAGGGCAGAGTTGACCTAGAACAAGGTCAAAAGACCAGACAAAATTGACTTACAGGCCAGAGGGATGCGGTCATGTCCCGGCCGCATACAGAGAAAAACGGCCCATTGACTGGCCGCTACCAGAGAGTAGCGGTCCAAAGATCGCCGCAACGGACAGAAGAGTCCAATTTCGGGCTGCAAACTCACGCGGTTCGATTGAGTCAATCGGTTCGATTTTGGGGGTACAACCGACCCGACGTCCTAGTGGGAATCCCAGGCTCGCAGGGTCTTACGGAGGTCTCAGAACATGAACACCTAGTCCGGCGGAAGGAATATCCGACAGAGAGGCATTCGATGTCCCAGAATTAAGGCTCAAAAATATCAGGAAATAAGTGTATTCGGTCCAGTCGCCACCACCGGAATGACACGACCTTAAAACAAGTTCTAAACTAAACATGCAGAGATAAATCTACAAGTTAACAATTAAAAGCACATTATTCTTCTCTCTTTTCCAATCAAATTAAGGTACATGAAAGATGATCATGAGAGGACAATACATTGGAGAAAATTAACTTTAGATCAATTATTCCATAAGCCCTATTCATTAGTGGGTTTCTGTCACGAAGTTAACCCTAACAACATGCTATCTAGTATGGAAAAATAGAACTTTAATAGCCCAAAAAAATCATCATTTTTACAGAAACAGGAACCTAAACGATCTTAATAGGACCGCAATAAGAGCTAAACGGTCAAGGGGATGACCGCTAAGGTCCAGCACAAACCCCCTATTCTTTTGAAAACCCACCGCCAGAAGGTGGTCTATCGAGGGCCCGTCTTCAAGAAGAGACGGTCAGGAGAGGGCCGTTTCCATATCAATATCTATATATATATATATATATATATATAACAACGAGAAAGTTGGAAGACGATCTATCGTGTGACCACTTCTAGCTTAGCGGTTCCTGTTAGGGCCGCAACTAAAATAGGGAAAATGTTCAACCGGCAACCGGATCGACCCAGAATGGAACGCCAGATTCACTCATAATACTAAATAAAATTTCGTCAAACTGTGATCATTTGAAAGGGCTTTCGAAGTAGAATAGTATGGTATATCTTAATTAAGATCTTTTTAAGGTGATAATTATTTAAATAGAAGTAAACAAAAGATGAAGAGACATGGATATCCTTGATTAAAATGACAAATAAGAACAATATAATCAATATAAATTGGGCAAAATAGGTTCAATAGAAAGCTCTCATCGAGATCTACCAGATGGCATGCTTTTATTAACGTTTAGCCTGAGAGAAACCCACCTTAGATCGACGGAAAAAGATGAAGAAAACATGCCGCCGGAACACTAATCGCGCCGCCCTCAAACGCCCAAATTCGCTCGCCTCCGGTCACGATCGCCCACGCCGCCGGCCAAGGAATCAAATAGGGAACCCTAGTCGTCGAAGCCCTCTACTTATGGAGCCTATAGGTCGTTCTAGAAATCGAATTTGGTCAAAGAGTCCTAGTTGGGAAAAGCCGGCGAAAATCTCGGGAGCTATCTAAATCTGCCGCCGTTGTCAAAGGAGAGGTCTAGGGTTTGGGTTTCGAAAGGCAAAATGATCTACTATGACGGGCCAAGAGATTGGATCCTAATCGGGGCCATTAGAGTGTGAATTAAGGCCTAATTAGAGAGTTTAAGTTGCTCTTATAAAATAACGATTTTTAGCCTTAAATTAGAAATTGGGCCTAAATGGATTATATTTTGGACTTGTTCCTTTAGTCAAAATTGTTGGAAATTAAATTTTACACAAGATGCATATTTTTTCATATTTTTAGAAAAATCTTGAATTTAGGGTCTAAATATAATATTACCTAATTCAATTAAAAATTCAATTTGAGCAAATAAATATTATTTAATTCAAAAAATTCAGATATTAACATCTTTATTTATTTTAAATATTTGGGATGCTACATGACTCTTCATGCTGACTGATCTGAAATGGCCGCCACTTGTTCATGATGTGATAGAGAAACCGGCGGTTATCATTGATAAGAGGCAGATGCTGAGCAACTACACCGACACCGGGGAGCCAGATGTGCCGTTTGAAGAAGGTTTCACTATAGACAGGCTGTGGGCTGGCCTCTTTTTCCTCAATTCCGTCCATCCATCACTCATTGCTTTCATGTGTTCCAGAATATTTCCCGTCAGCATTCCTAGACCGCCCGCAGTCGTGATCTCCTTATCTCCAGATCTCCCATAAACTCTGTCAATTTACCCTCCGCTCATTGAGCAATTCTCTTAGCTGTCCATTATGCCCTCTCGCAGGTAATCACTCAACCATTCTTCTATTCAAGAATTCTCAAATCTTTCTATCTCACCCACATTATCTTCTACTCCTCCCTCTCACTACTTCGCAATTATAGAAAAAAATGCCAATTTTTAAATTCCCCAATCCACCTCTCTCATCTCTGTCGAAGAAACCTCATATCTTGTTCCTGAGTGTGCCCCAACCCAAGGGCCGCTCGTCCAAGGTCCGTTAGCGGGCTTTCTTTACCCCTCCAACGAGGGGTCCCCTGCTATACCACCTCATGTATCCGCTTCCTCTCCTTCCCCTCCTTGTTCCTCAGGGTCTAGCAGTCAGGTTAGTTGTTCTTCTTCCACTAGCAATAAGAGTCCAGGGGTAGTTGCTACTAAGAAGGTCAAGGGTAAGCAGATTCCCCATAGATTCTTGATAGAGCTAGCCAGGAGGTGCCAAGCATGTTTGGTCATTCCCCAATTTGTAGAAGATCGGATCCTTCTGCCAGAATTGGAATGTGAGGATGTGTGTATTTTCGACGAAGGGTTCGGTGTTTACGAAGTCATGAATGATGAAGACCCTGTCGAAGAGGGGGATGAAGAGTATGAAGAATATGAGGACGAGGCTGACGCTTTTGCCAGTGGCATGAGAAGATTCGATGAGCCGTCAACCTCAGTAGAAGTGCCCACCAAAGAAGTTAACTTGGGTACCGAGGAAAATCCTAGGATTGTCCGCATAAGCAAGAATTTGCCGCCCTCAAAAGAAGAGGCACTCACTCAAGTTCCTCAAGAATATAAGGACACGTTTGCGTGGAGTTATGAGGATATGCCGGGTGTAGACCCTGCACTTGTTGAACACCGTCTAACCCTGAAGCCAGGGTCTGTCCCAGTCAAATAGCGGTTGAGACGTTTCCACCCGCATATGGCATTAAAAATGAAAGAAGAGGTCGATAAACTTCACAAGGCTAGATTCATTAGAGTCGTCCTCTATCCTAATTGGGTGGCTAAATTATCCCGGTAATGAAGAAGGACGGAAGGGTCAGAATTTGCATAGACTTCTGGGACCTCAACCACGCGTGTCCTAAGGATGATTTTCTCCTCCCTCACATTGATGTTTTAATTGATAATACAGCTAGATACGAGACCCTCTCCTTTATGGATGGCTTCTCCGGATACAATCAGATTTACCTGGCTGAGGAGGATCAAGAGAAGACCTCCTTCACTACACCTTGGGGGACTTATTGTTATGTGGTCATGCCATTCGGACTTAAGAACGCCGGAGCCACCTATCAGAGGGCCATGATGGCTATTTTTCATGATATGATCCACATTTATATTGAGGTGTATGTTGATGACCTGGTAGTGAAGTCAAGGACGAGGATTGAGCATCCCGGGGTTCTAGCCAAGGCCTTGCAAAGAGTGCGAGAATATCAATTGAAAATGAACCCCAAGAAGTGCATGTTCGGTGTTTCGTAAGGAAAATTACTTGGATTCATTGTTAGTAAGAGGGGTATTGAGATTGATCCCAATAAGGCGCAGGCCATAAAAGATATGCCTCCTCCCAAGAATTTGAAAGAAGTTTGAGGACTAATAAGGAGGTTGCAATTTATACGCCGATTTATCTCCCAGCATTCCCAAAGGTATAGGCCGTTCTACAAGCTTACTAAGTTGGGAGTTAAATTTAATTGGGATGACAAGTGTCAGGCGGCTTTTAACGGATTGAAGGACTATCTGTCCAATCCTCCTTTCCTGAGGCCGCCGGTTCCAGGCAAACCGCTCATTCTTTATATTTCTATCCTGGATGACTCAGTAGGTGATGTCCTTGCGCAAGTAGATAAGGAAGATAAAGAGAGGGTAGCCTACTACTTATCTAAGCTTCTCAACCTTTGTGAGCAGAAATATACAGCTATGGAGAAGACCTGTGCGGCTTTAGTATGGGTAGTGCAGAAGTTGAAACATTATTTCCTAGCTTACGAGGTTCATCTCATTACTCGTATGAATCCTATCAAATTCCTCCTTGAAAAATATATTCTTACTAATTGACTGACACGATGGCAAAGCTTCCTCTCTCAGTTCGACATCATCTACATTCAGCAAAAGGTGATTAAAGGCTATGCCATCGCAGAACATCTCGCTTATCATCCCCTTCCAAGATTCGATCCCTTTTGCTTAGAGTTTCCAGATGAAGAACTAATGTCCATTAATCAACCTTCAGATCCCATTTGGACATTACATTTTGATGGAGCTCTGAATTCTCATGGTAGGGGGATCGACATGGTTCTTTTAACACCTGAGGGTATCACCATTGCACTTGCCTCTCAGCTCGCCTTCCCTGTTACAAATAATATAGCTGAGTATGAGGCTCTTCTAACCGGACTTGAGGCCGCTCACCAATTTGGTGTCTCCCAGTTGCGAATCATCGGTGATAGTCATCTTATTCTTCGCCAAGTGCTCATCAAATGTCGTACACTCGATCCCAAGCTCAAACATTACCAGGAACTTGCTTCTACTTATGCCAAGCTCTTTACTAAGCTGATCTTTGTCCATGTTCCTCGCAGCTAGAACATCTTAGCTGAGGCCCTTACTTCACTCACCTTCTCCCTGATTTTTCTCCATGAGCGGGACTTTCATTCTGTTATCATTCAGAAGCATCTCACTCCTGCTATCAAGGATCCGACATTTCTTAGTGTTAAGGAGGAGGTGCTTAAGAAGGAAGGAGAAGCTATTGAGAATAGAGAGGTCATGCTATTGGACTTAGAAGAAGAAATGGACAATGAGGAAAAACCATGGTATTGTGAGATTGTCAAATATTGTCAAGATTAGTCTCATCCTGAAGAAGCCACAACAGAAGAAAAGAAGGCTATCAGAAGAGTCGCCCAAAGATACACTTTGGTTGGAGGAGTACTCTATAGAAGATGTCTTACATGTGTTCTTCTCAGGTGCCTTGATGATGACAAGGCATGGAAGGTTATGGAAGAGGCACATTCTGGAGTTTGTGGTGGCCATGTCAATAGCCAGATGCTAGCTAAGAAAATCCTTAGGCTAGGGTTCTATCGGCCCACTCTAGAAGAATATTGCTTCATCTATGTTCGAAGGTGTGTTAAGTGCCAACTGCACGCCGACAAAATTCATTATCCTGCTTCCTCACTCCATCCTATGTCCGCCCCATGGCCTTTCTCTATGTGGGCTTTCGATATCATTGGACCTCTTGGTGATACAAACCTCCTCACAAAATCTAAATCCTTCATACTCACGGCCACGGAGTACTTCACCAAGTGGGTACAAGCGGAAGCTTACGTGGAGATTAAAGTGTCAACCGTCTGCAAGTTCATTATGAAGAACATCATTGCAAGATTCGGCATCCCAAGCTCCATCGTCACCGACAACGGTCCTCAATTCATCTCTCAAGAACTTCAAGACCTCTACAACATGTATAACATTGCATTGCATCATTCATCCCCTTATTATCCACAAGGTAATGGGCAAGCGGAGGCTACAAATAAAACTCTGATCAAAATTATCAAGAAAACATGTGAGGCTAATAAATTTGCGGATTGGCCAGAAATGCTCGTTGAAGCTCTATGGGCCTACTGTACTTCCATTCGCACTCCTACTGGGCAAACTTCTTTCGCCCTCACTTATGGAATGGAGGCGGTGGTCCCTTATGAGATTCTTATTCCTTCTCTCAGAGTACAATTGGACAAGGTGCAATCTATTGATGAACGCCGCAAATCTCTCCTCGCACAATTGGAACTCTTAGATGAGAAACGTCTGGCCGTCGCTAAACATGCACGAATTTATCAAAACAGGCTCTCACGTTTCTATCAAAAGAAAGTAATTGAGATAAAGTTTAAGGTTGGTGAAATGATGATTAAAAGAATCTTTGTAAAACCTGGTGGGCCTCGCTCAAAACTCCAACCAAATTGGGAAGGGTCTTTTGTCATAAAAGAAACTTATCCTGGCAATTCATATAAATTGATTAATTGAGAGAGAGAGAGAGAGAGAGAAAGATAACGAAGGCTCGCCGGCCATGGATGGCGGGGTGGGAGAGTCTCTCCCCGCCATCTGTCCATAGCAACCATCTTCTGGATGCTCATCCTCGACAGAGTCCGATTTTTGAAGATCGTATGCTCAAACTCATCTGATGTCCCAGCACAATTCGAAGCTTGCAATCCCGCTGAAGGAGCCGAGTTTTACTAATAAAGGTGAACCGGCTATTTTCTTTACAAAGGTAGACGTCCAAGCATCTCTCCAGTCCCTTAGGTTTGTTGTGGTTGCTAAGTGCTCGTATGGCAGGCCAGCTTTCCCAGAGATAAAATCTTGTTTGATGCAACGGATGGCCCTAACCATGGATTTCGTGATAAGCCGATTAAACCAGAGACATGTTCTTTTTCATTTTGGGTGTGAGAAGGATTTCTTGAAGCTACTCATTAAGAAGCATTTATATATAAAAGGCTGACTATTCCAGTTCTTTAGATGGACGCCGAATTTTGATTGTTGACCCTGTTACAGCCCCAGTCTGGTTAGGTTTCCCTGCTCTGCCTGCCAATCTATATCATGTAGACTGTGTTAGTTCAATTGCAGGAAATTTTGGCTCGGTTCTAAGGGTCCATGACAATACTGTGGCCATGACCGACACATCGGAGGCACTCGTCTGTGTTGAGCTGGATTTGTCTGCTCCGAGAAAGGAGAGGATTTGGATCGATTTAGATGGAGATGGTTTTTGGCAATCGGTAAAGTACCATAGAGTTCCAAAGCTTTGCACCCTTTGTCATAAACTTGGGCACAATGAAGATGAATGTAACAAGAAAATTGGCAAGCCTGCCAATGTTTCACGTTTGACAGCCAATCAACCAATGAAGAATTGTCAGGCTTTCAAGGCTAAATAAGTGGGCCCGAAAGATGCTCGACGGGTGTTGCCAACGAAGAACAGATTTCTTTCTCTACAGGAAGATGATACTTGTGGTCAAGAATCTTCAGAGGAGAATGTCGGCATTATGTCTGTATATGATAGTAAACAGCTGGATGACAGTAG